>JANKKI010000391.1:0-689433 GCA_025175665.1 Cinchona pubescens | reverse complement strand
GGAGCTGGACTTCATTGTTATGTGGTAATTGTTACACTAATTGCATGCGTATGCCCTTTTTTGTTTTCTCTGTCATTTATGCATTGGCATAACAGAATTACCAAGTTGTTCTCGCCATCCAGGCACCAGTCTATATAGCAGAGATTACTATATAACAACTATTCGATGTGGATTTATTGCCATTGCTACGGTATGTATGTTGTTGGTTCAAAATTGCAGATTCATCTGTATATATTTATTAACATGCAAAGTTTGTTTTACAGTTCACAGTTACTCGAAATCTGGTAGAATGTTTTTCACTGGGAATTTCATGACTTGGCGAACATTGGCTGTATTTGGTAAGAAGTATTGGCATTAGACTAACCTATTTAATATGTTCTCACACATAGGTGTAAATGGTTTCATTTAATTACTTTCTCAGGAGCTATACCTAGTTTGGTTCACGTATTAGTCCTATTCTTCATACCCGAGTCTCCAAGATGGTTGGTGAGTTCAAATGAAATTCTAGTCTACCTGCCTTTGATTTGCATTGTGTTCATATTTACCTCTCTTGAACATGGGGAAAGGGGTGACGTGAAACCATAAATTTTTTTCTGGTCTAGATGATTGATACAATACGTAAAATGATTTTGTTGATGGAGAAAATCCATCTTTTTCTTTTACCATACACTTTGTATAAGAGACATGCAGTTATCAGCTATTCATGTCGTATGATTTGTATCCTTGATGACTGGAAGTCTTTTGACAGAATGAAGAAAAAGAAAGAAAAGCAGTAGATGCAGCATTGTGGCGTTTGAGGGAAAAGGTGCTGATATCTCTTCAGATTCAGTCAAACAAAGTAAATTCTTAATTTGTCCTTACCCCATTGAGATCTTCTAGATTTTGTATTTATTTGTAGTTTTTAGACAAGGAAATGCTAATCATATAGGTTCTTGTTTTACAGGAGTACACAGAAACACTCCAGCTACTCCCGAAATCAAGATTTCTGGACTTATTTGACAGAAAATATGCTCATCCACTTATTGTATGTGTTGCATAAATCTCAAGCTGGAATTTGGTCCTTCCAGTTTTTTTTTTTTTTTTTTTAAATTTAATACTTCATATCTGTTATCTGTTTTACTAGGTTGGTGTGGGGTTGATGCTTCTGGTACAATTTGGAGGAACAGACGGAGTATCATCATATGCCGGTTCAATTTTTGAAGCAGCGGGTAAGCACCACAGTTATTGACCAAAATTTTGGAACTTGTTTCGAAAATACATTATTTCTATGGAATAATGACCTGAACATTAACTTTGCAACTCCTTTGGAAATATTACTGGAAACTAGGTTGCTCTGCTGGCATTGCATCTACAGTAATGGCCACAATCCAGGTTTCTTTCTCTTGCAAATGAACCCTATTTATTGGAAAAATGTTACTCCATTGAAACATCTGAAAGAGTTTTTGTCTTTTTCAGCTTCCTTTTGCTTCTCTGAGTGTAATCTTAATGGACAGAGCTGGACGACGTCCAATTCTAATGGTTAGTTTACATCCGACTGCCTATGCTCTTACATTTTAGACATGATTATTGAATATAAGCCAACATTGAAACTCTGTAGTTCACTGCTGCTGGATCATGCTAACCATTACTATTTGACGTTGGGATGCTTTCTGGTCGGATTTGGGTTCTTCTTTAAGGTATCAAAATTTGAATTATTTACTCTTTCAATAATGTTTCCTATTATCTTCCATAGCAGTGGTCTATGTGGATTACATACTTAACATTATCATTTGGTTCTAGCAGGATCATAATTTGTTTAAGGAGATATCTGGTCCGTTGGCACTGACAGGATTGTTGGTGAGTTTAATAAACAGCAAAATATGTTTTACCTTTCCTTAAACAAATTATGATCCTTGAGAACCAAACAGTGATTTATTTTTAGTATCTATTATACTTCATATATACTCATTTTACGACACATCTAACTAAATATAAGAGACAGCATAGTTTGTAAGTTACATAGGATTACCTAGCAAAATAATCATGTCAGAGGTAAGAATTTCTTGCAATAACCGTTCAATTCACAAGTATAAAATCTCAGTTTTCTGTGGATGACTATATGCTAAAATGCCGGAGTTGTTCCTATTTCAGATCTTCCCTATAAACATCAAAGGTACTGGCGGAAGCATTGTGACCTTAGGCAACTGGTTTAGTTCTTGGATTGTTACCTATGCTTTTAATTTTTTGTTCAGTGGAGCTCATCAGGTGATGCAGCATCTCCCACCTTCTTGATTGCCTGGTTTCCAAAATATCTTCTTTTTTTTTTTGACCCTAACACAGATTACATGTGCTTACAGGAGTATTTTTTGTATTTTCAATTGTTTGTGCATCAATCATTCTATTTACCGCAATATTGGTGCCCGAGACGAAGGGACGAACCTTAGAAGAAATTCAAGCATCAGTTGCACTCCTCAAGTAGAAGAACATTGCCAGAGAAAGGAAAACGAAGTCGCAACAAGTATTATTTCACTAAACAAAACTTAGCGAAAGAGGAGGTTATAATCAGGTTCAACTTAGTTTCAGCTGAAGAATGCCTTCAGGTTGATGCTCAGCGGATTCAGCAGCATTCATTCTTCTACCAGATTTCGAGTAAATACGCATATAATCCTATGTAACTTATGTTATATATAGTGCATTTTTACATTTTCTTCTGATTTTGTATCAGCTGTTATATTATAGATATAAGAGTCTCCCCTCAACTACTAAAGGTTTTGAGGGAGGATACACTGTAGAAATGCGGAAACTGAAAGCATCTTTGTTATTGTTATTATTGTAATTGTAAATATTGTTAATGCTAAATTTATTAGTGTTAATTGTATAAATTTATTGCATCATATTATTACCATATTAATTGTGTTTAAATTTATTGTGTATATTATTAAATGCCTTTACATTCATTGTATAATATAGATTTACTATGCCATATTCTTGTAGTACAATTTGGTTCTTGGT
Organism: Cinchona pubescens; assembly: GCA_025175665.1. Taxonomy (NCBI): domain Eukaryota; kingdom Viridiplantae; phylum Streptophyta; class Magnoliopsida; order Gentianales; family Rubiaceae; genus Cinchona; species Cinchona pubescens. The sequence continues at coordinate 686,442 of JANKKI010000391.1, read as the reverse complement.
TCGACTGTCCGAACTTGTTTCGCTCAACATGGACATACTTAAAAGAAATATTATTGTGATCCAACAAAATATCTTTTATGAAGGGGAGAAAGTTGAATAATTTTTTTAAAGACATATTAATAGGATCATATATAGATTTTGGTCTAAAGATGTGTATAAGAGACAGTAATAGTTCAATGACAAATTTTTAAATGGATTCAATTCATGATAGGTGACATAGATTTTTTGATTCAAATTAATTAAATCATTTACTCTTTAAAATATTATACCGTAGCAAGAAAATTCCTATACATAAACGTAAACATGTGTATAAGATTATAAATCCAACGATTAGCACTTATAGACATCTAGATGTATAAATAAGATACAATAGCATAGATGCATCATAATGCAAATCTTGCATTTTTTGGAATTCTTTTAAAATTTAAATTATCTTTTTTATTTTTCTTTATCCTGATAATAAATCCTTAACGAACTTAGAAACAAAGTATCTCCGCATGAAAATGGACAAACAAAAGGAATGGACAACTTGTGGCGAGATTATTTTCCTAAACAGGACAAAACAGCCACACAAAATACGACTGCAGATGTTTTACTACTCTGTATTATGGTCTCTTGTCTTGGAATTCCTTAATTCGAACCAATCATTGTTGAAGTCAAGATAGGGCCAATCTCTAAGCTTCCATATGCAATCAGTTCATGACCGAAAATCTTGTGGTCCATAAAATTGATGGGGGGACGAAGCATAGTTGATTTTGATGAAGAAGCCAGTAACCCTTTACTTGGAAGAGTAAATCCTAACAGAGAAAGCCATGAAGATTCTGAGACTGAGAAGATTGGTAGTTCTGCTTCTTCTGGTGCTACAGCTCTTGTGGTATTCAGCACTTTGATTTCTGTCTTGGGCTCCTATGTTTTTGGAACTGCTGTAAGTGCAAAAATTTATAGTATAACAGACTTATTAACAGAAATTTACGGTAAATTCAGAGTGGTGGTGAATTTTGCTTAAGGTTGATAAGGTGGATGGATGTTGAATTCATATTCGTGCTATCTTTGTATTGTTGGCCTAAATTGCTTGTGTATTTCAAGAAGTGGTGTCTTTGATCTTATTTGATGTGTTCATTTGCAGGTTGGATTTTCTTCTCCTGCTCAATCTGGAATTATTGTTGACCTAGGCCTCTCCTTAGCTGAGGTAACTTCAACAACTCTTAACAAAAAAATCCGCATTTTGGAAATTCTTAGCAATTACCTATTTGTTTATGCTCTAAACATTTCTCTGATTTGGATTTATTAGTTGGTAAACTGTCAATTCCATAGCGTTCTCCTTATTTGGATTATTTGTTATGAATTCCTATTGATATCCCTATAATGCTAGAACCTATAAATGAGGCTAACTTGATATGTTTTCATACCTTCTTAATATTGTGATGCAATTAAGGTTTTGTTCTAGGTCCCAAGAGGATGAAACAACAAAATAAAAGGGGTTAAAGGAAATAACTTTGAACGAAAAATCTCTATATATTCATTTGAATTAAAACAAAAGAATAGTTAACCAAAAAGATGGCACAAAGCCAATAAAGATCAAGTCATCAATTGCAAATGTTCCTATTGGGCAGGTGAATTATACTTTAAAAGTCATGGTGCTACTTATGACAAACAACTTGCAGGTTCTTTCCCATAGCTTATGGATATTCTCTCAACTTTGTAATTGATTGAGTGCTTCAGATTTTCTGGAAAATACCAAGTGTCAAATCATATTTCTGTCACCCTAGCAACAGTATTGGAATTGTATATCTTTATACAAAATTGCAGCTTGCAATAATCTTTGGTAAGCTGAAGTTTTAGCATCCTATCACACACCTCATGAAATGCCTGCATAGTGAAGCTGATGCTCTGTAACACCTAAGATGGTGACTATTTCAGTTAAAACATAAATAATTAGCTGCCCAATAGATTAAGGTGTTTTTTTTTTTTTTCTGTAAACCTGTTGAAAGGTATTCACCAGCACAACTTAGTAATAGAATGCAGAGGCTGAGCAAATAACCTTCTCTATGTGTATAACCTTCTCTAGGGCTGAATGTACTTTATATTGAAATTAATGATGTCATTTTGTGATTTACGACTCAAATACTGTTGTTAGGGTGAGAAAAAGAGTAGCATTCCTACGGTTTTTTAGTTTATATTGCTTTTCTATCTAATTCTTTGGTCTGTACAGGAAAGCACTACATAATTGATATGTAATGTTTTTGGATTAAGTGTGATGTGTTATCATGAATAAATTTGGTTTTGTATTGCTTGCTCTCATGTATTTATGTTATTTCCAACCCCTTCATTTTGGAATTCTTTTTACAGTATTCCTTATTCGGTTCAATATGGACAATTGGAGCAATGCTTGGTGCAATAATGAGTGGGAAGATAGCAGATATCTTTGGAAGGAGAGCTGTAATGTTTTTAGTGCTATGTTTCTTTAGATAATACATCTCAGTAACTTGAAATCTCTTCTTCCGTACCCTCTGCGGTCTACATCATTTGTCCTATGCATGGCCCTATTCTATTTTAATGTCATTATGTCATATTCTTCAAAAACCTCATCTCGTTTTAGTGGTTTATCATTTTTACATCTTGAATTTTCTTTTGGCTGAAATCAAGGGGAGAATTATTTTTTACTGTGATCTAATACTGCAGACAATGGGGTTCTCAGAATTATTTTGTCTAGTGGGCTGGACCGCAATTTCATTCTCGAAGGTACCAAATTTTTTCCCAGCTACTTTAGCAACTTTACACTTGGAAGTCGCTGTATGTTTAGCAACTTTACATTTGGAAGTCGCAATATGTTTCCATGGAGTATGATTACTGACTTCATAACTGTGTAATACCCTAAAAACAAATATTTGTTTGAATAATTAGTATTTATCCTCTGGAAGAAGAATATATGCTGTTGTCAAATTCTGAACAGTATGGTGAATTAAAGTCACTATCATAGCGGTTCTAAATACGCATATGGTATTATCTGTCTTGATCGGATAATCATCTGCTTGACATACCTAACAAATATGGATAAACTCCTAAGCATCTACATGTAGGCATTATAACGTATAACTTTTCTGAGATCCTAACTAGCTGTTTTCGGTCATCGACAGAGTGCATATTTGCTTGACATTGGACGGTTTTCCACAGGATATGGAATTGGAATTCTGTCATACGTGGTAATTAATATTGTTTAGGACCTGGTATTCTTTTACATCTCTGTAAATGGAATCTCAGAGGTATTTAGCTCTGAATCTTATACAGGTACCTATATATATAGCAGAAATAACACCTAAAAATCTTCGTGGAGCATTTACAGCAGTCAATCAGGTAAAATAAATTGGTTTCAGCATAAAATCTTCAGTTCAACATGATGGCTTGTGATGCTATATGCCATTAATAACTTCAGTTGATGATATGCTGTGGGGTATCAGTGATGTATGTAATTGGAAATTTCATCTCCTGGCGCACCTTGGCTCTGATTGGTACATCTTTGCCCTACTTCCATTGACACATTTGATTGTTTGTCAGTTAACTGGAACTCTCTATATGTCATTCAGGAACCATTCCTTGTATACTACAGTTGCTAGGCCTGTTTTTCATTCCAGAGTCTCCAAGGTGGCTGGTAAGTTTAGAGAAAATGCAGTAAATAGCTTCTTGCTGTTAAATGCTTTAATAGTTTGGTTATAAAAATGATTTGTTTTTCTAACTAGAAAGTTCAGGAATCTGATTTAGAGTTGTGGGCAAATTCTAACCATCTAACAGATTTATGTTCCTTTTTTCCTGTAATAAATGAATCAAATCATGCAGTGAAGACAAAACTAAATTGGATCTTCACTTTCTGCAGGCTAAGATTGATAAGTGGAAGGAATGTGAAAATTCTCTGCAGCGCCTTAGGGGAGATAATGCCAATATTTCTCAAGAAGCAGCTGAAATTAAAGTAGCATTCAGACTCTCTTTTATGTACTTTCTTTCTTAAGGGATATATTTGACAAGAAAATATGCATTGCCAGGAATATACTGAACTCCTTAAAAAATTGGCTGACACAAGGATGATTGGAATTTGTTCCAGAGAAAATATGCTCATTAGCTCATTGTAAGGCACATCTACAGTTCTGTTATTCAACCATTATATCCTCAGAAATGCACTAATTTATCATGTTTTGTTCAGGTTGGAGTGGGACTAATGGTACTGCAACAGTTTGGAGGATTAACATCTAGCTCTTGCATAAGCAAGTGCAATTTTTGAGTCATCAGGTTCGTAAGTCTGTTTGCTGTGTTTGCTAACTGCTGATAGTTTCAGAAAAGCGTTTGGCAGAACAAAATCATTAATAACTGGACAATGACAGGTTTCCATGTTTTGTATACAATTCCAATACTGGCAATGGTTATTATTCAGGTTTTCATTCTGTGCATTTCTGTTCTATTTTTGAATTCTGCTCCAAACATTCCTAAAATTCTTGGTCCATCTTCAGGTTCCAATGACCATTTTGGGGACTCTCCTAACAGATAAATCAGGAAGGGTACCACTGCTAATGGTAAGAAAGTTCTCACAAGTTTGTAGGTTTCTGAGAGCAAGAAACTAAGTATGATCTCAGACTTAAGTCGATTACTATTGCAGATTTCTGCAGCCGGGGCATGCTTGGGTTGTTTCTTAACAGGATTGTCATTCTTATACAGAGACTGCTTATCTTAATCCAATTCTCTCCTAAAATTATCTATCTTCAAAAGATTAGAAAATGCAGAATAATGTGATTAGATAGAACCTTCATGTCTGGATGTCCAGCCCACTTTTGGCATTAATCGGCGTGCTGGTATTGCAATCTTACACATTGAAATTTTCCATTTTCTCATTTTCGCTGTATATCGAATAAATTCTTCCAAGGTTGCTAAAAGTTTTATCACTTCAATGCTGTTTCTGAAAGCTCAAATTCAATGTAGAATTAGAGCCTTTAGAATCTTCCTGAAGTTCCTTTGGCTTAGTAATATATGGTACTAATTTGTGAGATCCTGGTATCAGATTTTTTCAGGATCTTTCTCTTTAGGAATGGGTGGAATTCCATGGGTTATAATGTCAGAGGTATTGTGATTGAGCTTTAAAGTCTTTAACTCCAAAAAAAAAAAAAAAAAAAAATCTATACAAAATTTTCTTGACTGGATATTTCTTTTGTCAGATATTTCCAATAAATGTGAAAGGTCTGGCTGGAAGCCTGGTGACAGTAGTGAATTGGTTTGGTTCTTGGGTTATTTCCTATTCTTTCAATTTCCTTACAAAATGGATCAGCTCCGAAGGTGATGATAATAATGCACCTTCAGATGTTTCTATATCCTAATCATCCCTTTTAACATGTAGGCTTAGAGACATTATCAACTTCTTGTCTCCAGGGACATTTTTTTTGTTCTCAATCATAAGTGGTTTAACTGTGATATTTGTTGCAAAGCTTGTTCCGGAGACTAAAGGGCGTACCCTAGAAGAAATTCAAGCATCCATGGGTTTGTTCACAAGGAAAAACTGAAACTTCATCAATGCTTGTAGACTTGTAGTTGTTCCATGTATATTGCTTTCACATGTAAGTTTCCATCTTGTTTTGGAGTCGATTGTTGACAAATGTACAATTGTTTGCCAAAAATGAAGGGCAACCCCATTTTAGGTATTACATCTGATTGCATACTATATGGCCCGGATATTGACAGTTAGTGCCAATTATAATTTTGGTTGTTAATATTGCAATTTGAAACTCAACTGAACTTAACAAAAATATTGCCCATTTTACTTGTGACTGAACACATGATACATAATGAAGTACAATTCGAGAGATGAAATGATGCCAGGGCTCCTTGAACTTTCTAGCAACTGCAATTAGCTGAGTAGTAATTCTGATGTAATTGTGATAGGTTGGTGGATTTGATTTGTAGAATGGATTTGAAACAAATAGGTTTGTATTGAGTAGATTTAAAATAACATAAAATTTGAGTGAATTTAAAGTACTCATTTAACCCTTTAAATCTCACTTTGTTTTGTTAGTGAATTTCAAATCCCAACCAAATTCATTAACTTGTTTAAATAAATTTATAATAGATTTGATTTGAAATCCAAATAGAATTTTCTAAATCCTTCCATCCAAATGCAGCCAAAATGAATTCATTGGACGTCAAAAAACCAATACTATGTTTTACCTTCCAAACATTGCAATAGGTTCATGTCCTCTATTTTGAGATATGAAAGGTAGAAAAAGAAAGCAAATGGGCACCGAGCTATCATTCTTATTAGATTAAATATGATAATACAAAATGGCCATCCCAATCCACAAAACAAACCCTTTTGTTGCTTCTATAACACAAATTATGATGTTGGCCAAGCCCATGTAATTGTCCTTCATAAAAGCATTTGTATCACGAGTTCTATGCGTAAACTTTTGGTATTGTTAAATGTCACGTATATCCTGCCAAAATCCCTCCCCATCTTTATTTCTAATAGGACTAATTTCATTTGACACCCTTGGTACTTAATTCTCTCTTTACACCTCTAATTTTAATTTTGGACACTTTCTATCCCGACTCTTAAATATGTTCTATTGCAATTCAATTCTTCACTCAATTACCTTAAAATTAACAAAATCTTTAACCATATATAAGTCTAATTTTAATACCGTTTCAATTTTAATGGCATCTTTAAACAAGTGTAATCAATTCAATAGGTTGTACAATAATCTATCACAATATTTTGGATGCACGTGTGAAGATTTTGTTAATTTTAGTGACAGTGTTAAAAATCCACTTAAAGTGAGACGGATTTGAGTGTTGGGAATGTAAAGTATCAAAATTTTAAATTGGTGGTGCAAACTGGAATTAGAATAAGTTAAAGGTTGTAAAGTAGAATTAGTCCTTTCTAATATGCTTATAAACTAACATCTCACATACATAACAAACATAACTAATTAGAATAATCACTAACCAACACAAATCTGTATCATCTTGCTCGAAATGGATCAAGATCAACCATGCATAGAACAACAACAGCCGCATGCATCAACAACACTCCCAAAAAATTCAAGTCCAAAAACAGTTAATGATTCAACAAAACATGGAGTACAACACAAAACCTTAACTCAGCAACAGCTGCCAATCTTGCAAACCTTTTACCCACAGGAACAGTACTAGCATTTCGAACTCTCACGCCTTCGTTTTCCAACAAAGGAAGTTGCCAACCTTCCAACAAGTTTATCACTGCATTCCTCATTGGATTTTGCGCCATTATTTGCTTTTTCTCCTCCTTTACTGATAGCTTCACCGACGAATGATGGAAAACTGTAATATGGGATTGCAACTTGTAGGGGCTTGTACATTTTTAACGATGAAAGTTATGATCAGGATGAGTATAAGAGAAGGAAGAAGATAGGACAAATTGTCCAAGTTTAAAATCCGTTGGATAGATTTTGTGCACGCGTTTGTGTCACTATTTGTTTTCACAATATTTGCTGTTAGCGATACTGACGTTCAAAGTTGTTTTTTTCCTGAAGCAGGAGGAAATATGGATGCTTTGATGATGAATTTGCCTTTGGGAGCTGGAATTTTCTCAAGCTTTTTGTTCACGATTTTTCCTACTACTCGTAAGAGGAATTGGATATGCTGATCTTCCTACCTCAATAAAATAAGAAAATTTCATGAAAACTGTATTTTATTGATTTTATTTTTTTTTTAATTTGAGGGCTTGTATGGTATTATACACATCTAGATGTGTATTTTATACAGACTTATTTTGCAGTAATATGGTATTTACGACAGGGAGTTACCAGAGCATTTTGTTTGCGTCTGCATTGAGAATGAACTTTTCCTCAATCTTCTCATGTATGTATGTATGTTTCTAAATTTATTTTTGTTCTTGTTTCGTACATAATTTTCAAGAAGTCCAATTTCATATAGAATTGTATTATTTTATTTCGATAGGTGGACTTGATTTAAAGGAAAATTTTGAAATTTATGAATTTGAATTTGATAGATTTAAGATGACATGAAATTTGAGTGAATTTAACCATTAAAATTATAATCTCATTTGTTAGTAGATTTCAAATTTACAATTAAATCAATTACCTTATTCAGATAATTTATTATAAATTAGAATTTCAAAAATACACGTCAAATTCATCCAAATTCCTCCGTCTAAATACAATGATATATTGTTGTTTATATATGTAATGTAATACCTAAGTTTGGCGTTAGTGGTACCTGTATTGAAGTATGCAAAAAGGCAATGAAGAACAATAGGATATTATAAATTTTGAAATCTTAATGTATCCTTTAGTACGTAAACTAGTATTGGGCTAGATGTACTATATATTGAATTGTACATCTTTACTTCGATATAATTACATTGTTCTCGAGCTATATGACTCACTTATTTCTTCATGTAAATTCATAATTATTTTGGAGAACTATGATGATGATATAAAAAATTGTAATAATTAAGTAAATAAAAAACTACATAATAATTAATAAATTTTGACACATAAACTTAAAAGTAAAAGAAATAATAAAATTAAGGAATTTATAACTATTAGAGTCCATTACTTAGTTTTCATTTCTTATTCAAATATAAATATATTTGATATTTATGAAAATATAACCAACTTTTTGAATATTAAACAATTTATCTAGTAAAAATATAACTGAAAAAGGTGAAGGGTTTTTTTTTTTTTTTTTGTAATTTTTCTCTTTTTTTCATTACCAAAAAAAAATAAAAAATTAACTTGTAAAACTAAGGTGAACCTTATTATTTTGATAAGTTTCAGTTTTCATAATAGTTAATAGAATATGTAAGTATTTGGAACTAAGAAATCAAGATAAGAAAACAAAAAACGAAATTTAGGGGAAAATTTTTTTTCACTATACAAAAGGTTTAAGAGGATTTAGTTCATGGGTATTTTTTTCAAATTAGTTAATTAAAAAGTACTCTTAAGTGTGTAGCGTTTAAAGTTTTTATTAGAGTATCAAAATTATTGGTCTAACATTATAAAGATATTTTAATGTTAGAAATTAATTGTTAATTTTAATTACTATGTACATTACTTAATCAGAAATGTCATATCATTTATATGACAATCTTTTAGAAATCATGTTTGTTTAATAAAATAGTATTTAAAATAGGGAAAACTATTCTATTAGTCTTTCACATTATCCATTTGTATTTATTTAGTCCCTTACTTTTAAAATGATAATTTTTAGTCCCTTAAATTACACATTTGTATTTATTTAGTCATTCACTTTTAAAATGATAATTTTTAGTCTCTGATAAATGTAAAATGTTGAATTTTGGTCCTTGAATCAATCCCAAACATTTTGGCCAAAATTTGTCATGTCCCTCACATATATGAAACATTGAATTTTGGTCCCTAAATCAAATCTCGAGTATTTTTTGCCTAAATTTGTCATGTATTGTTCACATGACATATTTTTCGAGGACAAATTTATAAATTCATCTGAGTATAATGTTTTATGAGTGCGAAGGATATGAAGTAAGTGATTGATTAGCAATTTGTTTCTATTTAAGATTATTTCAATATCTGACTTGTGGTATTTTTTTTTTCCAAAATTTATAATCCAATCCGATGTTCGAGTTTTGTGTTGGAAAGAAAAAATGAGTTCCTAAATTTTACTCGAAAAATATATCATGTGAACAACACACGATTAATTCAGACCAAAAAATGCTCAAGATTTAGTATAGACACCGAAATTCGACATTTTACATTTGTGAGGGAGTAAAAATCATCATTTTAAAAGTGAGGAACTAAATAAATACAAATGGGTAATGTAAGGGACTAAAAATCATCATTTTAAAAGTGAGGGACTAAATAAATACAAATGGATAATGTGAAGGACTAATAGAATAGTTTTTCCCTTTAAAATATTACATAGTATATATTTGTAACTCTTTTGGGAAGAAATTATCAATTATAAGAAATATATATATACATATAGAAATGAAGAATTTGAATAAATAGAAATAGTTAAAAATAAGATTTAGTTAAATTAATTTGAATTCAAAACAACTAAGTATTTCATGACAAAAATATACCATGATATAATTGGGTCACATGAATATGTTATTCATCTTTCAGTGTATATGAATAATCCTTTAAATATTATATGTCTAAATTTTTTTCAAATAAATAAATAATTGTTTCCAACACAATTTTATATTATAAATGTATTTTTAATAATCAATACTCATATAATAATCTATAATAGATTATTGGTTTTGTAACTCTTTTGGGAAAAAATTAATTATAGGAGATATGTTTGCCAAAAATGAAGGATTTAAAAAAAATAAAAGTATTTAAGATAAAATTTATATAGTTAATTTAAATTATAATAGTTAATAAAGTAATTATGTTTTACTTTTACTATTTACTAATTAGATTCCTACACATTTAATATGTCACTTGTCATGCTCTAGTAACTCCTCACTAAAAGATCCCTTTCATGCTTTACATATATATATAGATATAGATAGTTAATTTAAATTATAATAGTTAATAAAGTAATTATATTTTACTTTTACTATTTAGATTCCTACACATTTAATATGCCACTTGTCATGCTCTGGTAACTCCTCACTAAAAGACCTCTTTGCTTTACATATATATATATATATAATATATATCTACATAGATAAGGAGGAGTTCGATATTCGAACTCTGGTTTAGTGGTTGGTATAGGGTAGTATCCATTCCTTTTAGTTTATCACTTTTGGTTGCATTATTTTTCTTTGTTTTTTCAATTCTCTAATTACTCAATAAGATCATTTATTCATATAGTGTAACATTCATTACTTTACCTGCATAGTTCATCTCGCACCAACTTTGTTGTTTGTATTTCATCTAGGTTAAATCTTTATGCATTGTCTTTCAATTAATTGTTGAAATTTTGCTTTTCATATTCTTTTTTTTCAACTCTCTACATATTCTTGTAATATTATCAAAATAGTAAAGATTAAATATAAAGAACGAACTCGAGAAAATATAAAAGAGAAAGAGAAAATATAAGTGAAACCAACCTTATATTTTATAGTATCATTTAGACAGGTACCCAATTTTGCGCATTGCGCAAGATAGAAACTAGTGTGTGTATACATATATATGTGTGTGTGTGTGTGTGTGTGGACACAATATTTAGAAGCATTTTGGTAGAGGGTTTCTTTTTTTTATTTTTGAGCAACTAACTAAAGCATTTTATTATTTTGTTACTCGATCTTTCTTTATTTTTCATAGTTTGTATGTAGGGATGTTCAAAAATTAGTCAAGTCGAGTCAAGTCAAAAAAAATTGAATTGACCTGTTCAACTTTTAACTCGACTTTGACTCAAAGTTAAATGTATAGATAACTAAGTGACTCGTCAACTCGACTTTGACTATAACTTCCAAGTCAAACTACTGGTCAAATACCGATCTACATATTGACTGGTTTACTAGTTTACCAATCAAACAAGTTGTTTGACTTTGCCGGTCAAATACCTATCAAATAAGTCAAATAAACATATAAATATAAATAATACACACACACACACATATTTTAAAAAGAGGATCTACAATTATATTTCTTTTAATATTTTAGAGTACATTATAATAATATATTAATGCATTTATGTACAAAATATTTTAGCCATAATATTCTTAATTCTTTAAAATTAAATATGTTAATAACTGATAATATTACTTTTTATTAATACTTAAATATCTTTTCTTTGTGTAGTTGTTAGAGTTATCAATGTAAATGTAATACTTCATATTATGTACAATTTACGTACTTATACATTAATATAAGCGTACAACTTATTAATGTAACACTTTTATTTCAGTAACTAATTAAATGAATTACTAATTTCCATACTATTAATACATATAGATACTAGACTTAAGTAATTATATATACTTAAGTATTTATTGAAATATCTATATATAATATATCTATTCATACAGATTCTGAGATTCATATATTAATATTTGTATAACATATATTTGTAATAAAAATATGTTTACATAACGTCTAATTTATATATTCATACTGCATAACCTATTAGTGTAATATTTTGACTATTAAAAAATATATTAAAAGCATTATTAACTTACTATTATTATAGATAGAGTTAGGCAATCATATATATTTCTATATACTTATAGGATATAACTTAATAGTGGTTGATGATTCAATAAGATTTTGTTATATCATTTTCTAAATTTAGTAAAAGTTGAAGATGAATAAACAATCATTGATCTGTAAAGAATTGACCAATCACCGCTCTTGAAACTTGCTTTTGTTGAATGATTTGATTGTAATTTGGTTATGCATTTTTTGTTATTATTTATGAACTTGTATTTTGAATTTATGGAACTTGTATTATCTTGTATTTCTACTATGTGATATTTTGAATTAGTAGAATGATATAGAATTGTGGGATGATGTACTAAATTTTAGAATTAGAATATGGAATGGAAGAGGATTTACATTTCACTTATTTGATTTATAAATCACAAATTCAAAGTCAAGTCAATAATGTTTGGGAATGATTCAAGGACCAAAATCGATTTGAATTTATATGACTTGACTTTGACTTTGTGATTTTTAAGTCAAAAGTCAAACAAATCAAACACCGGTTGAATGAACACTTCTATTTGTATGTTAGAGATGTGATCCACGTGTAAGATGCCATGAGAGGCTATCGATTTGTGTGTTTCTCCAATAAGTAGTTTTCCATGTCAGTAGAAATATAAGGACTAGGCTCTCTCTAATAAATTGAAGAGAACTTCTCTCGTCATCACCCTAAAAAATATAATTTAAAAATTATTTTGAAATACCATAATCATTCATAATGTATTTTATTCTAAAGTTTAGTTACACATGAAAATTGAAGGTTCTTTATATTTAATCTTTACTATTTTGATAATATTACGAGAATATGTAGAGATGTCTCTTATACACATCTAGATGTGTATAAGAGACATCTATATATATATACGTATTATCCTTCATTAATTCAAAACAACAACAACAACAACAACAACAACAATAATTATAATTCCTAGTTAGCATCACTCCAATTCTCAAACAACAAACTATCACCGCTAAGACACAAATACTTCAAAAGTCCCAAAGATCATAATATACGTAGCTTCGTTAAATTCTGAAACTAGCCTATATGTAAGTAAGAGAAAAAGAGTGCAACCAGAGTTAAAAAATATAATTGAAAAGTGGGTGGAAGTATTTAGAGATAGTCACCAACTGGAATATGATATGCATGTTTCCACACAGATATATATATATATATAGAGAGAGAAAGAGAGAGAAATACACACACACACACATATATGGGTTGATCCATAAATATACGACTGGAACTAATACCACCAAAACTCTACATTGCAGGGTTGCGGAAACGGGTGGTAGTTTTCAGGAAAGAGAGAGTGCTTAGAAGGTTGCTAGACCACATTCGGATCTGGAAATTAACGCAAGCACCCAATCCTCAACTACACCTGTCTCTTATAAGGGCTAGGTCGGGTAACATATTTTGCATATCGAAATTGGGTAGAGCATGTGGATCTTTAGACTAACGGATTTATAAAAACATCCTTTATACAGGAAAAAGAACATGTATAAGATACTAAAAGTTCATATGGCATAATGTCTTAAGATATTAAGAGAGCTCGCTGCTGGGAAGCAAGGTTAGCAATTCTAACTCATGATATATATAGTTTCTTTGCTCTTTCTTGAATCTAAGTATTAATTTAAGTATCAGAGGCTCTTCTTGATAATTAAAATTTGTTATTTTAAAATTTACATTAAATACTTGAACATTCGCTACTTGGGAGGTTTAAATACTTGAACATGTTATTTCACCAAATCGAATATACCCTTGCTTTTTTAGGAAGGTGTTCAGTTTTTAGTATCATGAGAAACAAAGTACTAAAATGGTTGGAATTTCATAACATATTACATAACCCTCTAAATAATATTTTTCCAAATGTGGCTCTTTTTTATTTCCTTTTTCACATTCTTTTATGAACCTAAATTAAACTACATTCAGATAAGTTACTAGTTGCTTAATACTCATTTGGATCATTCCTAAATGCATGTTTGCTTTGGAAATTTTCTACAATGTAATTTTGGATTTAAAAGTAAGGTGTGGAAAGTACAGGTCTTTCTCTAATAAAGGGGCAATTATTGGTCCTAAAAACAAGATGGCGACGTCACCAAGCTTTCAAGTTATCAGAGACATCGGTTGCAAAGAACTAATTTGGTCTTTGTAAAGTATAATTTAAGAGTGAAATTTTCTTTGCAATCGATGTCTCTATAATCCTGTCTCTTATACACATCTAGATAATCAGGCAACTCAACTTACATGGAAAATTAAATCTAGGTACTCATTCTAAAGAACAAAAAATCCGTCCTAAATATGAAAACTTATTAGTATAACATAAGTAATTGAATCGATCTCTAAAAGTGAAAATTCAATTCCATAATAAAAGAAAATAAGGAAGAATGAAGTTGTAGTTTTGTTAAAAGGGACCTACACAATTCAATTATATGGCTAGATGTTATAACTAGAGTCTATTATAACGCTAGCAGATAATTTGTCTCTTATAGACATCTAGATGTGTATAATAGAAACCCCATCCCTAATAGGTCCACAGTGGACCTACCTAGGTGCTATTCTCCTATACACATCTAGATGTGTATAAGAGACAGGGACACATAGCTATATGCTAAAAATAAAGTCTAATATTGAATGAAGGCGAAATTATACCATTAGACTTTATTTTTAGCATATATCTAAATCTGGAAATATGTAAAACAATTACCAAGAGCTATTAATTTGATAGATTTGATTTGATCCAAATCTTCTTCTTTATTTTAGTCACAAGCTCCTCCAAAGAAAGAATGTCCAATGATCTAGAGAGGTTAACAAATTAATTAGTGATACTAAATCAAGAGTTTTGTATAAGAACTCCTACTACATGCGATGTCGAATATTCGATTCTCATAATCGCCACATATTCTGCTAATTTAATAATATTTCATTAGACCTTATCAGTTATGGGTGAGCTCTGAATTCACCTTAATTGATAATTTTAGTACTTCATATTTGAGGGAAATTTTGCTAATGATTCTAGTTTTAAGGGATTTTATAGCCCCAAAAGAAAAGGAAACCGAGACAAGTATTGGAGAATCCAGGGAATTATAGTGTTCGAAGTAGGAGAAAATCTTAGAATCTGCCGATGAAGGTAGGAATTATTTAAGCAACTTACTAAATTCAAAGGTGTTGTAGCCGGTAGTAGAGGAGGTATATAGTTTCTATTACTGGAACCGATGAAGATGGATAAAGAGGAAGTCAACGGTGGCCTGTGCGAGTGAAAGAGGAAGAGAGATCATATTGGAAGCTTTGACTATTAAGGGTATTTTTATCTTGTTCAACAAAATTACTCGAGTGTGATATAATATGCTCTAGCAATAACAATATCTCTCAATTATTTGTTTCTATTCACAATTTCTTTTGGAAAAAGTTTGGCAACAATAATGTGTGGGTTCTGCCCGATTTTGGGCCAATCTAATCTCATATATGCTTAGATTTCTTACTTCAATTTAATATAGTTTATTTCCTAAACAATCAAATTCTTGAAATTTTATTCAAACTTTGGGGTGGTTTTGGCCAATAAATAAATAATATTTTATTGAATTAAAAAAATTAAGAAACATATTAATTTTGGGTTGGCCAAAACCACCCCAAGATGTGTATAAGAGACAGCTATACCTTTTTTTCCTATGGAAGATCACTGCAATAATTAACCTGTCTCTTATTTAATTCGGCGACCCAAGCGACAATCGTAAGAAATTAGAGGTATTTTCACTCTAATTTTTGCGGTTTATAAGCTAGTTCGTGAGATTTTAGTATTAATGTGAAAGTTTTCGTGCATTTTTACTTTTATGTGTTTTATTAATTTTTAATTTTAATTCAATATTATTAATATATACTAATATATGATATGTTTTTATGTAGGTTTCAGACGCCAAAAGACCAAGACGGATGGGGAGGAGAACTGGACGAGCAAGTTGAGCTGCTAGCCCTAGACTTGTGTTGGTAGCTTAAGCTACCAACAGGGGGTTCACTGCCAACAAACCCTACTGGCCAAAGTGATCCGCCAACTTGAACCATTCAATGGACCCTTTTTTATTTTCCAGTGACAAACTTGCCCTGTGAAAAATCTCCATTTCCCTAATTTTTAACCCTTTTTATGCCATTTTGGTCATTTCTCATCCCTAACCTTATGCCTCTTATAAATTAGACAATTAAGCTTTAGATTTAGAATCTCCTCCTCCCTCTTTCTTTATTTTTCTCCTTCCTACTTGTGGGCTGGAGAGAACCTTTCTAACTTAGTTTCCATATTTATGCCTACCTAGGATTTGTGTTTAATGTTTAAAGCTTAAATATTTTACATTGTAAACTTAGGACTTATTCCCCTTTGTGCCCCTAATTTAGGGTTAATTATACTTTATCCCGTTCAACTTTAGCCTAGTTAGTCACTAATGTTATTGTTTGAGCACTAAAGTCTATGGATTGATGGTCAATTCTAATGGTGTTTGAAATTTTGGCTAAATAGACAAATATACCACTTAGTTAATTATACTTTACTTCCTTAAACTTTAGTGTCATTAATAGTTTGTCCCCGATGTTATTTTTTGAATACTTTAGTCCAATTCTTCAACATTGTTACTAAAGTTAACAAATATTCTAATTGTGCACACCATACACCTAAAGTGAACATTCGTCAAAGTATTTAACACTATTAATAATTGGACCAAAGTGAGACAAATCAAGAGTTAGGGTACAATGTGCCCAAAATTTAGTATTAGGGGTGCAAAGTGACAACTAATCGTAAGATAGGGATGTAAATTAAAATTAGTCATGACTACTTCTATTAGTGTAATATGTGTGTAAATAAGTATGACAGCATACACTTACTTAGTATCCGTTAACTTTGGTAAATGTGCTATAAATTAGATTGAAATGGGATAAATTTGAATGTTCAGGGTATAATTTGTCCAAAAAATAAGTTTAAGGTACAAAATGAGAATCGGGTTCAACCGTAAAATTTAACAGGTACAAAGTGGAGTAAAGCCTTTTTTCCAACATCAATTTGCTTTTCATCCTTCCAATAACTACTAGCACTAACAATAACACAAAAAGGGGCAAATTCTACTTGCACCCTTGTTGTTTGTCGTTTTCACATACACCTCCTATGGTTAAAAAAAAACTAAAATTACCCCTATGCTCAGTTTAAGTGTCTATTGGACGGAAAAGGGTTCCAGTTATGGAGGTTGACTGATAAGCGTGTGTGTCCTTGATCTTACAATTTGCCAACTACTAATTTTTCCCACCTAAAATACCCTTTTTAATTTACTTTTATTAATGAAGTGCATACATATCAAAATTGGGGTGAAAATAAAACTTCACAAATAGTTTGGGGTCAACTTTAAAAAAAAAGAAAAAAGAAAGAAAGAAAACAAGGGGTGTTGATTGGTGGCTGGTAGGGATGGGGTTTGATTTGTGGGGAGGAGCTACAGTAAGAGGCCAGATCCAAAGGAGGTAAATTTTTAGCGAGGTTTCAAAATATTTTCTTAGGAAAAAAGGGAGAATTGGGGAAAGGGATGCCTTTCCCCCACCCCCGTCACCCTCTTCCTCCCTGTGATCCTTTCTAAAATAGATTGAGAGATAGAGGTGGCTAGGGGCTAGGGGAAGAGAGAAAAGGTTTTGAGAGAAGGGATGAAGATGGTGGCGGCTCTAGCAGGAGACTGGGAAAGAGGAAGCAGTGGCTGGGAAAGTAAGGAAGGGAATGGTGGTAGTAGGGGGTTTGGAGAAAAAGGTATAGTGTGGTAGGGCACTGAGGAAAGAAGGAAGAGGTGGCCAATGGAGTAAGGGAGGGGGTGGTGCATGGTAGGGGTCTGGTAGAGGATCTATGGGGTGGGACTAGTGAGTAGTAAGGAGTCGACGATTTTTTTTCTCTTGTTTTTTTTTTCTGTAATTTCTTTTTTTTTAAAATCTTTTTTTAGGATTCTTTCATTTTTTTTATTTTTCAACGTTTCATTTAGGATTATTTCACTTTTCTTCATTTATTTCCTTTTCACACCGTTTCATTTCCATCAATTTTTTATTTTTTATTTTTATTTTTATTCCATCATAAAACCAAATAAGAATTTTAAAAATTTTCTTTTCCTTTTTATTTTTGCGCTTTTGTCCCTTATTTTTAATTTTCTTGTTATGAATGTCTTTCTCTTTTATGATATTTATGCTTTTTTTTTTTCTTTTTTAAAAAGAGGAATAGGTCAATATATTTAAAAGGGAGGAAAATACACAAGAGTATAACTGATCATGATAATGAATTTGTTAATGAAGCCATTTTTTGTCTAGGAGACGCTTAAACTGATAGCATAGGGAGTATTTTAAGTTTTTTTTTTTTTTTTACCACAAGGCGTGTATGAGAAAAAGGGTAAAACCAATAGGGATGAGTGAAATTTGCCCAAAAAAATGCACTTTCTTTTTTATTCTTTAAAAAAAATTCTTTTTTATTTTGATTGGCCTAAATAATTTTAAAATAAAAATAAATTCAATTTCTAAACTCGTGGGTATTCTTTTTATTTATCAAAACTTCAATTTCAACAAGTATAGTTCTAATCAATAGATGTGAAACTATTATAATTCATTATGAGTTACAAATATTTATATTTAAAAAATATTATCGGACAAATTTGCGTGTCATCTTTTTTAATTTATCCTAACCAAAAAGACTTAAAAATATGTCAAAAAAAAAAATTCTACTTCTAACCATTTCTTTATATCAAATTCTACATCAATCGAGATCTAATCTTTATGAAAGTTTGAATCATTAGACAAAAATATAAGAAATAAAGATTACAATAAAATAGGAGTAAATTGGTCATAAAGTTAGTTTGCATAATGAAATGACTTAAATGATCAAAAGACAATGTCATAGATTAAAGTGTTAGTGACACTAAATTTTAAGGGGTACAATTTTCGATGCATTGCATCCTTAATTAAGTCTCATATTCATCTCACTTTATTCTAATTTTTAGTACCACTACCAAAATTAGTGGATTGTAAGTATGTTAACACCACGCACTATTAGGGACATATCACATTAGTGGAGGAACCTTTCTAGCTTAGGGGGTGTTTGTTAATACTGAATACTGAATTCTGAAGTCTGAAGTCTGAATTGTAAGTTCTGAAAGCATTAATTGTTGAATTAAGTAAATTTATTGTTGTTTGATAATCAACTGAATTCAATTTCTGAATTAAATATGTCACTTCATACATGTATTATTTTATTATAAATAATTGTCATATATGCGTAGAAAAGAAAATGAATAATTAAGGATGGTATAAATATGTATGAGAGAGAATGTGTGTGTGATAGAGTATGTATGTGTGATAGAGTGTGTGTATGTGAGTGACAGAGAATTTGTGTGTATGAGTGTGAGTATGAAAAAGTACAAGAGATAATGTGTGTGAGAGACTAAGTGTGTATGTGTGTGTGAGAGACAATGTATATATGTGAGGGAGTGTGTGTTTTTGTGTGCAAGAGAGTATATCTTTATGTGAGAGAGTGTTTGTGCGCAATCGAGAGAAAGTGTGTGTCAATGTGTGAGAGAGAGTATGTGTGTTACACTATGTGTTTGTACATTTATTTAAAATTCAGCAGATTAAGGGTGTGTTCGTTTGGATTGAAAATATTTTCTTGAGAAAAATGTTTTCCTTGGAATCTTAATATTTTACATGAAAAAGTCCATTTTTCATTGAATTTTCCTCATGTTCGGTTGACAAAATGAAAATATTTTGAAATAAAAAAAACACACCCTTAATCTGCTGAATTTTAAATAAATGTACAAACACATAGTGTAACACACATACCTGTCTCTTATACACATCTTTATGTGTATACGAGACATTGATTTTGTAAGGATGAAAAGCAAATTGATGTTGGAAAAAAGGCTTTACTCCACTTCTGTCTCTTATTAGTTATACACATAAACTGTGTATAAAACAAATGAAAAAGAATTAAAAACGAAAATAAATTTAGCAAATGAAATTCTAACAGTATTTGAGTTTTAATGTCACTCTTGAATTATTCGGAAAATAACTTACGCTAAAAAATTCCGTAAGTTATTTTCAGCTAGAGGAAGGAAAATTGGAAAATATTTTACACCGAAAAATATTTTTCGTTGTTTGGCACAAAAAAATTTCTAAAAAATATTTTCAATCCAAACGAACACACCCTAAGTGAAAATGTTTTCACTTAAAATTATGAATTCAAATTAAGTAGTGCTTAATGAATTAAGTGATAAGAGTATTCTGTTATCAAACATGCTGAATTTAAAAATCTCTTAACCAATTAATTTTCATTAAGTTCAGTTATCAAACAGACCCTTAGTCTTTATGTTTTTTTTTTTTACCCTTGTTTTAAAAATGTGTAGGATTTATGTGTTTTAATTTTTAAAGTTTGAATATTTTACCCTGTAAACTTATTAGGATTCACTTCACTTTATACCCCTAATTTATATATGATTCTCATTTCGCACTTTAAATTTTAATTTTTGACATATTACATGACTAACTCTCAAATTTATCTCACTTCAATTCAATTTTTAACATCGTTATCAGAATATGACTCTAACACTCAAATGCCTATGAAATGGGAAGGGGATGATAAAGAATCTATTAACATGATGTCTTGATATGTAAAATTATATAATTAACCCTGTATATAGATCGAGTCAGATCTACGTTGGCTTTCAAGCCTCTTATTTTTTAAATGTGCTACTCGACCCTCTAACACTGACCAGTTCGTGTACCCTATTTTTTACGGCTTGGAATAAATTGAATCAGCAAATTTTTTGAGTCGGTGGATCAAAATGAACACTCTAATATTAAGAAGTTGGAGTTAGATTGTGTGATTCTATTTTGTAGTCTTGTTTTAAGAAGTTCGGAGAGCCGAACACATGTATTGTTGGCCCAAAAGCAACCTAAGAGGGGGGTGAATTAGGTTGTCTCAAAAACAAACCTTTTGAAGTGCTTAATGAAAATGCAAACTTTGTGCAACAAAAGAATACTTAAGCACAAGTGATCAAAGATAAATATTTAACAATCAAAACTTAAAGCAGAAATAAAACATTGAGATAAAGAATATCAAACCAAACTTCCAAACTTCTCAAGTTTGGAGTACATCCACTAGTAGTGCCTCTTCAAAGAAGGTAAGGCAATAACCTTCTTGTACACAAAGTAGGCTCACCCTTGCACCAACTAAGTTTCTCTAGTTGAGCCATAAGGGTTTACACTACAACCTCACTTTTGTACACTTGTTATCCCTCCACTCTTACACTTGAAGATCACTTACTAGTCTACTCTTGCTCGCACAAATTTCCTCTAGTTGAGCCAAGAGAACTATACTACTCAAACCAATACAACCCACAATATTTTAGCCTATTTCTCCCAAAATAGCTCTTTCAAGTGTTTGTATTGAATGTAGTAGTTTCTCCCAACATTTGGATATCCTTGGGCTATTTAGAGGTGAAAGATGTGCTGAAGTTTGAGCTCCAACGGTCAAAAAATTAGCGGTTAAAAACTAGCCGTTAGGGGTTCGGACGGTGGTTCCGACGTCCGTTCATGCATCCTACAGCAACATGAACAGTGTCTCGGACGGTCATATGCGTTCTACAGCTTGATGAACAGTGTCTCGGACGGTCATATTGTTCCTTTTGGATGCAAAAGACCGTCCGAGAAAAGGAATTTGCGTCCGAGCTCCTTTCTTTCGGACGCTCTTCATCGTCTGTAAGGTGTTGTTCAACTTTTGGTTGTTTTTCTTGATTGTGTTCGGATAAACATTTTCATCTAAGCCTTCCTATTTTTTTGCACACTTGTTTTTAAACCCTTAGTGCGATTTGGTCATCATCAAAACATGATTATCAAAATTGAGGTCCAACAATCTCCCCTTTTTTGATGATGACAAATCAATTGGATAATTCTAAAAACAACCAAAACATACGAAGCACAAGACAAGAGGTTTTGTCCATTATTTTCTCCCTCTTTTGACATCATCAAAACATAAGATTAAAAACAGTTTATATACACAATCTCCCCCTTAAACTATGCATGCAATTCTTGAAGTAAGTATATAGAGGATAAGTCAAGTTCAAAGTATATCTTCCTTTCAAGAATATAAAATCAAGTCGAAATGAGGAAATATATGCAAAGAATTAACATAAAGGCATTTATCACCAATTCCTTACCAAAAAGCATCATCAAAACAATAAAGCATATGTAATGCAGTTCCTATGATACAATTAGTTGTGATGCATAGTTAGAAGAGGGAGATTGTGTATATAAACCTGAGTCTTATACACATCTAGATGTGTATAAGAGACAGCACAATGAGTTTCTATCTGGGGAGGACTTGGATAGCAACAACTTTTGGTACCCAAACTTTCTTGGGTCCAATTGGGTTAGTAACATGCTTAATCACCCAAATAGAATTTATTCCTAATTTTTCATTTCTTTTAACATAACAATTTTTCTTTACGTGGCCATGTTGATGACAATAATTACAAATAATATTCTTATTGCCATAAAAAGAAGATTTAGATTTAACATAGCACAAATCATTTTTTCTAAAGGTGATAAAATTTTTGTTCAACAACATATTTCTAGTTCTTTTATTTTCAAAAATATTTTCTTTCTTCTTTCTCAAAATATTATCAAGATCATCTAATCTCTTCTTCAATGAAGCTTGTTCTTCCATGATCTTGATTTTTTCATCAAATTTTTTCTTCAAAACATCATTTTCTTTTGTCAAAGAGTTATTTTCATGCACAAGTTTTGAGTTGGCACTCAATAAAGCATTATCTTTAATTTTTAACTCTTTGTTCTTAGCATATGATTCTTTCAAACATTCATGCATTTTAAAATAATAAATGATTCAACATCATCATCATCATCCTCACATGAATCATCACAAGAATCATAACTAGAGGATACCTCATTATTGCCATGAGCCATAAAAGCCATTTGATCGTCCTCATATTCCTTTTCAACCTCTCCATCGGAATTGCAATCATCCCAAGTGATTTGGAAGTTGTTGAAGTGAGGCTTCTTTGAGTCTTTTCTTCTTTTTGATGAAGCTTTAAATGCCATACTTCTTTTTCCCTTTGCCTTCTCATCTTGTACCTTGTATTTTAACTTCAATTCAAAGGAAGTTAGAGAATTGATCAATGAATCAATAGGCATAGAATTTAAATTTTTAGATTTTTCTATGGCAATGGATTTAGATTCCCATCCCTTAGATAAAACATTCAAATTTTAGATTCTCATCCCTTAGGAGATTTAGAATTTAAACCTCGTCATTACTGATTCATTTAAATAATTAATTCAAGGTCGTCATTAGATAATTGGTTAGTTAAAATTTTCAATTAGTGTATCTTCATTCAACTGGAAAAAACATCAATAATGCTTAGTTTGGTGGGTTGAAAAAAATAACTAATGCTTAATTTAATGGATTGAAAGGAATCATATGTGAAGAAATTTTAAAGATGTAAATCATGAATATGACAAATAATGAATATTGTATATAATAAATAGAACAAAATGTGAATAATATTAAAAATTATTTAGTGAATAATAAATGATCAAACAAGTGACAAATATCACGCATTATTTGCAAACTAAACTGTGCCAAATACCACTCTATCTCAAGTGGTCTGCAATCTAATACTTCCTTCGTCCCATTTAATTAGTCACTCTTTTTATTTTTATTTGTCCCAAATTATTGATCACTCTTTAAAGGCAATTAAAGAAAGGTTAATTTACCTATTTTACCTTTCATACAAATCCCTAAAAAGGACATAAAAATCATGTTAGAGCATTAATTATTTTCACAAATCATTTCAAATTTGGGTTAATAACACTTTGCCTCCCTGAACTAGGTAGGTAATTGCACTTTGCCCCCTAGAACTAAAAAAAATTACACTTTATCCCCCAATCACATGATTCATCTTTTAGAAAATATATAATATCAAGTTAAATGACTAAAATACCCTTAGTATTATATTTTGATTTGTCATGTATTTAATTTTGATGTTCAATATGTATATAAAATTAGAAAAAAATAAAATATAATAACAAACTAATAGTATAATAAAAATTATTATTATAATAAAATATGATAACAAAATAATTAGCGAGTGAAAATGTGATAAAATGTTGAATTATATTATATTTGACATTGAAATTTGCACAGGTTAATCCAAATATAAAAATTGTAAAATGTTAAGAGACACAAAAAAAATCACAAATTTTTTTTTTTTAAAAAAAAATTGTCACGCGATATCTTTAAAGAAAAATTTTCAATAGAAAATTAACCCATTTAGGAATTGTTCTACCATTATAATTAAACATTTAAATTCAAAATAATATAAAATGAAATAACAAAATTTATACAAATTTTGATCATGATATATATTGATATGGATTATATTAAAATATTATATAATTTATTTTTCATTATTTTTAAATAATTATCACATCATTATCAAAATTTAAATAAAAAAATCAAAATATAGTGCTAAGGGTATTTAAGTCATTTAACATGATATTATAAATTTTTTAAAGGATAAATCATATGATTGAGGGGTAAAGTGTAATTTTTTTAGTTCAGGAGGTACAGTGTTATTACCTACCTAGTTCAGGGTCCTTTCAAATTTTAAAACTCCAACACCAACTAACAAATTTTGAATTTGAATATAAGAACAATAATAAAAAAGTATGTTATTAGCTTGTCACATATCAATTTTTTTAAAATTTTATGTCGGATTGAGTATACTAAATAAAATAAGACGAGGAGATTATTAAATATCTTATCTGATGACATCCAAATCGGCAGCCCAACTCTATCTAACTACTTCCCTGTTATTAATAACTCATGGGCCTCATCAGCTTCTTGCTCCTCTCTTCATCAATAGGATTACTACCGCTATATAGCTTGCTACCCACTATTTTTCTCTTTTTATACTAATACCATTATTTATCCAAGTCCTCCCCAGATAGAAACTCATTGTGAATTGAAATAGCAGCTTAATAGTGAAAACATTTTGCTACAAAATTGCAAACTCCTCCTTTATCAGACACTATGGACAATGGAATACAATCCCTCTTCCACTCTGGTGGAATAGGTTTTGTGGATGCTGTTGGAGGGAGTGTAGATGGATTGATGTCATGCACAGAAAGTTTAGGATTTGAGAGCTCAGATGGGAGAAGGATTGATGATCAAATTGAGAATTTGGATGTTATTGAGGAGTTGCGTTCAAGAAAAGAAACAACGGTTGGCTCGAGATGGAAAAGAGAACGTGTAAAGAAAGAGCGCCAGAATTTTCCACCACCACTGTCTTCATTATATGAAAATGGTAAGCCAACTTTCTCCCTTCGCCTCCTGAGGAAAGATGGGAAGATAGAGCTTCAAGATCGGAGAAAATAGACCGTCCTGAGATTTTTCGTGCTCGCCGGAAAAATGGAAGGCTTAGACTAGATCTCATCAAGAATGAAGATGAAGATATTGAAGAAGAAAACATGCAAGAAATTCAAGAAGAAATGGTTGAGAAAAGAACTGAGGACGAGGAAGTGGAAGAAAGGGTTGAAGGATGGTAATTAAATTCCGGAGAGAACTGCTGGCGAAGATGTCATAAGCAAGTGTGCCATTATCAAAACCACCGCGGCCATCCATAATTACCAAAAGCACAATACTGTAACGTGGTAGGGGTATAAATAAGTAATACATTATTTTGTTAAAAATACACAATGTACATGTAATAAATTATTTTATTAAAATTATATTTTTTTTGTTTTGTTTTATTTTATATGTCATGTTTTTTATTTTATTTTGTCTAAAATATTTAGATAAAATAATAAATTTTATCTATTTTATCTTTTATGCATATACTAAAAATATAACATTAAATTCATATTTAAATATTAATTACTTTTATAAATTATTTCAAAATTTAAAATTTTAAACTTAATTAATAAATTTTGTATCTTAATTAATAAATTATTACAAAAAAATATTTTAATAATGAGTTAAATATTAATTTTTTTAAAATTATGTACAAATTTAATCATATTAAATAAAATGAGACCGAAAAATTAAAATTATATAATATTTTGATGTTTAGAAAATGGGACAATGATATTGTCACAGCAAATTTCTTAATGCCACAGCAAATTTAACTTAAAATGACATTAATACCCTTGGAAGTAATCAAATTTTTTCCCGAACCATTTCTCCTCGGATCCCCCACATCTCATTCTCTCTTTTCGGCCGTCTCCTGGAAATTTCTCAGCCATATACACCCACCAGTCCACCACTATTATATCTGATTTTTTTCTTTTCATCTCTCGTCCCCTTCTCCCAATTATCCAAATTTTCTTTGGCAAAAATCTTTTACTTGTCTTCTATATTTGATACGGTGGGAATTGAGTACAAAAATTATTTTTTTAGGCGAATAAATTAGATTGAGAAGAATAAAAAAGACATTAATTAAGATAGTGGCATGAAGGAGATTGAGAAAAGAATCAAAAGTGAAAGGAGTAAAATGTTAGTGAAAAAGCAATTAATGGAAACAATAGAAGAACAAGGGATGGAGAGATTCAACGGCGATAATACAAAATTTTAGTAAAATTTTTAATATATTTTTCTGAAAAAAAAAAAAAAAAAACTTAGATGTGTTAGAAGTGAAAGTTTTAAAGTCATGGAGAGGTAACAAATATGGATGGGCCACTGGTGTTTCAGTGTGTCTGTTATGAAGGATAAATTTGTCCATAGACTTTATTTTGTTCCGGCACTAAGAAATCTGCTGTGGCAATATCATTGCCCTCGAAAATATACACATAAATTAGTACACGACAAATAAATTCGGTAACCACTAACTAGTCACCATCATGACTTGCATATCCGTGGAGGCAACATTGTGTGACAATGCGGTGAATCACGATGGGACCACATGAACAATGGAAAAAATAGACAGCTAGCTGTGCATGTCCATATCTGTCGGGACTTCAGATTATTGCCTTTTTGCCAAACTTCAATCAGATGACTAGCACCCTAAACCGAGGGTGCAAAGAATTATGATTATGCATCTTGGAGCCCAAGACGTGTTTTACATTGGGCAGTTTATTAATACTGCTCTCATATTGACGTCTTAAGAATTATAGCAATAGTAATTAGTGATTTTAGAGTGTGTTTGTGTGTGAGAGAGAGGGTTTCCATTTATTTTCTCCCAAACTAATTTGAAAGAGAAAAAAGATCAGTCCTAGAAATCAGTGACGCAGTTGTCCTCTTGTTTTTTATTTTTCCATATTTATAAATTTCAATCGTTGATAGGTAGGGCTATTTAAAAATCAATCAAGTGGAACTATCGAGTCAAGTCGAAAAAATTTTAATTGATTTATTTGACTTTTGATTTGATTTTGATTAGAAATCAAATTGA
Source organism: Cinchona pubescens (assembly GCA_025175665.1). NCBI lineage: Eukaryota > Viridiplantae > Streptophyta > Magnoliopsida > Gentianales > Rubiaceae > Cinchona > Cinchona pubescens. The sequence goes on along the minus strand of JANKKI010000391.1, from coordinate 658,825 downwards.
TTAAATGATTTGTTGATTCGATTTTAATTTCAACTTTTAAGTTAAACTACAGTTTAAATATCCATTTACAGATTAATTGATTTAATTAATTTATTTGTCGAACAAGTCGTTCAACTTTTTCGGTCAAATAAATCAAACAAAATTATATATATATATATATGGAGAGAGAGTAATGTATTTTGTACATAATATTTTTAATTTTTAATAATTAAATATGCTGATAACTGGTAATATTATTTTTTCTTAATACTTAAATATCTTTTATTTGTATAATAGTTGTTGTTATGTACAATTAATATACTTATAAATTAATATAAGTGTACAATTTATTAATGTAACAGTTTAGTTTCAATACTAATTAAATAAATTATTAATTTTCTTTAAGTTATACTTAAATATTTATTGAAATATCTATATATAATATATCTATACATACATATTCTTATGTTCATATACTAAAATTTGTATAACTTATAATTATAATAAAAATATAATTTATATACTTATACAGTTAGAGATCTACTACATAACTAATTTGTATAAAATTTTTACTATCAACAAATCTATAAAATGCATTACTAACTTACTATTAATATAGATAGAGTTAGGTATTCAAATATATTTTTATATACTTATAGGATATAATTTAACAGGATTGGTGATTCAATAAAATTTATATGAATTGATTTTGGTAAATATATTTGAATTTGTGAGTTTGTAAATCAATTTTAATATATATATATACCACTTGTCACGGGTTCACTCTTTCTAGTGTTGCTAACCTATGCAGCACTTAGCTTTTCACCCTAAGTCATTCTACCTTCATACTCACGACAAGAGAAGAGATAGAAGAGATAAAAGAGAAGATAAGAACTCTATGTATTGAATTTCTGAAACTTGTGAGGTATGTTACAAATGAGGGGTTTGGCCCTTTATATAGTTACAAAACTGTATTTTAGAATCTACTATATTAATTACAAATCTACAAAATTTTAGAAAATTCTACCCAGAGAATATTCCTCCTAAGGGCATTAATTTAGAAAATTCTAGAAGGCGCTAGAATGTTCCATAATCTTCTAGAGAAAAGTCTTGATACTCCTTTGGATGAACCTCTTCGTCTGAACAAGCGGACCGTGAATGTTCTATAATCTTCTACAGAAGAGTTGATACTCCTTTGGACGAATTTCTTCGTCTGAACGAGCAGACCGTATCATTTTGCCCCACCTATTCTGGCAACGTCCTTGTTGGTTTTGGTAGTATGGAATGCATCAATTTGTTTCTTGAATTGCCAAAGTGCCTCAGCCGACTCCCAGCTATCCTTGCTCTTTGACAAACCTTTCCATCGCACCTTGTACTCGATCCTAGGCTTGCAATACCTTTTCCATACCTCTCGTACCTTTAGTATGCAGTTCACCTCACGATCATAAAAGGTCTTTTTTCCCATAGGTGTTCGCTATGATAGTCTGCGACTAGGATCTTCCCCGTCCTCATGGTAGGACTTCAACAAACTCACATGGAACACCGGATAAAGTATTAATTTCGGAGGAATTCGTTCCACCTTGTATGCTATCTTTCCTACCCATCTTAGATACCGGAAGGTGCACAAGGGACTATTTCGAAGATATATACATATATACACACACACACATATATATATATACATATATTGTATTTTTATTATGTGATTTTTTGAATTTGTGAAGTGATACGAAATTTGTGGGATAATGTATTAAACTTTGAAATTAGAATATAGAATGGAAGAAAATAAAATGTTCTACTTATTTGATTGTTTAACTTACCGGTCGAAAAAGTCGAATTTAAACGACTCGACTTTAATCGATTTTGGTTTTATATGACTTGACCTTGACCTTGACCTTGACCTTGAGATTTTCAAGTCGAAAAATCAAATATCGCTCAAATAAACACCCATAGTCATGCATAAGCAAAATTACAATTGCATTTTGATGGCGCTTAGATGCTCTATCACACTTCTTATCTTAGTCCTTATCTTACTACTTAATGAAAGGTCAAGATTCATCCACTAAGAATTTAATTATTCACGAAGAAACCTTAGTAGTTCATTTAATAGTGAGATATAAAGTGGAATCAAAAGTGGGATTAAAAATCTTGTAGCACTTGCACCTTTCTATTTCTTTATTTATAGCCTGGCTACTGCACTACATTGGAACAAAGTATAACTGAAAACTGTATGAATGTCATCACAATTCAAAAAGTCGAATAATTAATTATAGGGAAAAAATTAATTTGGTCCATTATCTTTAGAGTATCGATCAATTTGGTCCCTTATCTATTAAAAAGTCCAATTTGGTCATTTTTTTAAAAAAAAATTAACCAGTTTAAGACTTATAACTGAAATTATGGATAAACTGACAGAGTCGTTAATAATACATCTATTACAGGTTAATAGTCACGTGATTATCACGTGACATTGTGTATTAATTTGTCTATGATTTTAGTCACAAGGTTTAGATTGGTTAATTTTTTTAAAGATAAGGGACCAAATTAGTCTGTTATAATAAATTAGAGGTCAAGTTGGTCGATACTCCAAAAATAAGAAGATTGACTAAATTGATCTTTTTCTTTTCAGTTATATTTGCCTCAACAATACTATCAAACTTATGATGAAAGGTGGCTATCTTTAACACTATATCTAACGAGATAAAATTATAATATTATCAAAACTCATGAAAATTGAAGAGTAGCTACCTTGCAGGTTTACAAGATAAATTAAAAGGCCAAATGTCGTACATCTCACTAAACTTTCCCAAGTTATTGATTTTGTCTATTAATTTTTTTATGGTCAAATTGATCATTCAACTCTTAAAATCGTCGACCAAATCTACCCTTCTGTGTATATGCCATGTTAAGTAAACTGTTACCTTATGAACATACCTCACATGTGACTTTTGAAAGCGTAAAATGATCACTTTTCTTTCCTTTCTTCATATCATCTCTTCCTTTCTCTTTCTCATTCTCTTCTTTTCAATTTCTATTTTTGCAACCGACTCCACCACTTCCCAACTACCTCTTGTTTTCTTTTTCTTTTTTTCGTATTTCTCCTTTCTATTCTATGTATAGAATACCTTTTTCACTTAATTTTGGTAAAAATTCTTTATATCTTTTTCTCATTTCCTTCATACTATTATGTACCTTTACTCCCACATTGTCATAATTAAGATCCACTTCATTTACATTTGGCTTTAGTGGATTTAAGCAAAAGAAACTTTTAAGACAAAGATTCAAGAAATATTTTAGAACAAAAATTCAAGAAAATTTTTAGAAATCTTTTGAGATTTCATTTCTTGAAATCAAAGATTTCATATATATATATTTTTTGGATCTTTATGAACTTTTGAGAACAAAGATCTGAATATAATTGTTTGGGAACAAAGATCCGGTTTGGTTACTCTTTTTTTTTTTTCCCTTGATTCTTAATTTGGATATAAATTTCATCCTAAAAAAGAAGAAGTATTGTGTAGGTTTTGTTTTTTCTGGAACATTTATTGATAGTTGAACAACAAAGAACTCCTAGTGATGATGAATTAACACTAGATCTGTATTTTTTGTGGTAACGATGATGGTGAGATGAATACACATAGCACAAGGTCTCTCTCTTTTTTTTTTTCTCCCCCTTTTTGTGATGATAATGTTAGTGGGTGAACTAAGGATATATTTTTGTTCTATTTTATGAAGAAAAAGAATAGTGGGTTTAAGAGGATATTATTTTAGTGTAAAATTTATATGATTTGGATATTGAGAAATGAAAAAACAAAAAGAATATTCATGAGAAAGAAGATGAATAGTACTTTCATGTTAATGTTTGTTTGTTTTTGAACATTTTATCCTTATAAAACTCAAATTTTGCTAGATTTTTAGAGTTAACGGTCAAATTAATGTCCCAAATAGACGGAAGGATCTTTAATAAACAATTTTGAGAGTTGAGTGGGCCACAAAAATTAAAGTTTAATGGATAAAATCATTAACTTGTGAAAAGTTTAGTGGGCTGTATGATACTAAATTGAACTATTCTAATTGTGACATTGTGCATTACACCATAAATTATTAATTATAATACTTTAATTAATACTTTACATTATATATAATAATATTTATGGCATATTGTTTAAGTCAATTGCAAAACAATGATTTTTCTATCTAATTTTTTAATAAAAGGATTTTAGCACTCTTAAATTAAATTTGTTTATCAAAATACCCTTATTCATTAATGAACAGTGAAGTCAATTCATTCAAAAGTAGATAAAAAAATTTATTGATTTTAATTAATTTAAGCAATATAACACAAATTGATAGTGTAAGGTTACTATGAAATTGATGATAATTTAGAAGTACATATTGTAATTAACACGTTATGCTCCACATCAACTACTTTGGATCAAAGTTTCTAATGGAGTTGGAAATAGTAGAGATTGGGAGTTTAGTTTAGTTCAGTTTGGAACTTTGATCGGTCATTTTGTTTTTTAAATACTTTGCCTCCTCTCAGATTTCCTAGAGCTTTTGTATAGGATTTCTTTTCATCTTGTGAAGCTACTTGAAAAACCTTTTATACATAAATTTAGGAATAATTTTATTTTAAATTTGTCTCACTTCATTTCAAATTTTTTTATATTGTCACTAAAATTACTGAAACTTCTGTATGTGCATCCAAAATATTACAGTGAATTGTTGTATATCCTGTTTAATCTATTTTGTATACGTAAAAATTCCGCTAACTTTTGTGACTATATTGAAAATTAGACTGAATAGACACGAAATTTGAAAGTTGATGGTGCAAAGTATAAAATTTGAAATTAAGGGTGCAAAATAAGAATTAGTTATAAGTTTAGAGTTAGAAAGTGGAATTAGTGCTAACATTTGGAACTTAAAAAAATTTCTAATATGATCTTTCATTAAATATATATAAAAGTAGCATTGATTACTTATTCCTTAATTATAGATCAATTAACAGAATTAAGGATTAGCCTCAAAAGATGTATAGAATGGTGGCTTTGCAATAAAATATCCCGGGGTCCAATCACCCATGTGCAGATAGTGCAGCGTCGGACCAATAATATCTGAAAATCAATCAGAAGATTTAATTTGTCACGATATATAAAAGAGTAATAAAATAATAAAATAATAAATAATCTGAAAATCAATCATGTATTAATTATTAGGCATACAAAGACCCAGATAAAAAAATTAAAAAAACGCAGGGGTATAAGGTCTGGGTACACGGAGCCGAAGATTTCATAGTTCTTTTTTAACTAATCTCATTTGTGGGAAAAAACTTAATACAAAGGACTCTAGTTCTACTTGAAAGCTTTATGGATCTAATCTTATTAAGTACAATATTTTTTTACATTTATTAATATCATTTACTTCATGACTGGTCAAAGTATAATATTTTTTATATTCGTTAATGTCATTTACACTATAACTAGTTAATAAATAAGGTCAAATACAAGATTTATTTAAATATTTGTCATAATATTATATTATTTAAAGTAAAAATAATATCACTGCAAAACAACTACAACAACAATAATATCACTAGTTAATAGGAAAAATACAATTTTTGTCCCTTATATTTGGAATTTTGTTCAATTTGGTCACCTGTTTCACCATTTAGCCTACCTAATCCATTAACTTTAAAATAGTGGATAATCTAAGATACTTAACAAATGTGCCCTTAAACTCAATAAGAAAATTACCATTTTGGTCCATTAGATTTGGGGCCTTGTCCAATTTAGTCCCATCTCGTATAATTTATACCGAGTTAACTCAAAAGTCAAATAAAATGTAAAACAATACTTAGAAAGATAAATAAATAAATAAATAAATAAATATATATATATATATATCAAATTTTTACGAAAATTCTAGTTTGTAATTTTACCTATAATAACAATACAAAAAATTTTATTCGAAATATCCATTTGGAATATTGATGTGAAAATTTTCATTTAAAAAATGTTTAAATTTTACAATTTTTTTTTCTATTGTTACTTCATTTGCAATGGCTATAATTTTTTAAAGGGTTAAATGTAGAAAACCCTTCTGAATTTACACTTTAATTGCACCTTCCTTCCCTCAACTTATTTAAGCACTTTACCCTCCCTTTTATATTTTGCAACTTAAACTTTCCCCTATTATGTTAATTATTATTGTTTTTATTTTTCTTCTTCTTTTTTGCTTTTATTTATTTTCTCTTTCTTGCTTATCTTTTTTTTGTCACTATTCTCTCTTGGTACTACTACTAAACAATTATATTACTTTTAATAATTAACTAATTAAAGTTCAAACTTTTCACATATGCTTAAACAATTTAACTTATAGATTAATCATGCTTTTATACAATAAATATGCCTTGTTGTAATATAATGTTTGTGGTTAACTATAAACAATAAGATTAACAAATAAAAAATAATTTTTTTTGAACTATAGGAAATTAAAAAATTTATAGTATACAAATAAAATTGTAGAATAAAAAACGTATACAACCTTTTATTTATAGTGTAATATCAAAAAATATATAGTAAGAAAATATTATAGTTGCCTAATATAAGAGTTTTTAGAGTTATATGTAAATTTAACTAAAGCATGACATGCAAATGATATGGCACAAAAAATTTGTTTGCATACTTAGAGTTCACATTATATATATTTTTTAATTTTTGTGACAAATTATTTTATCTTTTTATAGTTTGTTTGTTTGTTAATTATAGCATTCGTAAAACTCACAAAATCCATCTTATACTATTAAAATATACATTGATTGTATTGAAAACTTATTTATTCTATAAATTGTTTATATACATGTAAAAAAAAATTAGAGTTTTTAACTAACCAATTACTAGTAGTACAATAATTTATTGGTAGTAAGAAATAATGGGTGAGAAGATAAAAAGAAAAATATGAGAGAGAAAATAAATAAATTGGTCAGAAGAGGGAAAAAAGAAAAACAAAATTATTAAAATGGTAAGGGTAATTTTGTCTCAAAACATGAAGAAGCAAGGGACAAGGGTGCAAAGTGCTTATTAAATCAGTTGAGGGGGACAAATTGTAATTGGGGTGTAAGTTCAAGGGGGTTTTCTGCATTTAACCTTTTTCAAAATATAGCTTGTATTGGACAAAACTTATATTCTTGATGGAATTTTAAATTTGCTAGAAGCACTTAGTAGAAAAAAAAAATTACCAAAATCTAAAATTTTTAATTCTTTAACATTTCTAGAATTTTTTGGTGAATTTTGGAGTTCATTTATTATTTACAATTTCAATGTTCAGACTATTAGCACACTTTATATAAGTGCCATTCCGGATATAATTTTTAATTGAAATTTGTTCTATTAAAATATTGTGTACAATGATAAATTAAAGCGAATATTTGATGATTATTTGATGTTTGTAAGTATCTTTATATTTTGTTAACATTTGATTTAAAATTTCTAGAAGTATTATCAAAAAAATTTCAATTTTAGCAAAAACTATAATTTTAAAATGTTAAACTTTGTGAATTTTGATGATTTTTGGGTTCAATTGATATTATTTTGAATTTTATTGTTTTTCGCACCCATGGCACACTTTCCAAAAGTGTTATTCTAGATCAATTTTTCAAATGATTTTTTTTTTTTTTGGTAAATATTATGTATAATAGTAGAATCTTTTTGAAAATTTGATGATTTTTTGGTCGTTTTTAAGTATTCTTACTTCTTTTTTTAATAAATATTTGAGTCACACCAATACAAATTACATCATGTGAAACTAAAATAGACGAAATTTAAAAGATAAGGGACCATAATAGTAATATTCTTCTTCAATCGGTTACTTTTTCAAAATTTCGTTAAGTATCCTATATTGATTATTTTCTTTAAAGATGATGAACAAGAACATAAAGATAAGAAAACAAAATAGTATTTTTCCCTAATTAATACGTAACCTTGTCCTACACAATTGATATGGTTACATATTTCTCACCTCTTTTTTTTTTTGGCAACTAACTGTTTTATTTTTATTTTTTATTTTTTATTTTTATTTTTATTTTTTGGGCTCTAAGTCCTAAGACGTAAAGCAGTTTTTTAATACTGGTGTTTAAATTTGTATCCATAGAATGTCCAGGTACAGATAGTTTATCTGAAAAAAGAAAAAATAAAAAAATTGTATACATAGAATTTGCCCTTTCATTAGCCATAAAATCATGCATCAGAGATTTTTGTTAGACCAACGGGTTTGTCATTCAATTTGAATGTGTTAAAGATGGATTTTGAAGAAGTCAATTTGGGTTAGTACGGTACTCATTAGCATTCATTTTTTGACTTCCACTACTACATATCATTGAGCTTTATGACCATATGAACTCCTGACCTTGGTCTTGTGTTGAAGGAATTTGACATCGAGAAGGGGTTGAATGAGACATATTAATTAAGCAATAAAGTTGATGAATGCTCCAAAATCCAAATAATAGGGATAGGGAAATATTTAGGCAGATTTGATATTTGGTTTCACTTGTAAACTTTGTAATGTGGATTAAATATTATGGAATACATAAGCTAATGTAAGAAAAATTCTATAAAATTTAATTTTGACCGTAAGATCTACAGATAGAGTCAAATACCGTGTTTATGGTAATATTTTCCATAGGGATAAAGGGAGGAAAAAAAGTTCTTTTTTTTTTCAAACGTATGAAGTGTGGCACGGGCAGATTTGGGGGGAGCGGGAGGCGCCGGTCAAAATTTTAGAAATTATAAATTTTATTTTTAAAAATTTTTAAAATTTAATTTAATTTTTTATGAAATTTATATTTTGTCATTTTTTATATTTTTGATAGAAATATAAATTAATCTTAATAAATATATAACTATTAAATATTCTCCCTTAAAATACAATTTTTGCATTCGCTCTTGATATGGCATAAATATATTATTATAATATAAACTATTTTAGTATCAAAAATAAAAATAAAAAATAAAATTCCCCACCAAAAAACTAGAATATACTAGTACCTTTTTTTGCACCCCTGCACATAACCAGGTCTATTTACATAGTTTATGCAACACGTATGCTATACATAAGATTCATGTATCCATGACAAAATTCGAAGATAAATAGCTACTCAAAGTATTACGTTACTCGAATACATGATCAATAAATTATAAGAAAATATTTTATTATCTAAATTATATTTCGTTGTCACGTTATATAATTAATTTGTTTTGTACAACTACAACCCCTCAATAACTTGAAACTATGTTTTTGTACAACTGTTGCAAGAATGAGTTTACTTAATTTTTTTTTTTTTCCTGTTTCTAAAGATTTTAATATTACACACCATTTAGTGTTCAAAATTCATAAAAGTACTTAATTCCTAGGAAAAGTCTAACAGTCAGCAAAAAGTTTAAACGCCGACAGCAGGGTTCGAACCTGCGCGGGCAAAGCCCAACAGATTTCAAGTCTGTCTCCTTAACCACTCGGACATATCGACTGCGATGGTAAGCAACTTTAACTTATAGGATAAGAAGATAAAAACGCAAGCACGGCTTCTGCATAATAGAGGGAGAAGGTGGAAGTGGAAGGCTATTGACTATTGAAAAATACATAGATAGACCGGTTTTAGACTCTACTATAAAGTTTGTGATCATAATTAAATATTATAAAATCTTATTTATAGAAATTGATATCATTTATTTTATAAAGTTTAACCTACACTATAGAGATTACAAAAATCAACCTAAGTATTAGTTCCAGAGTATTTAATTGAAACTAGAAAGAGCAAATACTTCTATAAAAATTGCAACAAAGACTTAATGAATCAATTATTCACCTAGCACCTACACAATATTCTTTTTCTTACCATTGTTGATATTTCTTGTTTTAATGGTGGAAATTTTCTAGAGAAAATTCTGAAATTGTGCCAGGTTTCAAAATCATTCTTTCTGGCGTTGATTTGAATATGGTTTTCAGGTAGGTAGAACTTCACATTCAACAAACGCGAGTTCATTGACCTCGTACTTGTTGAATGCGTGGTCAAGTAAAATTGAAAATATTTTTTTTGAAAAAAATTATTTTCATGAGCTCGTATTCAATAAATGCGAGGTCAGAGAGAATGTTTTTTTTTTTTTTTTCTAATATTACAAAAAAATGTTTGATTTTTTTATTATTTAAAAAAAAAAATTTGCCTAGACTCGCATTTAGCAGTTGCGAGGTCAAGACCTCACAATTACCAAATGCGAGGTCAGGCACCATTCTTCCTTTACCAAAAACACTAAATTTACCTATATTAACCGAAAACACTAAATTCAAAAATATTGAACTCTATATACGATAATACTAATATACATTAAACTCTGTACGATAATCGTAATATTGTAAAACCATGACACTAAATCCTAAAACCCTTATTCAAATACCATGTATAGAAACACTAAACCCTTATCCTCAAACCATAAACCCTAACTTTAAGGAAATAGAACATAAATCTAAAAAGATAAAAGAAATAAAGCCTTGTAAAAGGTAAAGTTATTAATTTATCATATTTTTTGATAAAATTTTAACATAACCTTCTCTATTTTATGAACAATCTCCTTGCGAACAACCATATCCAACAAGAGCAAAAACTATCATTAAAAGCCCGACAAGGGTTAACAACAGAAATAAAAACCCAACAAGGGCTACCAACATAAAAAACCACCCAACAAGGGAAAGCAACAACACACAAATAACATACATCAATTGCAAATGACTATTAAAAGTAATAAAACAAGTCAATGTCTATGATCTCCAAGTCTTCATTACCCCTCCGTGCCACACTCCCTAGGTCTAGGAATTCTTTTTGACCGATGGACATAGACTTATGATGTAGCTCACTCTTGAGTAAACTGAGTAATTTGCAACTGCGAGGCCATGTTTTGTTTATGTTCTTCATTTGAAACACAAAGACCAATATGATCCAGATTTGGACCATTAGATGATGGTCCAGTGAACCTATTTGTGAAGTGTCGCCCTCGAATTGCATATTGACATGAGGAGATCCAACATCTGCATGGGGTTGAGGCGATGGAACTCGACGATGGCAACAACTACCACCGTGTTGCCCCCATCGCCACGGAACTCGATTTACTCTATGTGAATTCTATGTTTGATGTGGATGTTGAATGTAATCAGGAACTATCGGAGGCCAGAGATCAAGGCGACTTGATTCGCCTACTATATGTAGTGACTCAGAAGCGAAATATCTGATCTGTGTCTAAGTACTAAAATCTAGAGTATCGTCCGCAGCCACATGGTCCAATAATATGTAGTATAATCTAGTACCTAGCCATGCAGTTCATCTACTATAAAAGTCGTTAAATTAGTATTACTACTTAAATCATATGAGAATAAAACAAGTAACAAAATGAACAACTACGTACTAGACAATCTGCACGCGCACTATCACTATAATACCCCTCTAAAAAAGTAGTGTGATGACTCGGATTGGATATATAGACCACCATCCTCAATCGGTACCATTGCATGTAATCATCTATTGCATGTGTAGTGTTAGCACATGGAAGACCAACCTCAACTGCATGCCTTCTTGGCCCCCAAGTGTCTATATAAGTTCAGTGAGTCAACTTCCAATTACTGTTTGCCTGACCATGGCGGTCTACGAAATGAAGTGTAACTTGATTACGAATCAATTTCTGATTTGGGATAGGTTGGTACAGCCTGAACTATCGTATAACTCGATGAGGTAGATAACATTCCACGATCTCCCAACATATCAAATAAATAACCGCACTCTATATGTCACAATTGGCAATGCAATAATGCGAAATAATTTATATATCAAGTACCTTATTAAGGTATGGCAGCCATATAAACTAATACCAACCAAATCGACCAAAGGTAAATAAATTAGCAAAATATGACGAAAACAAAGTGTAAAAGAAATTTAATCAATGGATATACCTCATTAGGTCGCAAGCTATGCAGCCGAACCCAAAACTCAGTTAAGACATGCTTAGGAACGTTGCACAAATCAAATTCAATATCCCACCTTCAATAAAAATTAATAAATATCAAGTCCAATATAAACATGTGTAAGTAAAGAATTTAACATAATATATACTTGGATCCATATGCTCGATGATGCTGCCGTAGAGTCGGCATGCGTTCCCAAGTCAATAACTGTAATTATCAATTAGTATGTATTCAATAAAATGTAAATAAAATACACAATAAATGAATGTAAAGTATTAAAATGTACCTGTAGTAATAGTACTGGTCCACAGATGTTTCTAGCGGTAGGTAAGGTAGCATCACAAATACTGTGATACAATGTAACAAGACTTGGACTGATCCCCAACTATAATGTCCCATAGTTTCCAAGTCCTGAAACATAGAAAGGTACAACAATGGAACTTTGTTACCTAAATTGTTTGGAAATAAAAGGCCTCCAATAAATATGAGTAAATATATAAGTGCCACATGTCGACATATCTTGTCAATCGTATTATCGGAAAGGGGACGATCTAATGCCATAAACAAACATCCCACCTTCAAACGACCTCCGTCGATATCGACCTCATAGGCATAATGCCCAATAACTCAAAACATAACTGGTCCCAAATATTTGGAGTACAAGTAATGTCTTTACCCGTCACAAGTGGACCATCAATATGTAAATCCCAAAATACATTTACATCATGTAGTATGATGGTTGCCTCTCTAACAGGCAGATGAAAGGAATGTGTTTTAGGTCGCCATCATTCGATAAGACTGCATGATCCACTGAAATACGCCCTAACTATGTGACACCCTCAAAACTTGCTAAACAAATATAATGCCATATGTGAACCATAGATATAGGTTTATGATCCCAAAAATTACCATCACAACGCTTAACCTGTAGCATAAAATCATCGATAAGACCATCAAATATAGATCTAGTCCTATGCAGCGTTGTAGGTGATATAATATCATCTATATACGGTCCAGGATGAACAAGGTCTCGCGACTGGTCATCTAGACCTAACAAAGTCATATAGAAAGAGTGAAAAATTAACCCCATAGATAGTAAGGATTTAAATTCATAGATTTTAAATGTCATATACAAATATTAAAAGTCATATCTCCTTGATCAGGAATAATAGAAATTTTTCAATAAATGAATAAACAACAAGCAAACAAATGCATTAATACAATACAACTTAAATAAAACAATGCAGTTTAAAAATACAATAGAAAAGACAAATCACTGTAGTTGTCGCGAAGCGGTTATGCCTAGGCTAATGACAATTCATACATGTTCTGGGTTGATGGGGATCCTTGATATTCATCTTATTCCGAATGCGCCTTGCACATACCCGGCCTACTTACTGTGGTTGTGTATGAACATACTATCTTCACCGTGTATCTGTCACTTAATAGGTGGTAACTCATTAGAGATGGATTGCAGAACAAATCTACTAACAGTATACTGCTCCTAGTACATGCGAGTGGTGTACTGCTCGACAACTATTCGTATAGGTGCATCACCTTTAAACCTGCAAACTGCCATCGCATGAAAGCAAGGGAACCTATACATTTTTCATTTACCACAAGTACATATCTTCTCTACGTAATTGACAACTTGAACATTACCACTAGAATCAGTCACACGATGGGGTATCTTAATTCTATAGATACCTATGGAATGGTCAAAAATCATAATCGTATGTCCTTTACCTTTTTGTCTGCCGCCAACAACCTTTTCCAATTCATTGGTATAATAGACGTACGAAAATGTTCGTCGTTTGCAATATTATCAACGAACAGTTTCAGCGAAATATGAAATGTACTATCAATTATAGCCTTGATTAGAAGTAGTCTAACCCCTCGCAAGATGTTATTGTAGATATGCTCTTAGAAGTATTTGTAGTATGTATTCTTTACCTGCGATTTCCATCATGAGCAAGACACCAATGATCAAGGCTAATCTCAGCAAGATACGTCCAAGCCTTCAGATTTTGAAACTGTATATATTATTATATAAAATATTATTAAAGTGTTTTATACGATTTAAAATTCAAAGCTAAAACATTTTATACGATTTAAAAAAATATATATTTTGAACTCGCATGTTATGAGTGCGAGTTCAAGACATTTTTAAAAAAAAAAAATTGATTCCAACTGACCTCGCATTCAGTAAGTGTGATGTCAGAAAACTCGCATTCACTAAATGCGAGTTCTTGAAAATGGTCAGAGAACTCGCATTCCTTTATCTTACGACAACACTAAAAAAAAAAATGATTCCCAATATTGGTGCTAAATCAGAATTTTCTCAATTTTTCTGACAAATGTGAACCAAGTTAGGGTGGGGGCATTTAGGATTTCAACATTAAATTTATTGCCTATTCTGACTCCTTCTACTAATAATATTTAGGACTCTTCCTTTATGCTTCTTCCGAAATTTTCTTAGTATAATTTTTTACTTTGGGAAAAAAATTAATTTTGTCTTTTATTTTCATTGTATCGATTAATTTGATTCCTTATCTATCAAAAAGACTAATTTTGTCTCTCGTTCTTAAAAAAAAATTAATTAATTTAATACTTATGATGAAATTTATGGACAAAGTAACGAAGTCATTGACAACACCATCTAAGTAGGTTCATAACCAAATGATTATCATGTGATTTGATCCATTAATTTGTCAATAATTTCTATCACAAGTCTTAAATTAGTTAATTATTTTAAAGATAAGGGACCAAATTAATTTACTGTGATAAATAAGGAACCAAATTGATTGATAATCCAATGATAAGAGACTGAATTGAACTTTTTCTCTTTTTCCTTTAACAAAAGTTAGTGTAAAATGCACAATTTATGAAACTATTGTCACATTCCACACTTATTTATCGAATTGCAACTTTTATTTGTATCAACAAACTCATAAGTGGGTTAATTTATTGTCGAGAATTAACATAATAAAACTTTATGTAGCAAGCGTTTTGCGCAATATTTTCTATCTCGGCAAAGCCATAATACATCTTTATTTTCATTTTCTATATCAAAATCATGGTTTCATAGTACATACATAAAACAGTGCATGTAAAGTAGAATGCTAATATGCTAGTGACACGGTCCGCACACTTGGACCAAGAGGTTTGGCCCAAAATGAAAGCAAGTCCAACTGATTGGCCTAGAAGAAGGAACAATCTTCCTTCTTAGTGCCGCAGGTTGGGAGCACTTGAAAGAGTGAGCCGTGACAAGTGGTATCGGGCGAGTTTGTAGCAAGTGCTTGGCAAGAAGACACTATGGTGGAACTTCATCCGCGTGACCCATGAGGAGATTCCTCGGACAAAGAAGGACAGGGAAGGGCGAGAACCATCAAGGGATGTCTTGTGTTGCCATTGCTCGTGTGGAGAAACTCGAGTTGGCCATGGCGAAAACCCGCATATTTGTTGAGATGCAATGTACGCATTGAGGTGAGTCAAGGACGAAGACCTTAGGGAATGCGAGTGCCTTGAATGTTGTGGCAGATGGTTTGGCCCAGAGGTCAAGTACGGAGCGAGTGGTGTCCATCAAAGATGAGATGGCGGCCATCGTACGGAGCGGGACCAAGTTGCTACTATGCGAAATGAGTTTGAGGCACTCAAGGCGAATTGATTGCCTTGAGAGGAGCGGTGCCGCGGAGACGGTGATGCTCGGCCTACCCCGATCAGTGCCCCAAAGCCCAAGGAGTTCAATGGGCATAGGGAGGCCAAGGAAGTGGACAACTTTTGGTCCATGGGCGATGCTTCGAAATGCGGAATTCGGATCGAGTGCTAGCTCCTAAATTATTTTTTTCGTTTTTCTATTAGTGATTTCACGATTTTAATTTTTTCTAAATATTTTCACTGCAGATTCGAAGGAAACAAAGAATTTGGTGGGGGCTTGAGGAGAAGTCCCCTTCCAAACGAGAAGTCATTCATAACAAGGGACAAGGGCACGACCAATAAAATGTTTTTTGCGATGGTCCACACATCGAGAATGTCATAAAGCAAAATTAGCGACCATGGCCATGGAAGAAGAGGCAATGGAGGAAAAGCAATTGGGTTACTGCGGATCCTAAATACCATCAAAGTGAAGAAGTCGCAAAGAAGGGGGCTTGATTGCATGTCCTTATATCTGTCTCTTATACACATCTAGATGTGTATAAGACCTTTGGTACTGCGACTTCTCATCTCAATTGAGTGCCAGAAACTCAACCTTCGGTGGGAAAGGCATGGGCACCTTGAAGAGTCAACACCAAGAGGTCCCTGTCCATGGATTGGCAAGCAACGTGGATGTAGCCATGGGGCAATGGAAGGGAAAGACTTCACTTGTGCTAATGAGAAATGCAAACTTTATGTAACAAATAACTACACCTGTCTCTGTATATAACATCTAGGCCATGCTACTTCCATCGCCATTGTATGTATATGCATTACGGATTCTCAATACCAATGCGTGGTACCTCTAAGAGGAGTCTGGAAGGGATCACAAGACCTATCTCCATCCAAATATGGTGAAGTGAACAGGAGAACCAACCCCTCGTGACCACGAAGGTAGATAGGAAGATAACCAAAGAGGTGCCCGAAGTGGTTGGGCGATCTTGGAGGAGTTCAAGAGTGTGATGCTGCAGTGCCGAAGAAATTGCCGCCTAAGAGAAGTAGATCACGAGATCGAGTTGATCCCAAGCCTAAGCCACTGCGATGGTCCCTATCGCATGGCCCTCAGAGCTCGAAGAGCTCGAAACAGTTGAAGGATTTCTTGGATGCGGGGTATATCGGAGAGACAGCTCCCAACCCGTGCGGCACTTACGTTTTCACCCTAAGTCAGCCTTTCACACACGAACAACAAAAGTAGAGAGAGAATTGAGAGAAAATATAACTCTAGATGTGCGTTGCACATACTCATATTTTTAACACTTGTTCGACCACTTGGAGGCGCGATGGTTTTCAAGTTGGACCTAAGGTCGAGTGCTTGGCATGCAGCGTTGCGAGCGACGAACACAAAACACTTGTGTGTGGCATCGGTGCCTATGAGTTCCTCGTCATGCCTTTCGGCTTGACCAATGCCCGACAACCTACGCACGCCGATGAACAAGGTACTTGAGAGTTTCTCGATAAATTTGTGGTAGTATACCTTGATGATATTGTGATTTATAGTCGTACCTTGGAAGTGCACATCCAACACTTGAGAAAGGTGTTTAGCGTCTTAAGGAGAACTAGAACTGTATAAGAATGAGGGATTCGCTTGGATGTGGTAGCCGTTTCTCAGGCTCCCTCTCCGGAATGGGATGATGATATTACATGTGATGCATGTATGAATTAATTGTATAAGAGATGTGTATAAGAGACAGGTAAGTATCCATAGAATAGCTTCGGAGTTCTGATGAGTATTGGGAGTGCCAGAACAATTGTAGTGATGGATCCCGATTCACTGTGTCTGGGCGAAATTGTTTGAACTCTGGGTTCGGAGCTCAACATGTCAACTAGCTCACATCCTCAAACGGATGGGGCGAATGACAGGCGAATGCGCTGCGGAGCTATACACGAGGCATTATGAGTTCAACCCAACAAAATGGGCAAAGCTTGATGTTGCCCAATTCTCGTTTAACTTGCGGGTGAACAGTCTACGGGAAAAGTCCTTTGAAGTAGTGATGGGACAACAACATCACTCCTGCACCGTCGTGTGGGACAAAAAGGTGGTAACCACATGGCATACGAATGGCCAAGACATGGCAAGAGGCGATTTGAGCATCCTACAAAGACTAAGAAGATGAAAATGGGTGATGCGAAGAGACGATTCCTTGAGTTTGAGGAGCGACCTTGTGTTAGTCAGATGCACTCCATACTTAGATATCGAAGGTGCATAAGGGACTACTTGAGTACGAGGCCCGTTCAAAGTACTCGACGAGTAGGGAAGGTGGCATACAAAGTGGAACTCCCAAATGAAACTAAAACTTCATCCGGTGTTCCATGAGCTTGTTGAAGCCATACCACGAGGACGAGAAGACCCATGCGGTGTCAACGGGCACCTATGAGCAAAGACCTCGTATGACAATGAGGTGGATTGCATACTAAAGTCGAGAGGTACACAAACGGTATTGCAAACCAGGATCGAATACAAGGTACGATGGAAAGGTTGGTCAAAGCAAGGATAGTTGGGGCCAATGAAGCCCTTTGGCGATTCAAGAAGGAGGTTGCGCATTCAATACGCCAAAGCCAACGAGACGTGCCGAATAGGTGGGGAGATGACACGGTCGCACACTTGGACCAAGGGTTTGGCCCAAAATGAAAGCAAGTCCAATGATTGGCGAAGAAGGAACATTCTAGACTTCTCAGATCAGATTTGGAATATCTTTGGAATATCCTAGAAGGAATATTCTGTATAGTCATGGTTTCATAGTACATACATAAAACAGTGCATGTAAAGTAGACATGCTAATATGCTAGGATAAGAGCTTGGATTCAGTATAATATCGAATTTAGCAATCTGAAATAGTATACAAAGCTGTCAATCTGAGAGTAATTTATCCGACCAAAACTAATCAGTCAAATAAAACCGGGCAGCACATCTAGTATCTTCCCAATTTATCAAGAATGTTACATAGTACAGATTGGAAACAAAAATTTAGCTACAAAAGCAGCAAAATTTATCACTAGAGTGTACCTTTATAGACTGGACAAATAATTTCCTAATTCTTTCTTCATTTACTAATTGAAAGAATGGACTTGTTGCAATCAGCTGAAATCAACCTTTAAAACAGTGAACTGCTCCATTGAGGGCCACATTACACAAACTCTTTGTAGATTGAAGAAACAGTTTCATCATTCCATTGTCAATTACGACCCGAAAGAAGACTTCTGTAATCCTGAAATCAAATGCTAAAAGCAATTAACAGCTTCATTTGAGGCCATATTCTGTAATGTTGTATTTCAATGTTCCAGGAATTTCTTCTGTTTGTTTAGCTTACTGCAACAGCATTGGACAAAAAATCCATCCATCCTCTATGACCGAGTTCTTAATTAAAGCAGATCAGCTGGATGAAACAGCTATTGATACCTGTTCAGCAACTGATCATACAGGACTAATCTCGTTTAGTGTATTCAAGCAGCATGTGAGGGGACCTATAAATTTTCACCAGTGTCCAGTAAAGGACCTCCTCAACTTCAAGCTCACCCTCTGCCCTAGCAGCATAGATGTCCTCACAAATTGCAATCAATCTGCACAAACCATTGTGTGTTTGACTTCAGTGGAACATATTCCCGGAAAGAAAAACATGGGTAATTACGAATCTCATAGGGAAACAACTACTACATCAATTGCTAAACAAATCTCTCTCACTTTTAGCTACTTAAATGATATTGCAACAAACAGGAAAAGGAAGAGAATACAGATTCAATCTTGGTTTTTTGGGCTACTAAACAAGTTTTGTTCGACAAGGAATACGAAAACATACATCATTCAAATGAAAGGACATTGATGGTGCATATTTTCTGATTTATGTACGAATAGATAAATATAATACAAACATAAGTATAAACACACGTGCGTGCGTGCGTGTGTGTATGCTCCAATCTGGATTGGAAATGGTCTCAAGAAATTCAGAAATTCTCTACCTGTCACAATGGGGGAGATTCTCAAAGGGAATTCTCATCCTAAGATCAGAACACTGAAGTCTGATGAAACGGCCAACAGCAAGCACAAAGGTTATGTAAAGACCCCATATGCTGGAACTTGCTGAGTGTATCACCGAGTATACCCTCTAAGAAATAAACAAGATGATGTAAGAATGAATGCAAAGTAGAAACAATGCTGTTTTTCGTTACTTGAACTCAAACTACAATATGGTGAGCCCATATTGGGACACCTGCAGCACTTACGTGGAGTTTCTTCAGAAACAATAACAGCCATAGGTCCACCCAACTCTCCGCAGCCACTTTTGTCCGAGAAATCTATATCATGGAAGGACCACCATTGTGGATCACCTTGATGGAGTACAAGATCCCCTGTAACTAAATTTATCTGCATAAACGAACATCTCATAGTTGGTCTTTAATTGAATACTCTTTTATTTCTATTTTCTTTGATTTTGGATGTAAATTTTGACACAAAACAACACAAACCGTTTGTTCAATAAAGCGCACATCACCAGAGCCAGTGACCCTGAAATATCTTGGGTAAACATTATACATCCTGAAACTGCTGATAGAACCATTTAGGACTTCTATTATTACTCAATTCCCCTGGTTTTGGAAGATCTGCATCTTGAATGTGTGTGTCATAATTAACGACCTCTTTTCCTTTAGGCCTATCCCTGGTGAATTGCCAATGGAACACAATGTTCATGCTAGTACCAATTGACCGAGTGAATCTTGCTCGAACAACAGGAGGGACATGCCATGAGGCACTAGCATCAGCTTCGCAACATATTAATTGGATATCTTTCACACTATACGAGCTTAAAAAATCTAGAGGATCCACATCAACTCGAGTATCGAGCTCACTCCAAGAAAGCTTTTTACAAAGAGTTGTCTCAAACAAGGTCAGCTTTCCACTGATTGTCCTCAAATCAACTCGAACACTTGCTTCTTGGATAGGATTTGCAATATTTGTAGGGTTGCCACTGCTGTACATCTATAGCATGAACAAATTTGACACTCAATTAAAGAATCTCAACATGCCTTTCTCAGTAATGGTCCTCTAACAATAATATTTTTACCGATTTCAAAACATTCTAAAGCCTCATAGTTCAAACTTTTCATCCGGCATATGTCATGATAAGAAAACATATAGAAGTTCATAGAGAGAAGCTTTAATATGGGAAAGATGAGAACTTCAAGAACACAATATCTCAAGTTGCTAATTAGTCTCTGATTATTGATTACCTTTTAATTTTTGGAAGCTCTACTTTAAGTACTAAACTGCAGTTAATGTCTCTGAGGCTATGTTTCTTTTGAAATACAGAAAAAGAAATAATTCTGGAGAATGCATTGATTTTATGTAAACTGCAGTAAATAAGCAGCAGCACCTCATATGGCACAAATAATTAAATTTAGAAACAATGAGTACATCCAATACGCTCTCTAGTTTCCTAAGCTAACTAATTAGTTACTCAGCTAAATGGAGTCTAATAATTTTTTTTTTTGGAACATAGATTTCAATAGAAAAGTCAATCACTTGATTGAAGAATAAAAGGTATGATATTTTCCACAAAAGAAAGAATAACTCTCAAGTCCATATGGATGTGCTTAGTGCTAATGCATACAGTAGATGTAAGTTTTAGAACATTAGACGAGTTCAAAAAATAGTAATTGCAGTAACAAACAAGAAAATCAAATCTTTGGACTTAGAGATCATGGTTTTTCAGTAAAAAATCTCAAAAATTCATTAAAGCCTTCATGCATCTTGTCCACCAATATAAAAAGATATCCGACTTCCCTGTAAAGTCTCTGATAAGTTCTATAATAGTCTGACTAAATGGGTTAATGAAAGCAGCCTGTCATTCTGATTCACATTTCTCATTCCAATTCATGCAATAAATATCACAAAATGCTATTTCCTTTATTATGCAGAACTCCAACTCCATGAGGTCTTACCAGCATTGGTGCCCATACAACACATATCAGAACTAAGAACAAGCAAATTCCATTGCAGAATTTGGTCATTTTGCTTTGCTTTTGTCCTTGACGGTGCTTGACTCTGTGCAGATCCTCGTTACATTTGACCAAAAATAGACTCGAATGAATGTCCTCCAACTGGAAATGGAAGGAAAGTTTGTATAAGAGAAGATATATTCAAAATAAAAAGAAATCAACTAGCAAATATAGATTAAAAATTGCAGAAAGCACACATCAGTAGGGGAAAAAAATCAATTTCAATAAATACCATGAACCAACAAGATACAAATTTAGCCTGCATAATTATCCCAAGTCCAATTTCGTAAACTATGGCAAATATATTAATACATATTACACACAGATCTTTTAGATGATAAAGAAAGCATTATACAAATAACTCAGTGATAGTAGGAATACAGACTCATAAAGAAGTCTCAACAATAGACGGAACAAACAAGGAACCAAAATCTTCTGCAAAAATTTCCTCGAGAAACTGAAGAAGGTTACCTTTAACCAATCATACATTGTCAACGATGTTGTAGTGCAAGACCAGTCAAGGACACATCGCAGTTCATAGAGGAATGGCAAAGCTCGATAAACCCGAAAAGCTAAAAAATTAACTTTTGAAACACTACTAGTCAGACTCAGTAAATTGGCGATATAAAGTGCTTTTATGCGGAAGCCCATGGCGGATTTGTATAGCTTGAAATGCTAGCGATATTGCCTTTGTCAAATAGATAGCACGGAGTGCTAATTTTCCAGCATGTTGGTGAGATGGCTGCATGCCCCAAGCATATTTTGTTATCGAGTATGTGAAGAGGAAAAGGCTGAAAAGATAAGAAATAACTTTTCCAGTGGCAAATGAACAGAGATAGATAATACGATCGAGCACAATCAAAAAGAAGATTACCTGCAGAAAAGGAATACATAGTACTTTAGGTCTATGGGATATCATATATCATATAGAAACATAACATGAACACAGGTTGTGTTATTTTTGGGATTCCCTGAATTACCCCCAGTGATCCAAATCTTTGGAATCCAAGAAAGAATATAACCAACACTTTTTAATCTTACAAAATATTTGAAGGATGCTACATATTGATGTCACAATCAAAATCCAGACTACGAAAGTGTCCAAGGAGAAGATGCAACTGTTACCACCTGTAAATATTGACTATGAAGACATTCTCATAAATTTGAAAAAGAAATCTGAAAAATAATTTCAGATTTTTTCTCTCAGAACTAAACTGGAAGTTTGGATCACTTTGTGGTCCATTTTTCATGTAGAATAGAGCAATAATAGAACTCAATGAGTCAATTGGAAATCTTAAATCTCCAGAGCTCAAAGAGTGCAACACTTACCATGAGAACGAATACAAACTCTTTTGGAAATTGATCTTCTAACTGATACACTTCGAGAAGCTCACTCTTATTTTTCATGACTGATTGGTAGAAAATGGCAACTAAGAAGAAAACAGCCAAATCTGCACAAAAAACAAATGCATATAGATCGACATCTCTTTTTCCTCCTCCAATCACAGATAGCACAGGGTATGGAAATCCTATTTCTTCAAAAATCCCTCTACTCTGAGCTTTTAAAATTTCTTTTGCTATGTCAGCTGCAGGAGTTAATGGCTTGTAAAATTCCACTGACATTGGACTGATCCTGTTAGCGGGGAAGCAAACACAACATCAAAAACAGCCAGAGCAACAGAAGGGTTTTCTGGACTTCTTTCAATGCTTTGAATTCGAACTCTACTTGGCAAATGTGCACCATTTGGTCCAGTGTCTTCTGACCTCATGTCAAGAACAGTTTTCAACAACTTGTTTATACCTGATTCAATTCTTTCTGGTTGAATCCCATCTCCTGGCCACACTTTAACTTCCATAGACAACTGCACAAAGTAAGGTGGAGTTTCTGCTCCCTCCGTTAAGGATCTCCAGTACCAGTATAGGTTTCTAACTATCTTTTTTATTGCATCTTTCACTGATAAAATCAGTTTATATATTTGTTCCATACAACTTGAAGTCACTTTTGACTGTTTAGGATCTTTGTTTCTTTGCCCAAGAGAACCAAATTCTGAAATAGATGCCCATTTACCCTCTCTTGCACTAATGAAAGTCTGTATGAGTGTAAAGAGGTACACCAGAAACAAAGGTGCAAGTTACTTATAACAATTGACGATCTGATTCGATGATCAGGGAATCCCAGTTCCTCACGGAAGCTTGGGTTGATGCTAAACACACAATGCTGGATAATGATTTGATATACATATTGGAGCAAGATGCAGATTTCACTATATATTAGCATGATAACCCAGAACATGTGACTTGGGCCAGTATTTACACATAAAGCATATATGAAGAGTGCAGCAAGGTAAACCATGGAAAGCAAACTGAAATTGCACAGAAATATCAGAACGAAGCAACAATAGCAGAGAATGTCATTATTTGCTCGCATCTGAGCCCACATGAAACGAAAAATCATTCCAATTTGCAGATATGTAGTATCAGATATATTTTTGTCACTGTCAGAATGAAAGGAATGTATTTGCTCCACGGGTTCAAACCCTATATTCTGACTCTCCATCTCATAATAAACCTCATTCTCAGAGGAGTTATCATTAAAATCCAGTTCATCTTCAATATTGAAAAAGTTGACGCAAGATTACTAATTGCCTTCTTACCAAAAGTTCGTGCATGAGAAACACCATCACCTACAAGGTGAAATGCAGAAACTAACAAGTTATCCTTACTTCTAGAATTTTCTGAGTAATCTTCTTCCAATCTGGGACATCTGTAACTGAATGTTGTTTCATTTATCTCAGAGATCTCTTGTGGAGAACCCGCTGAATGATTCAAAGATTCCACACCCAGGCTTCCACTTTTCAGGCCTTTTAGGGAACTCCTTGAGTCAAATGGAAACAAAGAGTAAGTACTTGAATCTTGTCTGTGCCTTTTCCCATTATCTTCCTCTTTTTCGAAGTTACTGCTTAGGTTATATGAACTGAAAGAGGAATTCCGTCTCCCTTGTTGGTCTCGACTACCCAGAGAAGTACTACCTAATGTTGCAGTGGTGCTCAAATTGTGAAGATGGATTTGTAGATTAAGCATCTCCGATTTAATATTCTCCACTTGCAAATTACGCAGGCGCTTTTCCTCTTCTTGATTTTCGGACATGTTGCAATTGTGCTGTCTTCCAGGAAGCTCTCTTCTCCTGCTCTCGAACTAAGGCATCAATCTGCTCTGCTTCAAGATACTTTAATACAAAATCAAACTCCTGGGATGAAAACATGTGTGATTGTAGTGATACCAACATAAAGATGATGATCTCCACAAGGGCAGATCTTGATGTAATTCGAAAGCCATAATCATACTTGTAAAAGCCAATAACCTCATGTATGTAATCAGTTGTCTCACATTTTCCCTCATTAGAATCTCCAACCAAAGGAGATTGATAAGCAAGAGAAAGAACAATCAAACTGAAGTTGTATATACGCAAGAATTTGAAGATTTTGTTTCTTTCTTTCAGTATCTTAAGCCTCAGACGAAAGAAGGCCAGAGCAAAGCCAAGATAACCTAGGTGAAGGATATCATACTCGAGCGTTCCCGTGACCAGTATCAAAGCAAGAACAAGATCCAGCAAGTGACAGTAACTGTAAAGCCTCAAAGATAGTCAAGAAATGTCCACATACTCTTTGTTTCAAATAAGAGATCACTAAAGGCAGCTGCTCTTTTGCGTTGCATAATTATTTGCCAGTAAGTATACAATCCTGAAGGGCTAGAAATGTTATCAGCACGCAGTTTGAAACATGCAAGCATGAAAACCATGTAATAGCTAATAAGCATTCTGGGATCGTCAACTATGATTCCTACAAAAACCATAGGTAAAAGAATAAATATTGAGAGATGACATTTCGAACTTATATGACCATAGACTGTTGAAACAGAAATTCAACAAAACAGTGAACATCAGAACTACTGATGTTCATTTGCCAGTAAGTGTGCAATCCTGAAGGGCTAGAAATGTAATCAGCATGCCGTTTGAAACATGCAAGCATGAAAACCATGTAATAGCTAATAAGCATTCTGGGATCGTTAACTATGATTCCTACAAAAACCATAGGAAAAAAAATAAATATTGAGGAGAGATGACATTTCGAAGTTATATGGACCTTAGACTGTTGAAACAGAAATTCAACAAAACAAAGAACATCAGACCTACTCTAGTCCTTGAGCTGAGCAAGCAAAGAATATGTCGGTTAAATTAAAATGCAAACATCTAGTTTGCATGAGAGACCTAAATGACAGTACAAAAGGCCCAAATAATTAAGCCACAGACAATTGGATTTAAAATCATAGGATGTCACACACATTTATGACAGTCCTGTAGAAGATGATCACTGGAAAACAAAATGTTTTAGTTTCTGTGATATTAAAAAATCTTTCAAGAAATAGAAAGGATTTTCTCAGAAAACATGCAAAAGTCTACTAAAAATTTTCTATTTCATTATTTGAAAATGAATTGCATGAAAAACATAGCAATCATGTGATAACAGAATGGCACTATCACATGCATATGCTGAATAAAGTCAAACCTGATATATGCCTACTGTTTAAAAAATTCAAAGATCAAAAAAGAAAAATATTAAGATACCTAACCAGCATCTTTTGCCTCAGTATTCAAAGAACAAGGAAGAGTTTCTCCAACAGTCGTGACAACACCTGTTTGCCGTGCTAGGGAACAGATTCTTCAAATCTACCATGTTCATCCAAATGGTCAAGTACTCAAGGATGAGCACAGAAGCAAATGAGAGAACAAATACAGGCCACAGTTTTCGAATAGTATCCCGAGGCATTAGTATACAGACAGCAAGTGATGTTACATAGAGCAAAGAAATAGCATTCAAGACTGCAAAACTAGCTAGAAGTAATGCAATCATGTTAATCTCAAGGCCAAAAAGGTTGAATACATTCTCCATCCAATATGCCAAATACATTTTTAGGGTGGTCATCTGCATTTCAAGCCTCTCCTTTCTCAAAAGAAGAACCCACTTTTTATTCCACTTAAAGCTGTCCTTGGAGCTTCCCCAAATATGGGTGAATGAATTATTTCTGTTCCTATTCTCCTCCAAATGTCCAGTAGTCGTTTCTATTGATGGCCATGAGTTGCTCAATGGTATACCCTTTTGCTTTCTTAACAGTGGATTCATTTCTGCAGAAGGTTCACTCTCTTTGGCATAAGAATGGACTTCATTATGCCTTTCTTCCATCAAGTTAAACAAAGCACATGGCTCTTCCCATTTTCCACCATGTCCATATTCACTTGGCATCTTTTCCAGCCAATAGAAGATGTTGTATTGAAGTACACATGCAGCAATAACCAAAACTTCTCCTCTCATGCCTGATTCGAGACCAAAAAAAGTATGCTCAAACAACCGTAAGCCCAAAAGGACAGATAACTTAGAGTTTGTCTGACCAGGAAGCATCTTTGCTTTTTCACCCAACATCTGAAATAGATAATCAATCAATAAAAGAGATCCTGAATAAACTAGAAATAATTTTGAAGGAATGCGGGAGGATTTTGGGAAGGTTGAAAAGATGACCAGGCCAAGAAGATAAACTAAGCCAAATGCACTTATCGGGGACACTGATGCGTATAGTAAGGAAAGAGACAATATTTTCTACTCGGAGTGCCAAATTAGAAGACGCCTAATAAAGGAAAATGTGACAAGTTCTTCTGTTCCATCATCAACGAAATTCAAGGACTTGCTCTTTCTCCTCTCATAGCTATACAAGACCATCACAATAAGAACTGCTAGTGACACCCAGATATTTTCCAACTTTGAAGCATCAGGATTATAGCCGAACACCGGGTAAAGATCTATCAAACCAGACAACCATGTGTTAAAGCTGACAAATACACCCAGACTATAAATGAGAATAAACACCAAGATTGCATAAACTTTCAAAGGAAACCAGATATGTCTTCTTGTCTTCTCCTTTAGTTGTCTTCCATTCATCCACAGTAGGAGGAAGAACAGGTATCCAAACGATATATAATTAGGTCTTACAAGGTAAACTGTGAGAAGCACAGTCAAACAGACAATGTAGGTTCCACATGCTCGATATGCATGGAGAAACTTCTGTCCTACTGCACTCAGATATAATGTTGTTCTTCTCTCTGACAGAGAGATGTAAACAGAAAGTAAACAATGACATTAGCTTTTAGATTTTGTGAGGCATATTGCATAAGAAAAATTCGTAAGATATAATATTATCATATCCTATTTGGTTGACCTTGGAACATGGAAAAAGTCAAGTAACCTTAACTTGCCCAAACTGTGTGCTACTGATTCTATTGGAAGACAATTCGGAGGGCTTCTAAGTCTGCCTCTCTGTTTTTACTTTTTCCCTTACTTTACCATTGATTATTTTGCCCCAGTGGACTAGTAAACTAGTAAGCTAAAGTTTCCAGCACTAATTAGTTTGATTCCAAAGAAAACCACTTGAACCATTTCTTAGGGACTTCAATTTGTGAATGAAATGTTACCATCTCTATATCTTGGTCTCTTGAGAACCTCAAATTTTGATTATCAGCAAACAATATCAATGGTCTACAATTTCCTCTACTTAAATTTAAGCTTCAATATCATTTAAGGGAAAGAATTTGAACTTCTGATAACCATAACGAAAGCTGATCTTTCAGAGTAGCCAGATGATACGAGCATATTCCAGACAAAACTATGAGATCATTGTGAGCCAGATACAAGACCTTCATAATTTTAATATAACATTATAAAATGCTATGTAGTTAAAAAGGATCTTATAAGCTAATGATTTGGAGAGTAACAAGCTATTCCTTTTTGTATGTATAGATTGCAGTGCTATAATACCAGGCAGAGAATTATCATACTCGCTTCCTCTGGATATTAAAACATAAACTGAGAGTAATACGGATTTGTTCAACCCAGCTTTCCAAAATCTCCAGCCAAAAGGAGGTAATGGAGTGTACTGCACAATTGTTGAAAATGAACAAAGGATGTCAAATCCATGATTTTGAATGGCGCAGAAGGATGCCAGACCAGCGATCAACAAAAACTCCATGGAGCTAGCAGGATCAAGCAAACCTGCAACAAATGCATAGTAAATACAAAGTATGGTTATATGCACTAAAATAAAAAAGCTCAATATTAGAACAGCATGATTTTTCTTTTGGTTAAAAGATTCTAGTAAAGATGCTCTTAAAGTTGGAGAGAACGTATCAATGGATAGTCACCTGACTGTGAGAAAATTTCTGCAGCCCATGAGCCTTTCTCTTGTAAGGCTCTGGAAATTACACTTAATTGAAGGATGAATAGTGCAGCAAAATGTGCCTCACATAAAAGAATCAAGGATTGACGAAGCTTCCTACTTATGGTATGACTTAATAGATAAACCATAAAGAAGATCACTGAAATGTAAAGGGAAGATAACCAACAGTTAGCCACCATTGTCTATCTTTAGCCTGTCTAATGAACAAGAGAAAATGTAATCAATTTCCATTTTCAGAAAACTCTCAAAGTAATGGCAAGGGATCCATATCTGGAACTTGGGTCAACTAGAAATATCATACTAAATTTTTTTGAAAATAAAGTTCAACTTACTATACACAGCATGAAAGAAACCAGGTCTCAGCGCAATGAAAAATAACAGCACCATCACAATAGCTAGTCGCGAGAGCTTTTGCAAAATCCCCATGCGATTGTAGCTAAGATAAAAACTTCTTTCTCCTCTTTCTCTAAAATCAGTTAGAAACATCAGTTATTTTAATGAACATAGGATCAATCAGACAAGAGAGGGAGGGAGTTAAAAACAAGACTTGTCCAACAAGAATGTCAGTCTAAAAAGGTGCAAGAAGCAATGAAATCTCAGGAAAGTGATTGAAAAGTTACAGAATACTCGGAACTTTTGTGTCAAAAGAAAAAGAACAACGCTGCATACTTGGAACCTGGTAAAATAACTACAAATGTAATTATGACATGGATAAGTAGAATTAATACGTAAATCTTAAGTAAAATATAAAAGCTTTCAAGGGATCCAGAGACTATTTTAGATTCTCAATGCCACAAGCCTTCCCATGAGAACAGTAAGAAACACGGCAACAGCACTATTCTGCTAATCTCCCTATCGAGTACCAATCCTAAAGCTACAGTCTTCTTTGAAACTTGCACGTTCAATCTGTCCAGAGCATACAATAATTATCAACATTGAGTGGAAATACTGTAAAACTTTTACCACCTCCAGTTCCTCTCACTACTCTAACGGTATGCTGGATATAAATCGAACTCTCTCTGTGCATTCTAAACCACTTTTATACAGAACCAGATGTTTTGTGTATGGTTGAATTGTAAAATGCCCCCTTATGTGAATACATTTTTGTCTTTACTAAGAAAAATAAGAGAGGGATATTCAAAACTTGAAAAAAAATTTGAAACAGAGAACCAATTTGCCAATTGTGTTCTCACAGGGTGCTATTTAGAAAGTAGAAACTTCCATAGAACGATATTTTGTAAATTACCCAATTTTATTAGTAAGCATCAATATCCCTTGTATTATAAATAGGAAATCTTAGTTTTATGGGGAGCAAGAATTTTGTTTATTGTCTCTGTAGGTATGTTGGAATACATGACAAGTTGAAAAGATTAATCAAAATGATTGAGTTTAACTGTCTAAACCTCATGTAGAATTAGTTGAATGATAACAGTATGCAAGAATTAGAAATAAAGATAGGGAGTAAGTTCTATTGCATTTAAAGACTTAAAAGTTTAGTTGGAACTGTTTGGTAACAGCAGTAAAATTCTCAACTGATTTAGTATTGATCCTAAAAGTAGTATTAAATGGCACATTAGTCACCTTTCTTCAAAAACAAGGCTTACGGGTTTCACCACTGTAATTTTGCAAGTGTTTAAAAGAAGTTCGCTTACATTTATTGTTAAGGGCCATTATGAATTCTCTTTTGCTAAGCAGGTCATTTATGAATTTCATGATAGTCTTCTTTATATTGTCCCGCAAAGAAACACCCAAGGGTGATTAATGTCATTGTCAGGAAAAACTTAAATCACCAAAACTACATTTAATACATGGGAGAAATTACGAAATTGAAGGGGTGCGGAAATTGCATTTGACATAGTATGCAATCATTTCACTTTTTCATCATTAAACATGCCAATGAATCACCAATCTAAACTTTTATTTACTAGGTTTGGCAACAGAAATTTAATTTGGGCCTGCCAAGGATATCTTGCATATTCCTTTATCTTTTCCAATAATCACAAAAGCTCATTGATAAAGCATTTTTTTTTTCTCATGATAAAGCAGTCAAAACTAAGAAACACATGGATTATAAAGCAGGTCGAATTATTTTATAGATGGATAATATGATTGCCAGTAGGACTGCTATGCCAAAAGTTCAAATGTGCAGCCACTCTTCCTACCTTGAGCAGCAAGACTCCGATATTTAGGTTGCCCATCGCCATCAATCAAGTATGAGAACACAGTGCTGTTCACAAGGTTTCCCATAGTAAGCAGGATTGCTGGACAAAATTGTGCAAGTAGAAATAAACCTGGTTTAGGATAGTGCCACAAGCCAACAGCTTCCCAGAGTGCCATGTCCTGAAAAAAATATTTGTCTTATCAAGCAAAATTTTTTTACATAAAAGGTGCAATGAAACATAATCTAAGATATTACCTTTTTTCTAACTTCTTATTGAACAGCGTGAATATGATGTTGAAGATATATGTACTAGCAGCCCATAATAGAATAAACACTAGAAGTAGACCATTTAACTGGTGCAAGTGAAACAAGGACGGGAAGGCGTATACAACATAGCCAACGTATGCAAGTAATCCAAATGAACACAGGCTTGTGAACTGAAAGCTCCAAAAGGAAAGAGCAAACAAAGAGACCTGTCATGTTAACAAGTTATAAGTGAATCTAATGATACATGTCAAGACTCCAGCTGAAACTAGTTTTATCTGGAACAAGAATATCATCGAGTATATAAACAAGACAACATGTAGGAATGATTAAAGAGCTGATTTTAAACACAAAAAAGAGTATTAGCTTCAAAAAATAAACAAAAAACATATAGATGAGATCTATCATAAGATGCTTCACGTAACCTAACACAAAATATAGCAAAATGGAAATAAATAAATCTACAAACAAGATTCTGTAAATTCTAGCTATATTATAATCATCGAATTTCACATTTAATTATGCTGGAGTAGAGCTGTTGCAGAGGGACCAAAACCATATCAAGAATTACAATAAGTTACTCATACAACAAAGACAATTATTCAAACTAAAAGTACTTCCCCCAAATGACCTGATAATATATTCAAACCTCTATATGAATGTAACTAGCAAAATGGTTAATTTGAGGTAATTTCCAGAAAGTTTTTGATTTTGGTCCAATAAGCCAAATGAGAAACTATAATGGGCTGTGGTGCAATGTTTGACCCACTTAGCACTGGCCAACTAAAATTGCTTGAATTGGATCCTAGCAGCGACTCTATATCTCATTTGCAAAGCTACACTCACTTGTTCTTTTCTGGATAGATGGGAAACCTTAGGTTATGCATTAGAATTTATTGGAATACATTACAAATCTAGAGCTTAGAGAAAAACAAGGGGGTGGAGAAGAAGAAGACAGACAGATCGACAACAAAGGAGTACAAAGAGAAAGGTAAACTATTCCAGACATAAAAGAAATTTATTTTTCTTCTGAGATTATTGACTTGGTGTTCTTTTTCATTTAATTGACCTCAATGCTAGAAATGTCTTTAAAGGTGCAAATCATATGATTTGGTTGAAAGAGTCATATTGTAGCTAGATAATAATGCTGGGATTTTGAATTGATATCAAGGTTAGAGGAAAATGAAGATAGAAATTTTCAAGCAGTAAATGGCTGGACACATTGCTTTTCAATGTGCAAGGATCATGTTAGTTGTTTGCAGATGAGACAATGCAATAGAAAAGTCTGTATGACTTCCTTACCTAGTCTCTCTCCATTCCAGCACATAAATGTGGAAGGTTCGAGGACTCTGTGCTCGAAAAGGGTTGAAAGAAAGGATAGCTAGGTGACTGATTATGCACCTCATTCTCCCAAAGCCAAGAAGAGTTTCAGATGCAAAATTGCACTCTTCAAAGTCCAATCGATCCTCAAAGACTTCCATCATTTTGAGCAACAGTTAGAGCTTTTTCTATTGGGAAACCAAATTTCCAATGTACTTAAGTAATTTGTGCAAAAATAAGAGAGGTGGGAGAAAGTTATTCTCTGCTCGATCATAGGTGACAACTGTGGAGGAGGTGCTTGATCAATGGCTACAAAATGCATGCAGAGAATTTTAAATCATGGGAAGGGCTTATGCATATTGAGTGTTAGTGGGAACATATTAGGACTGAAGCTCATCTATGTCTTAGAGGTGCTCTAACATACAATCCTGTAATATTTGAATCTACCTAGTGCTTCTTTCCATATCTTTGCCCATTAATTAGGTCAATTGACCTAAACACTAGATTTTGGTGTCTGTGAGTGTTTGCCTTGACTCGAATTCTTGCTTTCATATTTTCCATGTCAACTATCAAAAATTGCTGCACGATTAGCCCACAATAGTTCCATTATGTGAACCTTTGAGCACTAATTTATTCAATCTTTGCTCACTTCTATTCTTAAAAATTACCAGAGGCAGTATGTGGCTTCATATTCTACAACCAAGTTGCTTTTTACATGAAAATCAAAAGTGTTGGATGAATTTAATTG
Source organism: Cinchona pubescens (assembly GCA_025175665.1). NCBI lineage: Eukaryota > Viridiplantae > Streptophyta > Magnoliopsida > Gentianales > Rubiaceae > Cinchona > Cinchona pubescens. The sequence continues at coordinate 625,388 of JANKKI010000391.1, read as the reverse complement.
CTAGAACTATCCCTCAAGTTATTTCATATGTTCTGACCAATTGAGAACAAAGCAAACAAAAATATGTAAGGACAGAATATGCAATTACCGGAAAGCCATAAGTAAAGAAATTGATAGTAAATTTCCACAAAATTGCTTCACTGTGCAAAATGCTGGAATGTGCACTAGATCTGAAAATGAAATGAAAAATCAACAATCAGCTATGCTTTAAGAATTAACTTGTAGTAGCATCGTCACATATAAGAGTCAAACATGGACAGATCAAAGGAAAAGCTCTATTTTTGGCAGTTATGTTACAAAGACAGAATTATGCATCAATTACAGAGCTCAGCATGACAAGATTAAAAGTCATAAATTTTTCATGTTTAAGATGCCTTAAACTGTAAAATAAATACAGTAGAGTTAAAATCATCTTAAAGGGTGATGCACATCATGGAACCCTTAAGGCACATTTCTGAGCTAACACTAGATGTATATTTTATGTGTAGCCCTATATGTGCATGCTGTCCATCTGATTTTTAATTCTCTTTCTCCACACGCGCACACACCAAATATCAGATACTAAATCACCTTCTGAAGAAAACAGATAGTGGAAAAAGATGCTTGATATAATAGCTTAAAGCAGAAGAAATATAGAGCATTCTTCCACAGAGATACCCATGGTTCTGTTGACCAAAACCTTTACGTGGGACATTAAATACATAAAACCAATGTGAATACCAACCCAGTGAAACAAACACACTGAGACGGAAGAAAAACTTATCCAGTTGCATCAAATGAGACACAAGGCACAACTGACTGCTAAGGTAATGGATGCGGTACCAAATCCGACTCGAGTGACAGCTACGAGTAGGGTGTTATTAAATCGAGCAACAAAAGAGCAAGGATATACACAAAGGATTACTTTCTAACCTTAATCTTCTCGTAAGAGTTTGATTAACGGTTCATAAACGTGTACATTCTCTTAGTTTCTCAACTTTATCGTCACATCTTGTAGGGTTAGTTTTCTTAAAGCCTGAAATGACATGCAGCAATTTGAGAACATCAAATAAGGGCTCAAATTCCTTCTAATCTGGCAGAGAAGCAATACTTGAGAACATTAAAAGATAATTCTTAGTTTCTACCAAAATTCTTAGAAGATGACCAGTAGAAGGTCAAGCTCATTTTCTTTCTACCATCAAGGAATCTGATTTACTTCAAAAAGATAAGATGTTCTAGAGAATGAAAATTAAAAGATGAGGAAGAGGAAGAAGGCTGCTGGATTAGACTAAAGAAGCTAACTCAACTCTAGGAATGGAAATATAAATTTCTGCTAATAAACCATCTTCATAGGACTGGAAATCTGTAACCCCATTTCAAGCGACAGAGACTTAATCCACATCATCTCACGAGCAGCATGAGCTATTGCCCTATATTCAGCTTTTGCACTAGATTAGCTACTATTATTTTGTTTCTTACTTTTCCATGTAAATAGGTTTCCACCAACAAAAAACAGAATAACCAGTTAGTGATCTTCTATCCATTTGATCTCCTGCACAATATTTTGCGCAATATATCATCAGAATAGCAAACAACATCAAAAGACTGCGATTGTCAACACCGAGCCTTTTCCTGGTGCTCCTTTTGAGCATCTCAATATGTGACATACAGTTTCCCAGTGTTCTCTTGCATAACTTGACTAACCACTCCAACAGCAAAATGCAATATCAAGTTGTCACTTAAATATACAAGTTTATACAAGTTTCCCTACAAGTCTATGGTACTTCCCTGGTTCATCAAGCAGCTTACCTTTGTAGGCCAGAAGCTGAGCCCAACTCACCTCAGCTTACCCTAATTTTGAGGTCCAAGCTCAGCTCAGTTCACATCAATTGAGGCTTAGCTACTATTTTTAGGCCGGAGGCTGAGCCTGAGCCAGGTGGACCCAATTGACAGTCCTACTCACAAATGTTATCATCAGATTAGGTCTTTAGTATAAAAATGCTTCCTTAGGTGAGTCTTAAGAGCACAAAGATGGCTGCTAATTCAATATTTGTCACTTTTCCTTCCATCAAGTTCCCAGACTCTTCCTAGCTTCCACTTCTTCTTCCTCGGCAAATTCAATGTTCAACCCGTTCAACATTTAAAGTGCAATTTACCAGTGTCCTTGGCTTCTATAGTACAAAATACTTACTTTTTGAACATTATACCCACATTAAGGAGAGATAGACATTCAGTTCTCTCAACTGAACTATGTCCATTTTTTATTTAATGGCTAAGACTTTTTAAATGTCTTCAATACTTTGATACAAGGACACTTTCCAGAGGATTGTAATTACTTTTTGAGCCCTTGGAGAGCTGTTTACTTTATAGATAGCTGAAAACATAGCTATGTAAGGGTGTCACAAATTATGTGGCTCGATTAGATATCTACTTATAAACATGTACCTTTCCTTTCTCTCTGTTGATTTTGTTAGTGATTACATTCTACTGCTAGAAACAAGTCAGTTACTTTTAAGGACAAGACCTCCTTCTAAATGAATTTTAAAAATAACAAGGACAATGAAAACCCTTTCCAAGACATCCCACAAGTCACTTCGTGATCTTCCCTTCCTTGTTTTATGAGAATATTGCAAATCAAGCACTCTACATTTTTTAGTTTCTCTAGTACATTAGATCTCAGGTTTTTTCATTTTTTCACTTTGATTAATTACTTTGGCCTTGTCTTTCTTAGGCTATTTGGGGTAAAAAAAAAAAAAAAACTTTCATACACATCAAATGTCAGCTTTAGAGTAGTATTCTCCTTCCACCAAAAAAAAGCATTTTATTTGTTTTTGCCATACCCCATAACAAGTGTGGACACTGACAGTTTCACATAATGAATTGTTACAGATCTAATCAATGTTACATCAGCTTGAACATCTTATCATTAATAAATTGAAAACGTGCCTTTCTAGGTTTTGAAAAGCCTAGATCTGTTCTCAGAACAATTTGAGATGCGTCTATTTAGATTTAGCTTACATTGGACTTTTCAGAAAAGCTATAATCAACTGATTATAAGGGCTGGGAACAGGCCCACTGGTTCTAACTTAATTAGAAAATAGAACTAAAAAAAATCAGGAAATGAAGTTCATAATCTTCCGAAACATCATTATGGAACATTTCGATGACATTTAGGATTTGATATCATATGTATTTTGTGTCCAAAGTAAAAACACTATCATCTATGTTTTTGTTTCTTATTGGGGTAAACTGTATGGTTCATAATTTGAGAAGTTTTAATGCATCTTTATCAGCTTGTATTAGATATATTAAGCCTCATGGTGGGCACAATTACAATATACTTTCCATCATATCACAAGGACGAACATACATGATGGAGAGGAAAAAAATAATATCAGCCCTTAATTGTACCTTGAATCATGAATGAGAAAAGAACTCGTCCTGGGAAGAAGCTGCTCGGTCAAGCCAATTTGTTTGGTGGAGAAGGATTCATTAACATTTCAATCAAGTTGTGTCCGACACATGAAAGCTGAAATCATGGGGAAAACATCTTATTAAGTTTGTAATTGATTAAGAGGGAATGATAGCACAGAAAGAAATGTTAACCAAGTTCAGAAAAGATAATCCAAAACAGAAGCAAATAATCTGTCCTTCATCACAAGAAAAGGAAACTCATCCTTCTGTTTCAAATTGCTAAATAGCAAATAGAAATAGACAATAGGTGACAGATGTAAATAGTTGGTTTAAAAAACAAGTGCTTGACAAATAAATTAATTGTGTTCTAGTCTAGATTTGTAATACACATACAAATTCCAATTTAGTTGTGCCAAGCTGTCAAATGCTGTCTTAATAGCACTATTCAAAACGTTAAGGCTGAGTTTGGATGGAAGGAAATGGAAGGAAGAGAAGGGAAAGGAAGGGGAAATTAACCCTTTTCTTTTGTTTGGGAGTTTTAATGGATGGAAAAGAAGGGAAAAGGGAGGGAGATGGAGGGATAATAAGCTAAAAAAACTTTCCTTCCATAAGTGAGAGGAAATGGAAGGTAAAGTTATATTACCTTACAACTAATTATGAAATGTCATATTTTTCTTCCAAATATAATACAAAAATATCAAAAGAAGGGGCGCTTTAGTAAAATACTAACATTAATGAAATTTTCCTTCCAAAACTCCCAAACAACTTAAAGGAAACTTCCCTTCCCTTCCCTTCTCTTCTCTTCTCTTCCCTTCCCTCATTAAAAACTTTCCCTTCTTTTCTCTTCCTTCCTAAACTCCCAAACTCAAAGTAAATGTAGAGATCTTACCATGAAGTAGAAAAGTACAACTGAGAAACCAGAACAAATTTCTGGCCAGTCTGATTTTGGAGAGAACTTGCATAGTCCAATGAGATCAGCAATCCACAGAAACATGGGCGAGAACTCAAGGGGTAGCTGATACACGTACAACAGAATGATCTTGATGCCTGCATAATATAAAAGATATCTCCAGCACCTTCATAGTGATCATTACTCCATGTACCAACAATCAGTAAAAGAACTGAAAGCACATGCAAAACTAAAATGAATTGTTGCAACCAGAAAAATATAAGACCAAATATCACTCACCAAAAAAGCCCTAGAAAATTGCTTGTCATTGACCACTTGACAAGTCCAATGCAGCTACAGAGGAAAAATGGCAAAGAAACCCATGATGGATGGCTAATTCCCAGAACCAGTTGTACCGCGGGCAATAATAAGTAACTCAGGATGCTGAACCTGAAGCTGAGAGCATCTTCCATATAGCAAAGGAAGTAAGTATCAAGTATTAAGATAAAAGCCAGTTGAAAATCAACACATGCTAGACCAAGAAGTATTTAATGGCAAAAAGAAGCTGGATTGTGACTTTAGGGGTAAATTTGCAAATGATTTTCATATCTTGTTAAAATATAATAAAAATATAAAGTGATTCATTTGAACAGAATTTATTTCCAGATCTTACAACTGAAAAGTTACTTATAGGTCTCAAAAGATACAGAATAATTCCAACTTACATGAATCTTCAACTAATTATACCAAAATCAGAATATGCAATTGTTTTTTATGTGGTATTATGTAATACCTATGTTCTTTAACTTCTTAACGTTAAATATGCCAGCCCTTTAGTGTATAGCAAACATAAAGAAACAACACAAGAAGTGATCCTAGGTGTTTTGCATTGAAAAGAAAAACTTGATGTGGATTGTCCACTGACCTTTTCTTTCAAGTGACAAACCTAAATTCAACAAGCAGGATTGTTGTGATAAGAAATTAGTGGAGGGTCTGCTCCAATAAATTTCTGTTACAGCAACCAAACCCACTATGATGTGAATGAGGAGGACATAAATCACAGCATTTGGACTCTGGGATTGATCTCTGCAGAAACCATTCAATTTTAATACGAGCCAAAATGTCACTGAACAAAGAGCAATTCGATATCTATGAAACATGTGAAAAATATACAGAGTAATGAAGCTGAAGAAGGTCAGTGAGAACCTTATACTTCAAAACCAAATAGCTTTGCCCACCAAGCATGTGCTACACCCCACTGACCACCTTCAACAGCCTCAGTGATATTAAATAGAGCATGAGAGCTTATAACCGCTCCAGAGAGCATAATGAGATGCCATAAAACTACAGCACGCTTCCAGCAATAAGAACCTATCACATACCAGGACATCAGAAGTCATAATAACAAATATCATACTGAAACCACAAAGACAAAGCATTGAAGCAAATTCTAGCCAGTTTTAGTCCTTTCTCGGGGGATCATGACCAGAGATGACATGATTCTTGTCTAATGGTAAAATAAAACCAATAAGATGGACTATCAAAGTGAATGCATAAGACATTTCTTTGCATGAGGAAACAAACTTCAGTTCATAGATTATGAATCAAAAAGAATTTATTAATAACATTCATATTGACTGGAAAAAACAAAAGTATATACACAACTCAAATAGGATGTGTGAGAGAAATACAAGAGACAAGATTCAGAGTGCAGTAAGATAATTTCCTAAATGGGCATAACAAAATAATCAGAATGAGTTAAGCAATTATCAAGGATGTGATAAGAGTATTAAAAATTTACTGTTAGTGGGAGAAGAGTTTAATAGCCTGTGTGCTTGAAGTAACATTTGACTAAAGGAGAATGTGTAAGATCCACCAAACAATTGTAGACAACTCCAAGAAATCATATATACAAATAAAAAGAGTCCCTTATGCTATCCCAGGTAACCTCAGGAGACTGCAAAAGAGCAACATAATTATACATACTTCATTGTATAGTAGTTCTAAAATTTACGATTTGAAGGATGGTTACTTCCCTTATAATATTTGGGAGACAGTGAATATAGCAAGACATCAGTTCATTTGCTGCTAAAAGTTAAATTAACCATGATATGTAAAGCCAGGTACTACTTTAGACTTTTAGAAAGGAACTGCAATTATTTTAACAGTATCTTCATTGTATAACAGGGTGAAAAATATTGAATGCTATTTTCCAAAGACATCTTTGAGAACTGGAAAGAACATATTAGATAACTCGATCAGCATTCAATTTGCTAACATTGTAATAGTAATTCATGAAACCACAGGTCATGATTTGTAGACCATAAGCGACGTTGAGCGTATATGAAGTGTGTAAACTAAATAAAATTAATGTCTGAATCACATCTAATGAGACGAATGGTGGAGAATCCATTCGGATCTTCAAGACAATTACAATCCCAAGATGTCCATTTACGCAATGGATTAAGCTGGTTGGATAAAAACTAAGTCCTCTGCAAACAAGACCCCACTTGCAAACAAGAGGCTGTTAAAGAACATGGGCATCCATCTCAAAACCAATTGGCAATGAGTGGAGTGGCACATGAAACTTATTAATTAGTTTTGGATCTCTTGGCTAACTAATGTGGGATATTTTATATTTAACACCCCTCTCACATGTGACCTGGGTTTAGGCTATAGAGGACACAAGACACATGTAGACGAGAGAAAACTTGAGGCTAACTCATGATATCATATTAAAGAACATGGCTTCCATCTTAAGACCAATTGGCAATAAGTGGAGTGGCCTATGAACCTTATTAATTAATCCAAGATCTCTTGGCTAACCAATGTGGGATATTTTATATTTAACAGATGGCATCAGTCAAAACGAGGTGACCATGAAGACTTAGAGAGCCATTAGTATGGGTATCTGTTTTGCTAATTTGCTACTGTTAAACATGAGAATTTTTTAAATTCTAGGGTTTGATCTTTTTTTAATCATGCGGCGTAAGCAGTACAGATTGGTTATATTATAATTCTACTTCGATTTTGGAGTCCTGGATGTGTTATTGAAGTCTTAAGGTTAAATAGTTACATACAAATCCTAAAGCTCATCACAACAGGATTCATGATCTCTCTAATTCTCTGAAGTTCTTCTCTCGTCCATTTCCCGCTAATGATAGTTTGGGTGCATTATTAATTGTACTGTACATAGAGCTACAACAGACCATAATCGTTCATATTCCACTGGTAATGGTTAGGATATTTCCTGAACCTTTTGTACATCATCCAGAAATGATGCATTCCAGAAATTGCTGACTGTTAATATATACTTACTTGATTGACTTTCAGCAACATGAAATGAATTAAAAAAAATTCAAGGTGTTACAGTATTTAAATGAAAATACACAGAAAATAAAGACCATTTGGCAAGTGAGGACACCAGTATGATTACAATAACTTCAAAGGACCTATTAGCACAGATTTTCCTAGCAATAATATGATTCAACGTAGAAATTCATGAAGCATCTGAGCGATTAATCAACTTCAGCAAGTAAACAGCCAGCTTATATGCATATTCAAACTCAGAATACTACAAAACATGTTCTAGGTGTGTAAAAGTGTAGAGGAGGTTGTTTCTCGCAGAAAAACAATATGGCATACACCAATTAAGAATGTGGGTCAAAGCTACTTACTTACCTTCCACACCAGTCAACAGAATGAGGAGTGAAGTGAGCAAATCAGCCAATGTCTAGATATTATACTCCAGTTAATTAAAGAAGCTGCATGAATCACAAGTGGAAACATGAGCCAAGGAAACCATGCTGCCCTTTAAAGAAAACTAACAAAACAAGGAAGTTTCAGCTCAATTACTAGATAGTACTGTGATATGAGAGAGGTTGAAATAATATCTCATGACCCCTAAAATTTAGACCTGCCCCCAAGATACATAACTAAGATCGGAAGAGGTTTAACAGTGCATAAATTGACCAGGTCAGTGGTTGTACTAAAAATTTCTTCAAAACAACTTTGCTGTATATTTATTGTCAGATGGTCCTGAAAGAAGCACTCATAAGGATCACTTACAAAACTAACAACCATTTCATCCTCTCTCATCTTATTCTTTCTTTTTATTTGTACACCAAAAGGAAGGTATGTATGGCGCCACACACTTCCGTGCAAGGAACTTTGTGCTCAAGTCACACTACCTATATCTGGAGAGACCCCCTACCGCAGGCTTTGGCTCTTCTGTTAAGTATATGGCACCTTTAGTACTATACTTCCTTTTACACCTGGTATTGGAGTCACACTTTCCCCTTCTTTAATATATGTAGAATGATCATGGAATTTCATCGACACTAAATGAGGTGACACTATAATACGAAAAGGTGTACAAGGAAATGTAACAGCTATAGTATAACAGAAGATCTAAAACCCCTACCGTACCTGTGTTGAACCAAAGCTAGGGGTTCCTCTAAATATAACCAATCTTCCACAGAAAAAGCTCCAATTGTTAACTTCTTCAAGTTTTCACAACTAAGTTCAACTTTCAAAACCACCTTAAAATCCATGACAAGCTAAAACTTTAAGCACTATTTTCTTGTTTCCATTCAAGATGGTCACGGAAAATTTCCCCTCAATACCAAACTTACATATTTTCTTGGACATTATAAAACTTACTCAATAACACAAAATTTACCTGCAAGACTAAACCTTTATAAATCCTAAACTGTTAAACAGCCTCATGCACTTTCTTTGCTCATATTCCAGTTCCAGTCTAGCAATACAAAATTAAGTTCAACTTTTAAAGTGATGAACAGAAAACATAATCTTGAACACAAAATTTTCATGGTTGAAGCCTCTAGCTAGTTACCTGCAAAAAGCAGCAGAGGCAAAACAATCCCCCCAACAAAAGTTCCCATTTTTTAGCTTTCTTTAACAAATGGTGTCACCGAAACTGCATTGTGACATTCCACAAACACTTATTGATCATAAGAAAAAAAAATGAAATTTTTACAAATTTCACCAAGGAAACTAATATGTTTCTCTGCATACATTCCCTCTCTTTTATCTTGGATCGTAGACAACGTAAATTATTGAAGAATTCACAAATGGGTTCTCAAGATCATGATTTGAAACAAAAATTTTCACGATGCAAAATTGAGAAAAGAATGGAGATCAATAACAAAAAAAAAAGAGGAAATAATATGGTATTCTGTTGTTTCTCTTTGTTTTTCACTGTCTTATTATACATATAATAACTATAGAATCAAGAAATTGAAGAGATTAACAAAATCGAAATGGAATGAATGGAAAATGTCATTATTTTTGTTTCAGATTGGCGCACCGAAAGCCACGCTGATGAATCAAAGAGACAAAGGCGCTTGTTTTCTGTGGAAATGCTAAACGAACCAAATTGGACCGGGAGAAACGGAGTGGGGTATTATTGACTTTTAAGGGAATTTGAATTGGTGAACCCAACAATACATTTATATAAAGTAAAAAATACATAATAATAAATAAAAGTTATTTATATGTCATTTGATTCAGAAAAAAAAATCCTATTAAGGATAAAAAATTAATGAGTTGGGCATTCAAAGAATTTGGACATGTAAACTGATTTTAAAAAGTAATTTTAAAATATGATTTTATAAAATATTTTTCTTGAATCAAATTTCGTCCAAGGAAATATTTACACTAACCCGGGTCTTCAAACACAAATTAAAGTGGATAAAAATTATGAAATAAATGGTAATGGTAAGCAAGATTAAATAACCTTTAAAGAGACAGCAGTGGTTAATAACACTTTACTCCTTTAACGTATGAGATAATTATAATTTACCTACTATCCATTATTTGCAATTCTAACACATTTATGAAAAGTCACTGACGTGTCCGAAATTTTCTTATCATTATTTTTTTTGCATTTTTCAAGTATTTTTATTTTAATAGTTGTTTGATAATTATTAAAAATTAAGAAAAATAAACTATAAATAAATAGATACCTTAGTGTTTGAGAGTAAAAATTATTTTTTAAAAAAAATGATTCAAATTGTATCTAACATTGAACGATAATGCCCCTATGTCCACATTTTTGGTAGTAGTAGTAATACTTAAACATAATGGTTATTGTAGGCAACTATGAATCTTTATATTGATGCGAGAAAAATTTACGCACCAATGTATAAAAATTAAAGTCCAAAATCTAATTACAAAAATACTCCAAAGCAAAGGTATTGACGCGCGTCGAAGCCACGAAGTGATAACCTGCGACAATAAAAAGAACGGCGGGGCTATGTCCCCCCGGGGGGAAGCTCCGACACTCAAATCAGAATTGGTGACAGGAAGATAATTGAGAGTAGAATGAGAGCAAAGATTAGTAAAGTGTGGAGTTGAGAGAATGAAATTCTGAATTTTTTATTTTACCTTTCAAATTACTATTTATACTCTTCTAGGATGGGTTTGATTGGTTCATGGGCTTAGGAATAATTAATGTGCCCATGAAGGTCTTGACAGTTTTGACAGACTGGCCACGTATCTGAGTTATTGGATAATAGTTTTAGACCTCATCACTTGCCCTCACTCTCAAGTCGAGTTGGTGTGGGTTGAGAGTAGTTTAATAATCTCTGACTTGCGTCTTGGATGGAGTCGAAAAAAAATTTTAGTCGGAGCTATTAAGGGTTTGACTGGGGTCAATAAGATTTTGAATGGAACAAAAAATTCAAAAATTTAAATTTTATTCTTGGGGAGAAAGATTGACCCCCAACTCCTTTAATACTTGCACACCTCCTCCATAAATTGAGTAGTGGTACTCATTTGCTCATTTTTGAGCTTTTGTGACTTGTATTTAGTATCTCAAAATAATAATTTGTACTCAACACTATACCTTTACGCCAAAACCCAACACTCTTTCCTCAACCCAATACTCAACCCTCAACCCTCCACCCTTATCACCCACCCTTACACCAAAACCCAACATTCCACCCTCAACTCAACACTCAACCCTCAACCCTCAACCCTCCACCTTTATCACTCCACACTTACGCCTTCAACCCAACACTCCACCTTCAACCCAACACTCAACCCTCCACCCTTACGTCAAACCCAACACTCCACCCTCAACCCAATACTCAACCTCAACCCTCCACCCTTAACATTCCACTTTTACGCCAATATCCAACACTCCACCCTCATACTTCATACTTAACACTTCCACCTAAAACACTCCCCCCTTAACTTTCCACACCCAAACTCCAACATACCACTCTTCCCTATTAAACCCAAGATCCAAAACCATAAATAAGATTTCAAGATTATCTTGCATTTTTCCCAAGATCTTGGACATAAGTCTTGGATCAAGTAAGTACCTTTTGCACTTTCTTATTTCTCTCTTTTCATTTTTCTTTTGGACATTTTATCAAACACATTGTGTGCACAAGATAAAACAGCATTCTTCTTCATTTGTTTGTGCTCTATAGTAGGGAATGAAAATTTTCCATAAAGTTGTGTGACCATTAACTTTAGTTGGGACCTCTTGGGCTCCTAAATAGATTCTCCAAAAAATGAGGGAATGGGATGAAAAGAAGAAGAAGAGGAAAGTGAGAAAAAAAGAGAGACACGAAGAAAGAAAGATAAGAAAAAATGACTTGAAAATAAAAGCATATAATTTGAGGATGAGAAAGGGAACGGCGGTTTCAAGTAGGGGTATTGAGGAGAAAGGTTCATCTATTTTGTTGGAGACTGACCCCATGAGTTTGTTCAAGGGAAATGTAGCATCAGTGTGGAAGAAGCCTCCTCAAGCAACAGTAGCTGCCACCTCCACAGTTGGAATTTGTGAAGCTTCAAAATTCAGAGATGTGCTCATGCAAGAGGAATCGAGGGGATTATGCCATTCATTGAAGAAAACCCATTTGAGAAAAACCCCCTAGTCCTTAATGACTGTGATGGGGTCTTGATCGAGCAACATCGACCCCAAGATATAGCAACCGAGAAGAGAGAAATTTCCCTTCAAAGTTCTGCAACCAAGGAGTCACAAGGGGTTAATATGGTAGCTGTTGAGCTCAGTTATAGGGGAAGCAGTGCAGCTGTCCAAACATCCACCCCACACTTGATTCTCCTTCGAGGGCTTGTGGATTTACAGCTGCAACGAAGGACAATTCTCGAATCGCAGCTGTTCGAGAAAATGTTGTTGATGTCTCGGCTGCGGAGGAAGTTGTCTTAGAGGCTATTGCAGCTCCAGATTGTACTTTTGGTTTTGCTCCTACTTCAAAAACCCAAAGCGCGGCTGCTGCTGCTCAAATTGATGTGATAAAAAAGGCTATCGATGCTGTTGTCGATAGAGATGCTGCCGCATCTTCAAATGATGCGTTGTTGACTCGGTTGTCACTGGAAAAACTGCCATCATTGCAGTTGCAGCCCAAAACTTTGTCGCCATTGCCGCTGCTCAACTGGACGCCAGCTTCAACGGCGATACTGCCCGAGAAGGTGCTGAAATGACTGCTACTGCTAGTGATTCGCCTTCAGCAGTTGACACGACTATTAATAAGGATGAAAGTGCAACATCACGCTACTGTTCTTGAAGTGGTGGCCGAGACTGTTGCAGCTCCAAGACGCCTCACTGCTGCTGTCGTTGCTCCGGAAATTGTCGCCGATGTTGCCATGGCTTCAAAGGGACCCATTTCTATACCCATGGGGAGTGGAAATACAACTGCTATTGTTGCTCAAAACCAAAATGTTGCTACTGTAGTTAATATCGCAGTTGCGCCATTGCTAACTACTCCAACCAAGGATGATAAAACATATCCTTTAGTGAGTGATCCACTTGATCCCAAGTTGTTAGTACCTTTAGTGACAAAAGTTGCTCTAACCCTCGCCTGTGGGGAATGTTGGTGCCCGATGTGAGGATTCACATGATCAAAATAGAAATTTAATGGATACCATCTCTTGTCCTTCCACGAGAATGAAAAATTTAACATCGAACAGACTTGGGAAAATTTGGTTTTGGGTTTGCCCACACAAAACACATGTAAAAGAGGCAAAGGGGTTCATGGTAAGAAAAAATTCGTTTATGATGTAGTAAAATCTCATTCACTTGATTTGGACACCAAGGACATAATTGATGATGGTGGTGAACTTAATTGTGTCCAAGAGTGTGACATTGATGATTTAGATGAAGTGTCAAAGTTAGCACAAGAGGGAATAGTATTCAAAATTTGGGTAGTGCTATTGTTGACAACTTAAATTCTCATGGGATTGCCAATGATGTTGAAATTGATTGTAATACTATCGCTATGGCAAATACTTGTGAGGAACTTTCTTCGAATGAGGTGGAGGAAATCCTTGAGTATGTATTTGGTGAGTTGCGTGAAAATTCCAAGTAAAGTAGTTAGCTCATTGCATAAAACTTTGAACTTGGATTTTCTTCAAGATGACCTTGATACGAGACCAAAAGTAATAAAATTTCGACAAAGTATGTTTGCAGGTAGATTCTTAGGTAAAAAGTCAGTACCTATACTGACTTTCCTTTCAGAAGGAATATATGCACAGATAGGATTTCATACTTGGTCACCCGATGCTATGGAGGGTCCAACTCCAATATACGCTTTGATTCATGCAGCTACTATGGTAACAGCTGGCGTTTTCATGATAGCAAGGTGCTCCCCTTTATTTGAATACCTACCTACGGCTTTGATTGTTACAAAATTTTATATTCTATTTTGCGGCGTATCTTCGTAACTATTGCCACACTTATCTTGTATCGCTGCATATTAAACGCGAGCTTTACTTGGGCTTTATTCGTTCTACTTATTGATTTCATAGATTAGGTGAGTAGGGATGCAGCTCCGTGGACCGCTCGTCGGGCCTGATAGGTAGTGGTAAAGCCCTCATACCCTTCTCAAAGAAACCGTAGTGACACTTTCGCGTCATACGGCTCCGTCCCGGAATAAGGACCTTCACTTTCGTTTGACCAAGGGGTCCTCAAACCAACCCGAGAAAATGTCGACAAAGTATGTTTGTAGGTAGATCCTTGATTGGTGGCTTTTCATCTTCCAAAGTGAGGGTGAATATGAATAGAACGACCAGTCCATCTACAATTGTGTCATTGGGACTCCCTCAAGTGCATCAGGCTAGAGGGCAACACCTTGAGCGGAAAAACTCTAATGAAGAGGATTTATCTCAACATGAGCATTAGCTTTCTAGTAAAGAGGTTGTGGTTCCTCCTCCATCCAAGAGGAAAAAGATCAAAGTTTCCCCCAAACATGACAAAAAAAAAAAAGTTAAGGGTGATATTAATGACCCCGCATATGTGTACTCTCAAATGTCTCGTTCGATTGTTGATTTGGAGTTGATTAGGAAATGGATGGAGAAATATCACATTCCTAATTTTTTACAAGCAGGTGAAAGTTCCTCCTCTTGACCATAGACCTTGCATAAATTCTTCCGGATATGTGTCCTTGTATTTGGCGCAACTAGAAGCGGGATTGAGATTCCCATTGCCGTTGTTTTTCACAAGGTGTTGGAGCATTACCAAGTGGGACTTGGACAATTACATGCCAAATCCATCCGCCACATCAATGCATATTTGATCACTTGTGTCGCTCTTGGGGTAAAACCTTCAATAGGCACCTTTAAGGAGTTTTTTGACTTGTGCCGAGTGGAATGGGGTACACCTTTAGTTTGTGGTCTGACAAAAAATTGGCCGAAGAAGCTCACTCCAAGCTAGTTGATTGGAGAAGTCATTACTTTTTTATCCAATGGTTGCCTTAATGGAATTTTTCCACTTGGAGCTAGAATTTAAAGGTTTCAAAGATCAAAATGCTTCACCTCTTAGTGGGCGCGAGAGTGGGAATTTTGCTATGCTTATGGAGCCCGAACCACTTGCTTGGCAAAAAGTGGTTAATGAACTCTGAAGTGTTGGTATCGGCGGGGTTGAGCCCAGCCGATCTTGATCCTCTTGTCCCTCTATGTTGCCAAGCATATTCATTTTACTTAGTATCTTTCGCACGAATTTTTTCTAATCTTCCTCTTGTATTAATATTCAACTTGAACTTAATTTGTTATTCTTGATCTTGTAGTGTATGCTTTGAAAGATACCATTTGTGAGTGCACTTTCAAGAGGATACAAGCAAGGCATGAAGGCTCATCTCAAGCTCCCAAGAAATCTACCTTTGGGATCTTGGGGCCAAAGAGGCCGGCACAAAAAACTTTTGCGCCATCTTCACCTAAAAAGAAGACAATGCCTTCCAAAGAGGCTACTTCGACATCATTGGCTCAAGTAGAGACTTCTACTCAAGAAACTTCAACCTCACTAAGTCTTGATTCAAATCCGCCTCAAGAACAAGTTCCTCCATAGGTTGAGGTCTCTAATTCTTCCCGCATGATCTATACTCCTTCTTGGGAAGTTTATAAGGATTTCCTCTTTGGAATAAGTGAGCCACCCATTGGTAGAAGCACTAGCATTGTCCAAGTCATGGAAGAATAGAGCCGGCAAATCCTTGAGCTCTACTTGTGTTGTCGATGCCAACGCCATGTTTAAATATATTGCACAAGTAAATTGCTCCTTATTCTTTTCATAAAATGACTAAGTATTTTTATTATAATTATGGATAGCATTGTTCTCTCCTCATGATTTTTAGATTGGCGCTCTTTACTACCACTTGAACAAAGCTCAAGAATACCATTTTTGTCAATTTTTGGCTTTGGAGGCTAAGCTTAAAAAGTCCGAAGAAGCGAAAGAAAAACACTTCCAAAGTATGTGTGTTGCATCTAAACACAATCAAAAGAACCTCCAAGAGATAACCAAATTGAGGAAAGAGAACCAAGAGCTTCAAGCCTCTCAAAAAAATGAGGATAATGAGATTCAAATATCTCATAAGAACGAGGTAAAGAAGCTTTGCGTGTTGCACAAGGAGGAGCTTAAGTCCAAATCCATGGAAGAGAAGAGTAGAGATTCCGCCATCTTGGAATTCCTTGATTCTCAAGACTACAAGGATCGCATGGAAAAGCATTTTGTAGACTATCGCGCTAGCCCCAAGTTTGAGGATTTGGCAGAAGACCGTAGCCTGGGGTATTTCGACGAGAGTTATGATCGAGCCTTGTCTTATGTGAAGAAGAAGTATCCAAACTTGGATATTGAAGACTTGCTTCAAGACCGTGTTCCTTCTACCCCTATTCACCCTAACTCTTCAGGGGTTCCCCCTGAGGATGGAGCAGCTTAGTTCAGTATTTTGCTTAGTTATTTTACTTTTTCAGAAACTTAGAGCTCGGGTCTCTTATATGTACGGGCTCCATATTCGGCTAGTGTTATATTACTTGTTTTCCTTATTACTTACTTCGCTTGTGTTTGTTGCTTGACTTTGAGTTGGGGCTTTCCCTTGTACCAACTCCACCTATATTATGTTTTTTCTTTATTTATATAATATCGCGGCTTTCTCACTTCAATAGTTTACACTTTTATTTTTCTTCAAGCATTTCCACATACGCCTTTCCCCCCCCCCTCTTAGACGCTTGAATATTTTTTCAAGTGACTAAGATTGTGAGGTTGAGCTTTCAATGCTATACTTGAGCAAATGAGTTTTTTGCCCCAGAGGGTAAACCATGACTCTTACGCCGAATCAAAATGACTATAAGCATACCTCTTTTATGAAGAATTTATCATCGCCCCCGGAAGGACTATGGTGGAATACTTGACAAAGGAACTATGTCTTCAAAGAAAAGTTTATTTTCACCTCCGAAAGGGTCATCCCGGCACAAATCTCCCAAGTAAAGCCTTAGTATTGTTATTAAGGTTTTCTTAGATTCAAATCTCCTAGGGAAAATTTTACTCTAGTCCTCGGAAGGACCATGGTCGTTCTTTCGAGCATACTTAACCAATGAGCTACTTCTCCAATGATAAGCTTATTTTCACCCCCAGAGAGGTTATGCTGACTCTAGAGAGTGGTCTTTTATACAATTTTGTTTCCCGGAGGGAATAAGTGACCCCGGAAAGTCGTGGTATCATGAAGAATGTTCCCCGGAGGGAATAAGTGACCCCGGAGAAGCATGGTTTTGCACTTGGAGTTTGAGTGGAAGATAGGATCTCTATTATAAGCAAAATACTTAGCCATTACATAGGCGAAAAACTTAAAAATTTTAATTGATCTCAAAAATGAATATTTACAAGTTGCACAAGCTTGTTTCACCTCAAAAGGTATTGCTTGGTTTAGGGAATTTCAAAAATAGTAAAGAAAATTTAAAAATAGATTTTTTTTAAAGTTTTGGGCATTCCAAGTGTGAGGCACAAACTTTCCATCCTTGGTCTTCAACTTGTAGGCACTATTAGAGCATGCTTCAACTTTAATGAAGCTATATAGCATTGTCTCGCTGTGACTTGGTCTCCCTTTATTTCGCCCACTCCATTCTCCGTTGAGAATTTCATCTTCATGTGGTGAGAGGAAGAGATAGCACCAAGTGCTTCAATCAAGTAGGTTTTCTAGTAATGATGTTGTAAGGCGAAAAGGCCTTTGCGATTGCAAAATCAATCATGAATTGAACATCTTGAGGGGGTATACCAAACATAATAGGAAGAGTAATGTATCCAAGGGGTTCAACCACTTCTCTAGTGAAACCAACCAAGGACGAAGTCACGGGTTTCAAGTCTTTTGCCTCCAATTTCATTTGTTTGAAGGTTCCATAAAAAAGAATGTCCGTGGAACTTACATGGTCAATCAAGGTTCTCTTCACATCATAGTTTGCAATAGGCAAGGTCACTACCAAGGGATCGCTATGAGGGTAAATCACCTGAGCTGCCTCCTCTGTGGTGAATATTATGTCTTGGCACAACCTAAGTCTTTTCATGCTAGATTGGACCAAGTTGGTCTAACGAGCATAGGCCTTGTAGGATGATGTGGAGTCGCCATTTGTTGTCCCTCATGAGATAGTATGAATGATGATTCTCTCTTGGTTTTCTACCCCTGTCACTTTTTCTCCTATACAAGGCGAACCTCAATCTCCTTTGCCCGGGTTTTGTGCTTGGTATTGGGGTGATCTTCCTCTATCCATCCCGTAGATGAAATGCTTAAGGTAATTCATTCTTATCAAGTTTTCAATCAAATTGTTGAGGAAAATACAATCATTGGTCTCATGTCCATGATCTTTATGAAAATAGCATCATTTGTTCAACAATTTGATTGCGCCACTGGGTCACTCCTTATAGGCCCAGGCCACTTGACAAAGGGTTCTTTCTCTATGATAGCCAAAATGCATGAAGGTTGTGTATTGAGTAGGGTATAAACTCTAGGAGGGTACGAATAACCTATCCCTCGCACTAACTTTCTTTGGAGGTTTCGCTCCACTAATTCCTACATTTTCTTAGACAGAGTATAAAAACAAGAACAAATACCCCCAGACTCTCTTTTTCTCCTTTCCCCTTTATCTGGTTGAGCAAACTCTTCGGCCCTACGAAAAAGTTCATTGAGGGTGAAGGGTAACCTCAAATTAAGATCAAATACAGAGAACTTTCTAGGCTTAGCCCCACTTTGGAACGCCATGATTTGCATATCTTCTGTAGCTCATTGAATCTCAATAGTTTTCTTCTTGAACCGATCCATGCAGTAGAGAAGGGATTCTTCTGGCCTTTACTTAAGAGTAAGCAAGTGAGTCCTTGTTTTTGGAATCCTCTTTTAGTTCCCAAATTTGTTCAAGAAGAGGTCAACAAGTTGATCAAAACTTCTTATGTCCCATTTTTTATATTCTCTGAACCAATCTGAAGCTGTGCCCTTGAGGAATCCGAGGAACCCTCTGCATAGAATAGCATCTGAAATACCTTGCAGACACATTTTGGCTCAATAAGCATCAAGGTGCTCCCACAGATCCGAACTTCCATTGTAAGAGTCAAAATGAGGTGTTTGCCAACACCTTGGAAGGGGTTCTTGCATTTAATCAGTGAATGGCAAGGAGTACTTGTATCTTGCAGCTATACCTTCCTTGTCATCCATCTTGTCTACCCGAGCTTGGAGCTCCACTCCAACTTTCTTTTTAGTTCTTCTTCTCGCTCGGGTATGCGCTCCAAAATTTGCTCCCTTTCACGAGGTCTTTCCCTTTCTCTTGCTACTGAGGCTGCCTCGTTTGGATTCCTTGGTTTGGCTTCACTTGGTCTGGATGAGGCTTCTCTTCTAAATTCATACCGAGCAGACCGGCTTTCACGTTCTTATCGGCCGGATCCGACTGGAGTTATATCCCATTCTCCTTGATGCTCCTTATAGATTGCACGAGAGTGTTTTTCATCCAAGGGGCTATGATGTGTAAAGTGGACAACCCGAGGGTTACCACCAGAGTTATACGAATATTTTTCTCCACCTTGACCACCTTGTTGCTCATGTCGATGTTTCATGAGAAGTTCCCTCAACATGACATTTTGTTGCCTTAGCAATTGTATCTCTATAACTCTCTCATTAGCTTGAGGACAGGGATCCCTAGCTTGCCCCTCCAATCGATCAAATACTCTAATTGATCGATTTGACTGGTATTGTAGAAGGATATTACCTCTTTCCCTCTATCTGGATTGTGGCGGTGGGTGTTGCGCGTACTAGGAGCCATAGGTAAAGACACAAAAATGGCTTCTTGTTTGTTTCTCATAGACGGCGCCAAATGTTGAAGCGAGAAAAATTTACGCACCAATGTATAAAAATTTAAGTCCAAAATCTAATTACAAAAATACTCCAAAGCAAAGGTATTGACGCGCATTGAACCCACGAAGTGATAACCTGTGACAATAAAAAGAATGGCGGGTCTATGTCCCCCGGGGGAAGCTCCGACGCTCAAGTCAGAATCGGTGACATGAAGATAATTGAGAGTAGAATGAGAGCAAAGATTAGTAAAGTGTGGAGTTGAGAGAATGAAATTCTGAATTTTTTATTTTACCTTCCAAATTACTATTTATACTCTTCTAGGATGGGCTTGATTGGTTCATGGGTTTAGGAACAATTAATGGGCCCATGAAAGTCTTGACAACTTTGACAGACTGGCTATGTGTCCATGAGCTATTATTTTGGATAATATTTTTAGACCTCATCACTTTAAATGTATGAAGATGCGGCAAGGATGGAATCAACATATGACTCTTATTAGTCTAATAAGAACCACTTGGCTTTTTTGGCTAAAATAATAATGTAGTTATCCAAATTAAGAACTATTTACATATTTTGCATCCAAGTTGTACCATTGAGGATCAAGAGATGAATGAGGAAATGAAGAAGAATATCATCACTCTAATTTCAGAGGTGATTAGCTTACAGAAAAATGTAATACATACATGATAGCATGGAACACACTTGGGCATTGACCATGGATGCGAAAAGAATATCATCACACTACCAAAAGAAAAGAAGCACAACAGTGCTATGCAATGGTGTATACTTTAGAGATAGATCTGGAAAGGGCTAAAGTAGCATTAGTGGAATAGCGCAAGATCACTACTTTATGGGAGGAATGAGTTCATGGCAATGCTTTCGTTAGGCCTTTGTGTAAATGATGAGCAGAGCCAACACGATGGATAGTGCATCATCTATTTATGCATTGACTCAGATGAGTATGTTTTGTTTCTTCATGCATGTGATGTTTGTCGCATGACTTATGAGGTGTTTGGTTCGCATTTAAGAATCATAATCAGAACCAGAACTGGAATCAAAATAGGAATCATAAATTTCATTATCGGTACAAGTTTATGTCATTCTCCTTTACTTGTTTGGTTTGAATAAATAATGGGTTTCATTACATTGATAAATTAATAAATTTGAAACTCATATCACAAATATGGAATGCAAGTGGACATTTTCTAACACTTTCACTCCCATAGAATGACTCCATAGTGATTAATCAAACAACACCTATCGGTATCATTAATCTTGATTTCCATTCTTTTCCTTCATACCCATAAACCAAACACATCCTTAATATTTCAGTCAAACAAATATATTTGTAATCAACAATTTATTATGGTTATCAGGTTTTTAAAAATATGACAGAACAATATTAAAGTTCTCACCAACAACTACTATACATATAGAAGATTAAATTTTTTTTAAATATTAAAGAATACATTAACCCCACATTTGGTATGCAAGAATGACATCGAATGGAATGGTCATTCTAGGTAGAATGTATTTCAATCTGAAATAGGCAAGAATGTTTATTGCCATTTTACGTTTGATGATTAAAGACTGAATGGAATGAGTATTTTTTTTTTTTTAGCGTTTTGGTATAACTATTTTAAAATGTTAGAATGGAAAGAATTTTATATTAATTTGACTTATATACCCCTGATTATTTTTAAGAAATATAAAAAATTTTATTTTGTTTTTATTTTAATTTATTTTATTAACATTTCTACGGGTGTGAGAGACTCTAAATATATTGTATTAAGGAAACAAATTTTAGAAAATTATATAGTAGTATTTTTTTACATTCGAATACATATTAAATAGTAAAATTTAGTTAATTTTGTAATATTATATTTATTTAAAAATATTTATATTCAATAAATGAGATAGCTATGTAAAAATAAATATAAATAATTGACTACATTGTTAATTAATTAATTTATTCTATATGTAATTATATTTTCCTATAGATATTATATTTGGATTTAAATTTCAATTTGAGGGGATAAAATTGACATCTCACAATTTTTCTCTTTCCAAAGTTGGAGTTGGAATGAGCTTTGCTCAAGTTTCCTGGTAAAATGAGCTTTCCAACTTAGAATGTCATATCAAACAGAAAATGGAAAAGATAAGTTAGAACTGTTTTTCCATTCCAAACTACTCCCACGTACCAAAAGTGGGAGAAATTCTTATATGACCCGATCCACGGTATGGATCTCTTGATTCACATTCATCCACATCATTCTAACTCATTAAAAATAAACTTTTTTAGGATGATGTAGGTGAATGTGGATTAAGGGATCCATCCTACCTACCATGAATCGGATCCATATAAAAATTTCTCCCAAAAGTGGGATAAAAGAAAAGCTCTGAAAATTGATAACTTGATCAAAAACCTGACAAGGTTACAAGAAAAATCAAGGATGCTAAAATAGTAAAGATAACATAATCCTTACTTTTATTTGCCCTCCTCCCAAAGAAAAAAAAAAACCTGCACCTAGGACGAAATAAAAGAATCAACTTATTCCTAGTATTAGGGATGAAAATTTTTTATATGGACTCGATCCATGACAGGTGGGATAGATCTCTTGATCCACATTCATCAACATCACTCTAACTGATTAAAAAAAACTTTTTCAGAGTGATGTGGATGAATGTGAACCAAGGGATCCATCCCACCTACTGTGAATCGGGTCCATATAAGAATTTCCCATACTAGGGATATTTAAGGATCAGGTACCCAATCCATATGGTCATTACCCGATCCAATTCTATTATACTAGGTCGAGAAAAAATGACTCAGTACCTGCTCCTTATGCATGGGGTACCCAGTCAAATCTGATCGAATGATTGGGTACCCGAACCGGTCCAAGATTATATTTTTTAGTATCAAAATTTTAAAAAATATATAAAAAATGACTAATAATTACACATATATACTCCTATGAATTGGAAAGAGAGGAGAAAAAATCCATTAATATTAGGCCATAATATGCAAAATTATAAAGTTATCCCTGTCTATGGTTTCGATCGGGTACCCTCCAGGTCATAAATTTTTAACCCGTTACTCAACTTAATTTTATTATCTGATTTGGGTACTCTATTTTTACAGTTCGTAATAAACCGATTTAGCGAGTTTTACAGGTTGGCGGGTCAAGATAAATACCTCTAATTCTTACTTAGGAATTCACATAATTTTTAACTTTAATAAGCGTACAAAATGTTAGAACATCAAATTATATGATTGTCAAAACATCTAAGTAAGTAGCCAAAGATGAAAATCAAAATGTATACAGCATTCAAGAAACAATGTCTAAAGACTCTTAAAATTTTCAAATTCAGCTGTTGAAAGTAAGCTACCATAACTTTATGGAAGGTTCATTGTGAAATCTGGACTTTGTAGCCCACTAGTAATATTTAAGTCCAATTAATTGTATAAGCTCATGAGTCTTGTTTGCGGTTAATTAGTTATTTGGCAAGAAAATTAAGGTTAAGATGTACTTGTTAAGGAGCAGTTATTATTAATAAATGAGATTTAGGGTTATACTGAAACTGACAACTATTACTTAAAAAATTAGGATTTGAGAAGGTACTTAAGAACAAAGATAGATCAGTGATTATAAATGGATTATGGCCAAATTATTGAAGGTAAATATATTCATTCTCTTGTATTATAATTGTTTATTGGTATCTAGAAGAATTGAAGTAGAAATATAACTAAGTTTATTTGGGTTTATATTGCATTGGGAAGAATAAATCGTATAATTTAAATGGTATATGAGTTGATTGGGTTATTGATGATTATTTAATTATTTTATTTGTTAAGATACTTTAACGGATTCTAGCGTGACAAACTAGTTGGAAGAATGGCTGAAGTTGGTAATTTGATAATTTGAGAAACTACTCATATCGGGGTAACTAATTGTTTATTGGGAATAAGAATAGATCAGACAAAGTAATGATGTTGCTTGATTGTTTGGGTTTGATTGGTTGTCATTGAAAGGTTGGGAAAAAGAAAAGTTAGCTTAGTGTTATGACCCGGAATAGAACAAGACAACTCACTAAATGGCTGATTATTCTCGCATCGTGGCTCCAATGTCGAGTCATCCTCCAGCTCGGGTTTGTCTTTTTGATCCGTTTCATTTAATAGAATTATCTATACGGTGTTTTAAAGTATTTTTGGAGTATTTAAATATACAATTAAACTCACTTTGATACATGTTTAGGTGTGAGAAATCGATAGAATTTAAGTACTGATGTTTGAATTTGATAGGTAAGTGGTGTGCGTTTCTTCCATATTTCTAAATACTTTGCTATATCAAATGGTATTCGAAAATTATGTTGCGTATGAATTCGAATTGTATGTGAGATATTTGAAATCCCTATTTTTATATCAAATATACGTAAGGTGACACATTAAATAATTCGTATCTATTATGCTTGTCACGCCCTTAAGATTTTTCTGTAACGAAAAATGAAATAATACATTAAGAAGAAATAAATAAATGGGTATAATAATAATAATATAAAAATAGGGTCTAAAATAGGAATTTAAAATGTGATGTTTGAAGACGCTAAAATGATCTAGAATAGGGTTTTTGAAAAATAAATAAATAAATAATAGAGTTGCCACTCGGTGTGTAAAGTGCATCGGGACATTAACCTAAACTTAAAGGAAAGGGAAACATCTTAAAGGTTAAAGGGAAGTAAAAGAGGTTTTTTTTAAAAACTTTTAAACTGTAATAAATAAATAGATTAAGTAGAAACCCTATACTAGATGACTCCTAGTCTACGAAAACAAAAGAAATAGGTTCAGGAGT
The DNA here is from genome assembly GCA_025175665.1 of Cinchona pubescens. Lineage (NCBI taxonomy): Eukaryota > Viridiplantae > Streptophyta > Magnoliopsida > Gentianales > Rubiaceae > Cinchona > Cinchona pubescens. Next base: position 600,666 of record JANKKI010000391.1, on the reverse strand, counting down.
CCTATTGAAGAAAGGGAATGCTAGATTACTCTTCGGGTAACCTAGACACCCTTTTACTCCCGGTGAAACCAGTTGCATAATTTAATTTATATTTCTAACAAATTAACCCAAATTCATATCAAGTTTGGATGGGATAAATAGATGAACAAATAAACAGTAAAAAAAATGTACATAATAAAAGAAACACAGGGAGTAGGAGACCTCGCCGAGCTAGCGTTGGACTAATACATGAGAGGAAATTTTCTATACTAGTGTGAGCAAAAGATATTTACAAAGACTGGATATGCTAGAATCATATAAGCAAATAAACATGATATTCTAGCATATAGGTCCTAATGAAAGTAATAAACACATAATATATAATACTATCTATTACAATAGGCTTGAACCTTTTTCCAAAAACAAAAGTTGCCACATCTCTAGGGTCAATACCTATGAATAGATACACGAGATATTATCCCGTGTAAATATTCTAAGGAAATAGTAAAAGAATAATTAAATAAAGCAAATAAAATAAGCATCAAATAAAGTGTAAAGCTAATAGCATAAATAACAGATGAAACACATATTCTACATAAAAGAGTTTATAAATGTACCTCCCGAAACTTTAAGTATTTGCGGTTCTAATTCTAACTAAACATGAATATGAGAATTATGACAAACGAGTTAAAAGTTTTCCTTTCCTCTTTATCTTGGGACTAAAATACTAAGGACAACAAAGTTGAATAATCATACGACTTAAGCAAGAACAATGAAATTTGACAAAAGCCACTTAAACAACAAAAATTATGGCAATTTATCTAAAGAGGAATCAAATAGAAACAATTCAAATCAAAATGGACTTAATTAGCTCAAGTAGTAACATTTAGGAGTAAATTGCAATATTCTCGAACAATTAAAGACAAAAATTAGAAGAAACAGCATGATTACAATGCTACAATACAATTACGAAGGAAAAGGGAACACAATTAAGAATGCACTAAACTTCTAGGGGACTAATTGCAAGATTGAAAAGCTTTTGGGGTCCCAAATACGAATTGAAAAAGTTTTGGAGGGCCAAAGTGTAACTAAAGGGGTCAGAATGCAATTATTAGAAAAGTCCAACTAGTTGGGCCTAATCTTAATCTGATAATTCACCACAAAAAGAATGGGGCCCTAAGGTGTTTATCTGTATTGATAAAACTTAAAATACAAAACTTCACAAAAAACTTACCACTAATGAAATTAATGGCCCCAATAAAGGCCAGTAGGCCCAAATAGATTTTTGATTGGCCCTCAACCAAAACAAAGTCTTAAACTCCTAAAACTATCACTAGTGAGCCCAAGAAAAATAAACTACAAAACCAAAAGCCCAATTTTTTTTTAACTTTGCCAAAAAAAAAAAAAAAAGCAGAAGAAGAAGAAACAGTAGCAAAAAAATTTTATATTTATTATTATTATTTATTTTACCATCTATTTTCAAAAATATTTTTTACATTTAATATTATTCTTTATTGGGGATCAGAATAAAATCATCATTTATTTTATTAGAGATAAAGGCCCCGTTTGGATTTTTTTTTGCTCATTTTTTTACCACTTTTTATTTTACTATTTATACTTTTATGAAATTTTTATTTGGTTAGCAAAAAATTTTTTGGTCAACTTTTTTTTATTTTTTAAAAAAATACTATTCAGATTATTTATACAATTCAAATTTTCTTTCACTATTCATTACTTTTACTATTCATTACTTACATACGACATTAATATTCAATTAATTATTTTACTATTAGTTTATACGTGTATTATAAATTTAAAATTTAAAAATCCTTCTAATAAATAAGTAAATTTTAATTTTTTTTCCAAATCCTTTGATTCTATTCAAATTCTTTCACTATTCATTACTATTCAATTTATTATTTTACTATTCGTTTATACGCGTATTATATTATTCACATATATTAGCATTAAATTTTTTTTATACTATCTATTACTATTCATTGGTCTGAATTTTTTTTGGGCAAAGAAAAATGGAAATCTAAGTTTGGATTTCCGAACTTAAGTTCGGGAGTCCGAAGTATAGGCAAAAAAATAGAGTTTAAAATAGTATATAAGGTTTGAACTTTCGAATTTAGATTCGGGAGTCCGAAATATAGGTGGAAAAATAGAATTTAAAATAGTATATAAGGTTCGGACTCTCGAACCTTGATGTAATTAAGTTCGAAAGTCCGAAATATAAGCGAAAAAATAGAGTTTAAAATGGTATATAAGGTTTGGATTTTCGAACGTATGTTGGAGAATCCGAACTCTGGGCAGAAAAGTATAAATTTTAAATTGTATTTTTATTTTGTATTAAATAAATACGTGTTTAGCTTACGCATAAAGATATATTTCATTTTTCAATATTCGGATTTCAAACAATGAACAAGTAACTATTTTTATATGTGATTTTTAATACTTGATTTGATGGTATAAAAAAAGTGAACGGGATTATATATTTTGGTATTAATAATTTTATTCAAATTTTATCTACATATTTTGTCTTTTAGTGCACAAAATACTAAGTAGTTTTTAAATTATATTTTTTATTAAATAAATACATGTTAGCATGCATGTATGAATATATCTTATTTTTTTAAAATTCGAATTTCAAACGACGAAAAGACAACAAAGTTTGTATGTTGTTTTTAGTTCTTAATTTAATGGTGTGAAAAAGAAAGTAAACAAAATTATACATTTTGATATTAGTAATTTCGTTTGACTTTCGCATACATTGTCTTTTAGTGTAAAAAACACTATCCAAACACTTATTTACAAAAAATTATTTGCACTATTCACAATCCAAACACTTACTCAAATTATTCACATTTTTAGAGGGTTAATAACACTTTGCCCCCTAAACTAGGTAGGTAATTACACTTTGCCCCCCAATCATATGACTCATCATTTAAAAATTTTATAATATCAAGTTAAATGACTAAAATACCCTTAATATTATATTTTAATTTTTCGTGTATTTAATTTTGATGTTCAATACGTATAAAAGAATTAGAAAAAATAAAATACAATAACAAACTAAAATTATGATAAAAAATATTATTATAATAAAATATAATAACAAAATAATTAGGGAGTGAAAATTTGATAAAATATTTACATTATATTATATTTGATATTGCAATTTGCAAAGGTTCATCCAAATATTAAAATTGTAAAATGTTAAGAGATATCAACAAAAAATCACAATTTTTATAAAAAAAATATATTGTCACACAATATCTTTAAAGAAGATTTTTTAACAGAAAATTAGCCCATTTAGAAATTGTTTTACCATTATAATTAAACATTTAAGTTCAAAATAATATAAAATGAAATAACAAAACTTAAAAATTTGATCAAGATATATATTGATATGGATTATATTAAAATATAATATAATTTGTTTTTAATTATTTTTAAATAGTTATCACATCATTATCAAAATTAAATATAAAAATCAAAATATAGTGTTAAGGATATTTAAGTCATTTAACATGATATTATAACATTTTTAAAGGATAATCATGTAACTGGGGGGCAAAGTGTAATTTTTTTAGTTCAAAGGGGCAAAGTGTTATTACCTACGTAGTTCAGGGGGTAAAGTGTTATTAACCCTTTTTTTTTATTATTTTGCCATATTACTCAAATAATTTCTTGAATAATGCACCAAAATAATACTCCAAATAATAAAATCCATACAGAGTCCAAAATTTCTCTCTCTTTTTATTTTATTTTAAATTACCAGGCCTTTAATTAGTTTAGTTTAATGTCTTGATGTTTTAGTAGTTAAATTTGGAAAATATTTAGATAGATCCGGTCTCTGGCCTCACCTGTAGATCTTGTGGTCAATATTAAATTTTAAAAAATCTTACTTACATCAATTGATGTTATAGATTCTTCAATATTTAATCCATACCACAGGATTTATAAATAAGACCAAATACCGAATCTACCTAAATATTTACCGATAAATTTTATTCCTCTTTTGTTTTTGGTCTTTAGACTGGACTTTGGATCCAGTTTAAAACAAGCCCATCATATTGAAACCACCCAAAATATGACTCCAACCTACCACACAACACAAAAACCCAATCCAAAATGCCTATCACATTGCTAGCCTATTAAAAAACACCTCAGATTTAGTTTCTTCAATTTTATTTTGGCCCAATAGGAAGATCAGGCCCAGGGAATAAACCTCAACACACATGAACTCCAGGTACAGCAACCGTGGTGGTTAAAACATTTGCCACCGGCATGCAGACACCACCACCGACGGTGCTGCCATGGCCCTCGCCGGAAAAAGCTCCGGCGGAATACCTGGGTTGGCTTTTACCCAAAACAAAAAAAAAAGATTTCTCAGCCATAAAAAAGGGAAAATCAGCCAACAATATCACAAAATAGTTCGCAAAAGATGAACAACTCAATATCAGATTCAAAAAGTCATCACAAGAGCCAAAGAGCTAAGCAATCTAAAAAGAAATATCATCATAGGAGCTGACTTGTACATATCTAGTTTCAAAATTCCGAATCCAATTGATATCAACCATATTAGTATCAAGTAAACCAATAATAACCGAAAATGCAAAAAGGAAATTCCAACTCATTGATCGAAAAAAGAAATATTACCAACAACAAGCGATATTTTGCTAGAATTTTCCCCTTCTTTCTTTTTATTTTTATTTTTTTTCTTGTTAATTGATCAAAGATGGATAGTTATACAGTACCGAGAAGGAGTTGTATTTCGGATAGGTCCGAAATAAAATTCTAACCGTAGATCTTCTCTTAATTGATTCTGATCCGTTGGATATGTGGTTTTAAATATCATACAAAACATCAAAGGAAGAAGGGCCAACGGTATCTTCTCCAAAAAAGCTTTATAAATGCTAGCGCTTTTTTTTTTTTCTCTCTTCCTCGGGCTATGAATATCCTCTTGTTTTTTTTTTTTTCATCTCATCACCACCACCACTTCCACTACTAGTCTATACTTTGCCCACTAAAGTATAAGGGTATTGCACTTGAAAAATATTTATATGGACTCGATTTTTTATCCTATCTATAGATCTCGTGGTCAAAATTAAATTTTAAAAAATTTTACTTACATCAACTGATATCATAGATTCTCTTAACATTTAATCCACACTACAATATCTACAAGTGAGGCCAAAGACCGGATCTACTAAGTATTTGCCATTACACTTTACCCCTTAAATTAAAAAATTACACTTTTCTTTCATTTACATTATCATCTGGGTCATTAACATTTCTAACACCATTAAAAATAGTTAAATAAATGACTAAAATGCCCCTTGTCACTGTTTTTTGAATTTTTATATTTTCAACTTTTGCTAGTTTTTTTACTCTCTTCATCCCATTAAAAGTGTCATATTTTTTATCTTGAGATATTTCAAAAGTTTTGTCACCTTAATAGAATCAAAGCTATCTTTGATTCTTTGTTCACTATTGCCCTCACTTTATTGATTGATCATGTGATACTTCAAACTTAAATTTTGAATATTGGAGGGCAAGAAAAGAAAGAAAAGCACTAAAATTACAGTTAATACACTATTCTTAAAAAGTTGGATTCTAGAAATGCCACAAAAAATTTAAGATAGATAGAGTATAACAATTTCCATTTGATATTATTTGAATTGTAGTGTTTTTCATAGTGGTAGTATATTTCTCAAAATAGTGACACTTTTTATTTGAAGTTTTAGGTTCTCAATAATATTTTCTATTTAAAGTTTTTATTTAAGGGTTAAATGTAATTTGTGTAGAAACATATTTCTATTAAAGTTTTATAATTTTTCATTGTATCTTAATATTTTATATTTTATATTTTGGGTTATAGTGACAAGGGCATATCAGTCATTTAACTAACTTTTATGGATGGTATTAAAAATGCTCAAGGATGAATAGTGTAAATAGGAGACAAAGTGTAACTTTTTAGTTTACGGGATAAAGTGTAATTACTCCCATACTTTAGGGGGCAAAGTGTTATTAACCCAATTTTTAAACCAAGTCATGCGCCCTTGTGTATATTTAAAAATTTGTTTTTACATACAAATAGAATATAATAAAAATATTAAAAAATACCGTTAGGAAAATTTTGTATTTAGATTTTTTTCATAAGTATTCTTAAAGAATTGTTAGTGTTGGAGGCATCATTATATTTTTCATTATTTTGACAATATTTATATATTAATTAATGACTAAAATAGGTTAATTGACACAAAATTAAAATTATGGATTAAATTAACAAATATAATAACCCTTACCTATTGTTTAATATACCGCTATTTGTATTCACGCGCCACAAGGGGTGTCTTCCTCAATCTCTATTTGCATTACAAAATTATGGGACACGCACAATAATTCCTACTAGTGAGTTGTCTCTGCACAATCAATTCCTACCGGTAAGTGTATTTCATTTATTAGAGACATATTTAGGTAGACCTGGTTTTTGACTCTATTTGTAAATTTTGTGGTGTAAATTAAATATTATAAAATCTATGATATCGGCTGATGTAAATTTTTTTTTATAAAATTTAATTTTGACCGTAAAATCTACAGGTGAGGTCAAATATCGGATTTATGTAAGTATTTTCCTCATTTATTATTAATGCATAAGATTTCTTCCATACGTGTCAATTTTTCATTGGATTTTGGACACCTCCGACAAATCCACTTTCCGATACTGAATCATAAACCATCAAACATAGATCTGGTATCGTTTTACGTGTACGTGTGTGTGTGCGCGCGCGCGTATTGTGGTTGATGGTGTGACAGGTATATGAGGGAATGGAGCGAAGGAGAGAAAACGAAAGAGGAGAAAAAGTAATGGTGGCAGATAAAGTGTTAGAAAGAAGGAAAATATTACCATAGATTCGATTTTGGATTCCATCTGTAACTCCTGGGGTCAAAATTAAATCTTATAAAATTTTACTTACATCAGCTAATGTCATAAATTCTATAATATTTAATTTACACCACAAAATTTATAAATGGGGCTGTAAATCAGGTCTACGTAAGTATTTTCTTAGAAAGAAAGAAGGAGTGTTTTCAGCTGGGATTTTGGAGAAAATGAGATGGTGGCTGCCGAAAATTTCAAATGAACCTTAGGGTTCTCTTTATAAAGGGAAAGAAAAGAAAATTTTATAAAAAAAGAAATACAAAGGGAAATGGAAAGCAAAATGTCAAAAGACATTTGCTTTTTCTTTGCGTACCTTAACAAGAAAAGAAGTTATGAAAAGTCCGCATTACCAGGTTCGATTTTATTCGATAGTGTAATTTGTATCGATTTCTCCTACAAAATAGTGACAAGAGTAAATTTTGATAAAAAATTCTAAAAAACTTCAAAAAATTACAGAAATTCTAATATATATTGGAAAGCTTTACACGGAAAGTTTCATTAAAAAACAATGTTCGGAGGATCACTTTCAAACAGCACGTGTTTGACGCCGAAAAATTGAAAGATCCTGTTACTATTAGAAAATTCTAAAGGTTTCAAAATCTTTACATCAAATCTCTTATGTTATTCAAGGATTAATGAAGAAATTCCCATCCAAAAATACTGACCATAAAGTATTTTTGTTAAGTTGGGAGTTTTTCATGAAGAAGCAAAAGATTTTAAAAAATTGCCTCCATTTGGCGTTTAACGATGAAAACACGTCAAAATTCGGTGTTTATAGCTTACCCCTATTTGTTGAAAGTTCAAAGAGGTTCTAGACAGAGATTGTAGGACACCGAATTTTGACCAAATTAACCAAAAACCCGATACAAATTGACATACCAGATACAGATGGAAAATTATTGGCGCTGGTTAGGTGAATCAGAGGCTTTGAAGTGGAGGAGAAGGAAGTTTGGGAAAAGCGGGAAAGTCATAGTCACTTGTGGAGGAATTCAATGCCACCACCATCACTGTTGCCACCACCACTTTTATATGATAACTAAAAACATGACAAAACAAAGCCTGTGTTATGCTACCTTGCATTTGACTTGATCATATATGCATCATTCCATCTTTTGACTTAATTATTTCTGCATCGTTCCATCTTTTGACCATCTCATGATCTTTCTTCTATTTTTGAGTGTTGCAAAAATCTTCATCAGGTGTCCACTTAAATCTTTGACAGTCCAGTTTTTGGCGCAGGGTGTTTGCAATGCCTTTGAATTTGATCACTTGGTATACTTCTCAAAGTGAAGGAGTCGAATTCTTATTGCATTTGCATGGAAAAACATAACACGAACCTGTTCATGTTTCTTCAACATGGATCTTAGAATGAAAACATAGAAAGCTTCAAGCACAAAGACCGGATTTACTAAGTATTTGCCATTACACTTTACCCCTTAAATTAAAAAATTACACTTTTCTTTCATTTGCATTATCATCCATTAACATTTCTAACACCATTAAAAATAGTTACATAAATGACTAAAATGCCCCTTGTCACTGTTTTTTGAATTTTTATATTTTCAACTTTTGCTAGTTTTTTTTACTCTCTTCATCCCATTAAAAGTGTCATGTTTTTTATCTTGAGATATTCCAAAATTTTTGTCACCTTAGTAGAATCAAAGCTATCTTTGATTCTTTGTTCACTATTGCCCTCGCTTTAATGATTGATCATGTGATACTTCAAACTTAATTTTGAATATTGGAGGGCAAGAAAAGAAAGAAAATCACTAAAATTACAGTTAATACACTATTCTTAAAAAGTTGGATTCAAGAAATGCCACACAAAATTTAGGATAGAGAGAGTATAACAATTTCCATTTGATATTATTTGAATTGTAGTGTTTTTCATAGTGGTAGTATATTTCTCAAAATAGTTGAGACACTTTTTATTTGAAGTTTTAGGTTCTCAATAATATTTTCTATTTAAAATTTTTATTTAAGGGTTTTGTGTAGAAACATATTTCTATTAAAGTTTTATAATTTTTCATTGTATCTTAATATTTTATATTTTATATTTTGGGTTATAGTGACAAGGGCATATCAGTCATTTAACTAACATTTACGGATGGTATTAAAAATGCTCAAGGATGAATACTATAAATAGGAGACAAAGTGTAACTTTTTAGTTTACGGGATAAAGTGTAATTACTCCCATACTTTAGGGGGCAAAGTGTTATTAACCCAATTTTTAAACCAAGTCATGCGCCCTTGTGTATATTTAAAAATTTATTTTTACATACAAATAGAATATAATAAAAACATTGAAAAATACTGTTAGAAAAATTTTGTATTTAGATTTTTTTCATAAGTATTTTTAAAGAATTGTTGGTGTTGGAGGCATCATTATATTTTTCATTATTTTGACAATATTTATATATTAGTCCTAATTAATGGCTAAAATATGTTAATTGACACAAAACTAAAATTAGGGATTAAATTAACAAATATAATAACCCTATTGTTTAATATACCGCTATTTGTATTCATGCGCCACAAGGGGTGTCTTCCTCAATCTCCATTTGCATTACAAAATTATGGGACCCGCACAATAATTCCTACTAGTGAGTTGTCCCTGCATAATCAATTCCTACTGGTTTGTTTATTTCATTTATTTGGGAAATATTTAGGTAGATCTCGTTTTTTACCATACTTGTAAACCTGTGATATAGATTAAATATTATACAATTTATGACATCAGCTGATATAAGAAAGATTCTATAAGATTTAATTTTGACTGTAAAGTCTACGGGTGGGATCAAATACCGGATCTATGTAAGTATTTTCCTCATTTATTATTAATGCATAACATTTCTTCCATACGTGTCAATTTTTTATTGGATTTTGGACACCTCCGACAAATCCACTTTCTGATTTTGGATCATAAACCATCAAAAGATAGATCTGGTATTATTTTACGTGTGTGTGAGTGCGCGTGTGTGTTGTGGTTGATGGTGTGAGAGGGAATGGAGCAAGGAGAGAAAACGAAAGAGGAGAAAAAGTAATGGTGGTAGATAAAGTGTTAGAAAGAAGGAAAATACTACTATAGATCCGGTCTTGGATCCCATTTATAGATCTTGCGGTCAAAATTAAATCTTATAAAATCTTGCTTACGTCAGCTAATGTCATAGATTTTATAATATTTAATTTACACTACAAACTTTACAAGTGAGATCGTAAACCAGGTTTACCTAAATATTTCCCTAGAAAGAAAGGAGAGGTGTTTTCGGCTGGGATTTGGAGAAAATGAGATGGCGGCTGCCGAAAATTTCGAATGAACCTTAGGGTTCTTTTTATAAAGGGAAAGAAAAGAAAATTTTAATAAAAAAAGAAATACAAAGGGAAATGGAAAGCAAAATGTCAAAAGACATTTGCTTTTACTTTGCGTACCTTGACAAGAAAAGAGTAGTTACTAAAAGTCCGCATTATCAGGTAGATTTTATTCGATAGTGTAATTTGTATCGATAACAAAAGTAAATTTTGATAAAAATTTCTAAAAAACTTCAAAAAATTACAGAAATTCTAATATATATTGGAAAGCTTTACACATAAAGTTTCATTAAAAAACAATGTCCAGAGAATCACTTTTAAACAGCACGTGTTTGACGGCGAAAAGTTGAAAGATCCTGTAACTATTAAAAAATTCTAAAGGTTTCAAAATCTTTACATCAAATCTTATATATTATTCAAGGATTAATGAAGAAATTCCCATCCAAAAATACTGACCATAAAGTACTTTTCAAGAATACGCTCCTTTGCCACCAAAAACGAGAAAAACTATAAAATTTCTAGGAAACTCTCAAAATCAAGGAATTTTCACAAAATCATCAGAATTTACTAAGATATTTTGAAGTACAAAAAGTGAACTTAAAAACTTAAAAATGTTTTAAGAAACGGACTTGAAGTGTTGGAAGGCCATTTTGCCTTTACCCTTAAAAAGTGAAAAAATGATCCTTTTACCCTTGCCTTTTCAAGAAATGATTTGAAATGGTTATTCAACCAAAAAATGTAAATTTTTGTTAAATTGGGAGTTTTTCATGAAGAAGCAAAAGATTTTTAAAAATTGCCTCAATTTGGCATTTAACGATGAAAACACGTCAAAATTCGGTGTTTATAGCTTATCCCTATTTGTCAAAAGTTCAAAGAGGTTCCAGACAAAGATTGTAGGATACCAAATTTTGACCAAATTAACCAAAAACCCGATACAAATTGACATACCAGATACAGATGGAAAATTATTGGGCTGGTTAGCTGAATCAGAGGCTTTGAAGTGGAGGAGAAGGAAGTTTGGGAAAAGCGGGAAAGTCATAGTCACTTGTGGAGGAATTCAATTTCACCACCATCACTGTTGCCATTACCACTTTTACATGATAACTAAAAACATGACAAAACAAAGCCTGTGTTATGCTACCTTGCACATTTGACTTGATCATATATGCATCATTCCATCTTTTGACTTAATTATTTCTGCATCATTCCATCTTTTGACCATCTCGTGATGTTTCTTCTATTTTTGAGTGGTGCAAAAATCTTCATCAGATGTCCACTTAAATATTTGACAGTCTAGTTTTTGGCGCAGGGTGTTTGCAATGCCTTTGAATTTGATCACTTGGTATACTCCTCAAAGTGTAGGGGTCGAATTCTTATTGCATTTGCATGGAAAAACATAACACGAACCTGTCCATGTTTCTTCAACATGGATCTTAGAATGAAAACATAGAAAGCTTTAAGCACAAGATAAAAAACTTGAATGATGAACTTATTGCAACCAACTCAAACCCTATTTTTTTTAATAGGAGACATAGACGATAACACCAAAAGTCATGATATGGACTAAAATATGATGAAAGTGTTGAAATTGTGACCAGGCTCTAGTTGAGTTGCCTAGGAATCCTACCTTGGGAATCAGGTCAAACGTAGTTCATGTACTTCGAACTACAATGAAAATTCAGTAATTATGAACAAATCTTCCAAAATTGAATAACATGACTTGAAAAGTAAAAGGTGACCGAGGTCTAATTGAACTGCCTACATATCCCACCTTAGAAATCAGGTTAAACATAATTCATACTCGAAACTGAAAATACTAATGCAAGCTTTGAAATGATAATTTGGGATACTGTCCTCCCATAGGATGAATTAACGACTTAGAAAACATTCATATTGATAACTTGGAATTGAAATAACTTAAATAACTTGGGATACTATCCTCCCGATGGACGAATTAACTAGGGATATTGTCCTCCTGATGGACGAAATAACTAGGGGTACTGTTCTCCCAATGGACAAATTAATGAGAGATACTGTCATTTCAATGGATGTAATAACTAGGGATATTGTCCTCCCAATGGACGAAATAGTAGAAAGGGATTTAAATAACATTGAAACTTAATGATTCAAATTGAAAGTCTGGAATTGAAATGACATTGAAATCCAACTTTACGCAACTCTAACTTTAAAATGTTGAAATTAATCGACTGGAACTGAAATGACTTTTGAAATTTAAATATTAGAATCAACGAACTGGAACTTAAGCTGCAGCTTTGAAATCTAAATATCGACTTGATAAACTAGAATTGAAATGATTTTGAAATTTATATGCTCGGATTGAAATATTGGAATTGAAATGACTTTAAAATTTAAACGTTAAAATTAAATGACTGGAATGGAAATAACTTTGAAATTAAAATAACTTGAAATCTAGATTTGCCACGGTATAGTTGTCACTTCTCTCGATAGAATTGAGGATTGAAATACAACCTCGGTAGAATTGGGTGATAGCCACGATAGAATTGGGCTTTTCTTGGTACAATCGAAGACTAAAATGTCACCTTGGTAGAATCGGGTGATTGCTATAGTAGAATCCGGCTTCCTTAGTATAATTGGGGACTAAAATGTCACTTTGGTAGAATCGGGTAATAGCCACGGTAGAATCGACTTCTGACTCGGTACAATTGGGAACTAAAATGTCACCTCGGTAGAATCGGTTGATAGCCACAGTAGAATCGGACTTCTCTCAGTATAATCGGGGATTGCAATGTCACCTCGATAGAATCAGGTAACAGTCACGGTAAAATCGGGTATAAAAATCTCAACCACGGTAAATTCAAGAAGATTGCCACAGTAAAATCGGGCATAAAATTCTCAATCATGGTATAATTGGAGAGATTGCCACGGTAAAATTAGGTAGAAAGTTCTCAACCACATTATAATTAGGGAGATTATGATAAAATTCTCAACCACGGTAAAATCGGAGGGATTGCTACAGTATAGTTGGGCAAAAGGATCTCAACCACGATAAAATCAAAGTGTATATAGCATTCAAGAAGCAACATCTAAAGACTCATAAATTTTTCAAATCCAGCTATTGAAATAAGCTACCACAACTTTATGGTAGGTCATTGTGAAACTCGGACTTTTTAGCCCATTAGTAATATTGAAGTCTATATTAATCGTATAAGCTCATGAGTTTTGTTTGGAGTTAATTAGTTATTTGGAAAGAAAATTGGGGTTAAGATGTATTTGTTAAGGAATAGTTATTATTAATAGATGAGATTTAGGGTTATACTAAAACTGACGGCTATTACTTAAAAAACTAGGGTTTGTGAAGAAACTTAAGAACAAAGATAGATCAGCGATTATAAATGGATTATGGCCAAATTATTGGAGGTAAATATATTCATTCTCTTGTATTATAATTGTTTATTGGTATTTAGAAGAATTTAAGTTGAAATATAACTAAGTTTATTTGGGTTTATATTGTTATTGGAAAGAATAAATCGTATAATTTAAATGGTATATGAGTTGATTGGGTTATTGATGATTATTTAATTATTTTATTTGTTAAGACACTTAAACAGATTCAAGTGTGACAAACTGGTTGGAAGAATGGCTGAAGTTGGTAATTTGATAATTGAGAAACTACTCATATCGGGGTAACTAATTGTTTATGGTATGGGAATAAGAATAACAAAGTAATGATGTTGTTTTATTGTTTGGGTTTGATTGGTTGTCATTGAAAGGTTGGGAAAAAGAAAAGTTGGCTTAGTGTTATGACCTGGAATAGAACAAGACAACTCACTAAATGGCTGATTGTTCTCGTATCGTGGCTCCAATGTCGAGTCATCCTCCAGCTCGGGTTTGTCTTTTTGATTCATTGCATTTAATAGAATTATTTATAGGGTGTTTTAAAGTATTCTTGGAGTATTTAAATATATAATTGAACTCACTTTGATATATGTTTAGGTGTGGCAAATCGATAGAATTTAACTACTAATGTTTGAATTTGATAGGTAAGTGGTGTGCGTTTCTTCCATATTTCTAAATACTTTGCTATATCAAATGATATTCGAAAATTATGTTGCGTATGAAGTCGAATCGTATGTGAGATATTTTAAACCCTTGTTTTATATCAAATATACGTAAAGTGGCACTTTAAATAATTTGTATCTATTGTGCTTGATGTATGCGTTTGAGAAATACTCCACTTGAATGTTTTTGCTTGCGTGGGATATTTATTTGGACTCTTGGTAACTTTGATTGAGTTGGTAGGAAATAGTTCCATGGTAGTTTTGATCCAATATGGAGACATGTATCTTTGGTCCCAAAAGGGGGGCATATGGCCCTATTTCTAACGGATATAAAGTTAGGACGGGATATCCTATATTGCCAACAAGCCCTTAGTGACTCTTGAGCTGTTTGTATTGTTCTTGCATTTGATTGAATGGAATCGATTGATTTGCATGCGTGTTTGATCAGTATATGTATTTAATATTTTTTGCCATTTACTTATACGTATTGACTATATCGAGTATGCCTTGTTATTGTTGCATGTGAAATACGATTGTATATAAATTATGATGGTGCGTATATAAACCAATTTTGAACTTGATGACTATCTATATTTGTAACATGTGCAATCTGCTAGAAGAAAACTATCATTGCTTATTGAGTTCATGTCATAGTTTTGATAAACCCATGTTATTAAATATTTTGCAGGTTTTCATATCTATTTGAGCCTTGTGTCCTCATTGAAAGTAGGGGCGTGGCGGTCACAAAACCCCAGAGAGTGGGGCGTGACAGAATGGTATCAGAGTAATAGGTTATGATCTCTGTTGTGCGTCTTAGACTGGATGTTTAGGATGCTAGACTATAGGGTTTGTTATACTTAGGTGTAAATCTTGCACTTTTGACACTTAGTCTTTTAGGCTTTTGAAATTTGATTTATAGCACACAGGGTGTTAGGTTGAAGTAGATCCGTTTGACTTGAAAGCGAATACCCAAACCATATTCAAATCCTTGTGGCAATTTGAAATAGAGTACGGGTCATTGAAAATTATTTTTGAGCTAATATATTGATACCGTCTAAATGGTAAACATTAGATACTATAAGTCTCAATTAGAATGTGCGACGGAAGTTTAATCTGTGAAGTTTCAAAGATGAAACTTCTTGTTAGGAGAGTAAGCTAATGTGAAGTTTAAATTTTGGACTCTAATTTTTTTGAGGGCCTTAGTAGAATATCCAAAATTTAAAGGCCTTAAGTTGCACATTCTAATATTTTATAAGCAACCACGACATACCAAACTTATATATCGAAGTTTTTAGTTTTGGATTCTAGGGTTTTCATGGAGGCAGCCAAGAGGTGCAAAATAATTAATTGAGAGTTAAGGAAATTTCCAGTGAAACACTAAATATGGAGGTAATCTTGTTAAACCATTCTATTAGATCGATTATATAAGTTCTAATTTGATATTTGTGCTTAGAAGTGAAATTATATTGGGGTTATTGGTGATAAAGTTTAAGGATTTAAAAATTTTAAAAAGAAATTATGTTTAATTAGGCTAATATGTGAAGATTTAATGAGTAATCATGTTTTATTGTTGTAATCTGATGAATCAATAATTACCAGTCATGGGTGTACTTTGAGAATCCGTGTAGAATGATTTAATGATTTGACAACATGATATTGGTTGGATTAATATTAGGAGATATCCAATGGAGTTCATATAATTTTGAAGAATTGTTTATTGGAAAAATAAGAAGAGACAAGGTTATGATTCACTAATGATTATGTTTGATGATGATGCATGAATGATTATGGTCTTGGATTATTATATTATGTTGGTAGTGAAAAAAATTTGTGAAGAAGCCTAGGATCGATTCTGGACATTAAGTGGCAGGGCATGAATTGACTTCATCTATTGGTTTATTATAGGGTTTATTTGAAATATTTTAAAATATAATTGAACCCGTTTGATGTATAATTAGGTATGGACTTATCGATAGAATCGGGGCAACGTTGATAAGTGATGACATTTGGATTTGATCCATAAGTAGTGTTGGTTTCCTTCCATATTTTTTAAATTCTTTTGCTCTATTAAATGATATACTTGAAAATTATATGTTTACGTATAAATTCAAATCGTACGTGATCTATTTGAAATCTTTATTTTTATATCAAATATACGTAAGTGGCACTTTAAATAATTCATATGTATTCATCCTTTGATGTATGTATTTGATGAATGCTCCGCTTGAATATATATTGTCACATGTGATATTTACTTTGGCTCTGAGTAACTTTGGTTGAGGTGGTGAAAATTAGTACCAATTAGTTTGGATATGATATGGAGACAGGTATTTTTGGTCCAAAAGAGGGTCATATGGCCCTATTCCTAACCGGTGTAAAGTTAGGACGTGATATTTTGTATTGCCCACAAGTCTTTAATGATCCTTAAGCCATTTGTATTTTTTTTTTATTTTGATTGAATGGATTCAATTGATTGACATATGTATTTGTTCATTATGTGGATTTTAATGTGCCACTTACTTGTAAATATTGATATATCGAGTGTGTCTCTTATTAATTATAGCATGTGACATATGAGTGTACACATATAAAGCTTTCTCGCGTGTATTTGAAATGATTTTTAACTTGATTACTTATATACGTAGCATTTGCTAGCCGAGAAAGGAACTACCATTGCTTACTAATCTTGTGTTTTAGCTCACCCCACGATATAACTATTTTGCAAGTTTTTTATTGGAGATTTGAGATTTCTTGCCTTGTATCCTCGAGGAAATTGAGGGCACGATGATCACAAGATCCTTGGGAGTAGGGCGTGATAGAATGGTATTAGAGCGATAGGTTATGATCTCGTGTGCCTTCTAGGCTAGATGTTTAGAATGTCGGATTGTGGGGCTTATCATAGATGAGTGTGGATATGTGGTTTTAATATTTAGGATTTGACATATAGGATTTGACATTTGGAATGTGTTTCACAAAGTGCTAGGTTAAAGTATATATGTTGGACTTGAAAACTTCAGATCTCATTGATCCTTGTGTGAAGATGGCCAATTCACATTCGAATCCTTGTGGTATTTTGGAGTAGAACACGGTTAATTGGAAGTTATTTTGAGCTAATGGATTATTATAGTCTAAGTGGTGAAGTTTAGACATTATAAGTGTTCATTAGATTGCGCGATAGAAGCGTCTCATATAAGGAGTGATAGAATGTGAAACCTAGACTTTTCGGTCCTCTAGTAGTACTTAAACTCAAATAGTCGTACAAGTGCAGAAGCCTTGCTTGGGGTTAATTAGTTATTTGGCAAGAAAATTGAGGTTAATATGTAATTATTAAGGAGTGTTTATTATTAATAGATGGGATTTAGGATTATACTGAAATTGACGATTAATCCTTAAAGAACTAGGGTTTGAGAAGAAACTTAAGAGTAAAGACATATTAACGATTATAAAAGGATTATTGCCAAATTATTGGAGGTAAATATGTTCATTCTCTTTTATTACAATTGTTTATTGGTATTTAGAAGAATTTAAGTTGCACTACAACTAAGTTTATTTGGGTTTATTATTATTGAGAAGGATAAATCGTAGAGTTTGAATGGTCTATGAGTTGATTGGGTTATTGGTGATTATTTAATTATTTTATTTGTTTATATATTTAGACAGATTCAAAGCATGACAAACTAGTAGGAAGAATGACTGAGAGTTGGTAATTTGACAATTTGAGAAACTATTTATATCGAGGTTACTAATTATTTAGTGGGAATAAGAATAACAAAGTAATGACGTTGTTTGATTTTTTGGGTTTTATTCACAGGAAAGTTGGGAAAAAGAAAAGTTAGCTTAGTGTTATAACTTGAAACAGAACGAGACAAGTCACTAAATGATTGATCATCCTCGCACCATGGCTCTAGGTCTGGCCTCAATGTTGAGCCATCCTCTAGCTTGAGTTTGCTTTTTTGATCCATTTCATTTAATGAAATTATCTTTAAGGTGTTCTAAAGTATTTTTGGGAGTATTTAATGACATAATTAAACTCAGTTTGATATATGTTTACTTTTGACAAATCGATAGAATTTAAGTAATGGCGTTTGAATTTGATCGATAAGTGGTATGAATTTCATCCATATTTTCTAAATACTATTACAATATCAAATGACATTCGAAAATTATATGTTATGTATGAACTCGGATCGTATGTGAGATTCTTAAAATCTTGTTTTTATATCAAATGTACGTAAAGTGGCACTTTAAATGATTCGTATCTATTATCGCTTGATATTTGCGCTCTGCTTGAATGTATTTGCTTGCGTGTCATATTTGTTTGGGCTCTTGGTAACTTTAGTCGAGTTGGTGAGAACTAGTTCCATAATAGTTTTGATCTGTTATGGAGATAAACATTTTTGACCCCAAAAGGGGGCATATGTATATATTCCTAACGGGTATAAAGTCAGGATGTGATATCTTGTATTGGCGGCAAACTCTTAGTGACCCTTGAGCCATTTATATTGTTCTTTAACTGAATGGATTCGATTGATTGGCATGTGTATTTGTTCAGTATATATATTTAATATTTTTGTCACATACTCATAAGTATTGACTATAATGAGTATGCCTTATTATTATTGCATGTGAAATACGATTGTACATAAATTATGCTCATGTGTATGTAAATCAATTTTGAACTTCATTATTTATATTTGTAACATATGGGTGGTCCGGTGGAAGGGAACTACTGCTGCTTATTGAGCTCATGTTTTACTTATCCCATGTTATTATATATTTTGTAGGTTTTCGTGTCGTTTTGAGCCTTGTGTCCTTCTTAGAAGTCAGGGAACAGCGGTCACAAGACCCCAGAGAGCAAGGCATGACATAGGGATGGCAGTGGATCGGGTCTGGCCCAAAGCCCGACAGTTAAGGCTTGTGGTTTGCGTCCACGGGGTGGGCTTGGGGGTTGAGACGGGCTAGGCTGGGTTGGAATTAGAATTCCTTAGCCAGGACCCGGTCCTCGATCTAGGCCCACGAATTTACAAGGCATACCGTGACGGGCTGACCCATAACGTCTTGCCAATGATAAATTGAAATGAAATCTTATTTTATTTCAAAACTAAATCGTATTCTATACAAAATAAGTAATTAATAATCTTAGTTAATAATTGAAGTCTAAACTAATACTTATTATTCAAAATTGAAGTTCTTACATAATATTGAAAGTTATTACTTATATAATTTAAAATTATTTCTTATTATTTCAAAATTAATAACGTAAAATTAGTATTTATTTCAAAATTATTTACTTATTATTCATTAGTAATTCATTAAGTTATTACTTGGTAGTATAAGTCAATACTTTATTATTGTAACTTATTATTTATTAATCATAGAGTAAAAATAGTTAGACAAAAACCAACTTGAGATGGCTATTTGCCTAGAATAGGACTCTTGTTGAAATTCATCATGTATATGTGACAGTTTTGAGAGTGATTCTATAACTATGATTAACGCATTTTCAAAATGCGATATTACACAGTTAATGTAGGCATCCATATCAACTATAAAATAAAGCAATTTCTACAATTTTTTTAGTATACGCAAATTGCATTTAAATACTTTCAAACAAACACTACTAGGACAACTTGATCGAATCGCAATTTGGATAGCTTATCATGGTAAACAGAAAGCACTTCAAGAAGTTTTGTAAGTTTAAAAGGCCTAGTACACCCACTGTGCACCTAAGGGATTGTTAACGACATGATCAACCCGTCATACAGGGCGAAGAACAGGAATGTGCTCTCATGTCCAAACTTGAGACAAATTACTAAAAATCAAAATCAAAACAATAATTAAATATGTACTATATGTGTATGATACTTGTAATATTGCTAAACACCCGCTAATCTGTGAAGAGTTGTGTGTTGCTTGCACTACATAGCTTCCGATACAAAAATACTAGCACAATGCTACCCCACGAATACTACCCTAATACATGTAAATCTACCAACAAGGGCAAGAAATGCATTAATATCCTACTGTTACTAACATCAGATAACAACAAACCGCCAATAAAAATCATAATATATATCCTAACACGCTATATATAAGCCTTATTTGGAAGACCATCTTCCAAAGGTGTTTGTAGGATTCTAACAAAAGCACTTATTTTAATAGTTTGTGTATACACATCATTGGTACGAGGTGTAAATCCAAACAACTAACCGAAAATGAGATCCCTCCAATTGTTGTTGTTTCCAAATTCTGCCTCAATTACAGGTGTTTCGTCTATACAAGTTCATAAATAATTTGCACATCATGTAATATGATAGTCGTCTCTCCAACAGGTATTAAGGCTTGGCTGTTGAGTCTCCTATTGCAACTTGTACAAAAAATGCCACCGAAACCCTCCATGGAAATGTACTGGAAAATCCTCTCATGTACAGGGATTTTTCAAAATTTTCCCTTGCAACGCCAAGCCTTAATAACATCATTAGCATCGATATAGTTAAATAACATAGATGATCATGCGAATCCATAAAGTATAACAGAATGCACACAAGTAGCCCAGGATACGGATCTGGAGTTGGGATGTAATGATGCATATCAAATAAACTTATGCTGCAACAAGTAAAAATGATTAGTTAAATCTGTTTAAACCATAATTATGTACAATAAGTCTTAATACTAAACCATAAACTTCAAATTTATATTAATAACATTAAAAAAATCAATGTACCTATTGATCCCCATATTATATACCATCATTTAAAAACCCCACAACCATTATTTATGCACATTGTTTGAAACAAACTACTACATGTAAAAACAAGAATATTACAAGAAAATCCATGACATTATTTTCTTTCTTATTTAACAACCTAATTGATTTAAAGACAACCTATTGCATGGCAATAATGTTATTAATTATCCTTGTCATGAATATAAAATTATTGGACAAAGATCCCTCCATTTAAGGGTAAATGGATTTATTTACCCTTAAAAAATATTTTTAAAAATCAAAACTGTTAATAAATGCCTTAAAAAATTAGGAAAAAATAATGACCTTTTGCTGTGTGATCAAGCTACTTTATATTTCATCAAAATTTAAGAATTTCTTCACTAACCAAATGTGATATATAATTCAACCGTGAAATTTTTTTCGAATGAATTGATTTTTGGACATGATGATTTGCCTGATAAGATAAAACCATTGGTATGTTTAGATTATTTTCTTAAATTTTAGTATGGTGTTTAGATATAGATAAATAAATAATAAATAGAAGGAGATTAAATGAAAAAGATTCAAATCCAAAATTATTACGAACCAATTTAACACATTGTAAAATTGTACAAAGAATCATTTAAAATAGTATAGCTTTAATTTGTATGCGAGGCACAAGGGATCTACCACTCCAAGTAAATATAAGTTATTCATCCTAAAATCGTGACCACCCCATCATATGATTTGCTTCCTCGTACACCAAGCCAACAAGATTTGTGGATTGAATTCCACATAGTAGTAGGTAGTTATAAAATACTACCTTATCATATAGATAACACTTATCATGGATGATAGGGGATAAGGATAAAATTTAACTAGTATTTAAGTATAACTCTTTATCCCAAACTAATTATCGTATAATCCTAATACTATTATTAATAGAGTAATTTTTTTTATAGACTATCGGAGTACAAAAATTTTTGCATCATCGGGTACAGATACATACATTGTTTAAATTTTAAAAGTTATAGTTTTGTACATGTGGCATACATTTAAATTCGATAGTGTAAAAATTTTATACACCATCATAGTATGATGGCGGTTGGGCAAGTAGGCCCCCATCGTCTAGTGGTTCAGGACATCTCTCTTTCAAGGAGACGGCGGGGATTCGACTTCCCCTGGGGGTAGGGTACTACGAAAGGAAGTTAATCATGGATTACTAATAAGTAGAAAAGCTTCCTGGGTCGATGCCCGAGCGGTTAATGGGGACGGACTGTAAATTGGCTGGCAATATGTCTACACTGGTTCAAATCCAGCTCGGCCCAATAATTCGCCCAATTTGCCAATCTATAACAGGAGGGTATAACCCGTCTTTCAAGAATACTCGATACGGAGATAAAAAAGAATAAAAATATCTGCTAGATCCCTTATTGCGGATTGTAGTTCAATTGGTTAGAGCACCGCCCTGTCAAGGCGGAAGCTGCGGAAATACATAAAAGATTTAGTCTTATTAATATTATGTTTTAATATTTAATCTTATATATTTAAACTAAAACATATAAGTTTCTTTATCTTTTTGCTCGAATTAATTATATACAAATGGGTAGTTACTTAATTTGATATAAAATAAGTCTTCATATTCTTTTCAATATCACAATATAACAACAAATTTTTCTCATAAAATTATTCAATATCACAAAATAACAACAAACTTTTCTCAGAAATTATTTTCTTAGATATATTATTTTTAAATAATTTCAAGATAAAAAATGCTTTCGATATCCATTAGTAAAACTAATTATCTTAGTACAAAAGATAACTTTTGTTTTCTAGGTAATTCATTTGTGAAAATTTTCCTAGTTTCACGTCATACTTCTAAATTTTCAAAACCTACACTAACCAATTGTTAAATATTACCATCCCCTAATTTTCGTTTCTACTTATTCAAATATTTAATCATAAAAAGGTGGGTCAATAATCAAACGCGTAAGCAAATTTATTGTCTAATTATTTGTACATATTGATATAATTAAACCAAATTCCTTAGGATTCGCATGATCATCTTCCAGTTAGAAATTATGATTGTCGGATTTTTAGTAATCTAGTTGTAGAAGGTATTAAATCTTATTGTTAGTTTTATGTTATGTTTATGTTTCTTAATCCAAATAGGTTTCTCAATGGTCAAGTCTTGTGGCTTATGAATAGAGAATTTGTTAGAATACTCGGTTGATAAGAGTTGAGTTGAGAGTTTTAGAATAGAAAAATTCTAGAGTAGAGATAAAGGCTATTTTGTCGTGGGTTTATGCGGGTCTCAATATGAGAGTTCAATGTACGTTATTTTATAATTCTTTTTCTTTTTTCACATTTATTGATATGTGTTAAATAAATTTATCTATCGTTGCATATTTCTTCCATGTCAACCAATGGTATCAAAACCTTAGGCTATCATCTTAGAGTGTTTGGTAATTACTAAAATTGATGAAAAAAAGTTTTGTGTTGGAGTACTCGTAATTGAAACAATTGGGTCACAAGAGATTGGTTTTGGGGTATTCATTTGGCAAGAAGGAAGATTGTGTAAAGAAATTGGCCCTAGTAGGATAGTGATTTAAAAAGACGGATCGTGTCAAGATTTTTGTGTGGAGTTAGACAGTGATGGAAAAATCCTATCAAATTGTTGGTTGTGATTAATTTATAAGATTGAAAATTTGTGATACCAGTCTCTTATAAAATTTATTGAGGTTGATAAATTGAATTATAATTGTGCGACGAAGATTATTTATCCAGACGCGTGGATTGTTTGAAATTTTTTTGAAGATGAAGATTAAATTAAATTGATGATGCCAAGTTGTTGTGGAAAATTGCATGAAAATTTTTGATCGTCTTGTTTGTGCATGGCGATGCCATGGATTTGCTGTCATGGAAAGTTTGAGTTAAGAGAGGCATAATTAGTATAATTAAACCAAACTCCTTACCAATTAGGAATTATTATGGTTGGATTTTTAGTAATTTAGTTACAGAAGGTATTACATCTTATTTGTTAGTTTTATACTATGTTTATATTTCCTAATCCAAGTAGGTCATTGTCTTAGTAGTCAATTCTTGTGACTTATAAATAAAGAATTTGTTAGAATAGTCAATTGTTAAAAGTTGAGTTGAGAGTCTAAAATAGGAAAATTTTAGAGTAGAGATAAAGGATATTATGCCGTGGGTTTATGCAGGTATTAATATGATAGTTCAATGTGTATTATTTTGTAACTCCTCATCTTCTTCTACATATATTGATATATGTTAAATAAATTATCCTCCTCTGCATATTTTTTTTCTGTGTCAATAGTACATCCTATTTAACTCTCAGGATGTTCAAATAAATAACTAAAATGTCACCTTTCCGATAATCAAAAGGTTAGTCAATCACACCGTGTCAAAAAAAGCATACAAATGTCACACACATGCGCGCACACACACATATATACACGGACTAACTATTATTAAAAACATCGGTCAAAATGCGCTAAAAAAAGTCAAACATATCAGAAAACTGAACACTGAATCTTTCTCCAAATGCAAATTTGCGCCAAAATATATTCACATACAAAGTATCACACAATTATCCACCAAAAAGTTATTCCAAATATAGTAACATATATGCAAATTCTCTATACATATATATATATATATATATATATATATATTTGTATGTATGTATATATGTACATGTGCAAATTATAACAAATACATTCCAAAACTATCATCTTTCTTCCATGTCTATATTGCTAGAACTATTATTTCTAACAAATACTTAATCTTAGTAAAAAATTATATTTACCTTAGATATGTCAAAAATTCCAATATAATATTGTAGCCCACCTCAAACTGCACTTGATCTATAAATAGAAAACCTTAATCCTTGATTTGATAAGCTTGCATGTGACTGAAAAAAAATATTGAAGAAGAAGAAGAAACTGAAGAGGACTATAAGAAGAAGAAGAAAGTTGGAGGAGAAACCAGGGATTGGGGTGCTATATATATGTTAGACTTTGGGGTGTTCATTTAACCCTATTTAACTTTTTGACTTATTTGACTTTTCTAGTTTGATCCTTTCGACTTGAAAATCTCAAAATCAAAGTCAATCGTATAAACACAAAATCAATTAAAATCGAATTGTTTGAATTCGACTTATGCGACTGCTAATTCGAATAAACCGAACATAAATTCTCTTTCATTCTCTATTTTAATTTTAAATTTTAAATTCTAAAATTTAGTACATCATTCTATAAATTCCATAACCAAATTACTAGTTTATAGATAATATAAGAAAAATACATAAACAAATTACAATCACAACATCCTTCAACAGCAAAAGCAAAAGCAAGGTTTAACAATGATGATAGGAATATACATGATTGCTTAACTATATCTGCACTAAATATGAGTTAGTAATGGATTTAATAAACTTGGATAATAAAAATGTTACACTAATAAGTTATATAGCATAAGTATAAATTAGATGTTATGTAAAATATATTTTTGTTACAAGTATAAGTTTTACACAACTTAGTATATGAACATCAGAACCTCTATGTATAGATATATTAAATATATATCTAGATATTTCAATAAATATTAAAATATATTATAATTACTTAACTCTAGGATCTATATGTATTAAAAAGAAATTAGTAATTTATTTATTTAGTTATTGAAACAAAGTATTACATTAATAAATTATACACTTATATTAATATAAAATTACATAAATTGAGCATAATGTGAATTATTACATTGATAACTCTAATAATTATATAAAGAAAAGATATTTAAGTATTAAGAAAAAAGAATATTATTAGTTATTAATATGTTTAATTATTAAAAATTAAGAATATTATGGATAAAATATTATCTACACAAATAAATTAATGGGTTAATTACACTTTACCTCCTTAAACTTTAGTGTCACTAACACTTTAGTTCCTAACGTTATCTTTTGTGCACTAAACCCCTTGACTAACGGTCAACACTAACGACGTTAGAAAAATTGGCTAAATGGATAAAAATACCCATGAGTTAATTTCACTTTACCTCCTAAACTTTAGAATTACTAGTACTTAATCATAGTCCCTAATGTTATTTTTTATGCATTTAACCCCTTCGCTTAAGTCAATTCAACGTTTTCATCATTATATCCCTATCCAATTTTATTATTTTATAATGTTGCCTTCATTTAATTTAAATTCCTCCACTAACTATGAAAAGTTCTTATATATCTGATTCATGGTTTTACTTAT
The DNA here is from genome assembly GCA_025175665.1 of Cinchona pubescens. Classification (NCBI taxonomy): domain Eukaryota; kingdom Viridiplantae; phylum Streptophyta; class Magnoliopsida; order Gentianales; family Rubiaceae; genus Cinchona; species Cinchona pubescens. Next base: position 574,395 of record JANKKI010000391.1, on the reverse strand, counting down.
GGAATACATGGTTAAAATAAAGAACACATCCTCATAATCTTATATTATTATACATCATTTATAAGTGCATCATATTTAAATTGCAAGGCACACAAGTAAGGCTAATTTAGACAAAAAAAGTCTAGTAAATACCCTGAATTAAACTTCTAGGCATTTGTTCATATTTAATTCTACATTAATTCAATTTTTCTCTTGTCAAAATATATATTCATAAAACCAAAATAAACAAAAAAAGATATTAAAATAAATAGGATTACAATTGTCAAGTATGTAATATGTGTAATCGAAGAACTTTATTGTCAAAAACAACGTTATGGACTAAAGTGTTAGTCTTATTAAACTTTAAGGGGTAAAGTGTAACAAACAAAAAAAAAAAGGAATAAAATAGAATAGGGGTAAAATGGTCAAAACATTAAATTGTAATAACATAAGGGGTAAAGTGCACAAAAGATAACGTTAGAGACTAAAGTGTGAGTGACACTAAACTTTATGGGAGTAAAGTGTAATTAACCCTACATTAACATATTATTATAATATATGCCAAAATACTAAAAGAAATATAATTATTTGACTTATTTGACCGGTAAAGTTGAACGACTTGGTCAATTGGTAAACTAGTCGAATCAGTCAATTTGTATATCATTATTTGATCGGTAACTTGACTTGAACGTTGAAGTAAAAGTCAAGTCGATGATTCATTTATTTAATTGATATCGAGTCAAAGTCAAGAGTCAAACAAGTCGAGTCAAATATTTTTTGACAAATCGACTCGATAGTTCGATTTGACTGACTTTTAAACACCTCTAATTAGAGTCATGGAATCTTTAAATTTTATGCAGAAGTGCGATATTGCATTTTTAAATTGCGATAATTGTTTTTTATAAATATTTTCCAAGGTCCGAAATCAATGAAATATTCAATTTTTTTTTTTAAAAAAAAATCTAACTTCGCACTTTCTCTTTTTAAAACTTTTCGCTTTTTTTTAGTGTTGTTAGGCGTAAAGTGTTTGCGCATTTTAAAAATGCGTAAAGAGTGTAATATTGCACTTTCAAAATGCATTAATCATAGTTCCAAAATCACTCCCAAAACCATCACATATGTGTAGTTATTTTCAAAAAGTGTCCTATTATAAGTAATTAACCGATGGTGGGTGCTTTGGTATAACCTCTACTATGTATATTAATATTGTCTAACAAATACAAGGAAGGGAATATTGAGGAGGTGCTTGGTTCGTGAGTCAGAATTGAAATTGAAAATGGAATTATAGACTGAAAATTAGTACGAGTATCAAGCATTGGTATCATCCCCATCACTACTGGTTGGGGTGTGTGTATAATGAGTTTCAAAATTAATTGCTTTTTTGATCTTCTTCCCTTTTTTCTTTTCCACCGCAGTTGACAACCACCATGTCCATCACTAATAAATCTTTCCCACAGCCCTCAACCATCAGACCAACATCACAAAATCAATCTTTCCCACAATCCTCAACCACCATTCACCGCAACAACTAATATGCAACAAAAGGCTTCGACAATTAATGAATTTAGTAGCTTAAATTTAATAATGCAAACCAAATGATTGAGTAGCAGTGATGGCGAGGACAATAGGAAAAAATGGGAGATCTACAGACCAAGTTTTCAATAGATTTACAAACCAAATATTTGAAACCCATTTATCACGTAAATAATTATTTTGATTTGTGAACTTTAGAATTAGATATTGTTGGATGAGGAAGAATGGTTGACAGAAAAGGAAGGAGGGGGAGGGTTGAGAGAGGGATGAGAGAGTTCTGGAGAGAAAGGAGAGATGTAGAGTGGGGAAGGAGGCTGAGGAGTGAGGAAGAGGTCTGTCTATTGGGAGAAGGGGAGGAGGAGAAGGGAGGAAGAAAGAGAAAAATGTTTATTGATATTTTTTTTTGGGTCAACTTTTGGAATCAAATTTGGGTTGCACCAAAACCCTCCAATTTACTCAAGTATCAAAAATTGCCAATCTATTGGATTCATTCCAAAATTTTAAAATTCACTCCTACTAACGAAGCTACTGTATGCGAATCAATCATATTCTTGATTCTAATTTCCTTAAACTAAGCACCCCTAAACTTTATCTCTAAACAATTATAAGTTATAAAACTAATATAAGAATTCAAAAAAATAAATAAACTATTTACTACATATATAAAGAGGGTGACATAGAATCTCACATCCAACAAACAATTATTAAATATTAAAATTCTATCTATACAATATATCTATTTGATGAACTATTATCTTCATTGTCGAATAGTTTTGCATCATTAATTCTTGCTTTCTTTTTTTAGTGTCTAAGCAATTCTTTAAGTACACCAACATTTTCAAAATTGCTGTAGAGGTGTTATTCGATCTCTTATTTCATCTAAAACTCTTCCACTTTTACTAAAAGCATTTTTCGATGCAACCTTCGAAACTAGAGTGAATAGCAAATCACGAGCAATTTTAGATAAAATAGAATAATCACATTTATGATTTCGCCACCTAGAAAGAATATCAAAATTGAGAGAGGCCTTCGCTATCTTTTACTGGTGAATCGTTCAAATAAGAAGTTTTATCACTATCTTCGATTCTTGGTCTTTTTGCAGTTAAGAGTTGATGAAGATAAAAATTTTGTTCTAATATTTATATTAGAAAATTTTGATTGTGATTGTGGTGTGGATGAACTAGAAGATGAAACTTATTGTGTGGTTTTTTTTTTTTTTTTATAAATTGAATATAATTCATAAATTTTTTTTTTCGGTTGATATCTTTGCCTACATAACATTTGATAGTATGATTATAAAAAAAAAATCAATGAAAATTTTGAACTTAGCAAATTTATTACGTAAATTAATAACACAAGCTAAATAACACAACAAGGGAATATTTTCAAAATACTTTTCAAATTTTCCTACCATTGTGCTTACCATGTCATCCAAATATAAATCATTTTTATGATTGAAAAATAACTTTAATAACACCTAATTGAGGCATAGCAACATGAGAAGAAGGTATACTAGCTAGTAGAGAAAATTGTAGTAGCATACTCAAAAACTTTTAAAATTTCTACTATTATTTTAACTCGATTGAAATCCTCCTTAGCGAAAAAAGTGTCAGTGCTTGAACCAGTATGCTTATTATAAAATGCACAAAGTAAATTTTAATAACTAAAAGTATTTGATAATATTTGACAAGTAGAATTCTATGTAATGGATACATCTAATAGAAAATGTTTAAATTTCATGTGATTTTCTGCACAAAAGCGTTTGAACTTTTGGTGACGTGAAGTAGATGAATGTATAAAATAAATAATAATTTTAACTGGAGCAATAATATCATCAAGCATTTTTAAACCATCTTGAATAAATAAATTATTAAATTTACACATCTATTATGAAATAATTCACAATCTAAAATATGTTTAAAAAACATCTTTTAACATACGTACACTTGGGGTGTCAAGATATGTAGATATCATATATGGTATGTAAATATATTATTGATTTGTAATTACCCTAATTGCTCCCCTAAATTAGGTAATTACTTTTGTAACCTAATTGTCTTAATTAGCAAGATTTACTATGTATATATTATGTAGAGTGTTCTCTTATAAACTTATATAAAAGCTCTATATGTACCAATTGTATTGAATCTTGATTTATATATCTTGTACATACTCTCTTATTTCTAACATGGTATCAGAACCTTCGCTCATAAATATATTTTGCTCCGATTCTTAGGTTTCAACCTTTGAATTTTTCTTGATTTTTAACTTTCAGATTCTCTTGACTTTAAACCTTCAGATTCTCTCAGTTTTTAACATTTGTGCTCTCTTGATCTCAACCTTCGAGTTTTTAATCGATTTTGGTTTTGTTTTGATTCCTGATTTTTTGTTCTCTTGTCTACTCAGTCTCACTTTTCTATTTTCTAATTTTTCTTTAAACTCAATTTGGTTTTCAATCAACCATATTGAATTTGAAAGGGATGTTAAGATATGTATATATCATATATATTATGTAAATATGTTATTGATTTGTAATTACCCTAATTGCTCCCCTAAATTTGATAATTACCTCTGCAACCTAATTATCTTGATTAACAAGATTTATCATGTATATATTATTTAGAATGTTCTCTTGTAAGCCTACATAAAGGTTCCCTATATACCAATTGTGTTAAAATTTGATTTATACATATTGTATATATATTTTTGTTCCTAACAATGTGATATTATTTAACACATTATAAAAAAAAAAAAGAAAAACAGATAAAATTTTACTCAACACATTTTTTCAACTAACTTTTAACTCACATATCTCATTGCAAAGATTGATACACTACTTTTTCAAATAATAATAGATGTCCAAACAGAATCATAATTGGAGTCGTGTGTACTTTATTTCTACGAAAGATAAAATACGGTATATAATCATGATTAGGCACTTGCTGCTCTCACCCAATCTTTTTATATTTATCTCAAGATGGCCCAAAGTTTCCCCAGTTTTCGGAAAACAACTCCCTTTGAAAACCATCTCAAAATGCATTCTGAAAGACTTTTCATTTCAAAAAATATTAAAAAAAATTTCTAGGAGACAAAAGGGTTGTTTAAATACATGAACAAAAAGCTTCAAAAACTCTTATGCTCATCGTTTGGACAGGCTAGACAAGCCAATAAAGTAAATCAAATTTTATTCGAGACATCACCTAACATAAAATTTTAAAAAGAAAAATAAAAAATTTGAACCTGGCTAGAATTTTCAGTCACTGCTAAATCTCCTTGGAAAGGTCTTTTGTGACCTCAAGGATGTGTATAAGAGAGTTTTCCCCATAACATCCTTTTTTTCTTTTCGGGGGGGATTCAACCTATGCCTTGTTCTCAGTAAAATTAAGCAAAGCAAACATCTAATGAAAACATGCTAAGACTTGAGAATCAATGGAAGCTCAAAACATAGCAACATCAACAAAAGATAGATAATGTTGGACTTTCTTCGATCACAAAATCTACATGTTTGGCATAGTAAATTGGATAGGATTGCAAGAAAAATTACTTGAAAAGCACATGAATCAGACCAAATATATACTATCCAAAACTGCAAAACCGGCTGCAACCCCACCCTCATTTGATGAAGAGACCTTTGTGCGCATCAAGTAACCGCAGTTGTCATTCATTATGACCTTTGTTTTGTTCCTGCATGTCGCAGTCGAAGAAAACTGGTTAATAATAAGGACAGAGACAATGAGCAAATAATTAGACTAGAAGCGTCAGTGCACACAAATTACCTCAAATAAGCAGCATAAACTCCAAGTTCTGATATGGTTTGATCTTTATGGGAAACACCATCCCGCATCAGAATGGCTGGAGTAAGAGACGGAAATATTCTTTGCATAAGGATGTAGGCAGCGTGCTTCTTCATTGCCTGCTTGTTGCAACCTTAGTAGGGTATCCTTCACATCGTCACCATAGATATTGTTTCCTGAAGCGAAACTTATCCACGGTTAATAACACAAATCACAATACTAGAGCTAAAGGTATTTTTTGCAATATAGGAGTAGTTAGAAAATGAAACCTCCTCCTTCTCTTTGTGGCTTCATCACGTATAATCCAGGTCTCTCAATTGCGTCCTGGATAGTGTGCAAGTCATCCAGACTCCATAACCCAGCGAAGCATTTTCTTAGTTTTGCAATGTCATCTTTGTTTTCAAGAAATCTGCTCAGAACCAAGAAATACTATGGACCATAATTTGTGCAAAGGAAGTTGAATGTCTGTGTAACTTTTGTAAACAGTACCACAATATCCAGCATTTTGACTTTAGTTGTTGAATAACGTTGTTTATTGTACTTTATATGGCTTCAAGGTCCCAGAAATGTGAGATTGTGATCATTTGAATCAAGTTGAGTTGAGATTTATAAGAGACAGGAACCTTCCGTCTCTCTCAATGCAACTCAAGGTTACATATCTTCTAACCATGGAAAAGCCTCCTGATGTCAAAAGATGACCCTAAGGTACAGAAGGGGTTTCCATTTTTTAGGGTTTTTAAGAATTTATGACATCTGTTGATATAAGTAAAATTTTATAAAATTTAATTTTAATTATAAAATTTATAAGTATAATTTAAAATCAGAGACCAAGGATAAGTGCTTGATACTCAGCGACATTATTTGAACATTGATATGTTAAAGTTAATGAACGTGCGATTCAAGCAAAAGGAAAGCATGAATATCGAAAGCAAAAGAAAAAGTTTTTAGTCTTACCTTTCAATCACACCTGGTTTGGCTAGTTCTTGTTGAATCTTCTTTGTTCCTGCCAAATGATAGGAAATAGAAGGGCACTTGATTGCAGAAGATTGCTCCATCATTAACCTAGCTCTCCACTCCTATGATAAGATGTCCCAAAAAATAAATTAATAAAAACCACAATGAACAAGCCAGACATACAATATAAATCAAGATTTTCAATGAAAATAAGCAATATATTGCCATGAGCTGCTAATGGAAGTTCATAATGTAGATAGTTATTGAAACTGAAAAGAGTCAAGTAGACTTCAGCCACTAATCTCACAATATTTTAAACCATTCACCATTTGATATTTTATTGTATCTAGAGCATTGCCTTTATTTGTTTGCTTCTTTATATTTTGAAAGGTACTGAAATGCCACCTCTAGCGGTGCAAGGCTTCAATGTGTGTCTGGTATCCTAAGTTACCCGGACTCAGATACGGGTGTCGGTACGGGTACATGTCTAGGTGTCGGATTCGTTAATTTCATAAATTGAGGATACGGGGATACTCTAAAAGAGTCGGACACGGGTGCGGGGGTGCGTCTTGTATACTTATATATGATAGTGTAGTTAGTATAGTAGTAATGCAATTTTATGACATAAAGCAACAAAACATTATTTTATAACTCATTTTTCAAAAAATAAATATGTTTGTGTAGTAGTATTAAAGAATAGTGATGCATTGAGAAAAAGAAGATTTTAGAATGATATAACTATAATAAGATTTAGTGATTTGATAAACAATTCTCATATGTTTATCCCTCATATTTAATCTTGCTCCCTATCTTATCGGTTCTTTCATGTGGTCACAACCATGTTGAAGTCAATATAATTTTTGGCTTGGTAAAAAAGTCAAAGTACCCAATTGAAAGTTGACCAAACGGACACGAATCCCACACCCACACCCATGTCGACACGGCAGGGCATGAGTACTCTGGGGGTGAGAGGAGAGTCCATGTAACATAGCTGGTATCAAGATACACATTCGGTATTTATTGAACCCGGCCCGGGAAGGAACCCAGTAAGGGAGGTGGGTGAATGGGTTACTGGTTCAACCGGTGGGTTACTAATATATATAATTTTATTAATAATATATAATAATTTTAAATTATTAGATATAAAATATCTGTTGAAAACATTTATAAAACACATTTATTAAATTTTAATCCATTCTTGATGAGTTTAGAATAACAAATTATTTAAAAAGAAACAAAACATATTAAAATAGTTATGTTTAAACTTGTGTAGTATAATGATGTATAACAAACATATAGAAATTAAGAGTGAAGCATGAAATTTAAAAAGGGTAAAAGAAATAAAAGTTAAGGTAGCAATCAAACAAATAGCAAATGGTGTAATGGTTGAAATTCCATACTCTATTCACTTGGAGGTTTAGAGTTTGAGTCTTGGCAAAGGAGTTTTTCCTCTAATTTTTGGAACCCCGGGTTCCTTAAAAAGCCGGCCGGGTTCCCGGTCTGTTCGGTTCAACCGGCGAGTTCCATGGGTTCAGCCGGTTTCTCTTCTTATCCGGTCAGAATAGGAAGCCAGCCCAGTCTAGTGGCCGGTTCACTGGGTTGACCGGTTGAACCGCTGGGCTGGACCGGGCCAGTCCGGGTTTCATAACTACGCTTTCGGGTAAAGAAGTTGGAATCAGAATCAGGTAATTACTTCAAGTATAATCATAACGACATCCACAGTAGCTAGCCATATATATCAGATGTTCTTAGTAATCAAACATTTTGACAGATTTCGTCAGTTGTTCATGAGATATGCAATAACCAAAGAAATTTCATAGGTTAAAACTGTAGCAGCACAAGAATGAAGCATCTGTACTCACTAACTCTGAAGGGTAATCAGTTGGAGCATACCCAGCTCTGAAATAAATGACTGCAACTGCTTCACCACCTCTGCAATGTCCAAGAATTTGACATTTTCAGAACAAGACCCACAAGCTGATTTTTACATTGAAAATTGTACTTCAGATCCACAAGATACATACATAAGAAGTGTTTCATCGGCCTGAAGCTTCCCTGTTGCATTAATTTCAGCTAAAGTCTTCCGAATTGTTGGTACTTGAAATGTGTCAACTAGTTATGGAACACATTTTAGGGCACGTGCCAAGTATGCTGTCTAAACAAATGATAGCGTAGATGGGGAATTCTAAAAGGCTTGGTGAGTGGTATTCAGATGTGAGGATTTGAGTTTCCGGAATTTAGGGCAAAGTACCAAGTTATAAAGATAAAAGAAGATAATGAAAACAACTTTGTGTTATTATAGAAAAGGATATCGTTCCTTCAACACTGTACATAGCCAATGTTGGTCATACATATTGCGTTCTTCAGGTTGAACCACCACCATAATTACAGCCCTGTACTGCATTTTTAAGTTAGGGCAGAATATATGACCCAATAGAAGCAGCTTGAAAAATAAACTACACATTAATTTAAACCAAACCTTGGGTTATTATACTCAATCCAAGCTTTGGCCAAAGCTTCTGCAAACCCATTTACAGCATTATTTGGAGGAACTTTTTCAGGTTCTAATAGAAGGTGTTTTCTAAATTGACGAAGCAACATCCTGCACATACAAGGAAGGTTCACAGAATCTCAATATGGATGGTGAATTGGGAAGTTTTCTCCCCTTTTTCCTTGTTTCTAATTTCTCAACTCATTGTTTTACTGAATTTTTAGTCACACTCTTTTTATTTTATTTTTTTGACTGAAGATCAGAATCTGTGAAGATATATACCTGCAGATAGGCTCGTTTCGGCATAATATCCCGTAAACATATTCAGCTAAAACAATTCAAGTAAAGACCTTTCGTCTTTTATTGAACTACTATAACCATGCATTCAAAGAAATGGGTGCTTCCTATGCCAACTGTAACATATCTACAGAGTTTCCTCATATATCATGACGAGTAACTGTGTTATATTGAACTAGTAAGAAATACACAAAAGACAAGAAAGGTAAATGAGATACTCAAATGTTCTATTAATGTCTTTCAGGGACACCCTTTTCTCTACGTCTTTTAGGCAATGTAAATGTTTGTATAGGTTATTTTATCAGAAATCATAGGTCATTGCTCTTGTGTAAATGACCATCACAAATGCTTAACACATATTTTCACTTATCGAAATCGAACATAGAACAATGACTTAGAATGATTTTAAGCTAATTCCTTCAGATTCACAATCATGTTTAAGATATATGCATCTCTTAGTGAACAATATGATAATTTTCACTAATGTATAAAGATCTCCATTATCATTGTATTGGAATATTGAAAGAATACTGCAATTGTCAAAACCTAAACATAAATCATGTTTTGATTGGAGTTGAGATTCCATTTGAATTGCAAAATATAAACTATACCTAGGGTTCATTACATTTGGACACTAAAATCACATGACATTTTCGTAATTATGTAACAGAAGTTTCCTTCTCAGACTAATAAGGTAGTCTTGTTAACTGCAAAGAAGCAGCCCTGCTATCTCTACAAAGATGTACTTTGAACAATTTAAAAACACAAACACAAATAACCTTTAATATAAACAACCGCAGTGACATTTTAAGAGTCAGTTAGATATGCAAGAATCTAAAATATGCAGAATAACATACACCCTGAGCGCCCGCGCACAGAGAGAGAGAGAGAGAGAGAGAGAGAGAGAGAGAGAGAGAGCAAAAGCAACAAGTAGCAATTGAGTTCTTTAAAAAGTTATTCAACTAGGTAAATCATTATCTAACCTGTGAAGCTCAGTGACAAGACAACTCAACCCGGGAAATGACGATGAAATTGTGTTAAGCTCTATCTGAAGTAGCAATTTGGATTGTTCATCCAACATATAATCCAAGCGATGTAATCCCAAGCGTATATCCTGGTCAACAGTTTAGGTAAAAAAAAGAGTTTGTTAACATACTATTAATACAAAATAAGGAGATCAAACCAATTTTCTTTATCACTTTGTGTTACCAAAATCAGCTACACGAAGGAAGATGAAATGAACAAAACAGATAATTCAAGAACCATACAGAAAAGTATTCCCTGCCCTTTCTGTGACACAGAACATTAGGATAATATTCCACAAGGGTACAACTGTCAGTAGATGTAGATTTGGTTACGTGGAAACCCTCCCTCATCCCCAGCCACCACCAAAGATAAACGGCAAAAGGAGAACTAAGAATTTGAAATCTAACCTCTCTTGCCATTCAAATTAAGCATCAGCTGTAAACTGCACGTAGAAAAATCCTAAAGCCCACCACCATAGTTACAAGTAAAATGTTCTTTCATGCAAAGGAATCTAAGTCAAATGCTACAGTCGGAGGAACCTCTTTCTTGTCAACTTCTAACATCTTGGAATGAATATCCAAGAGTCTGGATGTAAACGCATCCACTTTCTTTGTCCTGCATTATCCAAAGAAAAGAGTAAAATTAGTACCAGAAACACATATACAAAAAGAGAATTATAAACTAGAGTCAACCAACCAAAAAATGTTGGGATCTAAAAGCTCAAATAGGTTATTTATCGGAAAACATGAGAAACCTGAAAAGAAAAAGAAAAAGCCAGAAATGAAAAGGCTTAAATATCACATAGCAAAATGAAAGGCATGAATTACAAATAGCCCACAGAAAGGAAAAAGACCAGAAAAAAAAATAGATGCGAAAGTGAGAAGAAATGAAGGGACAAGTTCTTATAATTTAGCTACACTCTAGAAAGAAATAAAACTTGGACTAGAATTTTTCTAGTCCACTTTCCAAGGACAATGAGTCACGGACCGAGAAATTGCAGTAGTTTAAATTCTTTAGTTATGCTCCACAGCTTACGATGAAAGTTTAATTGACTAAAAAGTCATTGCATCATGATTGAGAATCAACACTACATTTCACATATGTACAAGATGTTATGGAAAGTCCAGACCCGATCCTATGTATCAATATATTCAATTTCAGTTTTCATAAAATAACAACTGCAAAGCAGTATTAAGAGAACATTGTTGTGACTTAACAGATCCATTTAGTCAAATACTACAAATAGAATGATCACTTGCAATTCCTAGAATTGGAAGAATGGCCCTTCAGGAAGAAAACAGCCACAGCTTGGAGAAAATATTTGTCAACTTAACTAGACACTAGCAGACACTAGCTGTCTCTATTTCTTGGAACCAGTTTGGATACAGACATTCATCATATTCATGAAAACTTGTTGCAATATCAGGTGCATGCCCAAAATGACAATTTCACTTTGGAGACTATTATCCGAGAATATATGCATTCAGTTATGAACTAAACATAGAAACATGCAATAGAAACATAAGAACATAGGAGTTAAATTACCTAGAGAGTGAGTCCTGTAAAAAATTCCCATCCAAACTCACACGATCAATGAGTTGATTAAAAATAGGAGTTGCTTCACAAGCTTGCTTCCAATGACTTTCAGGAAATGGCATAGGCAACAAGGCAAAAGGGGCATGCACCATTCCCACACCGGGCACTTTTCCTGATGTCTGTGCTTATTCAAAAAAAAGAAGCCATGCATCCAATTCAATACTCTACAATATTCATTCTCGTCAGCAAGAAACCAAACAATCGAACAAAATAACTAAACACAAAATCTACTTTCATAAAAACAAGTCAGCACTAGGATTGGAAATCAACTCATAAGACAATTTAAACGAAAAAGATTCAGTCAGAATCACATTTGTCAAACGGATATGGAGTATAAATCATACAAAACAATAAAAACAACCATAAAGCTATATGAAATGAAGTAAGATAAAGAAACAAATAGAGCCCAAAAACAAAAGAAGAATCTTTTAAAAAATAACCTGTGAATTTCTGTCACCAACAATTAGGCCATGAAGAGAACTCCAAACAAGAGCCTCATAAGCCATATTTTCAACCAATTCTTGGTCAATACTATGAGGATCAAAACTGGGTTTTTTGACAAAATCTTCATTTTGGGTCTCCCCCACCATTTCTTCAGCAACTCTGCTCCAACACCTCAAACTGAATGAGGATGCTGAAGATGGTGCTCCTGCTGCTGCTTTATCCAAGGTGGTGAATTTGGCAAGTTTTCTGAAATGGGATTTCAACAACTCAGCGGTTGGATTAAAAAGAAATGGACATGACTTTGATTTGGGAGTAAAAGAAGTAATTTTTGAATTGGCTGTGGGGCAATGAGTAAAGCAAGTGGTATTGGGAAAAGAATGGGGAAGAGTAGTGTTGGTGGTGCCGCTGCTGCAAGAACAAGAAGAATAGGCAGCACCCATAGTGAAATTTTCATTGAGTAAAGAGTCCGAAGCGACTCTTATCAAGGCTCTGGTCTTTTGGGCAGCCCGGGTTGGTGTTAAAAAATCAGTGTCCAATTACGTAATCCATTCAACTCAAAATTTTTTTTGACTCTATTTGTTTGAATTTTTATTTGACTTTAGCTCCAAATCAATTAACTAAACAACTCATACACTCAATTTTAATTTCAACTTCTAAGTCAAGTTAATATTTTTAATTTTTAAAAATTAAATATATTAATAATTGGTAAATTATTTTATCTTAATACTTAAGTATCTTTCTTCTTTATATAATTATTGGAGTTCTGCATATAATACTTCACATAAAAACATAAATTTTGAGGCTCAATAGCTAAATACATGACAATTGAATCATAAACCGAGATCATAAAGGGCATACTGTGGGTAGGAAATAGAGTTAATAAAATGAATTCAAAAGCATCAACCGTTTCTTGTTCGAAAGGATCGAAACACATCAAAATAGTACTAGCCGTACTTAATAATAGAAGGATTTGGCAGAAATATAAAATTTTCTCTCCTAAAAAAATTATTCCAAAACAAATAGGCAATAGTTAGGAGAGGTGCGCCAGTGGCGATAAGGTTATTAGATACGTCAGGAAAGTCCAGTCAAAACCACACATGCAAGTTTCCATGCATGTGGCTCATCTTTTTACTCGACTTTGATTCAAAATCAATTAACTAAATAGCTCCTCCACTTGACTTTAATTTCAACTTTCAAGTCAAATTACCGGTTGAATACCTATCTATGGATCATTAGACTTTGTTGGTCAAATAAGTCAAACAATTATATTTTTTTTGATATTTTAGCATATATGTCTAATAATATATTGATATGTTTGTGTATATAATATTTTAGTTATAATATTCTTAATTCTTAAAAATTAAATATAGTGATAACTGATAATATTTTTTTTATGCGTTTCTTGTGGGACAAGCACAGAAATTTAACCCTAGATTCCCTAATAAATACTCTTTTGATAGTTGAGCTAAAGGACATGAAGTTTTTATCTTTTATTAGTCGTAGTTTTAGCAGCTTTATTTTGTGTGCTTTTCTATGATTTTTTTTTTTTTTTCTAAAAACTTCATTCTTAGTCAAGAGACCTGAAGCCATGGATTCTTCAATGTTGTGAGACTTATTGTGTTTCAATTATTCAATTCTTGTTTCAAGTATTAGTTATTTTTTCACATTTATTTTTATGATCACTGCTTTTAATTACTATGAAGGCCAAATAGTTGATTAATGGATTCAATCTATGGCTAAATTAATATTGGCTGCATTGTTCGATTTAATATATGAAACGACTAGGTTTAATAATTGGTGGATTAGGGTCATTGAATCTAGGAAAAATAACCAACTAATTAACATAACCACTTGTGTTTTTATCGTGTTAGTCTAATTGATCATTCTAAGAGACAATGCTTATACTTGATTAATTTTTAGTAGAAGCTTGTAGAATTAATTGGTAGTTAGAGTTAATTGGATCACGTGTTGAATATTAACTAAATTTAAGGCAAGATATAAGGATAAGTTTTGAATTGGAATTCGAACTCAGTTATTCAATTAGAATTTGATATAAGAATTGATATATCTTTGGTATTAATGATCGACTATTGAATCTTCATGGTAAATGTGACCAAAACCAAGGTTTGTTCTTTTTATTCCTCCCGTCTAATTTCAATTGCTTGTTATTTAGTTTTTTTTTGATTATATTTAGTCTTCCCCCAGTCTTTATTCACAAAAGTACGAAGTAGTAAGCTATACACTATTTGTGGGACGATCCTGTACTTCACCTACTACATTAATTTTTAGAAGTATAGATTTTTTGGGTACAGGCAGCACGATCAGCTACCATGCAATGCTTGCATGAATTCTGGGGTTAAAGGTAGGGTTTCTTGGTGTTTAATCTTGTTCTAACTTTTCTAGGTCATTCCTAACTTGTTTTACACTTGTTTTCTACTAGCCCTTGTTATTCATCACTTACTGGATTTTTGAGCCTCAAAATGACTTGCTTCGAAGGTTGCCTAGATTGATCAGTCAACTTATTCATATTGCCCAGAAAACCGAGGAACGCCATGGCATTATATTTCATTTGGTTTCCAGTTCCACAGTGTTCTACCCTGTTTTAGAATTTTGTTTTTGTTTTAAGTCTTTTTTGGTTCAATAATGTACCCATAAGCTTGCACTAATGGTGGTATTGCTCATCTATGATTTTAAGTTAAGGAGGTAGAATTTCCGGTCGAGGGAAGTTAGGGTTTAGAAAGATGAATTGCAACATAAGTAGTTCTTAACCTATTTTTTTGATAATATTGCATACGATTAAGTGTGTAGATTTGTTTAATGCCAAGTTAAGGTGAGTATAACTAGTTTTATGAAAGGTGATGAATAGGGAATGCATGTTTTATTCTATTTCAACATGTATATCATCTGTTATGTTCAGTTACGACATCTGCATCATCTAATATTGTAATTGACGTATTCTATGACTCATGTTGCATAAATAAGTGCTGAGGTGAAATCATCGAATTGTACATTTGATTGAATGTTAAACCGATGAATTGTATAAATCGTTCATGAAAGTATATGATCATTGCTATTCATGTACATGCTATGTCAATCATCTCATTATCATTCACTTTGTACGAGATCAATGGGTCATGTAAGTGAACTCAATTTTACTTTTTATGTTATATACCACGAAGTACTTTGCTCCACACCATTTGGGAAGACAAGTGTAGACACACCATAATCCCTAATTTATTCCAACAAATAATAGTTAGACCTAGATCCAGTGCCAGAAGACTTACTTGAAACATGAGTTCAATTGATGCAACTGCATACCATGAGTTTGAATGCATTGTATACTTTTGCACCAGAGCACCTTGCAATAGTTATATGGTTACATTTCAGTAATTAGGTTTAAGTGCTATTTATTGGGTAGTGTTTTGCTTATCCCATCTCATTGATATTATTTTGTAGTCTGGGGTGTTACCTGCATGCTTTTGTTGGTTTGAGTGACCGGAGCTGGAAAGGGAATCTTGGTAAGGACCGTAGCTCTCAAAGCTAGGGTGATGCTGATTGTATAGTGTGAGATTTTACCCATTTATTCGGCCTGCGTGCCAGTGTTTTCTATATAGTTTGTTTTTACTATTAGACAGTATGTTTGATGCTTTGGATTTTCCTTACCTCTTAGTTGTATATAAGAATGTTTGTATTAAAGGATATTAACTTTGTTGTCTATTATGTTTTTGCTGCAGAATTATTCAGAATTATGGTATCAGATGCTTTTGTTACTGAGTCTTGCCTGTTCAAGTTTAGTACAAGGTGCGATGTGTCACGATCCTGGTTAATGAGAACACACAAAATTTAATATATGTATTGCTAGATGTAATGCCTGGTGTTTTATACAATTTGCTAATAATTCTAGATATGGAATATTTATAATTTTTGTATTTTAACGCAAAATTTTTACAATTCTTTGCATTGATAAACTACTAGTTTCTTTAAAATCATATTCTTTTTATTTTTTTTAACAGGAAAATGGGATTCTTAACAATTTGGTTCAATATTGTACCTAATACAAGTTGGGATTCTTGCTTAAAATTTTCTTTCATGAAATTGTCAGCATAAATAGAGTAAGCGCGAAGGTGGTTTCAGATGGTGTTTGGGTCGTCTTAATCCAATGGTTAATAAAACTTGGTCGTCTATTCCCGTTAGACTATGTTCTTGTCCATTGGTTCTTATTGGTTAATGCTTTTTCTCTTGTTATCATTATCTTCTCCTCTTTTTTATCCCTAGTTTTATCTTAATCCTTTACCCTTATATGAAACTTTCATTTTTTTTCAATATGGTGATTTATCCCTTTTCTCTTACTTTTGTCCAAAATATTTTCGCTTATCGTCAATTGATTAATACTAATTATCCTCACATTGATATGTTGTTTGCAATTTAAAACCACAAGTGATGATCAAATTGTCCAATTCATTTCATGTTCCTTATCCGTTTATTATTTATACCTGTTGGTCCTTCCTTGCAGATCACAAGTGATTGAGTTAAGTATTTGAACATTACTGTTTGCCTATCTCATTCATCTCCTCTTACTCCTTTCTAATACAGGAAATCGTATAAACCCACCATCCCCAAGTTTTTGATGGATTACTGTGAGTTTTCTTTTCCTTTTGGTTTCAAATTTTTTTAATGGGTTTCTCTAATATGCTTCTTTGCTTTCCTGATGAAGAATATTTGTTCATGTTTTTTAAATTGGATCTTCTTGACCTCATATGAGAAGGAACTTTTTCACTTCATTTCTTTTGTGTAGATAATTGTGGACTTACCTTCAGATCTTTCAAGGTCGTAAGTGATCGAGAAGCCCTCTTAGTTTAGATGATTGGTTTTGTTAATGTCTTCATTTCTTATAGTTGCTACTTCTATTCTATTTTTTTTTTCTCACATGTCTCTTTTGTTTTAAATAAGCCTAAATATTTTAGTTTTTTTTGTTTTCTTCATTTTCTAGATCACCGGTAAGTTTTGTCTTTTGTTTAGCCATATTTTTTGTAGTTTCCAATTCACACGTATAGGGTGAAGTACTTGCAAATTATTATTTTATATTTCCACCTTTTCTTACATTTTTATTTCAATGTTTTGGTTAATAAGAATACAATGAATTCAAAATATGCAGTACATTGTCATTAGGCAATCAATACTAGATGTCTTTTGTTGCCTGCGTGGTTATAGTAGCAGTAGTGTGGTTGCCATGCAGAGGGACGCAACCAACGTCGCAACCCTAGATCCTTCTATTTTTAAAATGCAAAGACCAACCTTTTCTTTTTCCACACATTAAAAATAAATAGAAGGATGATCCTAATTCCATAAAATTTTAAACAAAGCCTAATTCTCCTGTGGTTCTGCAATGAATTAAAACTCTAATAATTTCAAAGTATAAAATTTTAAAGAAATCAAAATTAATGATCAATGCGCTTTTCTAAATTGTGGATAAAATTCTTCTTTACCAATTTTCCGACAAGAGACAAAGTGAAAAACCAAAAAGACATGACCTTGTATGTATAGTACAACTTAATTTCTTTAATTTAGTCCCTCAATTTTGTCCACTCACCTTATGTTTTTATTATTGTTGTTGTTATTATTATTATTATTATTGTTATTATTTTGTAAGGTACATTTTCTTAAATTATTTCCTAGCTAAATTCTAAAAATTTTCTATAACTTCCCAAAAGTATCTTGTTTTCACATTTTGTGTGTGGAAAATTTATATTATGGAATATGTGGGTTATTCCTTTCTGAAGAAAAATAAAAAGAAGAAAAATATATACCTGTTTTTCAATCTTTTTGTTTTTTCTAGAAATAAATCTAGATTTTATTAGCAAGGATTATTTTGAAGGGGATGGGGACAACCCTTTTTTTGGTTAATGACATTGAACACTCTACGTATATATTTCTAGTTGTTAGGGTATAAAAGTATAGAGAATTGATAACTCTAGGAAACTAGAGTTATTTTATTTAATTAACCTAAACATTTTATTAGTATTTTTTGATTTTTAAGTTGGATTTGTGTGATTTTATTTAGTTTATTTGCATTTAGTATTGGCATTTGCATTTTGGATAAATATCGTGAACTTAGAGATAATTTTAATATAATTGGTTACTTATTAGGTTTAATGGTATTGTGTAGGTTTAAATTTAAAAGGTATGGAGTTTAAAGTAAAAGACTCAAGTGGATAAAGGGCAAAAAGGACAATGCAAGGATGCTGAATGGACTCTATACCGCAGTATCGATATTGTACTGAGAAAGAATACAATGGTATCACAAAGAATTTACAAGGCATAGTTAGAACTCCATACTGCGGTATCGACTTCAGTGCAAAAAGTGATACCGTCGTATGGACACGCGTGATCTATCTAAAATTTTGCCACTTGTAATCTTTTGGTTGAAGCAACCTTTTAAATTTACTTTTGTACTACACCAAAGGACACATTGTGTAGGAGTAGGTGGTATTTTGTAGATTTAGAGTTAGTTCATGTGTGTAGCTTAACTCTCAAGTTTTCTTTATTAAAAAGTTCTCTTTAATTTCACCTTGGATCTCTTCTTAGTTCTTAGCAAGTTTCAATCTTTAATAGTTTAATTTGGGCTTTCTTTTAGCTACAAGTAGATATAATTTTTACTTGCTTTCTATTTAATTTTCTTTGAAATCCAAATTAGGTAAAAAGTTAGATTTTCCTAAAAAAGTTCTTTGTGTTCTTACTACTTTTAGTGATTTCTTAGATTAATCTTTAAATCTTGTTTAATTATCTTAACAATTAGTGGGCTTTTATTTAAATCTCTTCTAAAACAAAAAATTCCTAGTTTTAACTTTGGATTTCAAGTATTTTCCTAGAATTCTCTAAGTAGTTTAAAAATGAAGTTTTTTCAATTCTCTAGTTTAATTAATATTTTCTCGGTTATAATTAGTTTAATGGTTTTAATCAAGCTTTCTTAGATGAATTTAAGTTGCTTTCTTAAATTAATTTTTGCTTATTAGGATAAAAACCTTAATTACTTTCTTAGAGTAATCTGACAAGCCTTCTCAGATTAAATTACTTTCTTTTCTATATCAATCTTTTCATCTTTTAGTAGATTAATTATCTTTATAATTATAAGTTCAATTATATTTCTTAGTATAGTCATTAGTGCTATTTCTTACTTGGTCTCTTCGATTAGACTCTTTAATTACTTTCTTAGTTTAATTAGTTTGATTTATGATTAATTACTTGCTTTCGTGGCTGAATTTGTAGTTTAGTGACAAAACCAGTTATTGATTTTCTAACTAGTGCAAAGGTTCATAAGCCTAATAGTTGCTATCCTTAATTCTTGAGGGAGCGATACTCACTTGCAACTACCTACAAACCTACCTCGTATATTTGTGAGCGTGTGGGTGTGGTTGGTGTTTAATTGAGTTAATTTTTATTACTTGTAGTTTGAGTTTTCGAGTTTCAATGACAACACACACAAACCACTCACTCTATTATGTTTTTTGCGCCGTTGCTGAGGATTGGGTATGGGTAATGGCAATATTGTATCCTTATGGATCGTGCTCTATTAGATGCTTTTCTTATTAGTCTTAGTTTACATTGGTGGTTTTATGAATCAATCTTTGCATATGATTAAATTGGCACTTGAAGTTGACTTGGTTTGATTTGATCTTGTAATGCATCGTTCTTGAAGAAGAAGAACTCATTAACCTTGATTCGGATAGAGAAAGATAATTGGGAAGGATTAAAAAGGAGAAACGAGTTCAACAAGAATTAGAGAGGCTAAAAATGACAAATCCACAACAAAAAGCAAGGAGTCCTAATAAAAATCCAAGGATGGAAGATAATGATGAAGTCATGGGCAACAATGGATTGGGAGGTCTTGGTAATGGGATAAGAGCCAATAGAGTTGGTAATAAGAAGTGAGTAATGGATTTTATGCCAATGATAGCCCACTTTGAGATTATGTTATACAAAATTTTGAAGGAGCAAATTCAAGTATAGCAAGAATGCTAGTTGAAGCCTAATAATTTCAAGATAGAGCTTGTACTTATTCAAATGTTACAATCTCACGCAATGAAGACCCTTACACACACTTAATGAATTCAAGGAGGTTTTGGATACTTTTAAGTTTAATAGGGTTTATCCCGATTATGTTCACATGAGGGTATTTCTGTTTTCGTTGAAGGATGGGCAAAATTGTGGTTTTAATCACATGAGCAAGGGACATTCACAATGTGGAACGAGCTTGCACAAGAATTTCTAGCAAGGTACTTTTCCCCATAGACGACCGCAAGACTATGGAACGAGATAACTTCTTTTATGCAAAATGCGGGAAAGGGTCTAAGTGAAGCTTGGAAGTGATTTAAAGAACTTTTTATAAGGTGTCCCACAATGCCATTCCTTTGTGGCTTCAAGTACAAATGTTCTACAATAGACTTTACCAAGAGACAAAGTCCATTGTAGACGCTTCAGCTGGGGATCATTGTCATTTAAAACGTCGGAGAAAGCACCAAGAATTCTCAATTTATGATGGCCCCGAACTACTACCAACTTGACCCTATTGCCCCGCCTAATGGCCAATGCAATGCACAACAATCTTAAGTTCAAGGAGGGGTGATGCATTTGCATCAAAAGGATGCAATTTTGGCTCAATATGGTATGATGATGCATATGATGATAAACTCGACTAGAGCTTTCAAAAATTTTGGTAGGGTGAACACAACAAATGCAAAGGGTCATTGCTCGTTACCACTCACGTAATTCATTTTCCACATCCTGACATTATCAACCTCTACATCAAAGAAACTTTCACCAACCTCAAGCAAGCTCTTCAAAGCCAAACTCTCAACCAAATACCTCATACTTGCTATCTCATAACCAATCCCAACCAATTTACAATGATCATTATTCTCCAAGAGAAGTGGATGATTCTTGTAATGAAAACCTTGGGAGAGAACTTGAAGCTTTGAGGAGGGATCATGATGTTTTGAAAAGGGAACAAGAAGCTTTTGCTAGAAAGCAAAGAACCACAACCTCTACAGAAACTTTGTGACTCAATTGGGTCAAGTTGCAAGGCAAGCAAATGAAAGACTAATAGGGTTTTACCAAGTGATACAATTCCAAATACAAAGGATCAATATCAAAGAGACCAAAATGGAAAAGAATGAGTTCATGCCATAATTTTGAATTGCTTGTGAAAAGAAGTGAGCAAGAAGTTGAAAAAGAAGTGGATACTCAAAAATCGAAGGTGGTTGAAAATCAAAGTGAGGTCAACAGTGATGAAGAAATGAAGAATGAAGAAGATGAAATCCAATCTCAAAAGAAGAAATAGTGTAAGAACAAACAAATTGAAGAACCTCTGACTCTACACTCTTCGGTGAAGAAACCGTTTCCACAAAGATTGATTGACCAAAGGAAGAAGGACAAGGAGAAGAAATTCAACCAATTCCTTGAGGTGTTAAAAAAGCTCCATATCAATATTCTCTTAGTTGAAGCACTCACAGAGATGCCCCACTATGCTCAATTTTTGAGGGAGATTCTAATAGCTAAGAAAAGAAAGTAGGACGATGAAGAAAGGGTATATCTCAATGCAAAGTGTAGTGCAATAGTGCAAAAGGATTTGCCACTTAAGTTGAAAGATCTCGATAGTTTCTCAATACCAGTGAACATTGGGGGCTACAAATTAAATCGAGCATTATGTGACTTAGGTGCGAGCATCAACGTAATGCCAAAGGTGGTCTATGATAAGTTGGGGATAACAAATAAAGCCTACACAAATCACTCTCCAATTGGCTAAAATGTCATACCTTACGGCCTATTGGAGGACGTTTTAGTGCCAGTGGATAAGCTCACATTTCCAATGGATTTTCTAGTGCTCAAGGTCGGAGAAAATTCTAACATTCCATTGATTTTGGGAAGATATTTTCTATCAACAGCACATGCAATGACCAATGTGAATCAAGGGAAATTGACATTTCAAATTGAAAATGAAATTGTTGAAATTAATGTTTTTGAATCGCATGAGAATGTTTCAATTTTTAAAGAGTGTTTGTCGACCATTTACTTGGTTCTTTTGTTGTTAGGTTGAAGGATGATAAATCCAAAGTTGATGAAAACAAACAACCTAAGGCAGGTGATAAATAAGAAGAGACCTTGAAGAAAAAGCCACTCGATATTGGTAAGGACGTGAAAAAGAATCAAGAGATTTGTGCCAATTATCGAGAAGAGAATGATAACGAAAGAGTTAAGATATGTAAAAAAGAGAAGGCATTGGTATAAAAAGTATGAAGGTGTTTAGTTTGGTCCCGTAGCTATGGCTAATAGTTAGAAGAAATGCCTTATCTGTTCGAAATCCGAAAATCAAGCATTGGTAACTAACAAGAAAGGAGTCAGGCTTTTTCCATGGAAGCCAAAAGGGAAAGCATGGCCAACCATCCTTGGTTATTTCACTTGATCAATCCAAGCCATAGTCAAGCTAATAACTATAAACAAGCACTCTTTGGAGCCAACCCAAGCTTTACTTTTATGTCTTTTGTTTGTTTTAGCTCATAATTTTGTGATGAACTATGTTTAGATTTGATTTAGGTGGAAATTAGGTTAAAGTGTGTTTTTATGTTATTTATAAGTTTTTGCTAAGGAAATGAGTGAAAGTGTTAGTTAATAGTTGTGTTTTTCATATTTATAGATGAGGAAAAGATGTGGGGTGAAGTGAAGAAATTGAAAGTTTGGCTAAGTATGGAAAAATCAGGTTGCAAAAGTTCACTTCCATACAACGGTATCGTTCGAAATCCTACAGTCCATACTGTGGTAAGGATATATCATGATGAACTTCTAAGAGGGGCAATTTTTACCATGTCCCCTACTGTAGTATCATTTTTATAAAGAAAATTGATACTATAGTATTGACCATAACCCAGAAGGCGTAATTTACCTTCCATCCCACAGTATTGAATTCCAATTCAAAAACGATACCACAGTATCGACCCATGGACAGAAAGTTTGAATAGCCAAATTTCAGCTTTTCTCGTTATTATCTTCAATGCAGAACCCTATCCTGAACTGTCCACCTCATCATTTTCTCATCTCTCTTCAACTCCTTGTCTCTTTAAACATTCCCACAAGCCACCATATTCCAACACAATTAAACCTTGTAATCTTCAATTTTAACCATTTATTTGGGAAGAAGAAGGGCTTTTAGCAAGATTCAAGGAAAAAATCAAGAGCTTCAAGGATGGTTCTACTTCAAATCTTTCGAATAAAATCTTTCAATTGTGCTCAAGCCCGTAAGTCCTCTTGATTTAGAATTACTTTTGGATTAATTGAAGATTGATTTGGAGCAATGTTTTTGAGAAATTCCTTGAATTTTGTGGAAGAGAATTGTTTTGGATTGTCCTTTAATGATTCAATTAGGTTGATGTTATTGTGAAATTTTTGGTTTAACTGAAATTTGTTAGATTCAATTTGGAATTGTGTGGATTGAAATTGGGTTTTTGTGAAGTTTCATTTGAAAGTTGATTTGAGTACTTTATTTAGTTTAATTTGTTGATTTTTGTTTAACAATCATTTGCTGAGGGATGTTTTTAGAGGTAGAAGGTTGGGGAAGGGGTGAGTCTTGTAATAGAAAAGAGGTTGATGAAAGGCCAAGTGAAAAAAGTTTTATAGCAATTTGTGTAATTTGATTGATGGTAAGTATAGGGTCCAGGGTATCTTGGTAGACTTTTATTTCGAGAAAATCAATACTTTTTTTATAAATTTTCCCAATCCTTCAAGTGAGGAATACAAAGCATTCATAGGGAGAAGGAAAGATATGGAAGCCATTAAGAACCAATTATGTGAGAGAGATGTGAATTGGATAATGAATGCTGCTAGTGATTTCCATTTGAGATTGCTTCGCAAAGGTCTTTGTTTGATTGCTAAAATTTGGTTTTACTTTGTGAGTTGCAAAATTTGGGGTTCAATTGCTATAAGTGTGGTTCAGAGAGATAAGGCTTGTTTGGATATGCAATTCTTGATGGCATGCAACTTGATGTTGGGAAGCTAATTCAGCAGGGTTTTTTCGCCAATGGGGAGAAACACAAATCATCCTAGCTTTTATTTGCCTGGGTTAGTTTCATTTTTTTGTGCTGATACATGATGTGACCTAGGAGAGCCTCAAACATATGAGTGAGGTTGCATAAACAACGAATATGTGTACAATATGGTACGTGAATTCGAGAGGCATCAAACAGCCACCGAACTACCAATTCAAGCAGCTTATTCTCAAGCTTCCTTTTTCCAACTGTGCCATGTCTTTAATGCACCATAGAATGAAGACTAGAAAAATGAACTGTATGGCTATTGGACATGCAGACAAATGCTCATTCATCGCAACATGACTGCAATGGGGCTTAATGCTCAACCTTCTCTACCGAGCTCATGGATTTATCCATCACCACTACCTAATTGGCATTATGGAGTTCTCCGAGGGCAATATTTTTATTCATCAAATATGGGGACCACTCAAGTATCATAACAAGAACCAGCATGAGGAACTAGGCAAATAGATGAAGCTGGAGGTGTTCGATGAGAAGACTTTAAAGATAAAACCATCATGATGAAGCGGGTGATGAAAATCAAATAGGCGTTGAAGACATCAGTGAAGTCAATGATGAAGCATGAGGCTTTCCAAGTTTGGAGAAGATACCTATTATCCCTATTTTTCTCAATTTTCTTATTTTATTAGCTTTGAGTGATTGGAGAAATATTTTCGTTTTCATTTCCGTATCATTACTAGTACTTAGTGTTATGTCTTTATGATGCTTTTGGATATCACTCTTTAATTGTTTTTGTTAGAATGAATTAGATGAGGATAGATAGTTGAAGCCAAGTAGATTCTCTATTTGTGCTTAAATGTGTGATTGACTTGACTAATCTTATAATGAAGATTACTTGGTGTTGGTTATGTAGGCTTTAGTTTTGTTTATGTTTTGATTTGGATACTTAGTTTTAAGTACGTCCTTGGGTCAACTTGGTAGGACTTTTAGTCTTTGGTTATACTTTTTATGTTTTCAATCATAATCATGTTTGTCTTTGTTTTTTATCTTGTTGCGTGAGTGAAAGGATGAGTTATAAAAAAGACAAGTTCGGTGGTGTTATTTCTTGTTCTTTGGGAACAAATTTTGCCTATTATTGTTTGAAGTGTTGAAATTGGATGTTGAATATAATTAGCAATTCATGTGCAAAATGCAATTTATGTCGGAGCATCCTCGTTATTTGGGTCTCATAGCCTAGGGGACTTGGGGATGAAATTTTTAACTGCAGCAGCTCAACAAAAATATGATAACAATATCTCCAAATGAGCTGTAATAAAAGAAAGGGGCAATCAATTTCCGTTGGCAGGGGTGCCTGAGATCAAGTTGACTATTCGCAATCGTGGGTGAAATCACTTTACCTCGACTCCTATAGATGTAATCATACCCGTGGTGCGTGAAATTTATGCAAATTTTGACCATTACAGTGACACCAGGGTCTATGTTCGAGGCAAGGAAGTGGATGTCTCTACTACTGAAATTAATAAAATTTTGAAGGTCAATCGAGTACGCAAAGATGGGAATGGCCAGACACCCGAGACACCAACATAGAGCTAAATGAAATCACAAGTGTTATTTGTCATGGAGACATTGAATGGACCTATACAACTAATAGTAACATGGCTAGGCACTTCAATGCTAATACGCATAAACTAGCTTGGTTTGTCTAGTTTAAGTTCCTTTGTGCCCGCCTCCTCCCGGTCAACCATCTTGCACATGTTAAGAGAGAGCCAAGCTCCTGTACTGCATTGCAACCGGGAGATCCATAGATGTCGATCAACTTATGTGCCAGTAGATATGCTACTCAGCCATCAATAAGCAACCTGGCTTATAGTTTCGCTATCTAATCACTACTCTATGTTTGAAAAGTGGTGTTGTGATTGATCCTTCATAGGAAAAACTTAAGCCTAGGAAATTGATTGCCATGGAAGGTATGAAGCCCAGATTAGACGCATTCACTCTCGTCCCTCTACGTCACATGTAGATGCAGCTGCTGATTCAGAGGATGAGCCTGTACCTGTGTCACGACAGCATACTCAAGAAGAGTTTTTACAACAAATCTTGGAGAGACAACAACGGATGAGTCATCATTTTAACATGTTTATTCAGTACCAGTATACCTATCAGTAGATCATGGAGGCTCGCTAGTTGGCAAGGGAGTAGGGAGAGGACCCATCGACATTTCCACCTTGTCCTCCTTTCCCGCAAGATTTGGGGCCAAATACTCCTTGAGCTTTTATGTGTTTCATGCCCTATGTTTAGGGCCATTTTGTTGATATTTCAATTTTGTAGTTGATTTCTCCGACAATTTTACTTGTTTTTATTTTATTAGACATTTTATTTAGTTTCATTTTAACTAATTTCATTGTCATTATGGTGTTTTCATTTATTTTTGCCGTATATTCCCTTAAGGGAGTAAGTTTTTTTTTTTGGATTATTGTAGGATTATTTTCTACAATATTCTTTTTTATCTTATTGTTTCAAGGGAATTATTTGTTCTATTTTGTTTAGTGTTACTCCAGCTTTCATTGGTGAACGAGAGGATATTTATAGCAGAGACTGCTCCAAACACGAATTAAATTCAGAGAAACTTTTCATTTTCCCATTTTATGCTTTTATTTTTGCATTTAGGACAATGCTTATTTTTAAGTGTGGGGTGAGGGAGTTATTTGGATTTTTTAAAGTTGTTGGATATTGGATTTTTTTAAAGTTGTTTGGTGTATTTTGCTTGATTTTGTTGCAATATTTTGACTTTTCTTTTGATCTGAGAGATGGTCAAAATTTTTGAAAGTTTTTGACCATTTTTTAAAATTTTTGAAAGTTTTTGCTTAACGTATTTTCTCTATTTTTCTGCATAATAAATCTTTACTTGAACCATGCATGAGTGAATAGTCGGTGTTAATATTTTCCATTCATGATTTTCAAGACTTTTGAGCACTAAGCCATACATTAATTTTTGATTTGGAAAATTTAAAGGAATTTATATAGACTCAATTATGTTGCATCCCAAAAACTTATTTTATTACATTTTCGAAGCTAATTTTTATATCGATGACCTGATTTAGTTTAAAAATGAAAGTAGTGCCTTCTTTGTTTGTTAAGTCTTTCTAGCCAACCAATTTAAGAGTCTATTTCTAAATACCTTGTTTGAGCCTTATTTTTTTGAAGGGAAATACCGTTCACCTTCTTTCATTTAAACTCGGTTTACCTACCTTTATTGAGCTTCATATTTCTTTTAATTGTTTTATCCTAAATTTTCCCTTTAAGATTTTTATGGGGCACATTATATGTTCAGGGATATAAGGGTGGAAGCTTATGAGAAGTGGGAAAAACTATTGAAGAATAAAAAAAATAATAATAATGAAGTTTTTGATACATACAGGTAGTGCCTATCACTGGTATCTGTATTGTAAGCGGACATAAAAAAATGAAATAAAATAATGATGTGACGTATATATGTCCGGAGAGAGGTTGACATGTTTGGCTAATTCGAGAAAGGGGAACTTATATGCTTATTGGTTGTTCGGAATATTTCATGTGTGTTTGTTACTCAAGTGTGGATTAGAGGGTTGTGGATATATAACGTTTTGCGAGTGAAGAGAAGTCTTATTTTAATTTGTGGCCACCATTACTATAAAGCTCTTGTTCTTATTTGTTATATTCTTTTTCTTCTTTGACTAATTAATATCCTAACCTATAATTCGAGCTAAAAGTCCTACCTAATTTAAATAGAATCGGTTGTCTAGATTAGTGGAAGGGTGTAAGAAGAGTGAGCTATGGGGTGTTTAGAAAAATTTTGAGGGTTTTTGTGATTTAATCTAAATATTTTCAAATCTAAGTTTTTGAATGGCTATACACACATACACACGAATTTCATATTTTGGGTTTTATTAGCATTTGAGGTCTTGGGTTCTTAGACTACTCTGATTGGTGGATTGATTATTGATTATTTATGTAGATATTTGAGCGAATATGTTGAGTGGAATTTTGTTATGCTTAAGTGTTTTAAATTTATATTTCCTCGAGGACGATCAAAGGTTGAGTGTGGGATAATTTGATAAGTTTATAGATTGTACTATATTTTATGTGTCATTTACCACATTTTTATGTGTTGTAAGCAAGATTTGAGTTATTATTGAGTTTAATTTGGTTATTCTTAGTTTTTGTAGGATTAAAGTGAAAAAGAGCTGAAAAAGATGGAAAAGGTGAAAGGAAATTCTAAGGACAAAATTTGCATGAATATGGAGCTATTCTAGATGTTGTATCATGTTTCAAGCGCAACTTTCAAGTTCGAGCTCTGATAAAGTTGATTTAAGATGTGTTGGAAAGTTACGAGAGAGAGCTATAACTTTTGTGTTTTTCACTTTTCTAAATACTAAGAGCATCGCAGTCAGAATCAAAGCTGAATATGAATTTCTGGAGGAGGGCATAGCGCCCATGCGTTGGGGTAAAGCAGCGCACATGCACCACATCCAGGGAGTAGAGTTCCAAGTTTGGTGAGCGCCTATAGCCTTATTTGCTCAAATTGAGGAGTGGGGATCAGTGGATCGAATCCTGAAGTCAGAAATAGTGGGGCGTTTTGATAATATATGCACTTGAAGATGTGCATGTGCGCCAGATACAGTGTGGGGTTACGTGATTTTTGATTTTTGGCAGATTTCTTCGTCCGGTTGGATTCTTTTTTAGTCAATTTCATGTTCTTATCCTAGGATAGGCATTGTAATCCTAAGTATTAATTATAAATACCCAATGTAGGGTGATTAGTAAGAAGTCGACACGTTTTATTCTTCATTTTAGCTAGGGTTTTCAGCAGAAAATTCTTGTTTATTCTTCCATGGCACTTAATGCGTAATACACTTTTTCTTGGTTGAGGGAATTGAATCCATGGTTAATTCTACTATGTTGTGAGACATTTTTTTCTTGAATTTATTCACTTTTCAAGTATTGATTATTTTTCTACTATTAATTTTATGATTGTTCTTTTTAACTTGTTATTGCTGCAGAATATTGAGTTATTAGAATTAGTCTATAGCTAGATTATTTTAACCCCGTGTGCTTAATTCAATCTGTGAAACAACTAAGTTTTGATAATTGCTTGATTAGCGTTATTGAGTTTAGGGAAAATAATCAACTAATTGGCATAACCACGTGTGTTTATGTTTAATTAGCCTAAATATTCAAGCATTTTAAAACTTCTATTATTAATCTTTGGCGCATGTTTGGGTTAAATTAATGGTTAGGGTTAATTGGATCTCAAATTGAAAATTAGCCAACTTTAGAAAGAAATAACAATCAACTTTGAATTGGAATTCGGTTTAATTTTTCAATTAGTACTTGGTATAAAAATTGAATTATTTGTGGTGTCAAGGATCGACTAGTAAAATTGTCATGGTAGATATGACCAGAACCAAGATTCTTCTTGAATTGAATTCTCTTCAGTTTACTTTCTTGCCTTAATTTTTAGATTAAAAGTATTTAAAACCCCCTTTTTCTTTTGGGCACAAGAATAAATTCCGTTTCCTGTAGGGCAACTTGGACTCAGCACTACTACATTAATATTGAGAGTTTGTTTAATTTTGGGTGGCTGTGGACAGCACAACCATTATGATAGATTTATATTCTGCTTTGATTGGTTGCAAATGAACTGGATTGTTGAAAATAACTTAGGTAAGGTAGCATTATTTTTCAACAGAGTGATTTTACATGCTAATGCAATTAGAGAATCACCAAATTAACAACAAAATGAACACATAGAGAGTAAATCAAACACACATAAGTGTGGGTACGATTGGCCTCAATTGGAACCTATATAGATTCCATGTCTCTTGTTCACCAAGATAATGAAAGAACTCCAATACTCAGCCATCAAAACTTGATGTGAATAAATCCCTCCAAATACCAAACTCCATGCAATTCATCTGAACTCAAGTGCCCACAACAGATTCTGTAAATTTGAGATTATTGATATAATATCACATGCCTAAACACCGACAATCATCCTGTCCAAGGTGTTTGGGTTGCAAACCCATAGTTGGTAGACCATTTTGACCAAGTCCAGTATTATCCAACATATCCAACCTACACATAGCATGGGTATGGACCCGATTATCGTATATGATAAGGTACAGAACTTGGTGTACATCAAGCACAAGCAATTTTGCACATGCAAATGAATCATATACAAGGAGTTCAAAGTAAGCTAATCAAATTGTATACTTAATTTAGACACTCGAACAGCACATAAAAGTCACCAAAAGTTTTAGTAGCATCATGGAATTCACCATAAAAATATTTCTTAAAACAAGAATTAGGAACAGTCACTATTTAGATTAGAGTCTTCACAACTGTCTTCCTTTATTTTCTTTAACTTGTTCAATTAACCAAAAGCACCCAATCTATATTATTTTTTCAATTAAGGTGTTAAAAATAATGCGCACTTATACATATTTATAAATATAAAGTATTCTTTAAAAATCAGTTTTGACATCCTTAACGGTTAGTCATTAATTTTAGTATCAGGTTTTTATAATTTCAACTGTGGTTGATTTAAACTTATTATTCTAGCCACCCTTAATCATGACATCTCAAATTAAACTTTCTACACATTATGTAACACAGTACTTGATTACATTATAATTCTCTCAACAAGTAAATATCTCACAATGATGTTAATGAACAAATAAGAGCATTAAATTGAATATAGCCCTTAAACTTGAATAAATAAGAGCATTAAATTGAATATAGCCCCTAAACTTGATATAACTTAAACATTTAAAGTATATAGCTCCTAAATAGGCTAAAATGATTGGCCAAATTTACTGGTGCTCATAGGTATAGAAATATGACAACAAAGTCCCACCCAAATACTAAGACTACACTTCCCTGTGACCTAGGTCATGAATTCAAGTCACCAAGGGGGTAATTGGGCACAAATTAATCAAGTCCAAAGGCACAAATCAAGTAAGTATAAAAGCCAGTAATTAGACCCGAATCAGGTAAGTGTACAAGATAGTAAATATTTGTGATACTAGCCATTATAACTAGCCGTTTATAGCAGTTAGAATTCTATGTGTACATATATATATATATATATATATATATAAACATGTGTATATATAAGTAAGCATTTGTAAATGATTTACTCAATGAAATCAATTATTTCTCTCTTTCAAATTCTCTTAAATGATGAAGCTCTCTTTCTTGTTCTTTTGTTATTGTTTAATTAAACACCATAGCACTTACTTTAAACATGGTATCAGAGCACTATTAAGTGCTTTGATTGTTTATTAATCACCATAAGTCTTGTTTCTCCCTTGGTTGTTTCAACACCCTAAAAAATTATCTTAGCCGAATTTGGTCATGGCAACAAGCGATATGGGTAAGCTCAGTCAAGTAGAGTACCATCAAAATTAATGAGATGACCATGGTATTGAAATCAAGCTCACAAAATTCCCACTCAATGGTAAAAATTTTTCAATATGGATCAATGCTGCAAGAAGGGGTTTCATAGTCCAAAAGGTCTTTGGCTACATAAATGGCAACATTCGGCATGCAAAAAAGGGAACAAGGAGTGTAATAAGTGGCTCTATGTGGATACAATGGTGTTTACATAGACTCCTCACCAACTAGTTGATTCCTCCCATGTTCGTTTATTTCAAAGCACAAAAGATGCCAAAAACTTGTGCGAAGCAATCAACCGACAGTTTGGAGAAAAAGGTAATTTGTTAAGAATATATGATCTCAAGCAAGATCTTCAAAATATTAATTTGAAGAATGGTAATTTTTTGAACTATTCTAATAAGGTGAAGGAGATGGTGGACGAAATTCGTGCATTGTAGCCTTCCACTATCAATCAAGATAAACTTGACAAGGATAAAATGAAAATTTGGTGATGTCTTTCTTGTCCAATATAAGATCCGAGTTTAGTGAACTAAGGTACAACATTTTGAGGAGAAAGGACATGCCACTTTATGATGAAGTGATTTATATGGTTGAAAAAAAGAAATCTCGGCAAGAAAGCTTTGTGATGTATTTAAGGCTGAAAATTTTATTTTATTGAGAAAATAAAGGAAAATATCTTGATTGCAGAAAATGGCTTAATTGCTCACACAATTACATCCTCCGACACAAGGAAAAAGGGCATCCCAAAGTGCCGAAAATATGGCAAAATTGGTCATCTTGACAAATGGTGTAGAAATTGTGAACATTGTGGCAATAAACGTCATCCAAAAGAAAAATGCTGGTAATTGCATTCTCACCTCAGGCCTAAGGATCTCCCAAGCAAGAAAAATACTCAAGAAGCTAAGCATGCAACCAAGATTAATCATACTTCTAAACCTTTTGGAGGAATTACACAAGCTTCTCAACTCTCACAAAGCAAGCATATCTCACGGCCAAGGTGTGAAATCTAACTTGACTGCTTGTTTTGAATCATGGATTATTAATTCGGGTGCTAGTAATCGCATGTTTAAGGATAAGATATATGTATCAAGTATTGAATGATTATGTGATGAAAAGCATGTTATGTTGCCAATAGGATTGAAATAACTATAGAAGGGATAGGAAAATTGAACATTTTAGCATGCCAAATTGAAGGATTGTACTTACCTAGCTTGGCCTCTAATATGATTTACATTCCATAAGTAAGCTTACTAGGGACTGAAATTGTTATGCAATCTTTGGTCCTAACAAATATGTACCAACCGGTCATGTGATTGGTGAAGGAAGATTAAAAGATGGACTTTACCTTTTGGAAAGAACAACTAGAGCATTTAATGTTGAAGAAAACCAAAGGCTTCAAAAATTATGGTATGCTAGATTAGGTCATCCACCTAGCAATGTTTTGAGTCAAATAGTGCCTAATGTAAAGTTCCATGATTTCGAAACATGTTCCTCTTATATTTTGGGCACATAAATTAGGTTACCTTTTGTAAGCTCTCGAAGTAAATATTAATATCTTTTTGATTTAGTTCATTCAAACCTTTGGTATGCACCAAATTTATCTCACAATGATTATAGTTTTATAGATCATAAATCAAAATATTCACGGGTATACCTAATGAGAACTAAATTTGAAGCGTATTAATGTTTTGTTAAGTTTACCTGAAGAATTGAAAATCAATTTAACTTAACAATTATTCTAAAAGACTTAGAACGGACAATAGAAAAGTGTATGTTAACAATGCATTTAAAGAGTTTTTTTTTACTGAAAAGGGCATTATTCATCAAACCACTTGTCCATATATTCTAGAACAAAATGGAGTTGTAGAAAGAAAGGATAGACATATATTAGATATTGCTAGATCTATGATGTTTTACTCTACCTACTCCAAAATAATTTTGGAGTGATGCAATTAGTATGACCGTGCATTGAATTAATACAATACCTTCTAAGCTCTGGAAAAATATGTCACCAATTGAGATAGCATGTGATCACAAATCATATTTAACTTACTTAAGAGTATTTGATTATGTTTGTTATGTGCATATAGATGTCACTCTAGAGATAAGTTAAGCCATAGAAGCACTAAATGTATATTCTTAGGATATTGTTTGGACACCAAAGGATAGATGTTTTAACCCTCTAATTGACAATAAATTTATTTCAAGAAATGCAACATTCTTAGAAAACATACCTTACTTTTTAACAAAAGAAGACATAACTGATGAAATTGTAGACGATGTACTTCCTGGAACAATTTCTTATGACTGTATGCCACCATTTAGACCTTTACATCAACTGTCCCTAGATGATCACCAAAATCATAATCCTTTCCCACGCCAAACAAACTCAACACTTTCATGTGAAGAAGAATCTAATACTGAAGAAGAAACGAATGAAACCTTAGAGAGTACACATAAGCATACCACCGAACCTACACATGACTCTAGTAAATCTAGTGATCCACAAACAACATTAAAACCACCATAAAAAAGTATGAAACCACTCCCACAACTAAGAAGATCTCAAAGAAACTGTAGGCCTATCTCAGAATGGAATCAACCTTATGTATTCTTCTATATTAAACAGACAACTTATCCCATTCAAAAATATTATTCCCTTAATCACATTAACAATCAATACTTGCCTTCCTAACTAAAATAGATAGAATTCAAGACCCTAAAACCTTTAATCAAACTAAAGATCAAAGAACCAACTTGGCGTCAAGTTATGAAGAAAGAATTAGATGCCTTGGAAAAGAATTAAACATGGGGCATAGTCAAACTATCCTTAGGAAAAATGGCCGTAGGTTGCAAATGGATTTATAAGACTAAATTACATAGTGATGGAACCTTAAATAAGTACAAAGCTAAGTTAGAAGCAAAAGGATTCACACAAACATATGGACTAGATTATGAAGAAACATTTCCACCTATAGCGAAATGAACACTATTAGGATACTATTGTCTTTAGCTACTAACTATGATTGGAGTCTTTTCCAAATGAATGTCAAAATTGCATTTCTACAAGGTCACTTAGAAGAAGAGGTATACATGCATACACCCAAAGGATATCAAGTTAAAGTACCTAGTGATTACGTTTGTAAACTTAAAAAGGCCATCTATGGATTGAAACAATCTCGTTCAGCATAGTATTCTAGATTAAGCAATGCATTAAAACAAAATGGATTCAGAGTGTGTAAGTCTGACCATTCGTTGTTTTTTGTTAAGTCTGGATCTCATGGTAACAATATTGTTCTCATTTATGTTGATAACATTATTGTTACTACCTGTGATGATATTCAAGGCATTCAAGATACTAAAATGTTCTTAAAAATATCATTTGATATTAAAGATTTTATCATACTAAGGTATTCCCTTGGAATAAGGATGGCCTATTCAAGTAATGGACTATTTCTATCACAAAGGAAATACATACTGGATCTTTTGAAAGATGTAGGTAAACTTGGAATAAAGCCTGTATCCATGCCCATTGATATGTCAAAAAGAAAGAAGAAGAAGGGAGAACATGATGACTTTGATGAAGAAGATGCATTAGAAGAACCTCTAGAAGACATTCAGACTTATAAAAAATTAGTAGGTAAGTTAATTTACTTAACCATAACAAGGCCTGACATTTCTTATTCGATACACTAGGTTAGTTAATATATGACAGCTCCCAAAAAGAAGCACGTGAAGATGGTGGAAAGAATCCTTTTCTACTCTCAAGAATTCTCCCAGCCAAGAACTTATCATGAAACGTAATGGAATCCACAAGTTTATGCTTACTCGGATGCTGATGGGGCTGTGGATTTAGAAGAAAGGAAATCCACCACTGGATACATGACATTTGTGGGAGGAAACTTGTTGACGAGGAAGAGCAAAAAGTGAAGTGTTGTTACCAAGTCACGTGTCGAGGCCAAGTATATAGCCATGTCTTCTGCAATGAGTGAATTGGTGTGGTTCAAAGCTTTGCTTGGAGAAATGGGTCTTAAAATAGACATTCCAATTCCACTCTATTGTGAAAACAAATCAGCCGATCATATTGCCACTAATCTTGTCTTCTATGAAAGAACAAATTACATTGAGATTGATTGTCATTTGTAAGAGAAAAGCTCATGGATAAGACAATTTCACTAATTTATGTGAAAAATAAAGACCAATTAGCTGATACTCTCACCAAGCCTCTAACCGTGAAACAACTTCATTTCGTTGCTACCAAGTTGGAGAAGCACTTGTACAATTTGTACAAGTCCAACTTGAGGGGGGATGTTGAAGATATTAAAGATATTGAAAATTCAAGTCCAAATTAATTTAATCAAGCCCATAGGCACAAATCTAGTAAGTGTAAAAGCTAGTAATTAGGTCTAAATCAAGTAAGTGTAGAAGATAGAGACTAGCCAGTATACTAACCGTTATTTCTAGTCGTTGGAATTGTGTGTATATATAAGTAACCATTTGTAAATCATTTACTCAATGAAATCAATTCTTTCTCTCTTTCAAATTCTCTTAAATCATGAAGCTGTCTTTCTTGTTCCTTTGTTGTTGTTTAATTAAATACCAAAGCACTTATTTTTAACAGGAGATCCACTATAAGTCCTCCTTTAGAAAAAAATTTAGCCACTAAAAAGATTTTTAGAAAAAGCACAAACCATAGCATATATTTATATACAACAAACAAATATGCAATTCTTTAAAATTAGATTCTATCGAATTTAGTTGAAAATCATTTATCTATCCAAGTCTACCAAGATTTAAGAAGCTTAAGTTATAACTGTTCAGATTCATTATTTTAGCTTCTTTTGTACATATAAGCTAACTTTTTCTAATTAAACAGCCCCTAAATCACATAATCACACTAAACAAATTGCTCCTAAGTGTATGTATCTATCAATTAAGACTTAAACACATAAAAAAGTCCACAACAACACCAATTACACATACAAATACAAAGACTTACAGTAGTCACAACATGTTATATCTTCATACAAACTGATCAGAAATACATATTTTGAATAGCTAATTAAGTATATGGATTTAGGACTATAGTAGGTAAGTGAAAGAAGTAAATTATGTTCTTAAATTTCTTGTTTTCTCTCCTTCTCCCTCTACCCTCTTGTTCTTTTCCTTTGCCTTTTGTTTTGTTTTTCCTTCCTTATAGCAACCTTGTAATAGCTATTATTTAGGTAGTAGTACATATATTTAAAAGTTATTAAGAATAATATTTGGTGGCTACAAGATAAGTCTAGTTTATGAGGTGACACCTCCTACTAGCTTGAACTTAGTCACCAAATCCGATTTTACATTCTTTATTTTTTTTTGTTTTTGTTTAACCAAGATTGACATTGGAGTCATCAAATTCTCCAAATTCTTATTTTACCCTTCAAAGTTTAGTTAGTAGCCTACTAGAATTTTCCTTACGAAAATAACTTATGAAAAGGAATTCAAGTAATTA
Organism: Cinchona pubescens; assembly: GCA_025175665.1. Taxonomy (NCBI): domain Eukaryota; kingdom Viridiplantae; phylum Streptophyta; class Magnoliopsida; order Gentianales; family Rubiaceae; genus Cinchona; species Cinchona pubescens. The sequence goes on along the minus strand of JANKKI010000391.1, from coordinate 537,312 downwards.
CACATAACAAATAATATCCTATCAAATTAATTATACATATCATCATCATCCTCCCTTCTTAAAAGAATTTTGTCCTCAAAATTCACACCTTAAGGCGTAAATACTTCGAGGTATTTCTTTTGCATCTCAACTTTTTGTTCCCGGGTTGCCTCTTCTACCCTATGGTATCTCCCTAACACCTTAACCAAGGGGAATCCCTTTGGTCCTCAATACTTTTTTTTTTTTCAATCCACTACCTGTATTTCTTTTTCTTAAAACGAAAGATCATCTTGTATTTCCAATTCTTCATGATGTAATCGAAAACATATTAAGGATATGAATGATAGTTCTTCAGAAGTGGGATATAAAAAATATTCTGCATCTTAGATAATTTAGGTCGTAGGTCCTCTCCAATTTTTCAAACGGTCCTACATACCTTGAACTTAACTTCCTACCTTTCTTATGCTTAATTACACCTTTCTACGTTGAGACTTTAAGGAATGTCTAATATGTGATTTCATACTCCAAGTCTTTTCTTCTATTGTTTGCATAACTTTTCTGTCGACTTTGAGCCGTGCGCATTCGTTGCCAAATGAGCTTAACTTTTTCGTAAGCTTTCTCAATCCAAGGTATGTTAGCTACTCCAATAATCTTCTTTCATTGATTTCATCCCAATATATTGGTGAGTGATATTTTCTGCCATACAGGGTTTCATAAGATGCTGTGCCGAAGATAGGGTGATAACTATTCTGATAGGCAAACTCTACCAATGGTAGATGTTGATCCCAATTACCTCCTAAGTTGTACAAGCTCTAAGCATATCTTCAAGTGGAATTTGAATGGTTTTTTTAGGTTGACCATCAGTTTGTGGATGTGCCGTAATACTAAGGTTAAGCTTGGTACCCAATGCTTGTTGTATTTGGCTCCAAAATCAAGAAACGAACCGAAAATCTCTATTAGAAATGATGCTCACAGGTACACCATATAACCTTATAATCTGGTCATGATATATTCATGCTAACTTCTCAAGAGGATACCACACATTCACTTGTAAGAATTCACAAATTTGGTAAGCCTTTCTAAAACAACCCAAATTGCATCATGTGATATTTGAGTTAGCAAGTTGGACACAAAGTCCATAGTAATGATGTTCCTATTTTCATTCAGGTATTTTGAGAGGTTGAAGTTATCCTGATGGTTTTTAATGCTTCAGTTTAACTTGTTGAAAAGTTAAATGAGTTGAAACAAAGTGCACAATATCTTCTTCATATTATCCCAACAATAGGGTTGCTTCATATCATGATACATTTTATTGCCTCCTGGATGGATAGTATACTTTGGATCGATGTGCTTCTTCTAGGATTTCCTTCTTTTTCAATGTCTTGTGACACATAAATCTTATTCTGAAATCTTTATACCCCTTTTGGTCCAACACTATAATATGGTAATTATTTTTTTTGTGCACTATCTCGATGTTGTTGTAACATGGGATCCTTTTTCTGAGCCTATTTGATTTGTAACAATGGAAAAGATTTGGCACTAATATTGCCAAAAGTTACTCGTCGTAATGTTTGTCTTGGATGCCACTCACAAATACCTTCATCTAATTTCCATTGCTTCACCATTTGGCGCAACACTTGTGCTTTCTTGTTTAAAGCATCTGCAATAATGTTCACCTTTCGTGGGTGATAATGGATGTTATAATCGTAATTTTCCAGAAATCCATCCGTCGACATTGTTGCAAATTTAATTCTTTTTGAGAGAGCAAGTACTTGAGACTCTTATGCTATGTGTACACTTCAAAAGTCACACTGTATAAGTAATGTCTCTACTTCTTTAGACTGCAAACACCACAATAACCAATTTCAAGTCGTGAGTTGGGTAGTTTTTCTCATAAAGTTTTAGTTTTCGGGAGGCATACGCAATCTCTTCTCCATCTTTCATTAGCACACAACCTAAACCTTCTTTAGAAGATCTGTATACGCTACAAATTTCCTTTCTGATTGGGTAACGCCTAAATTGGTGCAATAGTCTAACTTTTCTTTGACCCTTGAAAACTAGCTTCACTTTTATAATCCCAAATGAACTTGACTTGTTTCTGAGTCAACTTGGTTAAAGGACTAGCAACCTTTGAAAAATCTTTCAAAAAATTTGCACCTTGGTTACATTCTCTGGTTGTTTCCAAGTCACTATTTCCTCTACCTTCGATGGATCTATTGCAATTCCTTTTCTAGAAATTATGGGATCCAAGAATGATACCTTATTTAACTAGAATTCACACTTACTAAATTTAGCATATAGCTTATGTTCCCTCAAGGTTAGTAACACCACTCATGCTCCTCTTGTGTCCATTTAGAATAAACAAGAATGTCATCCATAAATATCACCACAAAATGATTCGAATAGGGTTAGAAATTTTGGATCATTAAATCCGTAAAAGCTACCGAAGCACTTGTTAAGTCAAATGGTATGGCCACAAACTCATAATGTCCATATCGAGTACTAAAAACAATTTTAGCCATATCTTTCTTTTTGATGTGCAATTGGTTATAACCTTGTCTCAAGTCCTTGTAATTAGTCAAACAGTTCATCAATAAGAGGCAATGGGCACTTGTTTTTAACGGTGATGTTGTTTAGCCTTTAATAATCTATACATAGTCTTAAGATTCCATCCTTCTTTTTTCACAAACAGGACAGGTGGACGCCATGGACACACTAGGTTTAATAAAACCTCATTCCACTAAGTCTTGCAACTTAGTTTTTAACTCTTCTAGTTTTGCTGGTGCCATATGATATGGCACTCTTGGAATCAGTACTGATCCCGATATTAAATCAATCACAAACTCAATCTCTATCTTTCCGGGAGTAAGGAGGTTGATTTTTCTAAAAAAACATCAGGATAGTCCTTCACAATAGGTACTTCAATTTTAGCCTTTTCCATTGGCTTATTAATCATATAGGCTAGATATGCCTTAGCTTCTTTCGATAATAGTTTTCTAGCATGCATACCCGAAATAAGTATTGTAGAACTTGTCATTCTTTTTGTATCAAATTCTAAAATTGGTTCATTGGGTACACAAAATTCAATAATTCTTGCTCTACAGTCTAGTTGGGCATGATACTTAGACAACCAATCAATCCTAATATAATGTATATCCTTGGATTGATAAAGATATTAGATCAGTTGGAAAACTTTGTTCCCCTAACTTGGACATCACAATTCTTATAAAGTGAATATGTGATTAGCACACGATCTCCCATAGATGTACTAACTTCTATTTGATATGGAATTTTTCAACTTCCACACCAATATCATGCATGAAATTGAATGTCACAAAAGAATATGTAGGTACAAAATCTACATCTATTAAAATTCTAGCGAATTGATGGAATACATGGATCATACCTTCAATGACATTAGAAGCTTCTAGAATATCTTTCTTATCAATTGTGAACACCCTTCCAAGAAATTTCTATTTACTAGACTCTTTTTCAAGTATCTTTTGAATTGCCTAATTTAGCATCAAAAAAAACTTTTTTCCTCCCGCATTTTTGGAAAGTTACTAATCTGGTGTTTTGCACTTCCACAGTGAATACAATTACTTGACTTTCTCCAACATTCACTTTCTTTATGATTAGGTTCACATTATCCACAACTTTGTTGTGTCGGTGCTACATGCTGGACTTTAGGTAGTTTTGTCGACCTTGATGGACTCCATAACGGTACTTTGGGACCTCTTTGAATAGTGATTGGCTTCTGCCTTTTCCTTCATCCAATTATTTGAACTGGCCATTTTGCAAGTTTGAAAAGGTTTAAGTCACATTGTATTACTTTTAACATGTTGAGGCTTTTCTAATGCCTCGTCATTATGTTTCAAACATTGCTTATGCTAAATCATGTTCAATTTCTCAATTAAGCCCTTGTAGAAATCTCTTTTCGCATTTTTTGCCCGTTTCAACCATTCAGGAACAAACCTTGAGAGATTACTGAATTGTGCTTCACATTCAGTCATACTCATGGTTATTTGATGGAGACTTACAAATTCACCTTCTTGTCTTTCTTGTGATGTCAAGGGTATAAATTTATCATTGAATTCCTTAGTATAATTCATCCAAGTCCAAGGAGTTTTTTTTTATATCCATTTTTGTTGAACCACATTCCATCAAGATCGTGTGACCCTATCAAATTGAAACACGCAAATGAGACCTTTGTTTCTTCGAAATACTCTGGGGCAGAAAAGATGTTTTCAATGTTCTCCAACCAATTTTTCACTTGTTCTTCATCGGGACTTCCATTAAATTTAAAAGGCATAAATTTCTAAAAATGTTGAAAAGTTAGGTTGTATCACCAATTAGAGGCTATAGGTTGAGCATTGGCCAAAGGTACTTGATGAGGCTCTAATCTTTTCAAATATTGATTCATTCGATTAAGGGCGTTGACCACTTGTTCCCCTATATTATTTCCATACCATTGCCTTGTTCAGGTTGAGCTGTGTAGGAACTTCTTCTGGTGCAGGTTCCCCCCTAATAGGATGGGATCCCCGTTGTCTATGTCTTCCTCCCTCCATTCTAACAATATATAACATTAAATATATAAAGAAAATAGCACGTAAAGACATAATTTGCATATGAAACACAGTTTTGCAATAAAAGGAAACATCTATCTTTTTCATATATAGTTAAGCATTAAATACACTACAAAGGATAGAAACATAAGTTCCTGTCCTATATCTTACACTAAAAAATATATCATACACAACTTTATAGCCAAGAATAGGTCAACATTTACAAAGCAAAATACATCATCCTTAAAACCTATTCCTATCCCAAGAGACCTCCAAAATATCAAAAAGGATCTGTCGCCTAGTCAAAAAATAACAATATCTGCATATACCAACCCCAAAAATAATAGTCTTTTCTTTTTCTACGATATCATTCTCCAACCATTAACGTCAGAGAGTCTAGTAGGTCCAACTACTGAAACATTGTTAGATCCAATCTTCGAAGGATCTTCTTCTTAGCTAGTATCTGATAATTCAACTCCTTCTATACCTTTGTTAGCTAGTTTGTTTAGTGCTCAGCATTCAATATGAAGATCTTGCATATGTGCACTAACCTCATTAACGGTGCGACTGAGATGTCACCTAATATCTTGTATACCCAGGCCTTTTGTCGCACCATCAAAGCCTTCCTTTGTACTTTTGATTCAAGTTCCCTTACTCGCTAGCGTATTTTCAAAAGTTGACTTTGTGAATCTGCCACCATTTGATAGGCGGTGGTATTCTCTCTAACAAGTCTATTTCTTCCCTCACAATTGGTAGAACTACTCGATCAGGATAAGAATATATTTGTTGAAAGAAGTGGCTACACCAACTCATAGACCTCCTAGGAGGGTTATACCGGCTAACCCTTGTTCCAACTTTCAGTTGATAGTTAACCTTTGGTCGACTATGATAGCTAGGTGCCTGTCTTTCTTCACTGGCCATAACCTACATCCTTCATCATAAATAAAATAAGTAAACATAAGTAGTCACATAAGTCCAAACAAACAAAGGTTTGACTCACAAAATAAAATAATTAGTCAAGAAACATTATCACATTCTCTAATCAACTTAGACATTGATACCAACTGTGATAACTGGATCTCCAACTTGTGGGGACCTAGTTGGTCGACTTATTGGCTTTTACCAGGACTAAACAAATAAAACCATACCTACGATAAATTACTGAAAATCCCAAATTTATAACATATACATCACAAACCACCTTTAATATATAGTTCAAGCCATCTAGGCTTCCAAAAACATATACCAACATATAGCTATATTACTTGTACAAATACACATTCAAACTATAGCTAAATTTAGGAAGACTACAGACATCAACCTACTAGTTAACAACCAACACAAACAAACTACAAACAACCAAAGAAAACTTCTATTTGCAATACAGTCTCTTCACAAAATCCTTAGATCTTTAAGGAAAAATAAATTTTAAACATACTATGAGCTTATGCCTAATGAGACCCAAAACAAAAAGAGATTTTATGCGAATCACATTCTAGACATGCTACTGCAATTAGACAATCAACAAATAACAACAAAATGAACACATAGAGAGTAAATCAAATAAACATAAGGGTGGATATGATCAACATCAATTGGTAGCTGTATAGATGCCATGTCTCTTATTCGCCAAGATAATAAAAGAACTCCAATACTCAGCCATCAAAACTTGATGCAAATAAATCCCTCCAAATACCAAACTCAATGCAATCCATCCAAACTCCAAGTGGCAACAATAGATTTGGTAAACTCGAGAGTACCAGTATAATATCACATGCCCAAATATTGATGATCATCTCGTCCAAGGTGATTGGGTAGTAAACCTATAGTGGGTATAGACCATTTCTACCAAGTCTGATACTGGTCCAGCCTATCCAACTTACACATAGCATAGGCCCAATACCCGGTGTGATAAAATACAAAATCGGGTGTACAACAAGTACAAGTAATTTTGCATATGCAAATGAATCGTATCTAAGGAGTTCAAAGTATACTAGTCATATTGTGTGTTGAATTTAGGCACCCGAAAAACACGTAAAAGCTACTAAAAATTTTTAGTAGTATCATGAAATTCACCATAAAAAGACTCATTAAAACAAGAATTAGGAACACTCACTATTCAGATAAAAGCCTTCACAACCATCTTCTTTTCTTTTCTTTAACCTGTACAATTAACCAAAAGTGCCCAATCTGTATTATTTTCTCTATTAAGATGTCAAAAATAATGCATACTTATACATATTTTTAACATGGCATAATGTATAAATAGTTCTTTAAAAATCAGTTTTGATATCCTTAATCCTTAGATATTGATTTTAGTATTACGTTCTTATACTTTCAAACAACTCTAGTTGGCTTAAACTTGTTATTCTAGCTATCTTTAATCATGAAAATTCAAATTAAACTTTTTAGGTTAAGTAACACATTACTTAATTACATTACAATTCTCTCAACTAGAAATTTCTCACGATGATATTAATGAATAAATAAGAGGACCAAATTGAATTTAGCCCTTATATTTAATCCAACCTTACCATTTTAAATATGCAGCTCCTAAATAGGCTAAACTAATAGACTAAATTCACTAGTAATCATAGGTTTAAAATTCAGCTCTTAAAAAGTTTTGTAGAATAAGCACAAGCCATATCATATATTCATATACATTAAGCAACTATCCAACTCTTTGAAATCGAATTCTATCTAATTTAATTGAAACTATTTATTCCAATTCTAGCAAGATTTAAGAAACTTAAATCATAGCTATTCAGATTAGGTATTTTTGCTTCATTTGTACATATAATTTAACTTTTTCACGTTAAATAGCCCCTAAATCACATAATCACACCAACATGCAAAGAAATTGCTCCTAAGTTGATGTATGCTATCAACTAAGAGTTAAACGCCTAAAACAGTCCACTACAAAGCCAATTACACATGTACAAACACAAACAATTATAGCAGCTATAACATGTTATATGTACACAAAAACTGATCAAATATACATATTTTTCAAACAACTAATCAAGTATATGATTTAGGATTATAGTAAGCGAGTGAAAGAAGTAAATTACCTTCCTAAATTTGTTTTTTTCTGTCCTTCCCCCTTTGCCGTCTTGTTCTTCGTCCTTCTCTTTTTGTTTTGTTTTTCCTTCCTTATTCTGCCTTGTAATAGCTATTATTTAGGTAGTAGTACATATATTTATAAGTTTTTACGAATTTTATTTGGTGGCTACAAGACTAGATTAGAAGATAACAACTCCTACTAACTTGAACTTAGCCATCAAATATGATTTTACATTATTTATATTTCTATTTTTTTAAACTGAGATTTACACTAGAGTTCCCGAGTTCTCCATGGGTACAATTCTTATTTTATTCCCCTTCCCAAAGTTTAGTTAGTAGATTACTAGATTTTTAGTTACCAAAACAACTTAAGAAAGGGAACTCAAGCAATTATACAAAACAAACAATTTCCAACCAAATTAATTATACATATCCTCACAAGTAATATATGTGACTAGTTGAGTAAAGCTTGTCAACAATTTCTTAGATTTTCCACCTGTATAACTGTATAAGATAAGCAATGGCATACCCTTATTCAAAAATGTTTAACCAATATTGATAATTAAACTCAGTGGGCTTAAGAATTAAGTATTCTATGAGAAAATGCATGGCAAATGTGTAACCAAAGATAGGTAGGGGAAGAAGCAGCTACTATTTCCAGATAAAAACCTGCATAAACTAATTAACCAACAATAAGATTTACTGCAATAAGAAGGGGGGAAGAAGAGAGGAATACTCTTTGAGAACTCTGATGACTAAAAAATTGTAAACTCTAAAAGGAACCTGAGAAAGAGTCAAAACTTATTTGTTTAAAGTTTAAATATTAGCCATCACATGAGTTCAGATAGCATTGTAGTTTGAGAAAATGAAGGAGGAAGAAACATCATCTCAAAATACACTATCATATCTAAAAGACATGAAAGAGGGAGTCAAACTCACTTCATGGTGTTCGTCCCGTAGGCATTTGAGGTATTTTGGTGTTAGTTTAGACAATAAGATCATTTCATGGTAAGGTGTTTTGTCAAGTTTTGCCAAGTGGCTATTGTGCTGGGTACTTATTATCCGTTGATGTAAACTTAGTTTAAATATTAGCCGTTGATACTTACCACTACCTTCTTGTTGCTCCCTCTTTTGGTTTGCCTTAGATTTTTCCGTCTTTAGCAGAGACAGAGAGACTCCCAACTCCTATTCAACGATCCTCCTCCGCTTCCTCCCCCTCTTCCAATCTTCTTGCTTGGCTTCACATTTCTCAGGCTCTTCTATCCTATCCTCTTTTCTCTTCATCTCTTCTCATTTGGTGGTATTATTTGTTATAATATTCTCACACATAGCCACGCACACTCTAGACAAGTATACCAACACAATAACACACAAAATCACACACAATAGCACGAAGGGACAGACATGTAGAATTTAAAAAGGCCAAAAACTCTTCTACCAGATGACTTTCGTATTTTTTTGGGTAGAAAAGTTCCAATCATGTTTTTTTTTTTTTTTTTTCTTTCTTTTATTTTAAAAAATTTAGTTCTTTTGAATTGTTTGTGGATTTTAGTTAATGGATTTATAATTCTTTTGGTTTTTATGAAATTTTACTATTCCAAAACAGACGCTGCCCGAGTTTCTTTTACTCAACTGCAGGGTAGTGCTGGTGAAGGTGACATGTTCCAAAATTACACGACAGTGGGGTGGTAAAGCTGAATTCGAATATCAGGCATCTTGTAAAGTTTAAAATCCATTCTTTGCGACAAGTGACTCAACGAAAGTCAGTAAAGACCTCTCAGATCTTGACGACTTTAAAATTAAAACTACAGATAATTCATCGAGTGATGTTATATATAATTGGTAGTTAGTTTGTATATGGTATGAATGTTAAGCACTTAATTTATGCATGTCTCTATTATATTGTTTTACTAAGACTGGTCAAGTTTTGTTTTATAAATAGTACCCCAAAAAATCTCAGTTGAAGAATTATTGATGTAGTAATTGAATTGTGCTGTTTTCTTGTGCGCCTATTTGGTGTTTTATTTATATAATGAATGATCTATTGTATATGTTTTTTTTTTTTTTTTTTTTTTTTTTTGAATTATTTTCTTGAATCTTGGTTAGATTGGTGTAATTAGTCCATGAATGTTTAGGATATGAGTTTCGTTTTTTCTTTCCAAAAATGCTTTAGAGTTGGTTTGAAATGTGAAATTACTAGTTACATATGATGTTATTATTATTATTTTTTTTTCAAAGTCTGCATATTCATTAAATAGCAAAGATTATGTACAGAATGTAGGACAACTGTCCTTAACATCTTCCTTAGCTGCTAACATCGGCCAAGAGGGGAAATTTGGATTCCCAAACTATCGCATTAACGCTGTCTAAGGCAAACTTTGCTAACATCAGCATATTCATATGATGTTATGATGTGTTCTACTTTAGCTATTTGGCATTGTAGTCAATTTTGTCAACCTTGATTCCAAATTTTACGGATTATATATTTTAACTCCCCAAATGATGAACTTTTTTTACCAAAAAACATTAGTATTTTTATTAATTGAAAATAAACAATCACACACACATGTTCGCCACCACACAGAGACATATGCACACATGCAAAATGCCTAGAAGTGCTATTCTTGCAAGATTAATAATATTATTAATTTTTCTATTCCAATTTTAATTTTTTTCTTTATTTTCAGCTCATTTAATTGGCCTATGAAATTTATTAAATTGGTTTTCTTTGTTTTGGTTTTTTTTTTTTTTGGTTGCAATTTCCATAGTAAGTTGGTTTCAGCAAGAAAGTTCCATCGACATTCTTACCCAAATCTTCGCTGGTAAGGTCTAAAGCTTTGTCGATGTTATGATTTTCTTTCTCGAGTGAAGTAGTGATATTTGAAATGGTTTATGAGTGGTTAGATGGAAATTCGACATGGGATGAGGTTACATGGTCATATTTGGGGCTCAAGCAATTTTTTTGGTTATACCCTACCCATGAAGATTTGGGTTTTGCTGTTGTTTTATTTTTTTATTACAAATATTTTTAATATCGGTTCCTGTCTTTTGTGCATATGAATGAGTTTTTCACTTTCCCTGGTGAATGTTTTCTTTTTAATTTGGATTTTTCAGAAATTCTAATTGGTTTAGTCTTGGTTTCGTAAATGGTGAGAAAAAGCTAGACTTTTATCTCTTTTCGGCAAAAGATTATGGCTTTACAGTGATTATATGTTTTTATTATTTATTTTATTTTGGGCTTTTGAATTGTTTCATATGATGGTTTAGTAATCTAGCGTTTTTAATCATTAATTTTTTGAGTTAATTGTATAATTTGATGATAAGTTGAATATTTTGGAAATGGAAAAAATACTTTCTGGTTTAGTTAGCGTGATATGAATTTAATTGCATATTAATTGCCCATTAGACAATTTTATTTGTTGTTTTGGACATCTATGTGAGTAAAAGAATAAGAGACTCCTAGGGTAGTTAAGGTTAAATCAGAGCAAACTCTTAAGAAACAAACATTGAGCTAGAGCTTGAATTGAGACCCCTTTTTTCCCCATTTTTAGCTTAGGTATGGTATTTTTATTTTTAAAATTTGGGAAAATTTCTATGTTCTACTCTTGATTATCAATTTTGTTTGGGTCAGTTCAATCTTGATTTTATGCTTTCTTAAAATGACAAGTTTTGTCCTTCTTCTTTGAAATTTGTAAAATTGTGTCAATTACTAATTCTGCTTGCTCTTTGTTTGGTCTCAATAATTTTATAAATGGCTTAATTGCTTTATTTTTGTGTTTAGGTTTTAATTGAAGGGTTTTAAGTCTTAAGAGCTAGAGAGAACTATTTGTTGTTGAACCCTTCAGTCCAAAATATACATTTTAGCTATGTTGGTAATGATGCTAATGTTCCTTGTTTTTCAGTTTTACATAATTGTTACCCATACGGACCTTTGAATTTCTATAGGGAAGAGGTTCAAGTATCTATATTCTATTACCTCATTTGTTTTTCCTATTGCTCCTGTGTTAAGTGCTTAAAAAGGCATATTGCGGTTTGCCTGATCTTTGAATATTTTTGATGCTTTTGTCAAAGACCCCAGGTGAGTATCAATCTGATGTTGGACAAAGTGAGACAGACTTTTCTCCCTTCATCTTCATGTCATGTTATTTCATTTGTCTCCAAACTTCATGCTAATGAAAAGAAAAACCAAATTTGACTACACCTTGATTCTCATTGCAAAAAAAGAACAGATCATTTTCTCTAGCATAATGTTTTGGTATGTTCTACGAATTGCTTGCTTTCATCTTCGTGTTATTTTCCTTCAAAAAAAAATAAAAAATAAAAATCTTTTATTTGTTCTTATCTTTTTAACTCCAAATAGTGGGAATTTATTCTGCCTAAATTCTTGGTCTGTACGATGTCATTGATTGTGTTGCTTGCCTTGCTATGAACCCACGGTCCTTTTTCTAATTTAACTTTTAGATCATATCAGAGATATTCTAATGCGTCATATAATTAGATCATAGTTTTGAAATGTTAATGGCTTGATGCCCAATAAAGTCTCATTCCTTCAAGTGTCATCAGTTTCAGAACTGGTGGTGGAGGTGCATATCTAATGGGAATAGCAATGGGGTTCTTTATTTTCTATCATACAATATGATAAATAACATGTGGTATTCCCGTTGTTTATATTTTCTAGCAATGGGGTTCTTTATTTTCTACTAAGGTAAGATTTTTTAAACCGCTAGTAATTTCTTATCTACTTTATATTTTCTTATTACTTAAATCAAGGATTTATCAAATTGAGTTCCATTGAACTAAACTTATTCCAAACTATAACGTTTTGTGAAGCTTTTTTGGTAAAAAAATCACATAAATTAATTCTTAGATAGCAGGGAACATCTTGAGGATGGAATAAACACTTCATCATCGATGGTTGACATTGCTCCTAGTAACCAAGTTTGGCCTCTTGGATTAATCTTCAATCTTATTTACGGGCATGATGCGTGCATGACGGGTACTGAACATTATTTTTGGGTGATAAAGTAAGGCAAAGATTAAGTATCCTGTCTTTGGTCTTACTTATAAACTCTGTAGTGTGGATTAAATTTTAAAAAATCTATAACATCAGTTAATGTAAACAAGATTCTTTAAACTTTAATCCTAACCACAGAATCGAAGATGGAATAAAAAATTTAGTCTATCTAAATATTTTTCATAAAGTAAATTATGACAGATATTATGGGTACACAATCGAGTCCTAATACCTTTTTGTTGGGGTTTGAGGGCTCTCTTTGGTAGTTCATAGAAAGTAAACAAATGCTGCCAGTTTACACGAGAGTGATGCTTTTTTAAGCTACTAACCACCTCATGAATATGATAAATAGTAATTGTCACCTTAATACTTTAGAATGATAAAATGATCAACCGTTATTTGTTCATACGAAGTTCTAAGAATTCACTCTCAAACCGAACAACCCCATGGATAGGATTTAACTTCAATCTTGTAATCTCCTATCAATATCATAGAAATTTTATCTATATGAATGGACTTATAACACTGTAGACTAAGTTATGCTTCATTTATGTTCTTTGAGTAGTTGATATGGGAAAATTTTTACATGGATCAAAGTATACGGTGGGATTGTACATCTTGTGATTCATATTGTTCCATATTCATCAACTTTTTTAAAAAAATTAACAAGTTAATAGATGTCAAACAATATAGATCACAAAGTGTACGGTCTACCATATACCTTAATATATACAAAAATTTTCTAATTGATAGGAGGCACTAACATGTACCAAAGGTAACAGTGCATCAGCTACCACTCGAGCGGTCACGTGCTGGTAGCATCTGTTAAAGGTACAAAAAGAATCCAAGGTTGAGACTAAGATTATTCAGAAAAACGAGCTCCCTAGAGGTAAATCTTCTTTCCATCCACTGTTTTGTATTTGTTCTCAAGAATATCAAAGTTGAATTTTTTTTGCAATCTTATTAACCTAAACAGACAATAAAAGCCGAAGTTTTTGAAAATGAGAGCATCGCTTAAGTATGGCATGGTGTCAGGTGCGTTCTACAATGTTTCGAGTTTAATATATTCTTGCATTTATCCAGGGCAATAGATATAGGATATTGAGCAAAGAAGTCCATGTACTGTGAGGCCAAAGAAACATTGGGCGAAGAGCCTTTACAGTTCTATTTTTAGTATATGATTTGTTGAGGTTAGGGGAATCCAATTAAATTACCAATATTTTTAGCTTTCATACTGATATTTGGCATGCATATTTTTGTGGAGTGATGTATGGTTGTGTTAGTAAAATCCAATTAAATTACCAATATTTTAGCTTTCCATACTGATATTTGGCATGCATAATTTGTGGAGTGATGTATGTGATGGCTAACTCTAGCAAATTAGAGTTATTTTACTCTAAATTATAACATTTTGATTGTTAAATTCTGAATTTTGAGTAATTAATTAAAGGTTTTAGTTAATTTCTTTTATATGTGTTTATATTTTTGTTCTTGTTAAATATGATAAGTTTTTATTAAAATTTTAGCTAACTTAATTGTTAATTGGGTTAATATTATGCAGGTCTAAATTAGGGATTAGAAACTGGAATGAACAAAGTTCAAGGACCAAATTACAATTATGGAAGAAATGAAAGCTTGTTGGGAAGAGAGTCTAGATCGTGATCTGGACTCGAAAAAATGACTTAAGTGACTTAGAGTCCATATCGCAATTTGAAAATCCATATCATGATATGGACTCGCTGGTGGTTTAAGTTGTAAAGGCAATTTGTAACATTCTAGCAACTAATTTCTGATTTTTGCTTTGTGTAATACTCCACTATTTAAACTAGTTTTAAGTTGTAATAGAAGTAAGTAGGAATAAAGTAAGTAGGTAGTTAATGTAATTCTTAGGATAGATTAGGATAACTTAACTTTCAAATTTCCTCTTTAATGAAAAGTTTTCTTTAATCATTTTTTAGATCTAGTTTTAATTTCCTTGCAAGTTTAAATTTTGATTAAATAATTATAGTGGGTTAATCTTCAATTTCAAATAGATATAATTTTTACTTGTTTTCTAGTTTAAATTAGTGAGAATCTCTTTGCTTTCATTTTAGGGTTTCATAGATAAATTAGGATTTTTGTTGATTTATTACTTCTTAGTTAAGAATACTCAATTCCTTGCATTAATTTCTAATTAATTTTAGTGGGCTTTCTTTATTATTGACAAAAATCCAAAAATATTTAGATTTCAAATTTAACTCTTTCCAAATTCTACTTTAGAAATAAGAGCTTCTAGTCTCCAGAACTTCTTTGAAGTAGTCTTTTTAATTGGGTTACTTACTTGCTTTTTAAGTTTAGTCTTATTTTGGTTAGTTAAAAGTAGAATTAAGTGCTTTTATTTAACAGGTTGCTTTTATTAGTTTCTCAATTTTGTAATTGCTTAGTTTCATTTATTTGCTTTAGTAGATAATTTAGTTTAAAATTAGGTTTTAATTGCAGTTTCATTTATTTGTTTCAGTAGATAATTTAGTTTAAATTAGGTTTTAATTGCTTGAGTTTAATTATGGATTTGAGTAGTGTAGTTTCATCTTCTATTGTTTGATTTTGCTTAACTATACAAGGATCCGTAAATCTTGGTAATTGCTTGCCAAACAATTTTCGTAGGAATGATACCTACTCATCCTATACTACTTTCAACTCCGTATACTTGCGGAAGTTAGGTAGAGTATAGTGATCTTGTGAGGTTAATCATTGCTTGTTTGTTTTTAAAGTTAAACTCTACCTAAATAAGCAATCAAGTTTTTGGTGTCATTACCGGAGATTGTCCTTGGTATTTGGCAATATTAAGCGCTTTACGGGTCCTGTAGATTAAGCACCTTATTTAATTTAATTGTTAATTTTGTTTATTCGGCTGCGTTTATGTTTGTTGGTTGTCTTGCGGAATTGACATGGCACTTAAATTGACTATTTGCTTTGATTTTGTTGTAGTGCATGGTAAGAGGAGATAAAGGGCTGTTTATTTGCTGGGGCAAGGAAAGGGAACGAGAGTTAAGGTAAATCCGAAAGTTTAGAAGGGTACAATAAGAGCAAGAAAGAATTGAAATGGCAAATGCTAATGCTAATCACAGGAATTTGAACATGAAGAAAGATGAAGAAGACGTTGATGGAAATAATGGAATAGGTAGTTATGGGAATGGAAGGCCATTGAGGGAATATGCTTGCCAAATTTTGATAGGGATAACTCTAGCATTGCACGGATGCCCGTGCAACCTAACAATTTTGAAATTAAGCCCACCTTTATCCAAATGGTCCAAACTCATGCAATGTTTGGGGGTGGTCCCAATGAAGATCCCTATACACATCTCATGAACTTTGAGGAAGTTTTGGACACGTTCAAATTCAATGGAATGCACCTGGATTGTTTATGAGTACCAATTAGGGTGTTTCCTATCTCTCTAAGGGATAGGGAAAAATTATGGCTTCAATCCCACGCCCAAGGAACGTTTACTACTTGGAATCAACTTGCTCAAGAATTCTTGGCAAAGCATTTTACACCCACAAGAATCACCAAATTAAGAAATGAAATTACTTCCTTCAAGATGTTGGTGAAAGCTTAGGAGAAACTTAGGAGTGGTTCAAGCAGTTGCTAAGGAAATGTCTTCACCTTGCGATTCATTTGTGGATTCAAATCCAAACTTTCTATAATGGTTTGACTCAAGAGACAAAATTTTTAGTGCATGCCTTCGCCGATGGGTCCATCTCTTACAAGACACCGGAGGAAGCTCAAAAGTTGCTCAATAGGATGGCATACAATCATTATTATCATGGACCGATGACTCCACCGGTGGCTCAGCACCAAGCCAATCAAACTAATGCACAAGGTGGAGTGTTAAATTTGAACATGCAAGATGCTCTTTTGGCACAATAATTAGTATGTTCATGAGTGTAATGAACAATGTTGCAAAGGCATTGGAGAACTTAGAGAAACCAACTAGTGTAAATGTATTGTCTTCTTCTCCAACCCAACCGAGTATGGTATGTGATTTTTGAGGAGGCAGTCATGAAAATGGACAATGTGAGATGCCTTATGGGTCCAATGAGCAATTCAATTATGTGTCTAATCAATAATCATTTCCAAGGAATCCATCCGGAGCATATGGGATTACATATAATTCCTCTTGGAGGAATCATCCTAATTTTTCGTGGAGCAACACCAACAATCAATCCAATCCTCCTTATCAACCAAATCCCCTATATCAAAATGTCCAACACAATCAAGCTTCAAGTTCCTCACAAGAGACCTTATCAATTGCCACATCAAAGAAATTTTCAAACCAACTTATATCAATCTTTCTCTAACCCTTCAATTCCAAACCAACAACCAAGACCTCTTTTCCAATATGCAAATTCCTCCCAACCCATGTATCATGATCAAAAAATATTCTTCAAGAGAGAATGTGTGTGAAGATGGTTGGAAAAGAGAAGCCGAGTATTTGGTAAGAGAGTTAGAAAGGAAAAAGGAAAAACATAAGAGAGATTATGAGAATTTGAAGGCGTCGACGAGAAATTTGGAAATTCAATTGGGGTAATTGGCAAGGTTGAATAATGAAAGACCTCTAGGGGCACTTTCGAGTGATTCCATTCCAAACCCTAAGGAGGAATGCAATGCCATAATCCTAAGGAGTGGAAAAGAGTTAGTGGAATCTGAGGAGAAGAAAAAGGTTGAGAAAGGACATAAGGAACAAAAGTTGAGGAATGACATAAGGAACAAAAGTTGAAGGCAATTGAGAATAAAATGAAAGTTGTTGATGATGAAGACAAGAAAGAACAAAAGAATGAGATCAAGGTATCCAAGAAGAAGCATGTGGAGGAACCTTTGAACATGGACTCATCAATAAAAATTCCATTCCCTCAAAGGCTCATTGATCCAAGAAAGAAGGAAAAAGAGAAGCAATTCACCTACTTCTTGGATATGTTGAAAGGGATTAATGTCAGCATTCTTTTAATTGATGTCCTCACCAAGATGCCTAACTATGCTCATTTCATGAAAGATATTTTGGCAAGGAAGCGAAAGTGGGATGATGATGAGAAGGTATGCCTTGATGACCAGTGTAGTGCCATTTTTCTACCATGTGGTTCTAAAGTATAAATAATGACTAAATTTTTATAGTATATTATCAGTATATTATTACTTTGTAGATAAACACATGCATATTTGTATTATAAAAATTGACTTTAGTTTGTTGTTACTTACTATCTATTTAAAATTCACATTAAGGAGGTGTTTGGTTCGCATTCGGAAATTGAAATCGGAATGGGAGTCATAAACTCCACTATAGGTATGGATTTATGTCAGTCCTTTTTACTTGTTTGGTTTTAATAAGGAATGGGTATCATTATGTTGGTAAGTTAATAAATTTGAAACCCATGACAGAAGTAAAGAATGAAATGTAGGCATTTTCTAACCATTTCATTATCTAACCATTTCATTATCATAGAATAATTCCTATAGTGATTAACCAAACAATATCAATGAGTATCATTAACCTTGATTCCCATTCTTTCCCTTCAACCCATTAATCAAAGACCTCCTAAGTGCTATAAAGTAATCCAATCTGTAAGATTCAGAGACTCATCAAGAGGCATGTAACGTTGTGCTAATGGACCGATGGCTAGCTTGTAAATATACAATGACAAGCTCTTGGACCGAGATCCTTCTCTTTCATCGGAAAGGGAGATATGTGGCAACGGTGTCTCGTAATCCTTAATTTGCATTGTTGTGAAGTAACTGTAACAAGTAAATAAAGCTTGGAAATTTGTTATGGATAGAAAACAAGTATTCTTACAAGGTAACCAAATGCAAATTCGGATAGGGAAAAGATGACCGTTCGAATAAGATTGTCAAAGTTTCTCTATGAATAATTAATTGATTTCTAGAATCAAAATTGAATGCTGCCGAATATTCAAGCCATGAAGATCCTGCGATCCTGCGATGATTATATTTTATTGTAATCTGGATGCATGCTTATTAATAAGCTTGTTTTGGTGCATATGTATTTTCACAAGGTATAAGAATTGGCCGTGAATATTTAAGCCGTAATGGTAGTATCAGTAAATATTTGAAAGCTATGAAGCCGAATAACAAAGTCAAGAAATCATTCTAGTTCAAAGGTGCAGTAATAATACAAATTCTTTCAAATTTTCAAGAAAAAAAGTTACCCATGGCTGATTTATTTTGAGGTAACGGTGAATAGCGGCAAACTTCAACAAGGGGAAAATCAGCTGCGGGAACAGTAGTGAAAAAAAATTTCTGTGGCGAGTTTAGTAGCAGGACAGCAAAACAGCAACAGCAGCAGGATAGCAAAACAGCAACAGAAGCAGGACAACAAAGCAGCAGCAGTTAAACAGCAACAGCAGCAGCAGCAGGACAGCAAAATAGCAGCAGTAGTAGCAGGATCAAGCAAAACAGCAATAGCAGTAGTAGCAGGACAGCAAAACAGCTGCAGCAGCTGGACAGTAAAATTGCAGCAGCAAAACAGCAACAGCAATAGCAGCAAGACAGCAAAACAGCAATAGCAGCAGCAGCAGCAGCGACAAAAACAAATTTCAGCAGCAAAAAATATTCACGGCAGCAATATTGAAATTTGATGGCAACAACCACAATAAACAACAACAAAATTCAACGGAGGTAGTGGCAAAATTTGGGCAGAGGCACCAAGAGAAAAAAAAATCATCAAAGGCAGTGGCAACGATAGCAAAGCAGAAATAGTAGCAGCAAGCAGCGGCAACGGTAATAAGGTACCAAACTTGAATGCAATGCTGACATGATGATTTATAGCAGCACCAAGGCAGCACTGATGGCAGTAGGAAAAATAAAGTTTTACTGCAGCTTTGATTGTTGAGAAGAAATTATGTCCACAGTCACCATTATTTATAGTTTTCTTTGGACAAGTTCTAAGTTGTGCTTGTACTTGTCTTATTGTTTAAGAAATTGAAGATTGATTTCGTTTCAGAGAAGAATTCTTTGGCTCGTCTTTTAGAATGTCCAATTTGTTAAATAAGTCAAGTATCATGCGGACTCAAGTTGTTGATATTATTGGAATTTGATTCCTTTGAGTATTGAGTTATTTGCAAGGTTGGGAATTCAAGTTGGATAAAGAATTCACTATAGTTTGTTATTAAGTGCAAGTTAGGGTCCATTTCTACTCAGTGAAATTTGGCTTTAGATTCCAGTTTAATAAGATGAGGATTGCAACTTACGGCTAATTCAATTGGAGCAAAATTGCTTTTGTCAAAATAAAAGATCACAAGGAGTGGTGTTCCAATAAGGAGTGGTAGAATTGTTTTAAAACAATTATAAGTTACAGCAATCTTTGTATAATTGAAAGATGATTTGGGTTTAATTTTGACAAAGTTAAGGCATCAAGGTTCCGTTATCCGAATGACACATGATAGGTTTCTATATAGTCCACTGGCTAATAAAATTTCTTACCGAGGGTAACTCATATCAAAGTTTGTATTAGCAAGGGATTTGCTTTAGAACTCATTGTGGAGTTCGTTTAATCCCGACTCAACAAGGTGACTATCTTGGAATTCATGCGACTTGAGGATTTAATTCCTTTGGCTATTAACTTGGTTAACAACTTTGGAAGTTCTGTTTGACAAGGAATTGGTTCGAATTTACTTCAACAAGGTATTGGTTTCAAGCCTCCAAGAGTAGTATAGATCTCTTATTCATATCAAGCAATATCACTTTGATGGCGGTGGGATCACTTTACATATGTTCCCTAACTGGATTTGGAATTAAAATATGCTAACTATTGAAAATTTTCAAATGGTGAAATTTAGCTACGTGGTTTTTTTTGATTGATCTAGAATGTCATTTATGATTGGATAAGGTCAACTTCTAATTCCATGCAAATTTTAGCGGCGGTGGAAGGTTCCAATTCAAGTCCGGAAGCACCAAAATCTTTTTTGATTATGGTCCGTATCCTATTCCAATATTTAGTCTTTAAGCAATGGGATTTGGATTACACGAATTCACTTATTCATATAATTTGGAGATCAAAGTGCACATGCATTGGTTCAAGTCTTTAGATTCGGTATTCGAAGGCTAAGACAATTGAAAGTAAAAAAAAATTCTATTCATTGAATTCACTTGGGTAGTATACTTTTGCTTATGGTTTAATTCAACATTAATTTTGGAATATTTTGATGGAGTCCAAAGAATGCCGAGACTTGTCCGCTCAAGCCACAATTCAAAAGTCGGCGTTCGCAAACAAGTTTCGAGGGGGCATTTGTAGACAATGAAATTTTATTTTAATTAAAACTATCATTTGTCTATAAATAAATTTAATTGGCATATTATGGTCCAATTAAATAATGCCATATGTCATATATATTTTGGAACATTGGTTAATTTAAAACCAATTATATTGCTCCACATGTCAAAATGAGGTAGTTCGACCAATCAAATGTATATTTTGTCACTCTTCCAATTAAATTGTGCCATGTCACATGTCTGCAAGACTTGGCCAATAAGGATATATGTACTCTAGTGTTTATCTCTTTATTAATAAATTAAACTAAGGAGATAATATCAAAGCAGTACAATCCCTATGTTTTAATATCTCTTATGTGCAAAGAGATAAGAATTTGTTTCCTAGTATGCAAGTAAGAAGTTACACATGTATTACGAGTCTTCTAACTTGCTCCCCACCCATACATGTATAAATAGGGGTCATCCCTCAGAGGTTCAAGAGACACATAGATACATACACACATATTTTTGAAGTCTAAAAGTTGTGGAAGCTCTAAGTCTTCAAATTTTCTCTTCAAGTCTTCCATATATCAAGATTTGAATATTTTCATCAAGCGCTCTTCAGGTCCCCTATATCAAGATTTGAAGAATTCAAACTTGGTTCGGGAATAAGTTGTGAAGCCTACGGATCGTGTCTGAAGTAAAGAATCGAAGGAATTTTCTCCATATATACATCTATATTGAGAATATCCTCGAGATTGTAACCCTTTATTTCATATATTCATATATTCATATTTTTATCGCTATATTTCTAGTTTGTTCAATTTTTATAGACTTGGAATATTTTGTTGCGCACATATATATCTGTATGTGTGTGTATATATATGTCTGTGTATGTGTGTACATACACACACACACACACATATATATGGATGTATATATGTATATCTATATATATGTATGTATACATATACATAGACACGCACATATATATGTATGTGTTTATGTATACATATATTATATATGTGTGTATGTGTATGTGTATCTGTACATATATATGTGTGTATATATGTGTGTGTATATGTGTACACACATATATATGTGTGTGTGTCTATGTATACACATACATATATATATATATATATATGTATATGTATATACATATGTGTGCACGTACACATATGTATCTATGTGTGCATATATATTTCTAGTTTGTTATATAGACTTGAATACACATATATATATGTGTGTGTATATGTGTGTACTATATATATGTATGTATACATATGTATATATGTATGTTTATGTACACACACATATATATATATGTGTGTGTGTCTATGTATACACATACATATATATATATATATATGTATATGTATATACATATGTGTGCACGTACACATATGTATCTATGTGTGCATATATATGCATATATGTACATATATGTACACATACATATACATACATATATGTACACATACATATGTGTGCACGTACACATATGTATCTATGTGTGCATATATATGCATATATGTACATATATGTACACATACATATACATACATATATGTACACATACATATACATATATATATGTACATATATGTATATGTACACATACACATACATATACATATATGTATATATCTATTTGTTGTATATATATGTGTATGCAATTGTGAACGTGCCTCGATGTCGCGAAGACTTAGGCTTATAGAAGCCTTTACTTTGAAAGACTTAGGCTTCTACTCCCCGAAGGGGCGAGGTGATGGTGGAGAATGAGAATTTTTATCGTCAGAAAGGTGAGCCTCACTCTTGAGGTGAGACTTTACTTGTAGAATCCTTCACTTGAGAAGACTTAGATTTGCCCTTAGATGGGAGAGGAGATCCCAGAGGATGCTAGTTGCACACAATCCTTGAGGCGGCGAATTGTTGATTACTCTGTCCTAAAGGGTAAGAACAAATAAGAACTCTACCCCATAATGCGAGAGCAAGTGAGATCTCAACTCCAGAGGACGAGAGTAAAATAGACTTAGAGTGATCTTTAAGGAAGTTCCTTGGTATCTCTAGAGGATACCAGTAAAGAGCTCCACCTTGGTGGGCATGAATAGGAGTTCTTCTCTTTGAATGAACGAATGCTCAAGTTGTAGTTTGATAAGCATACCCTGAAAACATAGCATTTGGTCGTCTTAGCCTGTGGATCTCTCCATCCTTATCTATAGCACGGGGATCGGGATCCCCAGGTTTCCCCGAAGATTCGATTTGTTTGGTTGATTTTGTTGATGTTGAGAAGTGATCTCTTTGCCTTTGTCTTAGTTATTACGGTGAGTGTTGTGCGTATTAGGTGCCATAACTTAGGATGGTTTTTAGTATCAATTCTTGCAAACGGTGCCAAATATTGATGTATAAAATTTGTTAGCACCAAGGTTAAGGGTCAAATAACCTACATCTAAATCCAAAGTTAACCGATCACATAAAATACTCCAAAGCAAGTGTATTATCACGCGCTGATCTTACGAAAAGAACACCTGAGGCAAAAAATGTGAAGGCGGGACTTGTACCCCAAGGAGAAGATCTGACGCTCAAGTTAGAAGTTGTATGGCAAGAGGAAATTAGCAAATAAAATCTAGAAATAAATTGTAGCTGTGAAAAAATGTATAAGTGTTAGTGAATACTAACTTTGTGTGCCAACTATTTATAGTAGTAAATAGGTCTTTGTGGACATTGGGATTTGGGAATATTATTTAGCCCATGAAGACACTTGTCTAATAAAAATATTTGGCATGTTGGTAGTTCTTTAAACCAAAATGACTTATGTGTCCTTGGAACTAAGTGATTATCATGTCACGTGTCCAAGTATCATAGATTCATATATTTACGCATCATCAGCTGTAATAACCAACATGATGTGATAATTAATTTAATTTCTGTTTTTTACTTTATATTTTCTCAATTAGAAAAATATTTGAAGAAGCACGATTCGTTGTTGATTTCACACCTTAGGAATAGCTGCAGGTGACGGAAAAAGTGTTTTGTCGTCTGTAGTTCAGAGACGAAAATGAAGGTTACTTTGATTGCCTCTTTCTTATATTACATTTAAGTGGACATACATGAAAGCGAAGCAATAGTTTAATCTGGCGTTTACTTATATGTTGCTGGGATAAATGTTATCAAATGATTATTGTTCACTGCAGCAACAAATTCACCGTTCAAAAACCTGATGTCTAGAATGAAAGACAAGCAAAAAAATTCATGGATGGCAACTTTGGATGCTATTTTTAAATCATGTTTTGGCAATTGATTTTTTGGCGAATCTATATATTTATATTGTTTCCAATTCCAAAGTGCAGGTAATAGAAGAGAAATACAACGAACCAGTATACAGCAATGCAAAATATGTAATTGTCGCAATTGATGGGCTTCCTGATCCTGGTGGCTCCAAATTCAAAGATAACGAAAGAGAATCCAACTTGAAATCCATGAAAGAAACTGAGGAGAAATGTGGGCAATTCACACATGTAATTGGAGGTATAGTGATTGCATTTGTTGTTCCAATTGCATGCTGTACTATACTTATGTCTCCGAAAAGTGTGAACTGTATTTCCACCTTTTAGATTTGCATTCTTATTTTGATCATAGTTGAGCATGGGGGTATAAAGTATTATAGCTATTAAATGGTCATTCAAAAGTGACTAAAGAGATCTTTTAAGAGAGAATATAAAATGAATTTTCCTTGTTAACATTTCTTTCTTTTCCTCTTCTATTGATAGGTTATCATAAATCCAAGCTTAGTACTCTTCACATCCACAAAGGTTGTCAAAGTTGATTTTTTATTTATTTTTATTATCATCTTTTATACATTTTTGAGTTTTTGAAACTACAAATGTTATTGCCAGGTGGTAAATTATCAAAATACACTTCTTATGAAGGAAGGCTAGGAGGATAGGGGTAATTTGATCATTTCATTGCATTTTTGCTATGGCATTAACGAATACTGTTGTGACAATAACAGTTTCCTTGCAAAACTTTGAGTATTATTGATGTCTATATTTAGAAAAGGGAAAAATGTAAATTTAGCCTTCAAAATTTAGGTCGTGGTTCATCTCGATCCTCAAAATTCCAAGCAAAACACATTTAGTACTCAAACTTTCTAGTTTTTACCAATTTATATAGGATAAATTTGAAAATTCTGAATTACAAAAGTCATGTTAAATATCAAGTTCCCAACATGGGAAAAATGTAATTTTAACCCTGAAAATTTGAGTTGTGGTTTGTCTTGATCTGTGCCAAACTTCTAAACAAGAGGTATTTAATCCTCAAACTTTCTAATTCGTACCAATTTAGAACAAATTTGAAAAGAATGTCAATTACAGATGAAAAAAATCACGTGCATTGCATACGACTATTAAATCTAACTTTGGTTATAACACTTTTCAACCAATTTTAACCCATTTAACCATATTTTCACTTTTCTCTTAGACTATCAACGACTAAACATTCAGCATTCTTATATACGTTATCAAGAAATATTTTATTATCCTCACCATCACTCATATCATAATCAGTGTTGGTTAGAAAAAACCATTATATAGAACTATTGAATTCATTGTTACCAGTACTTCTATTTGTATCATCATTGTTACACCACAAGATCTCATATTGGTCTACATTAATTTGTATCTTTTCATGTGTATTGAGGTATGTTATTAGCAATGAATACCAAAAATACTATCTTTTATAACTGAAATTTACGTAAATCTAATAAGTGTTATAAAGTTTCTAATTAACTTCACTTTTGTGGCTAAAAGAATTAATCGAAAAGATATGATTATTGAAATAATTAAGGGAGTAGTTACAAAGGTTTTTTTGCTTTTATTATTAGTAAAGGTAAAAATATATATTTATTCTCTATATGTTATTGTATCTAAATAATTATGTGTCAGTTGTAAAGAGACTATGAGCTATGTAACAAACAAAAAATTAATATAATATCAAAAGATATTTATTTGTAATAAATAAAGTTACTAACGAATTAATAGTTGGAGAAATGAAAATGTTTCATTGATGTTGGGAAATTAAAGAATTTCATACTGTCCTCACTTATAATAGTTGTAATCTCAATCACTAGAAAGGTTTTAATATTAAAATTAGTACACAAGTTACAAGCCTTTTTTTTTCCAATCATTATTGGAAGGAAGTTATAAACTTTTGTTTTCCAATAATTATTAGGGAGAAGACTAGTGGTCCTACATAAAATTACCCTTTATTATTAAAAAACCGTAAAGGTGATAAGTCATCAAAAAAGAAAGTAACAAAAGAGGAAAGGTAACAGTAAGAGTTGTTGCAATTTGGAATCATCCATGGGTAAGAATTCTTTTTGGTTGGTTTGAAAATGTTTGAAACTTCTTTGCAAAGATTTGTGGATGAAATTTGATATAAGAAGTACATAATTATATGATCTTGTTCTAATCACAAACTTCTTTTGTTTTTTTGTTTTTATCATAAAAATATGCAATATGAGATATTTGATTATGAATTTTCTTTAGACAATGTTCATGTTATTGAATATAGTAGTCAAGATTTATGTGGCTATTTTAAATGTATATATGTCTAATAATAATTTCATAGATAAATTTGGTATCTATTGCAAATATTTGTATAGTTTTAAAAATTAGTTCATGAACACACACTTTAGTAGAATAAATCATGATTTTTCTACCATGTGGTTCTAAAGTATAAATAATGACTAAATTTATATAGTATATTATCAGTATATTATTACTTTATAGATAAACACATGTCATGTAACATATTTGTATTATAAAAATTGACTTTAGGTTGTTGTTACTTACTATCTATTTAAAATTCACATTAAGGAGGTGTTTGGTTCGCATTCGGAAATTGAAATCGGAATGGGAGTCATAAACTCCACTATAGGTATGGATTTATATCATTCCTCTCTACTTGTTTGGTTTTAATAAGGAATGGGTATCATTATGTTGGTAAGTTAATAAATTTGAAACCCATGGCAGAAGTAAAGAATGAAAGTAGGCATTTTCTAACCATTTCATTATCTAACCATTTCATTACCATAGAATAATTCCTATAGTGATTAACCAAACAATATCAATGAGTATCATTAACCTTGATTCCCATTCTTTCCCTTCAACCCATTAACCAAAGACCTCCTAAGTGCTATAAAGTAATCAAGTAATTTACTATGTGCAATTTTCTTATATATTTGTAAAATTTTCTTATATTGACATGCCAAGAAATCAAGATATCAATGTATTGTCTTAAACTTTAGTCATGCGAATAATGCAATTTTAATTTAATAAAATTCTCATTTAAGTAGAATATTGTGAAATTATTCAAATTACTTTGGCTAAAACTATTATGATATATTCTTTTTGGAATAACTTGTATACAAGTTAATACTTGATAGTTTCATATTTTGTAAAATCAATTCAATATGCAAGTGCAGTAAAATTTCTTACTTGCTACTACAATTTTGAACATGATTTTTAACAATAATAAGATATTGATTTGAATGTAAGAAGGCATTGAAAATATTAAAAATCACGCAAACTATGGTTATTATAGTAAATAGAAAAGTTAGTTTTTATAAAGAAATTATACGTTCATAAGAAAAGGTTATTGGAAAATGAAAAGTTCTTACATTTTAGTAGCAAATGTATGATGTATGAGTTTAAAAATTTGGTTGTCTTTTCTCTTTGAAATTGCAAATGTAAGTGTAAATGCATTTTGATAATGTGACACTTGAAACATTTGTGTATGTTTTCTCATAGTCTACCCTTTCTATAATATGATTAATTTGGGAATTATTGAAACATAAATATGTCATGAATTCAAAGTTAAACTTCGGGGAGGTTTTGAATCCAAATTAAAGTTTGGGAAGGTTGTGGAACCAAATTAAAGTTTGGGGAGGATAGGCCCTTGTTAAATGTTAGTTTTGGTCATTCGAAAAAGTATTCGATTGATGGCAGACCTAAATCTATCTTGACTTACCCTTACACCAGAGTTAGGTGGTTAGCTCTAATCAGAATGGGCCCTTTGAAATTCCAATTTATACTGATATATTTATATGCGAAGATGGCAATTGGTGTGTTGGAGTTGAACAAGTAGTGCATGTAACTTTTCCTAGGAGACAAAGGATAGTATTTTGTTGATTATGTTAACTTTGTGTGAATTTGCTTTATCTGACTAAATGGTATATATCATTTGGTATATTTTGCATAAAATTTTGTAATTCTTATAAAACTAATTTAGCTCTATTTCAATACTAAAACTAATTTTACTAGATTGTGATAAAAGAACTTCAAAATACATGCGTACACACAATTCTCACTGAGTTTAATAGTTCACACGTTTCCTTTAAAATTTTAAGTTGTACAAGATGAATGAACTTAACAAATTGTTATCAGTTTCCAAGTCTTCCCTAAGGATGTTTTAATTTTATCCTTAATGAGTAAAGTAGTTCAAATATGTATCGAAACCTATTATGTAGCATATTTAATTTTTGGTAGCTTTTAGTAGTTTATTAAAATTAGATATTAAGATTATTTCTATAGTTGCAATGAAACTTTTTGTTTTAGTTGTTACATTATATATGATTGTTTGTTTAAATCTTGTACACAAATTATGCCTCTTAATGCCTCAAGTTATTGATTAACTTGAGAGAGGCAGAGAGCAGCATCTAGCCTATTTGTTTCTCTGTGAAAGGTTGGATTGCTACAAATGGTATCAAAACTTTGGGGATAAGATTCTTAGACTATGAAATGGATAACTCACTAAGATTGAATGCTTTGATAATCATTAGTATTGGACATCTTATAAAATTTTTTTTTTTTGAAAAGACCCTATAATGAGAATATAAATTTATTAATTTGAATCCTTTCAAGTCTATATGATTGTGGTGTAAGTATTTAGATTAATAAATAATGGTGATATATAACAGATCACTATGCTATTCATGATTATTTGATCCTCTAGAATTGATATATTTCAATCAAATAGGTTTAAATCTAGTGATGAAAGAAGCTAACAAGTGGCTAGTAGTTTACTAGGTACGATTATTGTCCTGAAGAAATATTAGTGAATTTCCTTAATTTTTCTGCCTATCTGGATTAGAAGATTTGAAATATTTGATGTTGCTTAAATATAACTTGTTTACCATATAAATATTCTTCGAGATGAGTCTATATAAGTCAGCCTCTAGTATTTACACTTTTACTGAACTATTCTTGGATCCTCTTACCTATATGCTTGTAATATAGCCATTAGCTTAATTACTCTACAAGAATGTTTGTGAATAATGAGATACAACTCTATGATTATTGCTTTTGTAGTCATTAGTTACACGTAATTAGATTGTAGGAAATATGATTTAGAATGTAAAGATAATGGGAAATTATCATTTTAGTAATCAATTTTGGAGAATACTGATGAATTAGAAAGCTGAATTCAGAAAGTATACTTATAGAGCTCCTTTATATAAAATTGACTTGCAAATAAACATCGAGTCTTGGGATTTCAAGTTAAGTATTTTGATGATGAAATCATAAGCATGTATTTATTAGAACTTAAGCACAAAAATATTGTAACATCTTATTATGTTTATAGGAATAATATCTATCCTTTCATTTGGTTTCGTTATTTTGGAAGAGTCTAGAATGATTAAGCAATACTCTTTCTACTTTGCATTAATATGTAATGCTAAACTGCTAGTCTGACATACTTGAGTATTGGTTACCCGAAATTATTCAACTTATTTGTGATATGGTCTTATCCTTGTCATATATTGCAAAAGGGAAAAAAAATGATTGTAGTTTTGTTTGAATTATTTGGGAACTCTTGGATTAGATAAAAAAAAAAAAAATTTTACAAATGGAATTTCAAAATAAAATTCCCATAATTAGACAAACTAATCTGTAAATATGAGAATTTGATCCTCCTAAAATTAGGCACTCCAAAGGGATGTCTTGAAACTTCTCTTAGGTTTAGTTCTGAGGGGTTGAATCTTGTAAAGAAGTAATTGAGCTATTTAAAAATCAAATTATACTAATATTTGAGGTATCGAGAAAAGACTTGACCTATCTATGCAAGTTGTAGATCATGATCAAGATAAGCAATTAAACTCTTGGTTTCAAATTTCTTGGATAACGCAATTGTTTGGATAACAAATCACATATACTTAGAAGTAATGCAAAAACCCTCCCATTCAAGAAAGCCAGAAATTTTAACTAAATTAAGATTACGAGGCTAGAATTTTATATATTGGAGTTGTTGGTTATAAGTCAAGATTATAATTTGCTTTGGTGATAGAAAACAAAGCAATATACTTCAAATGCATGATTATTAACTAAGGAATTTGGTCGAGTTTATGGTTGGGCTATAAAGAGTTAAAGTAACTGATTTATATGATATTTGGAAAATTTGGATTTTAATTGGGAGCTTGACATTCATGAGTTCATTATTTTTTAAAATATGAAGGAAATATCAAAATGCTTAATACTTGTGAAATGTTTTGCATATTGGGTATGTAATAAAGCCATGATAGGTTCTTTGGAATAGGAGAAAATAAAATATTGATAATTATATACTTAAGAATTCATCATTATAAAGTCACTTATGTTATAGTTTTTTGCTCAAAGCTTTGTTATTGGTTAATGGAATGAAACAAACTAGTGATTTACTATCCTTACTATCAATCTGAGTGAAGTTAGATTTATGTACACACCACATGTTTATCATGGAGAGGATATAGTTCAAATTGTCATTGTATGAAGATCTATACTAATTATTTTCGTATAATTATCATTGAGCAGAGAGATCTCCACTTTCAAGTGACAAAAAAATTGGATCATTCTTAATGTTTAAGTGGTCTAAGTTTTGGAAAAATATAGAGGTGGATTATTCTTAATGTTTATATATTGTGTAGAGGCCTATATAATTCCATTTGAATTTGTTACCACTAATGAGTTATCTTGTCATTCAAGTTGATAACTGAGTAGGTAATCCTTAGTTTTTAAATTGGATACTTAGGCATAGAATTGTAGATACTGCAATGGATATTCTAAGTAGGACTTAAAATTAAGTATTGATTCTAAAATCTTAGCTCCTAGTAGTAGAATAAGTAAAATTAGATAAAATTAGATGAGTATGTTTGGTGAACATTTGGTACATAACTCGATTATGATGAATTTTACTGACAAATATTGGTTTAAGTGGGTTTAAGAAAATAAATGAAGCAATTTTGGTAAAATTTTGACAAAGGCCTATGTTTTATACACTTTAGAAATTATTGAGGATAGAAATGGTTCACTTTAATTTGAAATTCGTGTTAGGAAAAAAATTGCTAATAAACCTAATTTTTTTCCTAACACGAATTTCAAATTAAAGTGAACCTGCTAATAAACCTAATTTTTGTCTTCAAAAGGTAACTTAGTTAAGTTATGACTTACAACATCTTGTGTAAGGACGTACTTAACAGATCAACAATGCATGTCAATCATGGGATATGAACATAAAACTTTGAGTTACTCAATTTATATTTTGTGAATCGATTAAATTATTTAATCAATAGATTTGAAATTGAAGATTGGTGACTTTTTAAGGTTAGCTCTTAACTAATTCTAAACTAGAATTAATAAAATCATACTTCCAATACAAGAAACACAACAATCATATAACTTTCTCCAATCTGCATCTTTGTTGACACTTAGAAAAAGATCAAGAATATATTCAAAGAAGTTAACTGAGT
Source organism: Cinchona pubescens (assembly GCA_025175665.1). Lineage (NCBI taxonomy): Eukaryota > Viridiplantae > Streptophyta > Magnoliopsida > Gentianales > Rubiaceae > Cinchona > Cinchona pubescens. Next base: position 505,666 of record JANKKI010000391.1, on the reverse strand, counting down.
TTAGATTATTTATAAAAAGATTGTCTTGTACGAAGTAAGTATGTAATTTTATTAAGGTTTAGTTTATAAATATAAGAGAATTATGTATGAGTTTTGATTAATATATAATCATAGAGATATTTAAACAAGTGTATCATGAGATTTTAAAGGTCTCATTAGATTTAAAACTGTTGAGAAATAATATTCATGATACTTGGATGTTATGAACTTATAAAATAGTGGATTTGAAATGATATATGGAAGGACAAATTCTTTTAAAGGGAAGTGATTGTGATTCCCCAAAATCTCAAAATGCTTTACACTAATTTGTAGTCTTTTTATGTGTATTAAGGTGTGTTATTTGCAATGAATACAAAATAAAAATACTATCTTTTATAACTGAAATTTTAGTGAATCTAATAAGGGTTATAAAGTTTCTTATTATTCTCTTTTGCAGCCAAAAGGATTGACCAAAAAGAGATAACTGTTGGAAAATTAAGGGATTAGTTACAAAGGATTTTTTTCCTTTTTTTCTGTTTGTTATTAGTAGAGATAAGAAAGTATATTTATTCTAAATATACTATTATATCTAAATAATTATGTGTTATAGGAGTAGGGAGACTAAAAGATTAGTAGAACTTAAAACAACTTTATTAAAGGATATTTATTTGTAATAGATAAAGTTACTAACGAATTAATAGTTGGGAAAGTGGAAAGGTTGCTTTGATGTTGGGAAGTTAAAAGAGTTTTCTAATGTCCTCATTTATAGTAGTTTTAATCCAAATTATTAGGCAGGTTTTAATATTAGAATTATTATGTAAGTTACAAACCATATGTTTTTCAATCAGTATTAGAACGAAGTTATAAAATTTTTGTTTTTCAATCATTATTAGGGAAAGACTAATGCTCTTATATAAAGTTAGTCTATGATTATTAGAAGACCATAGAGATGATAAGTTCAGAAAAGAAAGCTAAGAAAAAGGAATGGTAGCGGTAAAAGTTGTTGTAATTTGGAATCATAGGTGACAATACTTTTTGTTTGGTTTAAAAATGTTTTAAGCTTCTTTCTAAAGTTTGTGGATGAAATTTGATACGAGATGTACATATTAGGTAATGTATTTTCTTGTTCCAGTCACAAACTTCTTCTTTTTTTTTTTATGACTTTTATATAAAATATTAAGGAACTTGCTCTGAAATACATGAGACTTGCAATATGAGATATTTGGTTATGAGTTGTCTATAGACAAAGTTTATGCAATTGAATATGGTAGTCGGGATTTACGTGTCTATTGTAAAATGTATATAAGACTAGTAATAATTTCATAGATAAATATGATATCTATTAAAAAATATTTTCTGTAGTTTTAAACATAAGTTTATGAACGCACACTTTAGTAGAGTAAATCATGATTTTTCCACCATGTGGTTAGAAAGTCAAACTAATGATTAAAATTTATATTATATTCTCAATATTATTACTTTTGCATATAAACACATGCATATTTGTATTACAAAAATTAGCTTTAGTTTGTTGTTACTTTACTATCCATTTAAAATTCATGTTAAGTGTTATAAATTGTCAAGTAATTTACTAAGTCCAATTTTCTTATATACTAGACTGTAAACTTTTCTTATATTGACATACAAGAAATCTAGATATCAATATAATGTCTTAAATTTAGTCCTGAATAATGCGATCTTAATTTTACAAAATTCTTGTTTAAGTAGAATAGTGTAAAATTATTCAAATTACTTTTGGCTAAAACTATTCTTGTATATATTTTTTTACAATTAGTTCTATACAACTAAATACTTGATAGTCTTGTATTTCGTAAAATCAATTCTATATGCAGGTGCGGAAAAATTTCTTACTTTGTACTACAATTTTGTACATGATTTTCAAGAATTATATGATATCAATTTGAATATAAAAAGACACGGGAAAAAGTAAAAATCATGCAAACTATAGTTACTATAGTAAATAGAAAATTTAATTTCTATAAAGAAATTATATGTTTGTAATGAAAGTTATTAGAAAACAAAAAGTTTTTAATATTTTAGCAGTAAATGTATGATGTATGAGTCTAAAGATTTTGTTATCTATTCTCTTTAAAGTTGCATATATAAGGGTACATGAATTTCGACAATGTGACCTTGAAAACAATTGTATATTTTTTCTCAAGTCTAATTTTTAGCAATTGATTAATTTGAGAATTATAAGAACCATAAATATGTTGTGAACCAAATGTGTAACTTTGAAAAGTTTGTGAACCTAAATTAAAGTTTGGAGAGGTTGTTAACATAAATTAAAGTTTCGAAGGATGGCCTCGTCAAGTATTAGCTTAGGTCATTCAGGAAATTAAGTGTTGGATTGACGGCAAAACTGAATATAACTTGACGTATCCTTACGCCAGAGTTACATGGTTAGCTTTGTTCAGAGTATATACTCAGAGATCTAGATTTATATTGATATATTTATATGCCGAGATGGCAATTGATATGTTGAGATTGAACAACTCGCGCATGCAACTTTGTTTGGGGGTATAAGGGTAGTATTTTATTGATTACGATAACTTTGTGTGAATTTTCTTTATCTAACTGAATAGTATGTATCATTCATTCGATACTTATTTTGCTAAAATTTTTATAGTTCTTATAAAACTAAAGTAGTTTTATTTTAATAATCAAACTAATTTTACATAAAAAAATACTTCAAAATATATGCGCACACACTATTTTCATTGGGCTTAATAACTCACGTGTTTCTTTTACAATTTTTGATTTATAGTACGAATGAACTTGACAATTGTTGTCGGATTCCAAGTCCTTATTGAAAATGTTTAAAGTTTATCCTTAATGAATATAGTACTTCAAATATGTTTTAGAACCTATGATGTTGTGTAGCTTTTAGTAGTTTATTAAATGTAGATTTTAGGATTTATTTTCGTAGTTGCAACAAAACTTTGTGTTTTACTTATTAAATTATATATGTGTATTTGTTAAAATCTTGTACACAAATTATAGTTCTTAATGTCTCAAGTTATTGCTTAACTTGAGAGAAATAGAGAGCAGCATCTTGCCTATTTATTTCGTTATGAAAGGTTGGTTGTTAAATCATCCAACTACTACATACGAACCTATTTGCAACTACTACCCCATTGTCAGAACAACCACTCCCATTTTCAAAACCTCCACTACCATCTTTAGAACCACCACTCCTATCGTTGGAATCGCCACTCTTATCATCTGGATTTTCTAAGGGATTATAACCTAACTTTTGAATCCTAATTTCATGAAAAGACTCATCTATGGTGTTAGTTATAATTTAAAATTTATTTGTGAAAGTTATATTTGTGAGTTGGGATCTTGTGGAGCCCACCCACTTATACTAGCTAAAAGAAATCTTCTTACTAATTTCTTAAGAAGCACTCTAGAATGTAATAACCTCACAAAATCAAAAGATAATAACAACAATAACTATGCTAACGTATATTGGAATATCAAGGAATATATAGAGAAAAAAGTAACGTTAAAATTTCTCTCACCTCCAACAACTATTTTTAATTGTCTAAAAACTACTACAAATAGAAATCTTTTCCACCACAAATAAACATTGTCATGTAATATATATTACATTAATACTTCTCTCCCTAATTACTAATCATATACACTAACTAAAATCAATTAAACTATATATCTAAATAATTAGTATAAGGGCAATATCTATTCGTGGGTGGTGTTTTCCTATATCAAACTTACTTAGAGATCATTGTATCTTAAAGAAGAAACGCTGCCCATTATAGTAGAGGACATATCCCTCCTAAGAGAAGCACTAATTAATGTGCCTCAATCATAAACAAGTTTTTCTAATTCTTCAATTAAATAATTGTTTTAATTTATTAATAAATTGTTGCTGAGTTTCTATTATTCTTTCTTTGGATATAACTTTTCTAATACCAGGTTAAATGCATTTAAATCAGCTTGGAAGTTTTATAACTCAGGTTAGATTTAACAGTCGCATGCATTGCACATGATTTTTCTACCTAATATTTACAAAATTTTCAAATTTGTCCTACACTGGTATAAATTAGAAAGTTTGATCATTAAATACGTTTTATCTTAAATTTTGGGACCAAGATGGACAGCCACAACCCAAACTTTGAAGGCAAAAATTTTACTTCTCCCATGTTTGGGTCATGAAATTTACCGGTCAAGGGCACTGCAAATGACTTTTTCCGTCTATAATTAACAAAACTCTTAAATTTATCCTAAATTAGTAGAAATTGAAATATTTGAAGACTAAATGTGTTCCATGTGAAAATTTTTAGACCGAGATGGATTACAATCCAAACTTAAGAGCAAAACTTACAATTTTGTCTTTCAAAAATATTGTCGAGCAACTTACTAGAATCCAATATTACAAAGATGTGTATAAGAGACAGAGTTTAAATGCCAACGACAACAACTTGGGAGTAATTGTAACTAAGATACTGTCTCATGTAAAATATCCTTATTGATGTTGTTCATCAAACATTAGCATTATAGTCAAGAGAAATATAGCAATCTTTTCCTGAAGCTTCCAACTTCCATGCATTCAGAAAAGAATTTGTTTGTTTTAGATTATTTAACAAATTTTGTTATCAGCTTATACTAATAGAGTTCAAAAGAATGAAAGAAATTAAAAACACATTCTCTGCTTATTCCATGAGGAGGCATCTGGTCAACAAAAAGTGGATCAGAATATTGTTGGTCCAAAAGCAATCTAAGAGGAGGGTGAATTAGATTGTCTCTAAAAATAAACCTTTTAACATGCTTAATGAAAATGCAAACTTTGTGCAACAAACGAACATTTAAGCATAAATGATCAAAGATAAATATTTAACAATTGAAATTTAAAGAACAAATAAAAAGATTCAGATGAATAATATCAAACCAAACTCCTAAACTCCTCAAGTTTGGAGTACATCCACTAGTAGTGCCTCTTCAAAGAATGTGAGGTAATAACTTCTTGCACACAAAGTAGCCTCACTCTTACACCAACTAAATCCTCTAGTTGAGCCAAAGGGTTTTACATTGGAACCTCACTTTTGTACACCTTTTATCCCTCCACTCTTACATTTGAAGATCACTCATTAGTCTACTCTTACTCACACTAATTGACCCTCTAGTTGATCCTAGAGAACTATACTACCCAAACCAATACAACCCACAATATTTTAGCCTATTTCTCCCCACATAGCTCTTATAAGTGTTTATATTGAATGTAGTAGTTCCTTACATTAATTGGATGTACTTGGACTATTTATAGATGAAACATGTGCTAAAATTTGAGCTCCAACGGTAAAAAAACTAGCTGTTAAAAACTAGCCGTTAGGAGATCGAACGGTGGTTCGGACGTCCGATCATGCATCCTACAGTTTATGAACAGTTCTTCGGACAGTCGTGTGCATCCTACAGTTTGGCAGAAATTTCTTCATTTGAGATCTTTGCTTCGGACAATCTTGTGCGTCTTACATCTTTTAGTTCGGACAGTCATGTGCATTCTACAACTTTTGATTCGGATGGTCATATGCGTCCTATTCCACAGTTTCTGGTTCGGACGGTCACGTGCATCCTAAAGTTTCTGGTTATGTTTCGAACACTCTCTTGCATCCGAGTTTCTTTTTATATCTTTCGGATGCTCTTCAATTTTCCGTAAGGTGTTCATATTTTAGTTGTTTTTCTTGATTGTGTTTGGACGATCATTTACTTCCGAACCTTCCTATTTTTCTGCACACTTGTTTTCAGGCCGTTAGTACGAATTGGTCATCATCAAAACATGATTACCATAACTGGGGTTCAATAATCTCCTCCTTTTTGATGATAACAAATAAATTGGACAATTCTAAAACAACTTTAAAATCTGACACATAAGACAAGAGGTTAGTCAACATTTAAGAGATCATAGTTCATATTAACAAATGAAAGCACATTAAAAACTTCAATTGTTACCCAATTCAATGTCATCTTAGTTCATATGCTTTGACCACCCTCCATTGATGATCTATCTTGAATCCCTTGGTGCTCCCCAAGCATACCTACACTCAACGTTAAGCATGTGAGGCAATAACTTCTTGTACACAAAGTAGGCTCATCCTTACACCAACTAAATTCCTCTAGTTGAGCCAAAGGGTTTATTTACATGAGAACCTCACTTTTGTACACCTTTTATCCCTCCACTCTTACACTTGAAGATTACTCACTAGTCTACTCTTACTCACACTAATTCCCTCTAGTTGATCCTAGAGAACTATACTACCCAAACCAATACAACCCACAATATTTTAGCCTATTTCTCCCCACATAACTCTTATAAGTGTTTATATTGAATGTAGTAGTTCCTTACATTGATTGGATGTACTTGGGCAATTTATAGATGAAAGATGTGTTAAAAATTTATATTTGAATATTAGTGAAGAATAATGCATACCCTGATTTATTTGTCTTTATAATGGAAGTTTGATTGCGAATGAATTACATGGTCTGTTTAGTGGGTTGAAAGAATATTATAATAGGTCAGGGTTCTAAAGATCCTGATGTTTTTATTTTATTTGTCTAAATTAATTCTGAAAAGACTTATTTGAAAGTAAATATCATTGGATTCATTATTTGCTTGAGAAAGTTTAATACAAATTAGTCGAAATTTCACCATCTTATGTACATCCTGATTGATTATTGTTTGATTTGAATCTCATGGTTATGTTAGGTGAAGTCAATTCCCTAACAGCATTTGGTCTTAATTTCTTGGCTTTATTTATGTTCTCTTTTGTTTAATTACTTTACTTTTAATTTAGTTTAGTTTAATTATCTCTTATACACATCTTTCAATTGCTCAGCTAAAGTCTATGGTTTTGTTGTTATTAATGTAATTCCTTAACTCTTCTTCGTGGGAATGTTACTCTACTTTATCACTTTATTAATTGAACAACTAGTACACTTGATAGTATGGCTAGCACGCAACAGTTATAATCCTAATAAAAGTTCAAGATCGAATTTGTTAGGTAGAAAATTTATCAAGTTTGGTTAGTAGGATATCTTTCGTTTGTGGGTCGAGACAGTATCGATACTAGCGGAATCTACAACTAAAACCATTTAATGGATTTTATGAGACATTGACATTTAAGATAAATTTACTAGTTCTGTATTATGAAAGAGGGGTAAAATATAATTTTGCGCCATATAAGGAATAAAGTGTAATTAACCTTAAAATTAAACGAGGGTATTTCAGTAAATTTTTGTCACTCTCTAACATTTTGACTAACTATTAGTTTTGACCATTAGTCAAAGAGGCTATATGTATATAAATTTTTATATGGGACAAATTGAGACACTGTTAAATTTACGCAGGGGCAAAGCATAATTAACCCTTTTAACTAAGATACTCCCTTGTGTTTTATAAGTTCATTGACGTTAATTGTGAAACAACATCATAGAAAATAATGGCATTCTGTTCCTTAAACTTTCAACTTCCATCCATTTAGAAAAAGAATACGCTTATTTTAGATCATTTAATAATTTTTTTTCAGCTTATAAAGTTTGAAAGAACAAATGAAATGGAAAACATATTATTTATGTATTTCCTGAAGAATTCTCAAAACTTGAGGTAGGGCATCTCTGGTCTGCAAATGGTGGATCAAAATATTATTCCAGTGAGAATTTGGGAAGTCACAAAATGATTAGCAGCTTCAGTGTAATGAATTCCGTCCCAATTTACATATTTAGTACTATCACTGCATGCTTTGAGGGTGACTGAAGTTCCATTCAAGACTTTCTTTTGGCCACAGAGAATCCTACTATCAAAGTTCAATGGTGGACCTCCAAGTCCACAGCATACCATCATAGGTTGTTCAAAACCTGCAAGTTTATTTAATGACAAATAATATTTCTTTGTATTGCAGAACTGGTATAAGAATATTATATTTCATAATTTTTGACACTAAGAGGGCGTTTGATAACTCTATTAAGTACTTAAACTTAATTCATTAAGTACTTTTTGTATAATGTGTGTTCAATAATGAATTCTCCTACCTCTAAATTCATTGCTACTTAATTTATATACAAAATTTTAAGTGAAAATTTTATCACTTAATTTGTTAAATTCTTTGCTTAGTATAACAAAACTCACTCAATTTTTCTTTATTTCACATTCTGTTTACACACTTTTTTACATAAACAAACATATTCATAAACAAGCACTTTCACACACTATATTCATTCTCTCACACACATAAAAATACACTTGTACACATTATATTCCTTCTCTCTCACATATAGTACACACTTGCACACATACTTCTTCTCTCTCATACATAAACATACACTTACACGGATTATATTCGTTCTCTTTCTCAAGCATAAACAAACAAATAATTGCACACATTATATATATTCACCCTCACATATAAGCACACACTTGAACACACTACCTACTCTTTCACACACAACACACTCGCACACATTATATTTTTTCTTTCTCACACAAAATCACACACTTGCACACATTATACTCCATTTTCTCAGACACATAAACACACACTTGCACACACACTTGCACATATTAAATTTCTTTTCCAACATAAAAAGACACACTTGAACACATTATATTCTTTCTCTCTCACATTTAAACACATACTTGCACATATTACATCTCTTTTCTCACACGCATATATTCTGTAGTAATAAATATTTATTTGTATTAGAAATATAATATTTAAAAAACTAACCTACTATAAAAATAAAATACAATATTATAATCAAATTATAAAATATACAAAGGGTAAAATATTTCAATTCATTACTCAAGTTCAGTTGATTATTAAACAGATACAATTTTGTAAATTTAGCAAATTAGGATTTCAACACTTAATTTTAAATGTTCAAATTTAAGATTCCAGATTTCACCTTTATCAAATGCACCGTAAGTTCTTGCATCTAAAAATTGTTTCTTTTTCTTTTCCTATCTTTTTGGTATATGATCCAAAAAAAAAATCTAAAACTCTATTTCATAAATGATGTGAAGAGTACAAAATTTAGAGAAAAAAATGTAATGGTTTGAACTTTTTGTAGGAAGTACCTAAGCACTAAATTCTTCTTCAAATTTTGAAAACTACCATTAATAAATTAATTGAAATTTTAAGTGATTTGGGTCCACTTGGTTGTGTGACTAATTTTTAGAATTTTTTGAACCAAACACCAGAAATTTTTTCTTTTGTAAAATATTTTTTTATTTTTCAAATAATTTTTTCAAAACATTTTATAAAATTATTGAAATTAAATTAATTTCTGTACAGTTCAATTTTTTATCTGATATAAAATCTCAAAAATCTATTTTTATAATTTCAGTTAATAAACTAATATTTTTTTACAATTTTTGTTTTATCATGTTCTCTTCATTATAGGTATCATAATAACTATCATTGTGTATACTTTACAACTATATTATCTTATAATTCAATTTTAAACTAAATCAATTTCTTGTTGACTATAATTACTAGTGAAGTATTTATTACAATTAATATAAGTTTTTTTTAAACTCATATTAATTAAATGAAAAATGAGAATATCAGAAAGTTATATTTTCAAAGATTTTATTTTTCACCCAAACACCAAGAAATATTATGAAAAATAGTCTTTTTTCATGTAAAATATTTTTCAAGAAGAACAATTCAAATATTTTCCAACCAAATGGATTAGTAGGATAAATTTTCCTCATTGTTGTCTAGACCATAAAAATTTTCATTAAGTCATTAAGCTAGTGTTGCTAAGCAATGTTTTTAAACTCAGACGAAGTTGGACCGAGAACCAACTAAAAGTACTAGTCCGGATCAATATAAAACTAAAACAACAAAAAATCAGATAAAACTAGAAAACATCCGCTTTTTTAAATTTTCACAAATGTCTTTCTAATTGTTTTAAAAAAAAATTAGGTTAAATCCACTTTTGACCCCTAAACTTGTCACCATTTTTCACAATGCAGCTTGAAATAATTTTTTGATCACTTTGCTCCTTAAACTTTTTGTTTATTGATACTTCACTCCGAAATTTAATGGAAATTATAAAAATAACGGAATATTCGTTAGATCTATGCACAAGTGGTTAGTATTATGTTAGGGGGTGTAATAAAACAAAATGTTATATTAAATTTCATAACATACACTAAAGATACATACTTAGAATTATTGAATAGAAATTCTGTTGCTTTGACAGTTTGCGTCATAATTTAGAGTGAAATATCAAAAAATAAAAAACTTTAAGATGTAACATGATCAAAATATTAGTTCAGATGGGATGTAATAAATGGTGACAAATTTAGGGAGTCAAAGTGGATCTAACCAATTTCACAAATTTCTTACCAAAACAAAACCTAGTCATCAACACTTTCACAAAATCCGCCAGTGATTTCATGAAAGTCATCACTAGTGTCAACAAATCCTGACAATATGATACCAATAAGTCATATCCGATGTCCAAAACAAAATTACAGATCCAATCAAAAGGGGGAAAACGGGTGGGCTTTGACTAGGCAGGGGAGGGGAATGGAGTAAGGCTGACGGGGAGGAGGAGGATGGAGAAGAAAGACCGGGAAAGGTGGAGGTGAGAGCTAGACCAGCATGTGGAGGAGATGAGGTCAGAGGTGGAGTTGAAAGAAGTAGGAGATGGCAACAAGTGGTGGGGGAAGGAGAATAGGGCAAGACTGTATACATACGTGGGGAAAAGGGAGAGAGGGCAATGGCAACACAAGCAAGGAAGCGGAGGAAAGGGGCGGTATGGCGAGAGGGGAGAGGGGAGGTAACTGTGCTTGCATTGGGAAAGAAAGGGGAGGCATATGTGGCGGTGGGTTATAGGGAGGGTGAGGGGATGATATATTAGGATTTTATTTAAGGAAGATGAGTAAACAGTATTCTCTGTACCAATTTATTTGATATAGTATTTTGACTAAATAGTAAAACATCTTTTCTATAATTGTCCTTCATTCAAATTCAAAATTTGTTGGATGATTTTAGATTTTCAAATTTTAATATGCTTATCGTGAGAATAATTAATAATGAAACATTACTTTAATACTATTATTTTAGAACTCATATGAAAGATAAAATAATAAAATAATTTTTATATATTTTCATTTTAAATAATGACAAATAATTTGAAACAAATTAAACTATAAAGAGTGGCATATAAAATAGAACAGAATGAATAATAAAAAATACAAAAATAGGTAGGAAAGCGTTATTTTTAAGGAATACGAACTCAAACCTAAATCCTCCAACCAAAAAAAAATTTAGCATAACCTGCTCCAACACTCGAACACGACATAAACACTAAACACATATCTCATGTATTACTAAAAAAACAAATAGTCTGACTCGAGCGGTTTAACTGATTGAATTGCAAGTCGATAACTTGACCGGTTTACACTCTAGTCTGAGTTTAAAAATATTGCTGCTAAACTTAAACGGATAGTCTAGATTTTTGGTTTAAGTAGCAATATAGCATGCACATTTCACATGAATATTATGCTAAGCAGTAGAATTAAGTTCACACTACTCCATACTCTTTAAAATCCTTAACATTTGATTTTACATTGTCATTTTACTATAAATAGTTTATGAGAATTCAATTATGGATCTAATACCAATAAATTTATACGAAGACATCATCTTATTTTGTTTGAATTAAATGTTCAGAAATGATTTAATATTGTTGTTCATTAAATCAAAATTGGTAAGAGTAAATCATCTAGATTATGTTTCCATTTTACATGATAGGAAGAGTTGATTCAATATTTTCGCTTAGGCACTTTGCTCTTATCATCTTTTAATGTACAATATCCATTTCTTCCTTGCTTTATTATTGTTCTGGTAGCAAGTATACACATAGTTTTTTAGCCCAGCCACTTGAGTATCAAATTTTAGGAATGATACTGATTTTGCTTTTATGATCCAAATTAATAAGTAAATAACAAAGCCTAACTGACAAATTAATAGGCATTTCGAGGTCATTGCTTAGAGTTAAAACCAAAATAAATTTGAGGACACAGTCACAAAGTTAGTCGTATATCCTAGTGCAGCATATCAGGAACATAGCACAAACTCCAAATAATTTAGAATCAAATATAAGAACACCACAACTAACTGTGCTTTATGTCTCTTATGAGATGCATTTTCCAAATTTACCTCAAATATGTGCCATTTGTCAAATATTGCCACGAAAGTATGGCATCTGTAGCAAGTTCCATAAATATATAGTAATTTTGCGACATTCTTTCATAATCTGTATCCAAATACGGTATTATTATGCCATTTATCCAAAAGTCCTACAAAGATATGGCACCAATAATTGATTCTTAACAAACAGAAAACAGTCTTTTCTGTATACTGTTTGTTGTTGTGAGAACTTAAAAGTTATATTCGTATACTAAGTTTTGTTGACTGTATCGAGGAGCTACATGCTAGTTGGTAAATTTGCGAGTCAGTCCTCATGGAAGAAAAGCTGTGACAATGAAGTACTGGTTTGGTGGTAAAATATTTTTCTATGACATATTAATGATGAATTTGAATAATTAAAATTTAAGAGGAGAGAGAGAGATGGATATAAAAATAAATAGCTAAATAAAGCTAATTAAATTGGTCATAAAGACTGGCAGGCTTTAACTTATTTAAGCTACTTGTGTATAAGAAATTTTTTCTTTTCTCATTTAGTCATAGGAAATGAAGTTATAGACCTGTAGTTTAAGTTTCATAGGGAACGGAAGTTACAGACTTGCAGTTTAAGTTTCTTTCTTTTTGAGAAACTTATTGTTTTGAGTTTCAACATGCTTTTTATTTTTTATTATTTTTTTTTTTCTATTTTGGGCTTTTTCTAAGTAAATATTATGTGAGTGTTTCTATTAGATATTGTCGTTCTGAGAAACACAATTTCTCCAACTAAAATTTGTTCTCTATACTTGAGATTAATTTCTAAAATTCATCCCATAAAATTTTCTTTCCTATTCTTCTTTCATTCCTAAACCCATCAATAAAATTCTATCGAAAGGGAAATTTAGTTCTATCCAATTTAATTCCTAATATGAAACCTCAAAATTAGTTTTATTTTCCTTTATTCTTTAATGAGTATTTTATGCAGGTAGCCCTAACAATAGTAAAAAGGATCTTCAAGTTTGAGACATAATATTATCATTAAATTTTATAACAAGGGTAACTTTACAAAAAAATTAAAAAAGTTAATCAAATTCAGTCTTTTGATATAATATAGATAAATAGACAAGTAAATAAATAAATATATATATATATATATATAAATAGATTTAGATTGATTTGATTTTTGAATGGGATTCTAATTGAACTACGATTTGAGAACAAGTCATGAGCAGATTTTGGTCGAGTTCAAATGCTCAGATTACACATACCCTCAAACTCTATCTTCTTGATTATTAATCTAGCCAGAACAAATAAAGTATCCCTTTTTTTCTTACAGTATAGTTGCAGATTGCCGAAGAATTACTCAGGTCTGCATATGGACAACTAATGAACGGAACTCATCCAATAAAACAGGGCTAACAAGCTTCGTACACGTACGTTAGAGACGCATAAATAGGCTGAAGGTACTGAAGTGTGGGGTTTATAATTTCTTATACAATTCGATAATACGATACGAACATGATATGAAATTAATAAGTTATAATATAATTCAAAATTTATTAGATCATTATTGAGTCTAACATGAAATTAAATAGGTTGAGTTAGATCAACTCATGCTGATTCACACGATCACGTGTTAAATTACTAAATGAATAGATTTTTTTAAAGTGTTTTCTCGATCATAAATTAATATAGCATATTTTAAAATTGTGAATAATAGATTTAATATAAGATTATTAAATCAAACATAATAATTATTTTAAATATTAACTAAAAAATTTCAATAATTTTAATTATGTGTTATAAATTACTATGAGACAAGGTTAGTATTAATTATGTTTAAGTTACTAAATAATTAAAATTTGATATTTTAATTAAAATAGATAGAAAGTTATTTAACTTGTCAAATAGGCTAATACATCTGTGTTAGAAGGGTTGATACATCTCTGTTAGGAGTAAATGGGTCAAGTATGAATATGACACGAACACCAATAGGTCAGATATGAACATGACACGATAAGAAATGGATCCCATACGATACGACATGGACATGACATGATAAAAAATGGTTTACCTCTGACACGACATGACATGATACGATAATGACATAATATGAATGAATGGTAATAAGTGAATTTGAAATGACATGAAATTTAGATACATTTGAAATCTAGTCATTTTAGTTATTATACTACTACTTTCACGTTTTCTTTGTTTCAAATTTCTAACTAAATTCCTTAAATTGTTTGAAAAAATTAAGATGACTTAATCCAAATCGAGCCAAATTCTTCCATCCAAACATAACTTTTTAAAATTTCTAATTCACCTTAAACTTCATTCTGACGATCTTTTTTGTTCTAGACATAAAACATTAATGGGCATGTATCCTTTAAATTATTCAATTTTGTTTCACGAACTAAAATTACTTAAACATGTTAAACCCTTAATACTCATGTTAAACTTTGGCAAAATATCATGTGGAAATATAAGCAAATGAGCTTGTATTTATCATATAAAAATAAAAGACTATACTGACCGTATTTAGAATAGTTGGCAATCAAATCATATTTGATTGAGAAAATATCAACATGTGTGATATTTGCATCTGAATATTGGCCTTGCAATTTGTTAATTTGCAGAGTGCATAAAGTTGGAGGTTTAGAAATTTGGCAGCTTGAATGTGTGTGATGACACATCCAAGCTCGTCGAGCTTGGATGGATCAGTTCGAAACTTTGAAATATACTGAGCTAAGCAACCAAGAGGACCTGTGTTGTGAATCCAAAAATTCCTTGCTCCTTCGTCGTATAATTTCTGCCAAAGGAATACGAAATTGATGTACCAAGCAAAGCACATCTACACTATGAACACAAATTGTATGACTAGGAAGATGACATATTTTATTTATCACTAAATTGTGGTGTTGGACATGTTATCAACAATTGTTTGAAAGGTACATATAGGTTTTTTGAAATTAAAAATCACTTTTTTAAAATAACTTGCAGACAAATTTTAATTTAAAATATTTTTTCTTTTTATATTAGATTAGTTTTAAAAAAAAACTCTACATCTACTTTGTTAATAGCTTTTTTTTTCAATTTTATAAATTCATCTTATATCTTTCATAAACAGTTAAAAATGGAAGACTATTATTTCATATTGCTTTTTGTCACGTAATGTAAAAAATTGAAGCATATTAAATTTCTCTCCAATATTTAAACATGAATTTTATTATTAATTTATTATCTAATAGTGGGAGGACTTTAAGGATACAAGAAACATGAAATTGAAAGATGTGACAAGTATAACAGGAAGGAAAAAAACACGTACAATACAAGAATGACTAACACACTTAAAATTATGGGAACAACCTAGCTGCAATACTTTTTTTTTTTTTTTTTTTTTTCGAATTTTGATGTTTATATGGACAAATTTTCAATCCGGCAAAAAAATTACAGGTTAATTACATTTACATCCCCTGAATTTGACCAAATTACTAAAAATCTCCCGTTGTTTGACAAAACTATTGTCACATGAAAATCGTTTTTTGGCTGCAATACTTTGTTTTTTCGAATTTCTATGTTTATGCAGGTAAACTAGACAAATTTTCAGTTCCACAAAAAAATTAACTCTCTCAAGCTTTGTCGGCAAAGGAATGCAACAACTAATAACACTTGAGTGAGTGTTGCACACATTTTACCAACCTTAATGCCAGCTTCAAATTCTGCTAAAATGGTCGGGATTGAAGCAATAACTTCATCATATGTCTTCAATTCAAACGAAGCAGCAAGATCATTCTGGCCTATGTCGAAAGTATAAAGACCCTTTTGAAATACATCTCCATGAGGAATATACTTGTCTGATTCCCTACCTGCAACAAAAGCAATCAAAGTTTACTACACAAATCTGACTTCTCTTTCAGTACTTGGAAATGTACTATCTTTTGAAGATATATATGGGACCATATACCTTTAGCCTGAAGATCAAGAACTCGATTCTTGAATCTAATAAATTGAGCAACTTGAACACCAAATGGAAAAGGACCAAGACTAACACCATTATAAGTTGCTGGTGGAAGTATTGTAGAACCAGCAACTGCAAAATCACATCCCTTTTCGAAAGTTGGTGCACGGATTGAATCCAAATAAGGATCTAAATAAAGTGGAAGGTCCATTGCATCCACTAAAAAAGAATATCATGAAAATGAAATGAGAAAAAAAAAAAAAACCACTCAAATTCTAAGCGTATATGGAATTATGGAAATGTTGAAACAGAGAAAAATAGGGAAAATTGTGGAAGGATAGAATTTTTACTTAGAAAATCTATGATCAAACGGCCATCGCTGTACCTGCCAGATGGTTTGTTGAAATAAGTTTGCCCATTTGGCGGAAGAAAGGTGAGTCCTAAACCAGCAGCAAGGCCACCTGTGTCAGAATTTGAATCACCAAAGTTGAAAACTGCAGGGTACTTGAAGTCAAGTGCACTAGAAAAGGGAATGTAAATCAAGAATAAGGTAAAAATTTGGAGTATGGAAGCCATGGAAGCCATGTCCAGTTGCGGGATTCTGCTTCAAGCCTTCTTTGCATTAGTAGACTTTTGTTTGTTTTTATAGTCATCATAAAATTTTGGGATGTCCAAAAATAGAAGGCTCCCTAGCGGTCAATATATATGTGTAGCTACTGGTATATTTGCTTATTGGTTTGCAATATTTGTTGGAAACAGAAAGTGTTATTAGCCACAGCGAGATTTTCTCACATCGCGGAAAATGCTAAAAATACAAACTAAACGAAATTTTCTTAAATTACTTTGACCGCAGTCAAATTGATTTTGGTAGCGGTTAGACCCTCTATTGTACAAAACATATATGTGTTAAATGGCACTATCCTGTCCCAAAAAAGAAATTTATAGTTTTTTTTGGCAATTGTTCATCTTATCATGCACATGGTGTTTGATTTAGCCGAGTTCCTATTTTATCCTTCCCGGTAACAACTCATGGAATTTGAATGCTTTGAACGGTGGAGACAGGTCAGACATGTGGGGGTCATTTCAACTTTGTTTGCTATAAAATTTAGCCATCTCATAAAGCCGCGTGTATCACACTAGTGGCAGAACTCCATACATTATCATTTCAGTAAAACTCGCGCATTTCAAAGTATTTGATGCATACTTGGATTAATAAAATTTCAGGGACCCACAACATTGAATTTAGTACTCTCTATCCTATTTTATTTGGTATTATTAAATTTACATACAATTTAAAAAATATTAGTGTTTGACTTATTAATAAGATATTAAAAAATTTTACAATTTCTTTTAGCGAACAATTCTCTTATACTTTAAGAATTTTACTGTACAATATTATGTCCTTTAAAAACTTGTATTGTTTGATCTTTAAAGTTAGGGAATGGTTTCCTTATCGGGACCGTAGAATTTTCTTAAGATATTTTTTTCATAATTGTCTTTCAATTAAGTTATAAATTTGTGAATTGATTTTGGAGTTTCAAATTTTGAAATGATTAGTGAGAGTAATTAATGTTGAAACATGAATTTAATACTGTATTTTTAGAACTTGAATGAAGGATAAAATAGGTACAATCATTTTTAAAAAATTTCTATTTTAAAGAGTGACAAATATTTGGAACAAATCAAAATAGAAAGAGAGATATATAAAATGGGATGACAGGGAGTATTTTTTTCTATTATATTTATGGGTAAAATTGGAAATGGAGAAGTAAAGGTTCCGCTTGGTTACCAAGTAATGATAATTATTTGCCAAATATTTTTTGATTAACATCAAAGATTGTTCAGCCAAAAGATGATTATTCACCAAATAGTATTACACAATATTCATGCTTTGTCTTATTTATTATTTGCAATATTTATTTACTATGACTCATCAATTATTCATATTGAAAAAAAAAAAGCAATAACTAATGTTGGGTTCTGTTTGACAAAGTAGTCGTGCAGTTGAAACCAATGATTTAAAGGCAATTTGAAGGAGTCGTTATTGCAAATAATTTGAAATTAGAAGTTCGAACTTCCAGTCTTCTATAAACTTTTGAGATAAACATTCGAACGTTTGACAGATTCTTTATATTAAAGTTTGTCTTCCATTTAACTTAACGTTCCACAATGCTTCACTTTCACGAACAAAACAACAAATATTCCTTCAAATGTTACTATTTTGAAGTCAAGAAATTCATCGATTTAAACTTTAAAGATACAAAAATCTACTCTATTGAAAGCCTATAAATTGTGGTGCTGTTAAATTTTGAAGGCAAATCATAGAGTTACTTCTTCTCCCCTTTTTCCTCTCTCCCATTTTGCCCTTCAATCATTCGTACTAGATCTACAATTTCAAATGGTCTATTATTCTTTTTTTTTTTTTTTAATTTTGTCGGACATTGGATTGAAGTCCGTGTTGGTTAGTTCATCAGGATTTTTTACTTTTGTCCATAATCTACATGGAATTGAGGTTTTGCTTTAGGGTTTAGGGTTATTTTACTATTAAATTTTGAGAAATTGTTAAAATTTGTGAAATTTCTTAGAGTAATTATCCCATTTTACTAATTTATTTTTTGAATTTATTGACTTTATAGGTTTGTTCATGAATTTGTGCACCAATGATGAAGATGAAGAGTGTACAAAACACTAGCCAAAATTGGTTGCTTAGTGAGTGTTTTAATAACCCCATCTCAGCAGTAACTGCTTAAATTTAATTCATTAAGTACTTTTTTTGTATTAAATGTGTTTGAAAACGAAATTCTCTTATCTCTGAAAATATTAAGTGCTACTTAATTTCTATACAAAATTTTAATTGAAAAGTCTATCATTTAATTTGTTGAATTCATTACTAATATAGTAAAACTCACTCAATTTTTCTTTATTTCATATTCATACACTCTTTTATACACACTTGCACACATTATCTTCATTCTCTCACACACACAAGTACACGTTTGCACACATATATTCCTTCTCTCTCACACATAAATACACACTTGAACATACTATATTCCTTATCTCTCATACATAAACACACACTTGCACACATTATATTCCTTCTCTCTCACACATAATACCCCATTGCATACACTATATTCCTTCTCTCACGTATAGACGCACACTTGCATAAAAAATATTCGTTCTCTCACACACACAAACACATACTTGAACATGCTATATTCCTTATCTCTCACACATATAGTGAACACATACACTATATTCATTATCTTTCACACATAAACACACACTTTCACACTACCTTCTCTCTCACATATAACACATATTTACACATATTATATTTCTCATCTCTTGTACAAAATCACACATTTGCACATATTATTATATTCCTTTTTTTCCAACACATAAATACACACTTGTATATAATATCTCTCTGGCTCTCACATACACACACCCCTCTATCACACACACATACTCTATATTAATAAATTATTTATTGTATTAACAATATAATAATTAAAATAATCTAATATAAAAAATATAATATTATCATCAAACTATATAATATATACAGGGTAACATATTTTAATTCAATAATCAAATTCAACTGACTATCAAATAGATACAACTTTATGAATTCAGTAAATTAAGACTTCACCACTTAATTTTTAGTGTTTATATTTCAGATTTTAGATTTCAGTTTTATCAAACGCACCCATAGTTTAGTTTGGAGCTTTTAATCAAATTATATTAAGAGCACTTAAAATCGTTTTGAGTCATCTTCTGTTTGTGGAGTATGTGTATAAGAGATTTCCTTTGTAAAGAAAATTACTACAGAACTTCTATATTAATTAATCAAATTGAATTTCAAAAAAAATAAAAATAAAATTCACAAATATTGTTAATTTTTTTCAATTGCATTCCGTATTAGTAATTCTTTTTTTTTTTTGGTATTGAAGAAGTAGAGTGTGTATTCAAAAAAGTTTCATATCTAAAATGTCAAAAGTTAAGTTTTCCAGATCTTCTAATAGTTTCATTTATACAACTTTTTTAGTGGTAAACATTTTGGCAAAATCTGCTATACATGTTGACAATGTGTGACAAGTTCATATTTTCGTTCCATAAACTCAACTTCCGAACACGACCCATCAAATTGTTGCCAGTTAGTGTCCAATATATTTGCTAAGTATAGTTTGGACTTTAATTTAGTCGTTTGACCCTCCAAACTCATCAAATCTTGAAAAGTAAAATAATTCAACCATAAAAGGCTGTCTTATTACTATAGTTTATAATTCTGAATAGTTAAAAAATTAAAAGCAAAGAATAGGCATTCATTATTTGCAATTCAAATGATTATTTCGAAATATTATTTCGTAACCAAACAATTATCTTATTATTGCAGAAGTCAACATTATTTCTAAATACCATTCAAATCAAAATCTAAATAATATTTTCCAAATAATGGCTCATTATTTGCAATCCAAATAATATTTCCAAATCTTTGCCACTTTAGGTAAATGATAAAAATTTTGGAACAATCCAAAAATGAAAGCATGACACTCACTACAAGAAAATTAGTCATTAGTGACAACTTTTGGAGTGGCGACTTAAAATTTGTCACTAAACTGAATATTTACTTACAAGTTTTATATTGTCACAAATATTTTTCGGGAGCAAATCATTTAGTGACAATATTTAAATTATCGCCACAAATTCGTTTCCACCTAAATTTTTTTCTCAGGTCCAAAAATTGACTCGATAATAGTGACAAATTACAAAAAAGTTGTCATTAATATGATGGTTTATTAGTGACAACATTTTATCTTTGTGACTGTGATTTTTAGGCATCTATTAGTGATAAGTTTTGTTGCCAAAATTTTAAATAAAAAAAAAGGTACGAGTCTACAAAAGCCAAGAATGTGGAAAAAAAAAAAAACTTAAAATCTGCAAAGCAAACTGTTACATCAAAAAACGCTCAAGATGTGGATAAGAGAAGCTCTCATCGCCTCCCATCAAACTGGATCATCACAATTAATCAACTCTTTCCTTTCTTCTCAGCAACAATCTCTGCAAAACAGGTAAGTTATTTCTTCTATTAAATCTTCTCCCTCTTTTTTTGGTTGCTTATTATGTTAGAAATCTTCCAATTGATGTAAATTTTGGGTCAAGAATTGTAATAGATGTCTTGCAATGGACACAAAAATCAAACCTTTTTTTCTGAAATTTTGCTAAATTCCCAAAATTATGTTGTTTTCTTTGCCTATACGCCCACCCCTTGCTTATAACCCTGTTGTCCGCCACATCTCTTTCTGCTTTCTTTTTTTTTTCCCATGTTTTGGGAGGGTACATAGATGTAATTTTGTGTAGTTCATTACTAATGAGAATCCTTTTCAATAGTTTATTTGTATTATTTATAAATGCATGTGAATATTTTATTTGGAAATTACATTCTTTGATTTTGTTGGATGATTATTTTATCTTGCTTTTTATTTTCATAATATCTACATCTATGGAAGTTGGAGCTTTTGATTTGAATGTTGATATCATGCTTAAAATATCTTTCTTAACCAAGATTAAGGCTTTCTTTTGTTCATAAAGTTCAGATTTTTAATTTTCTGGATGTTTGGGGCTTTGAAAATGTATTAGGTTATAAGTATACTGATAATTTGGTATTTGTTTAGTTGAATAATTTTGTTAATTTTTTTTTTAAAATTTTTTTGTGCTTATTGTGGAAGATCCAATGATAAGGAAAAAGAGGTAAGAGATAGAAGGAAAACATGCATTTTGTTAATTGTTCTAATGTAATACATTTACAATTGAACTTGAGAAGTTTAGGATTTCAAGATTCCTTGACAACACATTGAATCTTTCTAATTCCATGTTGTTATGCCTGAGCCTATGTCACCTCAAGCTGCTCAATAAGGATAGGCTATGAAGTTGTTTATCCAATATTTTCTCTCGCTAAGCTGGAGAAAGTTGATGCACTGTATTTTCTTGAACTTTGGCCCATATTTTGCTCCAAGTTTTGAACAATTTTTTCAATAGAAACTAGTTCTTTTTTCTTGTTCTCTAACTTCTCAAGCAGTTTCGATTTTACATTTTCTGGAGCTTGTTGGGTTTCATCCAGCATCTTACTTTCAACCAGTAATTTACTCAACTTCTTATCTTGCTTGTCATCTCTACTTAAATTTAGCTTCTTTAACGTTTGTGTCATCATTAATATTGTACTACCTCCGTCCCAATATATTTGTCACGTTTGACTTTTTTTGGTCAATGAGTCAAGTTTTCAAGACTTAATCTTTTGTAGATTTAGATTCAATTTAATTTAATTTTTTTTTTATAAATTTTAAGTTTCATGTCATAATACTTTATATAAATTTTATTTTTGTTGAAAAAATTCATGAAAAATCAAATAAATCTATATGCATTATTGATTATAAAATTGATCTAGTTGACCAAAAAAGTCAAACTGTGTCAAAATAAATGGGACAGTAGTAAATAAATATTACTTATAACTATTTCTTTTTCCTTCCACATACATGTTGTATTGATTGAATCACCGCCTAGAGGTAGAGTTATTTCTTGTTAATTTGTAGTATATCAATTAATATATCTAAAAAACAAATGATTATTTGCATTGAAAAAGCATAAAAGAATTGTGTCAAATTAATTAAGGTAATGGTATCCAATTAAGCTAGCTACAATTAATGTGAGATAGGGGACTTGGTGTGTTATTATTAACAACGTGAGCTTATATGGATCTATCTTTCCAATTTATTTTCTAGATTAGGGTACGTCATCAAGAAGAGGAGAGAGACACGGAATTATATGTTAAGTAGCAAGGTCATTTTTAGTCTTGGATGGGGTTGCTTTACGTTATTCTTTTAGTAATGATTAATGCAGAAGCCTTTACTGAACATATATATAGTACTCCAGCTTTTAAAAAAGGTAGTTAATCCAAGTTTGTTATCCCTTGATACATGATTGGATTGCCAAGGAAAAAGAGAAGCATGTATTACTTCTACTACATTGGAATTTGAGAAAACAAACCATGAACCCTTTCTCAGTCAATGTTTTGGTAATAAGTAACATACTTTCATCATTCAACAATAGTAATACTAGTTCTCACAAATGTGATGATTCTCTAACTTTTATGGGAAAAGAGGTAGGTAAAGTATAAGTGTCTTTATTCACTATTTTCTTGTTTGTATTACCATTGATAAGTTATTCTTGTGGCTGCTTCACTGGACACGCCCTTCTACCCAAAGGCACTACACAGATTTCATAGAGAGCTTTGGAAATATACACAATATCTATCTATCTTAATTTACATATATTTATGTATCATTTACTCGTGCTATGTTAGCTTCTTCACCTACAAGAATTTTATAAATTTATCTGGTTGCTCATGATAGAAACTTTACTCTTTTTTTGTTTTACTTAAAGTTTAAGTTTGAACTGGATTTTCCATTTACCTTTTGGACTCCTCTTCGTGATTGGGTTACTTCATCCTAATGAACCCAACCATTGATAATTTAAAACTAGTTTTTTGTGATTGTATTCAAAAACTATTTTCCTTAACATAGTCTAAATAATGCATTTACTAGAATATGATTTTCTCTTCAAGATTTAACTAATATTGGAAAAATGAGTATATTAATTGGTGGAAAGTATAGGTGAAAGTCTAGAAACTGGTCTATAGAGTCCTTTGGTATCGTATATTAGAGTAAGTTATTAGAGTCTAGAAATTTCATCATATGTTTAACAAATAGTATTGTATACTTCACTGCAAAGCTCATTTGTGAGTCATCATCTAATACTCTTTGAAAATCATGCACATTACTCTAGTTCTTTTATATTACTGAAAATCCAAATCTATTTGCTTATGATAGGGAAACAGGCAGGATTAACATGGATAAAAGTTGGATGAAAATTTAAAACTACCTAGACCCTGTCTATTTAAAGGGGGTTGAGGAGTTTATAAATTTGCTTATTTAGGCAAGTATCCCAATTGTAAGCTCTCATGTCCTTGCACATTATCAACAACTTTGAAGATCAAACCATGAAAGTAATGAATAGTCATTTGACTTGTAAGGGAATTGATGAAAATTATACGAGATGGATATATCATGGTCAAAATTTTGAAGAATTTGATGAATAGAATAATGACATAGATATGAGCGAAGAAGATAGTGATTGTGATGATGTTTAGGATATGTTAAATGATGTTGGAGTTGCTAACTTTGGTGTGAATTGGAGAAATTTAGGAGATCCTAATTTGGATGTTCCTCATGAGCAAGAAGCAGAAACAAGTAAGTTTCTTAAATTACTGTTCGAAATTGAACAAATCTAATTTTTATCTACATTGTGAAAGATACTCAAAACTCTCTTTAATTGTGCATATTCTTCATTTGAAAACAATGAATCATTGGACTTGCAAATCTGTTGATATGCTTGCTTAAATTCTTGAATCATGTGTTTCCTATGGCTTCAATACCTAGTTCATATTATGAGGCTAAAAATTTCATTCGTGACTTGGGACTCAAATGTGAAAGATACATGCTTGCGGAAATGATTGTGCACTTTACTAGAAATAAAATTAGAACCCAGATTGTTGCCCAAATGAAAAATGTAAAGCACCTCGTGATAAGTTCATAATTGTGCTATATTTTATGTGTCATTTACCACGTTTTTACGTGTTGTAAGCCACATTTGATTTATTATTAAGTTAAATTTGGTTATTCTTAGTTTTTGTAGGGTTAAAGTGAAAAAGAGCTGAAAAAGATAGAAAAGATGAAAAAAAAAGCTAAGGGTGGAATATGCATGAGTATGAAGCCATTTTGGATGTCGTTTCGTAATCATTTCAAGCATAACTTTTGAGTCCAAGCTCTGATTGAGATGATTTTGGATTATTTTTACAGCTACTAAAGAGTTCTACAATTTTCATGTTATGATTTTTCCAGGGTTCTATAGGTATCTTGTTCAAAATTGCAAAGTTGGAAATTGTGCATCGGCGAGAAGCGATTCTGACACAGTTTGATAGATTGGGCATAACTTTCATATATGACCTTCAATTGAGGTGATTAAAGAGGTTTTGGAAAGATAAGACATAGAGATACAATGTTTAAGTTTTGAGTTTTTCCAAATTCCAAAAGGATCAAGGTCAAAATCCATGCCGAAAGTGAAGCCCAACGCACATGCGCTGGGGTTGTGCAGCGCATGTGTGCTGTGACCAGAGGAGGAATTTTCAGCATTGCCTAGGACAGACATGCACACAAAAAAGGATGTGCATATGTGCCCGAAACAAAAGTGTTGAGTATTTTTGGATTTTTGGCAGATCTCTTCACCCGGTTGGACTCTTTCTTTAGCCGATTTCACTTTTTTATTCTTAGACTTTGATTGTAACCCTAATACTCAATATAAATATCCCAAGTAGGGTGAGAAAAAGATAGGACACTTTTATTTTCACATTATAGCTAAGGTTTTCATTAAAAAATTCTTCTTTATTCTTTCATGGCACTTTGTGCCTAAACCCTTTTTCTTGGTTAAGAAATGAAAGCCATGGTCAATTCTACTATGTTATGAGACTCTTTGGTGTTGAACATATTCAATTTTATATCAAGTATTGATTGTTTTTTTACAATTAATTTTAAGATTGTTCTTTTTAACTTGTTATTGTTGTAGAATAATTATGTTATTGGAATTAATTTATAGCTAGATTGTTTTAATCGCCTGTGCTTAATTCAATCTGTGAAACAACTAAGTTTGATAATTGCTTGATTAGTGTTATTGAATTCAGGGAAAATAATCAACTAATTGGCATAACTGCGTGTGTTTATATTTAATTAGCCTAATTTTTTTGCTGATTTATAATGCTTCTATTAATTAATCTTTGGTGCATGTCTGGAATAAATTAATAGTTAGGGTTGATTGGATAACGTGATGAAAATTAGCCAACTTTAGAAAAAAATAAGAATTAACTTTGAATTGGAATTCAGGTTAATTCTTCAATTAGTGCTTGATATGGAAATTGAATTATCTTGTGTGTCAAGGATCGACTAGTATTATTGCTATGGTGGATACGACCGAAATCAAGATTTTTCTTAATTGAATTTTCTCCAATTTATTTTATTGTTTTAATGTTTAGTTTAAAAGCATTCAAAACCCCCCGTTTTTTGTTTGGCACAAGAATAAACTCCATTCTTTGTGGGACGATCTGTATTCACCACTACTTCATCGTAATTATTGAGAGTTGTTAATTTAAGGTGCCTACGACAGCATTTTCACCAAAATTTTTGCACTGTTGCCGGGGAACAGTTTGATTTATTTTTGTATATACTTATTACTTGATCTCTTTTTTATCTGCATCATGGTTACCACATATTCGCATGAGGTTTATTGTTCTGATTTCATTATCGAGCAATTACCACCACAACCTTGGTATGACCTCTACACGTATAAGTACAATCAAGGATGGATAGATTATCTTGAGTTTGATTATCCATCACAAGATCTTCCGTGTATACATCCACTTTTGCAACAACAACCTTATATCCAAATTGGTAAGTCTTTCGTAGAATTAATTTATTCTTTGGCTGTTAATACTTTGCAATTTCAATAGGAAACAAGATCCAGTTTGCAAAGTTTGGAGTATCAACTAAGCAATTGAATTCTTCCATAAGTAGACTAGAATCTCAAGTGATTGAGGATGGGGAAAATGAAGAAAATGAGCAAAAACTAGAGATGGGATTAATAGATGACAAGCCTATTGAGGATAACTCTAGTTCATCACCTACGATGTCAATTCCTCAAGATCTTCCAAAGCAAGAGCCAATCAAGGTTTTAGACATAACTATGGAGAAAACACAAGAAATTCTAACTACTATAACTTAGTATGAAGGATCACCATTTGGCTGTTGATAGGGATTGTATTGTAGTGCCATTATATCCCACATTCCGTTATGGATTGGCATTAAGAGTTGAAGATCAGAAAGTGGCTCATAAAGAATTTGGTATCCTCGAGTCTCTTAAGGGTCATGAGGAAGAGATTCAGCTAGTTTTCATAGATGATAATGGGGTCCAGGTAAATTGCGCTAGCGGAGATAATTGGTTCAGAGTTGAGTTTCTCACTGATGGAGTCAAGAAGGAGATTGAGGATAAGTATGTGACGAGAAATTACAAGAAGAAAGCCTATGCACGATTGCCAACAATTATTGAGCTCTCTTTTCTCTAGTAAGATATAGTTATTCTGACCGTCTTGTTCACAGTCAAGCTATTGACTATAAAGGAGCGCTGCATGGGAGGCAACCCGTGTTCATTTACATTTTATTCCGTCTATTTATTTTTGAAGTTTTACTTTTGTTTATTTTATTTTTTAGGGGTAGCTTAGTTTTATTATGAACTATTGTTAGTGTGGGAAATATTGATAAGTTAAACTGATAAAATGGTCCTTTGAAAGGAAGTGGGAAGAGGACAAGTCGACATTTCCACATTTTCCTCCTTTCCCGCAGGATTTGGAGCCAAATGCTGCATGAGCTTTTGTGTGTTTAATGCCTTATGTTTAGCTCCATTTTGTTGATCTTTTAATTTTGTAAGTTGATTTCTTGAACAGTTTAGTTGTTTTTACTGGTTAGACATTTTAAATTTCATTTTTGTCATCATGTTTTCATTTCTTTTTGTCGTGTATTCTCTTAAGGAAGTAAGTTTTTTCTTGATTATTGTAAGATTATTTTCTACAATATTCTTATTTTTCTTATTATCTCAAGGAAATTTTTTTTTTTGTTTCGTTTAGTGTTACTCCAGCTTTCTTTTGTGACAAGGGGATATTTATTGTGGATTTTGTTCCAAACACGAATTAAATCCAAAGAAGCTTTTCTTTTTCCAATTTTGTGCTTTTATTTTTGCATTGAGGTACAAAGCTTATTTTTAAGTGTGGGTGGGTAAATTATCTGGATTTTAAGTTGTTTGTGCTCGACTTTGCTGCAATATTTTGACTTTTCTTTTGATCTGAGAACTTGCCAGAATTTTTGAAATTTTTGAGGGACTAATTGACCATTTTTTAAAAATTTTTGAAAAATTTCACTTAACGTATTTCTCGCCATTTTTCTGCATAATAAATCTTTAATTGAACCATGCATGAATGATAACATTGCTGTACATCTTGTTGAATTTATTATATACACGAAAAGAATTCATCAATTTTGGTGACAATATTAAAGTTTGGACTGAAATTATATAAATTTGGGAGTGCAAAGTGGAAATTGAATAACCTCACAACATAGGCTTTGGACTTGGACGGATTTGGGGGTGCAAAGTGGAAATTGGATATAACCTCACAAATTAGGTTTTGGATTCAAATTGGAAAGATTTTGGGGTCCAAAGTGAAAAATTGGGTATAAGTTGAGCGGTATGAAATGCTGAATTAAACCTTCTTACAAATTGGAAAATTATTGGTAAGATAGAGGTCAAAATAATGAGGTGGCATAACGGAAGAACTTTAGTACTCAGAAAATAATGTCATGGACTAATTAAAATGTTAGTGACACTAAAGTTTAATGAGGTAAAATGTAATTAACCACTTTCAGCTATAGAATGATTGTCAACAAACCAAATCGTACTTTCTTGCAAAATGAAAAATTAGTAGATCACCCACACCTTTCGGTAAAAATGCAACCGTTACGAATGAGAAAAAGTATTTTCGACAGAAAATACTATCATCATAAAACAAAAAAACAAAAAGTGTTTGATACTCACCTATAAAATAACATCTCGTACACCCCAAGTCCCTGAGGAAGGTCATGTTGTAGACTCAAGGTTTGTCATTTCCTCTCAGTACTTTATTTATATTGATATTAGTAAGCATTACAAGTATAGGGCAACTACTCTTCATCACGCTCGGCTGCATTAGCAATCCAAATGGCACATATCACGTCCCTTCTAAGATCTTTGGCCAACATTGCTACTCTATTGCTAGTATATCCATGATGTTTCCGTTATCATCTTAAGTTCAGCTTCACCTTTGCTTCTTTCAACAAATGCCCAAATCCTGATAAACTTTCTATCCCAATTTCCAGCCCCAATGCCATAGCCCTTCATGCTAACATAATCTTCACATCACTTTTGGTCGAGAATTCCACATATTAAGTGCCATATCTCAGCATTAGATGCATTAGGCAATCACATATTAGTGAATTTAGAAATCAAATGGTCACCAGACATGGATATTGATTAAGCCATCAACAAACAATTTATCAATAACAGCTTCCTGTAATGAGAAACTCTTGTAGGAATACCAACAAGAAATGCTATTTTGAAGAAAACATAGAAAGAAAATAAATGAAAATTTTAAAAGTTGACCAATCAAGCCAATCACATTTTAAAACTCTGCTTCTTATTTTTATGTTCAAAATTCAACTCTCAAGTCCCAATACCAAAGGTAGCAAGCAAATAGCAACCGATTAACTACCCAAATAGCATACGCCGATATTTTTTTTTCAAAAGAGGATTTACAATAGATTTTCACCTATCCTTTTGGAGTCATGCCCTAGCCCACAAATGTTAGGTGGATTCTATTCGTCGTACTATTACTCGAGAATAAAAGGCTCACAACAATTCAATAATAATTAAGTAGAAATGTTACTCGTAAATAATATTAATTGTCCGGTTACAAAGTAAAAGGAACTATATAAAACATCTTGAAACTGTTGTAATGGGCTAAATCCATCTTGGAGCATGCAAGTTCACTTATTGAAAATCCTGATTAAATTATATTATAAACTCATTCTAAACTCTACCTTAAGCTCGTTCCTTGTTCTTGTTTGTTAGATCCTTATCTTCCACTAAATATTCCACTTCACTATCTGCATAAAAAAAAATAAAAATAATCGGGGACTGAGCGATAAATCACCTATTGTTCGGCGAATATTAACTAGGCTTTGCCTAGTTAATGAATTCAATTCACAAAAAAATTCACAAATAAGCTTTAATAACCATAATCAATAGTTACACACACCCGCAAGTATACGAGATGAGTTTGTAAATTGGGTAAGTAAGAATCGTTCCCACAAGGACTATCAATCAAGTACTAGGGTTCACAAACCCATGAATTAGTTAGACAAATTAATTGCATGATTTTTGTTCTACCCTTAACAACTAGAAATCAAGAACAAATACCAAACTAATTAAAACTAGCAAAAGCAATAAAATTTACAGTAAGCAACTCAAACTAATGAACTAGGAAAGTAAATCACAAGAAAATTAAATTATAATTATAGAATTGAAATAAGAACTAAAATTAAATTAATTTAAATCTAGAAATCAAACTCAGTAACGTAGTCAGAATGAAAAGTTGATGAAAATCATAGTCTTGAACAAGAAGAATGAAACCCTAGATCCTAAACTAATAGTTTCTATTCTAATGTCTAATATGCCTAAAGGCTGCCATGTTATGCTGCAGTTCCCCTAATAATGGGGTATCTATAGGGATACATCAGGGTTTTAGACCCCTAAAATGATAAAAATATCTAAAAACTTGAAAGGAGTCCAACTAGGTAGAGGAAACTTCCAAAACAAGCAATTCACGTCAGCTGCTGCAAGACACACCCACATGGCAACCTCAGATCATGCATTTGTGCAAATTCCAGAGGTGAAAGTTCTCTTTTCTCGGCCTGCGCACATGCACAAGCTTTTCCTCTCACATATACACGCTCTACGCTCTGTTTCAAGTTCAACCACAATTTTGACCTTCGTGCTGGCAGAATTTGGAAACATGCAAATCATAAAAGTTGTACCTCTTTCTTTTAGCTTTCCATAACATCTTGAATAATTACAATTTGAGCTTGGACAAAAAAGTTATAACCAAAATAGCAGACAGTGTCCAAATTTGCTCCCTACCGGTTATGTTTTGCATCCTTTCGATTTTCTCCAACTTTTTGGTGCTTTTGGCTCCTTTTTCATTTTATCACGATTTACACAAAATAAAAATAAACATTTAAATTCATAATTTACTCAATTATTGCTGAAATTACATGAAAATAGAGGTAAACAACACATAAAATACATAACATTTATGAGCTTGTCAAATATCCCACACTTAACTTTTGATCGTCCTCGAGCATCTAGAATAAAAATAGATAACCTCATCACAAATTCACCCGACACGTCTAAAAAATTGTCCACATGAATAATCAAGAACCATGCCATCATCAGAAGTAATCTAAGAACTCAAGAGTTCAAATACTAATAAAACCCTACTCATGAAATCCGATGTGTGTGAATATAGCTATTTAATGAAAATACAATTTTCAAGACACTCGGATCAATTTATGCAAACTCTTAAAAATTTCTGAACACCCATAGCTTTCTTTTCTTATATATCTCCACTACTATAGACAACTAACTTAATTTAATTCAGGTAGGACTTTTTAGTTTGTAACATTAGGCTATGTTATTGGCTAATCAAATGAAGGGGTAGGGCTATTACAAAACAAAAGAAAGAGTTTTAAATTAATACTGGCCATATATCAAAATAAAATTGCTTCTCCAACACATTAAATAACATATCTTTACAGATGAATTACCCCATACCTAATTAACAAACACCCATAAAAATTTCACACAATAACCAAAAAGTCTTCCTTTTTCAATTTCAACCCAATACACCAACATTTTATCGGGCATATATTCATCACTTTTTTCATGTCTGCTCCCAATACGGGTACCAGTGATAGACACTACCCGCAAACACACCAATACAGGTACCATTGATGAGCACTACCTGCAAATACAAGTACCAGTGATAGGCACTACTTGCACTTGTCAAAGATTTTCTTCAATTTTGTTCTAGTATCATTTCCTTTCCCCATAAAAGAACATCACTCACTCTTACAATTTCGTCCCTCATTTAACTACATTTCACTCTTATATCACCAAGTAAATGTGTAAAATTTAGGGATAAAAAATTAAACATCTACTTGGTTGAATATTTTAATCTCATCAATGTAGGTAAAATGAGTTTTTATGGAAGAATGTGAAAGGAATTTCTCTCCATTCATTGCAATTAAGGCTCAAATAAGGTACTAGGAATAAAAATTTTAGCAAGGGTTGGCTTGAAAGGCTCAAATGTCCAAAGAAATACTCTACCCTCATCTTTAAACCAAATTAAGCTATCTATAAAAATTGATTAAAAAATGTAATAAAGCAAGTTCTGGGATGCAATACAAATGAGTTTATATAATTATCTCTAAGTGTCAAAAATAAAATAATTTATGGCTATTGGTGCTGAAGAATTCTCAGAAATCATGCAAGGAAAATATTAACATTGACTACCCACTAGTGATTTTTAGCTGAAAACTATCATGTAGAAAATCAAAGAAATATGCTAAGCGATTTCAAAATTTTCCACTTATTCGCACAAAAATTTTA
The DNA here is from genome assembly GCA_025175665.1 of Cinchona pubescens. Taxonomy (NCBI): domain Eukaryota; kingdom Viridiplantae; phylum Streptophyta; class Magnoliopsida; order Gentianales; family Rubiaceae; genus Cinchona; species Cinchona pubescens. The sequence continues at coordinate 473,128 of JANKKI010000391.1, read as the reverse complement.
AAAAATCTTAAAAGATCAAAAGAAAAGCTAAAATATTGAAGCAAAAATTGAGCAAACTACTCCAGCACCGAGGAAATATAAATCTAGATAACTTCGTATCCTACACTTAGAAATAAACATTGTCCCCAATGTTAAAGAAAGTAAAAGCACAAAAAGGGAAAGGGAAAGCTTCTCTAGCAATGTAGAATGGTCAGCGTCGTGTATCCCATCACAAATATCCATGAGAGGAGTTGAACTTGTCATAGCTCTAAAACAAAAACAAACGTTACACCCATGAAGACATTAAGATGATAAGAGAATCAACAAGAGTAGGAAACTTAATCCCTTATGGGCATATATAATTACCAAAACAAAGAAAGTAAAAAGGAAATAATAAAAAAAAAACAAAATCATTCTAAAGCAAATGATGGAGATGAATAAGTCTATCTGCAAGAACACATCATTAAGGGCATTAATACAAGAAGAAATCAGGACTCATTGTCAGAGGAAGCTAGCTTTTGTGGAAAAGGGGAAAAAGGTGGAAAGGTAGAAGAATCCTCCCTTCACTCCTGGGCTAGCTGTCGAGCCTCCATCAGATCTGCTGCTACTTATGCTGATAATGAACAAACATATCAAAGTGGTGTTGCAGGCACCTTTACTTCGCTAAAATCAACTATAGCATCTCTTCTTGACTAAGACTTGCCGCTAGTTCACTAGTCGATGCTAAAGTTTGAGCAGGGTTCCGACGAACTGGAGTTCTAGTACCACCAACCAATGCTATAGGCTTATCGAGTTTTAAGTTTTCTTCGGCCAAGTTCATCACAACACCATTATCAAGACATAACAGAGTAATGAGATGTGGGAACCACAACCCAGAAGGCTTAACTACTGTGGTATGTTGAATCTGCTGGCTAATCAAGAGGCCTACATCTCTCGGTCCACCAGAAGCAAGTGCATATAATAATTTGGCTCGCTCAAAAGTGACATGAGTTAGATGACTTAGCGGAAAGAGACGAGTACAAATAAATTTAAACCAGACAAACCAAACCGATTGAAGCTTGTTGACATCAAAATGTCGGCCAAATCCTATTAGCACCCTTTGTCCATTTTAAAGCTATATCTCTGGCGGAAATAACATTCATGATATCAGTCAACTGCATATTATTGTCTCGAATCATCGGCCATTCATCGTTACAAACTCGGTTTACCCACAACAATCGATTAATCGCGCTACCGAAGATATCCATTGATTTGCCCCTAACAAAGACTTTATACTCCACGTGGTGATGCATATTGGCATAAAATTCATGTACCACCAGGAGCACAACTTCCTTTGGGGTAGAGACAAAATAATTCCAGCCGCTTGCCCACGCTACATTATGAATTTCAGGGGCTCCAACAGTAGGGATTTGTATACCCCTATCTTTAATTGCCACCCTTTTTACAATATTTGACTCATATCGTTTGTAGGCTACGGCATTTAGAAATTGAGTTGGAACTGGTTCCTCCACCTTCTTGTTGTGCTGAGGAAGAGGTTCCAGTGCTAGGCTTGCATTTCCACAGCATGCCTAAAGAAAATATAATATTTGATGGAACACACACAAATAACAAGCCACCTTGAATACATACACCTATTTCATTGTGCACCTTCAAATTAAAATGAAACTTAGTATTCACAAAAGCAATTAACATATGAGAACACCCATACGAAGTCATGCAGATATTGAACCAAAACACTCCTAAACCCTTGTTAATTACAAAAATTGAATAAGGAATAATCATATGCCATAAGAGAAGTCCAAGGAATCAAATTTGTCCACAAACACCAAACGTTTTTGATAAGTTCATAATTGTACTATATTTATGTGTCAATTATCACGTTTTTATGTGTTGAAAGCAAGATTTGAGTTGTTATTGAGCTTAATTTGGTTATTCTTAGTTTTTGTAGTATTACAGTGAAAAAAGTTGAAAAGGATGCAAAACAATGAAAGGAAATGCTAAGAACAGAACATGTACGAATCAAAGTCATTCCAGACACTATTTTGTATTTCAAGCATAACTTTTGATCCCAAGCTCCAATTGAGGTGATTTAAGAATAATTGGAAAGCTAAGATGTAGAACTGAGACTAGTTCATGTTTTGAGTTTTCCAAATAATGCAATCATCAAGGTGAAAATCAAATCTGAAGGTGGAGCACAATTGAGGAAGTCAGCGCACATGCGCTGGGTCCAGAAGCTTAAATGCCAGAAATATCTTGCGTGCACATGCACGCTAGGATCTCCGTGCATGTATGCGGAGGAAAGAATCGGCTGGAACTTACTGCCTCGCTCTCACATGCGTGCGAAGGAGCCGCGCATGTGCGCAGAGTCCAGTAGCAAAACTTGTTTTTGAGTCTTTGAGGGATTTGTTCGGCCGATTGGACTCTTTTTCACTCGATTTCACATTCTTTTCAGTAGCCATTATTTGTAACCCTAAATACTGATTATAAATACCCCAAGTTGGGTGAGAAAAATGGGGTCGACACTTTGAATATAGTTTTATCTAGGGTTTTGGCAAAAAAATTTCCTCTATACTCTTTCATGGCACTTTGTGCCTAAACTCTTTTCTTGGTAGAGGGATTTGAAGTCATGGTCAATTCTTAAGAGACAGGGTTTGGGATTTTTGGACAAAGTTGTGAGACTTCTTTGTGCTTAAATTATTCACTTTTATCTCAAGTATTGATTATTTTTCTGCAATTAAATTTATGGTTGTTCTTTTTAGCTTATTATTGCTGCAGAATACTAAGTTATTAGAATTAATCTACTGCTAGATTGTTTTAACCGCGTGTGCTTAATTCAATCTATGAAGCAACTAAGTTTGATAATTAACGGAATTGTGTTATTGAATTTAGGGAAATTAATCATCTAATTAGCATTAGCGTGTGTTTATGTTTAATTGGGCTAATTGTTCTTGTTGATTTTAATGCTTCTATTAATTAATCTTTGGCGCGTTTCTGGGTTAAATTAATAGTTAGGGTTAATTGGATCGCGGGTTGAAAATTAACCAACCTTAGAAAGAAATAAGAATCAACTTTGAATTGGTATCCATTCGGGTTAATTCTTCAATTTGTGCTTGATATAAATTGAATTATCTTGTGTGTCAATGATCGACTAGTGAAGTTGCAATGAAATTGTGGATATGACCAAAACCAAGATCTTTCTTAATTGAATTTTCTTTAGATATTTTCTTGTTTTAGTTTTAGTTAAAAATCATTCCAAACCCCTTGTTCCAATTTAGCATGAAAATAATCCCCGTTCTCTGTGGGACGAACTCAACTCACCACTACTACAATAGAGTTGTTAATTTTGGATACTTACGATGGCATTGCAACTCGACAGCATCATTTTCGTACACCAAAATTATGCTCCGTTGCCGGGGAACGGTTTGAATTATTTGTGTGTTATTTATTTTAGTTTTTATTTTTCTTCCTATTTATTATTATTCTTCCACTAATTGTGTATGCCTGTGACCCGGTTTGCTGGACAAGTTGAATTCCAATTTGATCCTGAAATACAGAAAACTTTACGCAGATTGGGAAATGGGATACAAGAACGACAATTAGGGGAAGAAAATTTGTTTAATTATATCTTTGCAGGTGAACAGGAACAAGAAGAACAACAGGAAGAGCCTAACATGGCGCATATGACGCACTTTGAGAGAATTAGCCTCGCCCACTTTGAACCAACAACCCTTATGCATTAATTATCCAGATTTAGATGCTAATATTACATTTGAATTGAATTATGGACTAATCCATTTATTACCTTATTTTCATGGATTACCAGGTGAAGATCCAAATACGCACCTTAAGGAGTTCTATTTGGTTTGCACCAGTATAAGACCCACCAGGGTGTCAGAGGAGCACAACAAATTAAAAGCATTTCCATCCTCACTCAAGGATGAGGCGAAGGATTGGCTATTCGATTTGCCTTCGGGTAGTATAACAACTTGGGAGCAAATGAATAGGCTATTCTTGGCTAAGTACTTTCCAGCTTCTTGAACTGCAAATATTCGCAAGGAAATTTGTGGAATAAGGTAGTTCAATGAAGAATCTTTGTATGAGTATTGGGAACGCTTTAAGAAACTGTGTGCAAGTTGTCCGCACCATCAGATAAGTGACTCCTTACCAATCCAATATTTTTATGAAGGGCGGATTATTGCCTAATGAAAGGAACATGGTCGACACCGCAAATGGAGGGGTGTTAGATAATTTGACAATAGACGCTGCGCGTGAGCTTATATCGAATATGGCCGCTTGCTCTCAGAAGTTTGGGACACGACACGATCAACCTATCAAGCATGTAAATGAGGTAAATGTTTCTTCATTAGAGCAACAAATGGCTAGTTTAACTTCTTTTGTTATACAATTGGCTTCAGGTACCGCATTGACTGCACAACCATGTGGCATATGCTCAAATGAGGGACACTCAACAGATATGTGTCCCACATTACAAGATGAAGGTCAAGAGCACGTAAATGCAGCCAGAGGATTCCCAGGGCAGCCACGACAAAATTATGATCCCTACTCAAACACTTACAATCCTGGATGGAGGGATCATCCTAACTTAAGATATGGGAACCAAGCCCAAAATTAACCTCAACAAAATCGCCAGAACTTCAAACCTTATAGGCCATCCTTTGCTCAAAGACAACCATCAAATTTCTCCTAAACTGAATAATCAATCGGGTAAGTCTTTAGAGAAAAAGCTGGATATTTTAACTGACAATACTATTCAATTTTAGCAGGACACCAAAGCCAGTATTCAACAGTTGCAGCAGCAAATGGGACAAATGGCTACTGCAATTAACAGGTTGGAAGCGTAGAACTCCGGGAAGTTGCCGTCTCAAACCATCATCAACCCTAAGGAGAATGTGAGTGCAATTACGTTGAGGAGTGGTAAGGAGATTGATGTGTAGCAGAAAATAGTTCTTGAATATATGGAGGCTAAGAAAAAGAAGACCATAGTCGAAAAAAAGGTTGAACCATGTGAGAAGAAAAGCAGCGGCAGTGAAGATAAAAGTGTTCCTGTATAGACCGAAGATAAGCCCGAACCCTCATTCCCCGAGGCATTGAAATAGTTTTCAAAGGAGGATCCTGACAAAGAGCTGTATGAGACTTTTCGTAAGTGCGAGGTAAATATTTCCTTATTAGATGCTATTAAACAAATACCTTGCTATGCTAAGTTTTTGAAGGAGTTGTGTTCCCATAAAAGAAAGCAAAAAGAGAAGAAAGTTAGAAAGGTAGAGGTGGGAAGAAATGTATCATCAATAATTCAAAAATCCCTACCCAAAAAGTGCAAGGACCCAGGTATGTTCTCTGTTCCTTGCAAGATAGGTAATACACACTTGGAAAAGGCCATGCTGGATTTAGGTGCATCTATTAATGTAATGCCATATTTTGTGTATGATGCATTGAAAATCAGACTATTGAATAAAATTGGTATTTAGCCTATCCTAAGGGAATCGTAGAGGATATTTTAGTTCAAGTGGGAAGTCTAGTTTTTCCTGCTGATTTTTATGTGTTAGAAATGGAACAAGGTGATTCCAATGCTCCTATTTTGTTAGGAAAACCATTTCTAGCTACTTCCCAAACTAAGATAGATGTTCTTAAAGGCAATCTTAGTATGAAATTTGGAGATAAAATTGTTAACTTTAGCATTTATGATGATGTTGATCCATCTGACCATACCTAAACTTGTGTCTGTAATTGATGTGTGTAAGCCTCCAATATAGGAAATTTATGAACATACGAATAATCAGGAGGTGGACACTAACCGTGATGAACATCTGAAGAAAAAGGACATGGACTTGTTGCACCAAACAAGTAATAAAAGTCCTAACGTTTTTTCACTTTCTAACGAGAAATTGAACTTATCTGTTATGCAGGGAACCATTCCAGATTATAATCACCTTCCTGGTCATCTTAAGTACATATTTTTTAAAGGATAAGGAGAGAGTGATGATGTCAAGTCAACTTAACAAGTCGCAAGAATAGCAACTTGTTCGGGTCCTACAAGAGCAAAGGAAAATGAATCCATTATTTTGGCGAATAGTGAAGCGAAAGATTCTTGGATTCCTCCACATGGGAGTAACTTGATTGATTGGTAAACGAACATCAAGTCGAGCCAACAACAGTAAACAAAGGCGCTGCATGGGAGGCAACCCATGTCCATTTCAATTTTATTTTGTTATTTTGATTGTAACATTATTTATTTTTACTTATTTTCATTTTAAGGATTTAGATTTTTAGTTTTGTTGTTAATTGGGAAATCAATTGCATTAAGAGGGTTAAATGATAAAAGAGATCTTTGATGCGTTTATGTTTTATAAGGGTATTACAAAAAAAAAAAAATCTGCCTCGCGTGCACATGCGCGCTCCAAGCTCTGCGCATGTGCGCGGAGACGATAAACCATCAAAATCTTTGCCTCGCACGCACATGTGCGCTGAAGAAGCTGCGCATGTGCGCGCGAGGAGATAAAAGAGAGGATCCGTTTCTTATTCTCTCTTTCTTCACATTCCTTCTCTAATTCAACTTCCTCTCAAAACCCCAAAATCCCCCACTTTTAGATCTTTAAAACCCCAATTCCATCAATTTTACACTCAAATTTCTTTTTTTTTCAAGAACAATCAAATCAAGGTATGAATTTCTCCTTCTTTCTACAAATTTTTTATGGTTTCAAGTAATTTTCTAGAATATCTAGAGAGTATTTTTATGCTTTGATTTGATGAAATTTCGTAGGGATTGATTTTAAAACACAAATTTGGTGTGATTTTTGTTGGGATTTTGATTGAGGATGGATTGCATGTTCATAATATACCCATAAATTTCCTCTTTCTTTATGCATGCCATGTGTTCGATAATATGCCCCAATGAATAAAAATGCTCAAACACAAGGAAGTGATGCATGAATTTAACCCCTAAACCACTGATTATGCCATGTGAATTCTGTCTAATTGGTTTTCATGCATAGGAATGTTCATGCATTATATATAAGTCTTAGTTTTAGGCAATATGTTGTTTGAATTTTCATGTGTAATCTAAGACTTATGATTTGGGGGAATGGCCTTTATGTAAGTAAGGGGTGTTGTTTTTTTATTTGGGAGTTATGATGCTTGTTTATGTTCTATAGGAATGGGAAGAGCAGACAAAAAAAAGCCATAGGCAAGGGTACCGGGTTGGTGGCGGTTTAAGTTTCTTAACAGAGGATACTTTATAATGTCATACAAAAGTATGATGAGGATATTTCTAAGCGGTCTGTAATAAAGGAAAGAGGCATCCAAGTTTCGTTGGCAGGAGTGCCGGAAATAAAGATTACTATTCACAATCGTGGATATGAGCGTCTCACTTCAACTCCCATCGATGCCGTTCTTCCGGTGGTGCGTGAGTTCTATTCTAACTTTGCTCATTATAGATCCACCAGTGTCTATGTACGGGGGAAGGAAGTGGATATCTCTGCCACCGAAATCAATAGAATTTTGAAGGTCAATCGTATTCGCAATGATGAATGGCCTAATACCCGTAATGCCAATGTAGAGATTCAGCAGATTGCCAGTGTTCTTTGTGACGAGGATGTGGATTGGACCTTGACGGCGGATGGCAGAGTGGCTCGGCATTTCCATGTGAATAAACTTAAGCCAGCATGGTTTGTTTGGCTTAAATTCATTTGTAGCCGTCTTCTACCGGTAAACCATCTTACCCATGTCACTATGGAACGGGCTAAATTGATGCTATATTGCATTGCTACTGGGAAAGCCATTGATGTGGGTCAGCTCATATATCAACAAATTTGCTACTCCGCTACCAGTCGGCAATCGGGATTGTGGTTTCCTCATCTGATCACGACACTATGTTTGGAAAGTGGGGTGTCGGTCGAGTCTTCTGAAGAAAAATTAAGGCTAGACCAGATGATTGCAATGGAAGGTCTACGAGCTCCGGCTAAACGTATTAGAGCCCAAGCTTCTACATCACAAGTGGAGGAAGCCGATGATTAGGATGACGAGCCAGTACTGCTTCTCCACAGTCTCAGGAGGACTTTCTACATCAGATCTTGGCTGAACAACAGCAGATGAGCCACCGTTTTGATTCATTTATGCACTTTAGTTTACGTGGCAACAAACAATGGAGGCTCGTCAGATGGCCAGAGAGCGGGGCGAGGACCCTTCAACATTCCCACCCTTTCCACATTTTTCGCAGGATTTGGCGCCCCATGCACCTTGAGTTCTTATGACCTAAATGTGCAAATGTCTGTTGGGCCATTTTCGTTGCTAGTTATGGAATTGGTTTCCTAGACAATTTGCTTAGATATTACTTTTCATTATTCGGCATTTATTTTCGTTGGTTAGGTTTTATTTCGTTAACTTACTTTTCATTCAGTTTCTTTTCATTATTCTGGTTCTGTATTCCCTTAAGGGAGTAAATCTCTTGATTATTGTAGGATTATTTTCTACAATGTTCTTGTTCTTCTTAATATCGCAAGGGAATTATTTATTTGTTTTGTTCTATTTTGTTTAGTGCTCTCCATCTTTCATTCACAACAAGGGGTTATTTATAGCGGATAGTGCTCTAAACGCGACTTAAATCTAGAGAAGCTTTTCTTTTTCCCATTTTATGCTTTTATTTTTGCATTGAGGACAATGCTTATTTTTAAGTGTGAGGTGGAAGTCATTTGGATTTTCAAGTGTTTGGTGTATTTTACTCGATTTTACAGCAATATATTTCAACTTTTTCTTTGATCTGAGATCTTGTCGATCAATTTTTGAAAATTTTGTGGATAAATTGACCATTTTTAGAAATTTTTGAAATTTTTTGCTTAATGTATTTTTCTATTCGTCTGCATAATAATCATTAGTTGAACCATGCATGAATGAGTAGTCGGTGTTAATATTTTCCGTTCATGATTTTTGAAGATTTTTGAGCACTAAGCCATACTTTAATTTTTGATTTGGGATATTTAGAGAAATTTATGCAGACTCAATTATGTTGCATCCTAAAAACTTGCTTTATTACATTTTCGAAGCTAATTCTTAGATGACCTGATTTAGTTTAAATATTAGGGTAGTGCTTTTTTGTTTGATGAGCCTTTCTAGCCAACCATTTTAACAATTTATTCTAAGTACCTCATTTGAGCCTTATTTTTGTGAAAAGAAATATCATACACCTTCTTTCACATAAACTCAATTACCTACCCTTATTGAGTTTAATATTTCTATTGTTTTATCCTAAATTTTCCCTTTAAGAGCTTATGGTACACATTTTTACTTGTTAAGGGGATATAAGGGTGAAAGTTTGTGAGACGTGAGTATGTACATTTTTGTTGCGAAATGGGGTATTGGTAAAAAAGTTGTTGAGAAAAAAATGAATATGGGAGTTTTTGAAATATGTAGGTAGTGCCTATCATTGGTACCTGCATGTTTTGATATTTACAGGTAGTACCTATCACTGGTACCTGTATTTGCAGGTAGTGCCCATCACTGGTACCTGCGTGTTTATATGTTGCGGGTAGTGCCTACCACTGGTACCCGTACTGTGAGCGGACATAAAAAAAATGATGATGTGATGTATATATGTCCGAGGGAGGTTGGCGTGTTTGGTTGTTCGGAATTCTTCATGGGTGTTTGTTACTCAAGTGTGGGGTTGGGGATGTATGATATTCCGCATGTGAAGAGAAGTTTTATTTTAATATATGGTCATCATTATTATATAGCTCGTGTTCTTATTTTCTATATCCTTTCCCTTCTTTGGCTAACAAATATCCTAACCTATTTTTTGATACTAAAAGTCCTACCTAAATTTAGATTGAATCGGTTGTCTAGATTAGTGGAAGGGTGTAAGAAGAGTGAGATTTGGGGTGTTTAGAAAAATTTTGAGGGTTTTCATGATTTAATTTAGATATTTGCAAATCTAAAATTTTGAATGGCTATACACACATACACACGAATTTCATGTTTTGGTTTTTATTAGCATTTGAGCTCTTGGATTCATAGACTACTCTGATTGCTGGAATGATTATTGATTATTTATGTGGATATTTGAAGGAATATGTTGAATAGAAATTTTGTCGAGCTTAAATGTTTTATTTTATATTTGATCAAGGACAATCAAAGGCTAAGTGTGGGGTAATTTGATAAATTCAAGTTGTACTATATTTTATGTGTCAATTACCACGTTTTTATGTGTTGAAAGCAAGATTTGAGTTATTATTGATCTTAGTTTGGTTATTCTTAGTTTTTGTAGGGTTACAGTGAAAAATGGTTGAAAAGGATGCAAAACGATTCCATGGACATGTGTGAAAGGAAATGCTAAGAACATAACATGCACGAATACGAAGTCATTCCAGACACTGTTTTGTATTTCAAGCATAACTTTTGTATTCCAGACATGAGAACACCCATACGAAGTCATGCACATATTGAACCAAAACACTCCTATACCCCTTGTTAATTACAAAATTGAATATGGAATAATCATATGCCATAAGAGAAGTCCAAGGGCATCTCATTGAACACTTGGCGTGCATGAACAAATAGTCAATTTTTTGATATATAAAATACGCACAAGTACTCCCAATTCAACTAACCAAGTACAAAATTCACACACCTAACATCCAAGAATATAATTGTACAAAAATAAACACAACGAAAGTATGAAATTTGAAAACCTTCTTTGATGCAATATATTAACCCAACAAGAAGAAGTTGAAGGAATTTAATGATTGTCATACCTTAATGATGTTTATGCTTGCAAAATGGAAGAAATCTTGATGAGGATTGATGAGAAAAGGGAGGGGTCTTATTAGTTGAGAGTTGAAAATTTTGGGGTTGAGTGGAATTTGGAAAAAGAAGGGGATTTTGAAAGATGAGTTTGGGTTTGAATAGAAGGAGGAGACCGATCGGTCCTTATATTGGCTTGCACACATGCGTAAGGCAAACTCGTGCATGTAAGTGAGTCAGGTAAAAAAGTTGAATCCGGGTCTGCAACTCGCGCACATGCGCAAGCTGAAGCACACGCATGTGTGCCAGTCAAAAAAAAATTTACTTTCTGAAATTGTGCACTTGTTGATTTTAATACTTCTATTAATTAATCTTTAGCGTGTGTCTGGATTAAATTAATAGTTAAGGTTAATTGGATTGCGCATAAAAAATTAACCAACTTTAGAAAGAAATAAGAATCAACTTTAAATGGGAATTCGGGTTAATTTTTCGATTAGTGCTTGGTATAGAAATTGAATTATCTTTGGTGTCAAGGATTGTCATGGTGTATATGACCGAAACCAAGATTCTTCTTATTATTATTGAGAATTGTTAATTTTTTGTGCCTACGATAACACTGACCACTATCTCCTTCTTGAGAAGGTTAGACAATATTACTCTTTTACTTCTACATTCAACTTGGGCATGGTTCCTAGCCGGTCAGTCCATTCCCAAAATAACGTTGAACCCACGCATATTGACTTGAACCAAATTACTTTGGTCTCTCTATCCACTACTTCTGCAATGCACTCCTTCTATCTGTTATGGGACACTAGGATCCTTTCCCTCGAAGCTAGTACTCTATATGGTAACTCTAACCATTCAGGTTTAGCACTTAAAGCACTTGCAAACTTTCTAGCCACAAAGTAATGGCTTGCACCACAATCAAATAACATGAAAGTAAGTACAGAGTTTATTAGGAGTGTACCAGTGATAACGTCGTCCAATCCTTTAGCCTCATATTCTGTCACTGTGTGAACTTTTGAGTTCATCCTAGGTCTTATATCCATCGGCTTTCCAGGCTTAGCTCCTTCTGTCTTGACTTCAGGGCAATCTCATTATCCTATGCCACGTTTGTCCATATTTGAAACATCCATTGGTCTTGTAACTTCATTCACCGAAATGCCTCTTATGGCAAAACCATCACTTAGGCTTTTTCCACACTCCACTAGATCTAGGATGGGGTGGTGGTCCTCTACTTTTCTCGATCACTCTCACCAAGCGTCTAGTGGTATGATATCCCAACCTTATTGTTCCTTCAGTAGGACGCGGTTTCTTACACTTGTTTTCTTCCTCCAGTCTTTTTTTGTATGTTTTTGCTCTCAAACTAGCATTAAACAAGTCCTTATAAGTAATGCATTGAACTCAAAATCCTTGTTTGTATACGACTGGATAAACCCCTAGTAGATTTAATCATTTTTAGTTGTTCATTGGCCATTGTCTAATTTAGAAATTGTCCAAAGGTAGTGAACTTGTTTGCATACTCCACCATAAATATTCTAGGTATTCGTTTCATTGATTCAAACTCCTCAATCTTCTAAATACGAATGGCAGATTCGAAAAAAGAAATTCCACTCTTTATAGTTTCCTCAAGTGATTAGAGGTGCCGTGATAGGGAGAACATCAGTTCACCACTTATCGGATTCTCCGACCAAAAATGGTTTAATAATGTCAACTTTTATCTCCAAGGGTACTAGCAACAAACTGAAATTATTCTCTACCTCACCCATCAACTTCTCTGGTTTCTCCAGGTCAGGTTGTCTATCAAGGTTACAAACATGTACTTTCTTAATCCTTTCATAGATAACAACAATTTTTTCAATAACAGCTTCCTATAATAAGAAACTCTTGTAGGAATACCAACATGAAACATAATTTTGAAGGAAACATACAAAGAAAATAAATGAAAGTTTTAAAAATTGACCAATCAAGCCAATCGCCTGTTAAAACTCTGCTTCTCATTTTATGTTCAAAATTCAATTCTCAAGTCCTAACCAAAGGTAGCAAGCAATTAGCAACAGATTAACTACTCAAATAGCAAATGTCGAGACTTTTTTTTTTTCAAAAGCAGATATTGCAATAGATAGTCACCTACCCCTTTGGAGTCACGCCCTAAGCCCGCACATGCTAGGCGCATGCCATTTGCCGTACGCTTACTCGAGAATACAAGGCTCACAACAATTAATAGAATAGTGGGAACCAAAGAGTTTATAGTAGAAGTTTGGGAAGAAAGTTTGAAAGAAGAGGTTGTCAATGCTATCGCCGAAGAGGAATATACAAAGACTCTTCGCTAATACTAGAGTGATATGGACTGGCCCATCCTTCCTAGTGAGATGGTGCCAAAAGGACCTCGAATCAACCTGAGTATCAGTCTCATAGATGATAATCCTATGCCTAATCGGTACCCACATACCGATCTAGTGACAATTCATGTCAAGGTAAGAGATTTTAGAGTGCACAAAGTTTTTGTGGATAGAGTAAGTTCAGCTGATATTATCTACTAGCATGCCTGGGAAAGAATGGGCATCAGTAATGAACATGTCAAGCCCGTTTAGAACCCACTTATGGGATTCATGAATATGATTCCATCATGTCCAAGGAGACCATCACTTTGTCCCTACCCCTCAGAGAACCACCAAGTGCCGAACTAAGACAATTAATTTTGTATTGGTCAAAAAGCCCTCCTCTTACAACATGATACTAGGACGCCCGTCTTAATGTGTTTTACCATCCTTTTTTCAGTCTGTCACTTGAGAAATAAGTTTGCAATGCGTGATGGGTTAGAAAGAAGTGTCTGGGAAATCCAATAGAAAGCCTGCGAGTGCTACATAATGTCACTCCAAAGCCTATCATTGATTGTGAAAATTCAAGAGATAATAGATGAACAAGTTGTGGCCACTTCGGACACCAAGAGAAAGGGCATGATAGAAGGATCGAGCTCAGGGCTTCTAACCAAAAGTATGGATCCAAGCAAGGAAAACAAAAAATTTGTCCAATAAAAATCCAAAATTCTATTCAAAAAAATTGCCTTTGATCCTTCCTACCAAGATCACAAGTTGAGAATCTGGGTTGCCGTGCCAACTGAGCAGATGTTAAAAGAATGATTTGGTCAAGCTTCATTATGAGTACAAAGTCCTTTTCGCAAGGTTTATTGATGATGTGCTGCTTATTCCACGCAAAGTCATTGAACACAAATTGGGGATTGGTCCAACATATAAGCCAATGAAGCAGAAGAAGAGACTCTTCAAACCCAAGTGCAACTTAGTCATAAAAGCAGAAGTGGATTAGTTGCTACCAGCTTGAATTATCCAAGAAGTTTTGTAACTTGTCTGGCTATCTAATCCTGTACTTGTAAGAAAGCTGGACCTAGACTGGCGAATGTGTATTGACTTAACTAATTTAAATAGAAACTGTCCAAAAGACAATTACCCTTTGTCTCTGATCGATATAGTAATTGATTCTTCAGTAGGCGTTATAATATGATACTTCCTAGAGGCATATAAGAGTTATCATCAAATCTTTCTTCGTAAAGAGGATGACGAATAAACATCCTTCATCATAGATAAGGGAACTTATTACTATCAAACCATGCTATTCGGACTAGACTAAAGAATACCAAAGCAACATACCAACAGCTAGTCAACAAACTCTTTAAGAAAGGAAGGAACATGGAAGTCTACGTTGATGATATGGTGGTCAAAAGTCGGTCTCATGAAGACATTGTTGTTGACCTAAGGGAAATCTTTGAAATGCAAAAGAGCGTCAACATGAGGTTGAATCCTCATAAGTGCACCTTTGGATTCCCTTCCAGAAAATTTCCAGACTTCATTGTCTCAGAAAAAGGAATTGAAATCAATCTAAGAAAAGTGCCAACCATTCTAGAAATGAAGTCCCCCAGTTCAATCAAAGAAGTCCAATGCCTCATAGGGAAGTTCGCTTCGCTAAACAAATTTCTATCCAAATCAGTGGAAAAATTGCTTCAAAAAATAAGAAGCTTCAAATGGACAGAACAATGTCAGGAAGCCTTTGAAAAGTTAAAAGAATACTTGGTCGACCCATCGAGGTTAGCTGCGACGGAACCAGATAAAACTTTGTACATCTACCCATTAGCCTCAGACAAAAAAAGTGGTAAGCATGCTTTGATCTCTAAGAGGGACGACACAAAGGCCAATCTACTTCATTAGTAGGATCTTTCAAGGCCCCGAGGTAAATTACTCGACAATCAAAAAAATGGCTTTTTCCCTGGTGACTGTTGCTTGGAAACTTAGACCATATTTTCAAGGATACAAGATTGTGGTCTATACCAACTTCCCCCTAAAAAAATATTATGGGAAAGCCAGATGTCTCAAGATGAAAGCTCAAATAGACGGCGGAGCTTCTAGAATATGATATTAAGTTCAAACCGTGCCCATGTACTGATGGACTTCATCGCAGAAAACATTGTGTAGTAGAATAAATCGGTAAGTATTTCAAATTTGAGATCCATTAGACATTGAATAGGACTACCAAGTCTAGGAGTTGCATGTTGATAGAGCATCTTGTGAGTCAGGATCAGGTGCTAGAATCATCATCTTATTGATCGACGGACAGAGTTAAACTTACACTCTTAAGTTCAATTTTGAAGCCACCAATATAATGAAGTTGAATATGAAGCCATCTTAACTGGTCTAAAGCTGGCTAAAAGATGGGAATGCATGGGGTCAAAGTCAATAATGACTCTTTGTTGGTGATGAACCAGATCCTAGGCAACTTTAAGACCTAAAGAGTAATCTTACAGAAATACCTCTGAAAGGTGGACCAACTGAAGGCAGATTTCAAAGAAGTGGAATTTGTAAAGATTTCACGAGCAAAGAACAGCGATGCTGATGCACTTGCGAAGATGGCATCAGCCAACTATTTGCACTTAACGAAAGAAGTGTTACTTGAGGTTCAGTCCTAAAGAACGATCGATGACAAAGAAGTCATAAACATTAATGAGAATTTGGGATGGATGCGGTCAATACGAGACTATCTCTTTGCTATCATTTTCCTCGAAGGAAGATCAAAAAATCGGATGTTAAAATTCGAGCCATGAAATACGAAATGAATCAAGGGCTGCTATACAAGAAATCCTATTTAGCCTCTCTACTCCGTTGTCTTAGGCTCCAAGCGAAGCTACATATGTGTTTCGAGAAATACATGAAGGAATTTACGAAAGCCTTGTAGGAGTTCAAAGCTTAGCTAGGAAAGTAATTTTGATGGGATATTACTGACCAACCGTGTATAACAATGCTCATCAATTAGTTTCTAGTTGCCACAAGTGTCAAATCTATGCACCAATCTCCCAGAAACTGCTACTGACCTTAATCCCTTTATTAGTTCATAGCCATTTCAACAGTTGGGAATTTATCTACTAAGCCCGCTGCTGAGGAGACAAGAAGGCTATAAATTTTTAGTAGTAGCAATCGACTATTTTTCTGAGTAGATCAAGGCAGAGCCATTGAAATCTATCTCTAGAAAGTGTATCAAAACTTTCTTTTGGAAAAGCATAGTGTGCCAATATAGCATACCCCATATACTTATTTCGGACAATGGAACTCAGTTTGTGAGACAACCGTTTAAGTCCTTTGTGAAGACTTACAGGTTCAACTACATACTAATTCTATTGGTTCTATGCCCACAGGCAAATGGTCAAACCGAAGTTTCCAATAGAATGCTTCTATCGAGACTAAAGACGAGGTTAGACCAGCCAAAAGAGAATGGGTCAAAAATTTTCTATGTTGTGCTCATATCAAACAACATCACGTGCTGCAGATGGTGTGACTTCGTTTAGCCTTGTTTAGCGAGCCGAGGTAGTAATCCTAGCAAAGATTGGAATGCCCATGTCTCAAACAATATATCATGAGAGAACTGGAACTGATCAGGAACAAATGGTAGATCTAGACTTGCTAGAAGAAAAAGGGCTCATACTAGCCATTTGAGAAGCCAATTACAAGCAAAAAAATAGCACTATAACACTATGATGCGTCACAGGTACTTTTGACCGGTGACCCAATTCTTTGGCAAAATGAGGTTAGTCAAGTCCATGATACCAAGAAGTTGGATACTAATTGGGAAGGTCCCTATCAAATCTTTGAGGTTCATCGCTTGGAGTTCTACAAACTAGCTGACCATCAGGGATTACAGTCATTAAGATTGTCCCCTGAACATGGAACATTGTCAATTTAAAGAAGTACTACTTATGAAACTGAATAGGAAAGTTAGGAATAATGTTTACCCAAATGTGAACACAAAATCTCTAAATGCAAAAAGTTATATGTACTTCTGAAAAGTATGATCTATTAACGAAAGGAGCCTAGTCTATTACAATGTAGAATTACTCCTGGAGTCGGTAAGACAATAATTAAAAGGTTATCAGTAGTACAAGGTTCTCTAAACTAGTCTCTCTGAACTGGTCTCCAAGATTGTTCAAAAGGTTCTCAGTAATGGATGTGTTGAAATCTTCAAATGAGAAAAAGTACTAGGTGAGGTTAGGAATCCTAATTTGAACCTCCTCAAGGACTTTGCCAAACATCAATCTTTAGACATACCAGCAGAAAGATTGAAGTTCTTCTCCACGGCGTTAGAGCTTAAGAAGTGATTAACTCTCTCAAACAAGTGACTTGGGCTGACAGGCTCTAGCACATTCTTCTTAAGGTTCAATTCAGCAATGACAGCAGTAAGCTCGGATTGCTTAGCCTAAAAGGCCTTAGCCAAGTAATCTAGTCCCCTCTTAGCATTCTCAGCAGCTGTTGTCTGAAACTCACTTGCTCGATCAAATAACTAATTTCAATATTATACTTCTCTTAAAGTTTGGCCAAATAAGCTTCTTTCTCTTTCAAATCAGTACAAAGCACTTCTACAAGATATTTTTCCATGGCTAACTCTTTTTGATCAGATACACTGAGAGAGTCTTTATAAAAATGGTACTCCTTATCTAGGGAGCTTGTGAAGAGTTGGGATACATAAGAAAGAGAGATCATAACACTTTCCAATAACGACAAATACACTGGGCACCAAAAAAAAAACTTAAGCCTTGAAGATAGTCGTTCAAGATCTTTTTCAGCTGGTCATTTCTCTGTCTCCTAGAGACTCATCAAGCATCAACAGGAACAATGTTATCAAGCCATTTGCTGGATGCCCCAAGAGACTTTATATGAGCATTAATGTAGAAAGCGATCAGAGCTTGTACTCCTTTTGGCTTGAAAATTAGTTTTAGGGATGGGAGAAAGATCCGCAATCAGTATGCTTTCGGGTTTATCCTTGGGAGATGGAAGACCATGAATTTCTAAAATTTTGGACTTTTCTTGTTTGGTTGAATTGGAAAATCAGGATTCTTTCTCTTCGGTCCTACATCATCTCCTAGTGCTAGGGCAAGATTAGCAAGTTAAGGTGATGGAATTGATTAGAGGGGAACAACATCAATAGCTTCCTCCAGAGTCGACTTCTCAATACCCTTTATATTTTTAGGTTTGGTAAGAGCCATGAAGTCAATAGTAAGGTAATAACCACCACAAAGTTTCAACCCAGGAGCAAGGTTTTCCCAAATCAAAAGGCTTGCTCAATGATGGTATACTTGCCTTGAAAGTCGAAAGTTATACTGGGGATTTCAATCTTTTCTATAGAAGAAAAGAAGGGATGGATCTAGCTTACACGATTCTCGTTTAGATCCTTAATAACACTATCTGTAACTCTTGTGGACAACCCATTCTGTTTGAACCCCCTCTATGTCCTCCAGTTTGTGTAGAAGAATGATTCTTTCCACCTCTTAATTGAAGAAGAATATTGCTTTATAAAAGAGGTAGAGTTTTGCCACAGCAAGAAATAAAAGAAACTTGCGGCTCGATAGGAGGTAAGTTTGTAGTAGAACCTGAAAACCTCAACCTTGGGTTTCAGATTAATATTTGCACAACAAGCAAAAGCAAACCATGAACCTAATCGCGTTCGGATCTAAGTGGGATATGCTGATCCTAAAATAAGTACAAATCAGTAAAAATAGAAGGAATGGGAAGACAGAGCCCAGTTCAAAGTTGGCCCTCAAAAAGTGTAACGATCCTTCAGAGGGTTACCCTCAATTGGAATCTGAAAAGTGATGTTGGAATGAATGCAACATTCATTTCAAAGATGCAAAACATAATATCCGAGGGACTACTCTCAAAATCCATAATCAGCAGAGTCACTTTCATGGGTCTTATGGTATTCATGGAAGAAGGCACCTCAATAGCTTCTGAAGCGCTAAGGGTATGATTAGAATCTTGTAGCTCATGAACTAAAGTCCTTCATGCCAAAGTTAGAGGCAATCAAATCAAGGGTAAAGTCCTTCCAGGGAGTATTGGAGGTAATAAGGATCGACTACACAAGAAGTTAAGATTATTGTAAATTGACAATTAATGGAAAGGCAAAAAGTCATAACGAATGGAAAAAAATATTTGAAGGGAAAAAATGGGCCGTTTTCTGAGGATATTCAGATCATGACCTCACAAAGTGGATTTAAATTGAGGCGGGTAGGATTGTGACTCTCTACTACTTGGCAGAAGACTTAAAAGACTAAAGAGGTGGCCGTCAGAAAAAATAAAAGTACGTGGCATAAAATATGCATGGATATCGACTATGAGAATACAACCCTTCGTATATAAGTTACTATAACTTGCTAGTCAGGGAAAAGTTGTTCAGACACAGTAATGGCAAAACACTATCAAGATGTTAAAATAAGTAACACTAAGCCGTTTACATAGCCAAAAGAAGAAATTGCTCGATTAGCAGACCTTGGAAAAAAATAATGAACTCAAGGAAGTGCATTAAGAAGTTCAATAAAACCAAACACAAAAGAAACACAAAAATAAAAGTAAATTAAGATGTTTAGTAAAACCAAACACAAAAGAAACATATGGATTTGGTTCAAACTCACCGAAGTTGTGAAACCCAGTATTTTAATAGCCTTGTTCTTTGATTTTAATTGATTTAAAATGTTTTTCATATTATTTTTAGTCATAAGCTACTTCAACTTATTCGTTTTTCAATTCGGCAAATTTTTCGATTTACGCGATTTCGGTACCGGCGGGTAAACTTTTCAAAAGTTGGATTAAGTGTAATTAGTGCATTGTGGTGTCTGAGTGTTGTAAGATGGCTGATCTCTAATACAAATCTAGCCGCAAAAAGGCAGTTTTTGGGTTAAATAGTCAACTTGGAGACTATTTGGTCAATGGGTACTATTTGAGTATACAACTTTGGAATTCTTTTTAAGTCTTCTTCTTGTTATTTCTTCTTCATTTCTTCCTAGCTGCTGGCCGAAAACTCTTTCTCCATTTTTCCCCCAAAAATTTTCTTGGATTTCAAGTAGGAATCACTTGGAAGGTAAGATTTTATGTATTTTAGCATTTATAGCTTATGGGCTTTATGATTCAAGCTTTAATTTCAAGTTTTGTAGGATTCTTAGGGCAGAAAATAAACCCTCTTTGCAGCCTTATATATGTTGATTTATGTATGTTATGGGTTGTTCTTAGTGTTTTGGAGGTTGGGAAGTGATTGGGGTTGATTTTTAACAACTTTCCATGGTTGGATTACAAATTTTAAGATTATGAGTTAGGGTTTTGTCTTCCATATGTGGCCTAGAGTGTTATGCTATGAATGCTTATGTCTATGCACATAATGATGTTTTAAGAGTGTTTTAAGGTTAGTTTGGATAGGAATTGAGACTTGAAACCAAGTAGAATTGATTTCCCTTCTTGCATTTTGTAAGTAAGCGGAAGTTTGGCGCAATTAGGATAATTTGGATAATTGGTTATGTTTAAAGGGTCTTTAATGATCTTTTGATGGTTTTAGGTGTTTTCCATTGTTGTGGAATGCTATTGATATAGTCCCGGCTATTGCTCCGGTGAATCTTTCCGTTTATGGATTTTGTTGGTTGAATATGTTGTTTTGAGTTGGGTTGTAACCAAGGTCCCTTGAATACCTTGGAAATGGATTTTGTTGGTTGGTTGAATATGTTGTTTTGAGTTGGGTTGTAACCTGTCTCTTATACACATCTAGATGTGTATAAGAGACAGGCTTATTGTAACAAACCTTTTGGTGTCGTTTTCTATCGTTTCGCGTCGTTTTCGCTTCCCTAGTCATTCTTTAACTTCTACATCTCTTCTAAGAGTAATATCTGTTTTAGGTACCACGCAGACCTACCGCCGGCGAAGGTACAGGTCTATGATCATCAGTACAGTTTTGCTATGATAGGTGGGTTTTGACAAGCTAGATTAGAAAACATTGTATCTGTCTCTTATACACATCTAGATGTGTTTAAGGATGGATTTTAAAATGTGTATGATGTTTGGAACTGCACTTTTACCAAGTTTTGGAATTATTACATATGAAATCGGGACCAAGCTATTTTATGTTAATCAATTGATATGTTTGCAAACTCTTTTGAAATGAAAGCATTTTATAACTGTTTTGGCTCATAGGTGACCTAGGTATATAATTTTGGATGTGTTTGGAAATGTTTGATTTGGGGAGAACCGGTTCTATAGTCATCCATGGGACGCCATGGTGACTGCTGTGAATGTTTTGAACTAATTGACTAGTTCTACTTAAGAGTGTCTTGTGAAGGGATAGCGAATACCTCCCGGTCAGACTAGTAGGTGTGGTAGATTACTAGATCTGACTAGTTCTTCTAGGTCAAACCTTCGAGCCTAAAAGATACTCATGCTATTTTATTATATTCTGGATTTGAAACTGTACTTGGATTTATTCGCTATGCTTTAGCATACTATGTTTTGAAATGATTGGATCTTTTTGGCTATGTTTTGGACATATAAGAGACAGCTTTAAACGTAGAGTAAGCTTTTAGAAACTTCCTATGAAAACCAGTAATAATGGGATTCAAAATCTAGTCTCCTAAAGCCTGTCTCTCATGACTATGGTTATTTTAAAATGTTATTATCTTTATGTTTTCTTTTATCGAAATGCTTGGCCCCATTTGAAGAGCTTTTATGATATCCACTGAGCTAGTTATGCTCACCCCACGTGATTTATAATTTTTCAGATTAGGTGCTCGTTTTTGACTCTCCACCGCGTTAGCAGCTTTTAGATTGTCTCCAGATTCCACATCTACTGGTAGGACTCTGCGGATAATCTTCCAAGCTTCTCTTTTGTTTAAGAGGGGTAGTGTATTAGATAGGTTTTGTATTGATGAACTTTGTTTTTGTTGTAGCATCTTTTGTACTAAGAAGGAATTTTGTAATTCGTATTTTTGTGTAAAAATGAACTTATTCGGTTTTATAGTTAAGAAATGGTTTGATGGTTCTATTACATTGCGGTTAAGTTTGTTGCTCTGTTCGTTTATGCCTTGCGCTTTGGACCGGTGTGCCATTAGCGCGGCGTGTTACGGTCCCGTTTTTGGGGCGTGACAGAAGTTCATTGAGAAATTCAGTAAAACCAAACACAAAAAAAATAAATCAATAAAAACATGGATTTGGTTCAAACTCGTCAAAGTGCATTAAGAAGTTCAGTAAAACAAAACACAAAAGAAATATATGGATTTTGTTCGAACTCGATGAAGTGCATTAAGAAGTTCAATAAAACCAAACATAAAAGAAACACATAGATTTGGTTCGTCTTTGTAACTCTCCAAAGTGCATTAAAAAGTTCAGTAAAACCAGACACAAAAGAAACACATGGATTTGGTTTGAACTCGCTGAATGCATTAAGAAGTTTAGTAAAACAATACACAAAACAGAAAAAAAAAATATCGATTTGGTTTCAAAATGCCAAAGGTATTAAGCAGGTTGGAAAAAAAAAACCAAAAAAAATCTAAAGCAAAGTATTGATAGAAAATATTGAAAAATAATCTTTGAAAGGGCTAAAATAGAGTTCAGATAGGGACGCTAGAACTTTTACAATTCCAAAGTTACATCACAACAATAGTTATTCTGGCTAGATTCTGAGTTCAAAGAGATTTGGCTAAAGTCATACAAGACAATTAAGGTCAATTTGTTCATTTTTGAATTTACAAATTTGAACCAGCTAGTTATGTTAAACAGTTGGCTAAGCTTATAAAAGGAAGAAGTTTTGGTTGCATGACATGCTTCAGTTTAGCCAAAGAGAAAAGTGTAAAAACAGGAACAAAACTATAAAAATAAACCAAGTTATGAAGAGAAAAGCAATTTGTTATTAAATAAAAGTACAAATTACAAGTAGTTACAAATGATAGCCTATCTTGGGGATGCTAAAGCTATTACATAATATAAAGTTATGGGTCTGTCCAATAAGCAAAAGTTCGATCTACAAGAGCTAGTCCTAAATCCATCAGACATTCTAGTGAGCAAAGGTTCGCTCTGTAAGGTCAGATGAGAACTGCTCAAAAAAGGAAATAAGAAGAAGGAGAAAGAAGTCCAAGGACAAAGAAGCTCATGGACAGAAGAAATAAAGAAATGAAAAATAAAAATAAAAGAAAGAAGAAAATGGTGAATGGAAGGAAGAACCATCCGTTCACCATTAATATATGGAAGTGGAGGAAAGACACACATAAGCAAGTGTCCTCCCTTACATTACCATGTGTGTGGAGTCAACAGACAAGAGAGACAACCACAAGACGCCGAGCCATCGACCAAGCTTTAGAGCCCAAATGCTACCACTCCTTCTATCTTAAGAGCTCAAGTTTTCATTAGAAACAAGCATCCAAGAAGCCATTTCAATTAGAGAGATACATCCAAACTAGAGCCCTATAAAATTGGGTAAAAGCTTGGATGCTTGTTTCCAACAAAGACACCTTCATGTTGCCAAAAATGCAAGGAATGCTTAGGTTAAAAGCTTGGCCGATAAGAGAAGCTATGAATGTGGTGAGATCTTGAAAAGAAGAGAAGATGCTATTTATAGTCAAAGGAAAGAGAATTAATGAGAATATGAAATGACAATGGTCACAGAAGATGAAACATCCCTTCACAAAGTAAAGGAATATGAAGAGACGTATGCCTGCTAGCATTTATGACGTTATACGAATCCAGTAAATAGAGTAGGCGGGGAACTTAATCCAATAATTGTGCCTTGAAAAAAAGAAAGACACTTATCCAGGAAATGGAAGGCTAATTGATGATTGATTCAGGTTTTCCCTCAATCATGCCCAACCCAAGTTCTCGTTGGACGAACAAATAATCGATGCGGTTGGAAAAAGAACACAAAAGTCATAGCCACAAAGGCACGAACAACATCAGGAAACTGAGCTTTGTTAATTAAAATTTTTGATGAAATTAAAAAGTTCGGTCAAAATTCAAGGAGTTCAAAAATACATATTAATTATAAGTACGGAACAACTTCGTATTCGTTCTGTAGTAGATCTTTTACAATATCAATTCGGGTTGGCTCCGGTTCATTTAGAAAATGCAGTTCAAGGAACTATAATCGAATTGGTTTTTCTAAACAAAGCTTGAATACTTAATTTTTTCATTTTTTAGTCCAACGAAGTCAACCATAAATTATTCGAACTAATATTAATCCTTCCAAAATGGATATCTCTCTTTCAAGGAGACGACAGGGATTTGACTTCCCCTGGGGTAGGGTACTACGAAAGGAAGTTAATCATGGATTACTAATAAGTAGAAAAGTGATTTTTCCTGGGTCAATGCCCTAGCGGTTAATGGGGATGGACTGTAAATTCATTGGCAAATCACAATATGTCTACGCTAGTTCAAATCCAGATCGGCCCAATAAGTCACCCAATTTGCCCAAATATTATTATGGGTGTGACGCAGTCCCAGTTATTATATTATTGTCCAGAAGGATACAATTAAAAAAAATAGGAACAAATGAATAAAAAAGCAATAAAAGATCATATTATTGGGGCTGGTACAATGAATCCCTATGCTATGCAGGCGCCAGATGCTAATTGCCCCTGAGTTGGTCCTGAGTTTAATAAACTCGAAGCTGATCAACATCAGAAAAAGGAACACTGAATAAAAAAGGTGTCCCAACCAAAGCTTGATAAGAAAAATCAAAGCTCAAATTCATTAGTTTATCCATATCAAAAGAATCTACAGAAAGAAGAAGGCCACAAATCTGAGCTACATCAAAAGTTTGCTCCGTCTAAACAAAAGAAGACTCAGTAGCTTAACTTGCTAGCTTCGACTAGACGACCAGGAAACACATTGAGAAAAATGTTCTGCTTGGTCCGAGCAGTCGAAAATTCGGATCTCCTAAGGCATTCACAGCGGCCTTGGTAATCGAGGAATCGTATAAACTCGAACTAGAGAAATCCAAAGTATGGTTAAAGACATGCTCGTTTAGAAACTCCACCGCGTCCTTGAATCCAAGCTTGTTCCCAGATTGGTAGAAAGTTTTTAGATCATCAACCAAACTAGAGGAGACGAGAAAAGTGTTCTCACTCTCAAGCGGTAATTTGTCCCGTAAGTCGTGGTTCTCGATTAGTAGCACTTCAAACTTGGTCTTTAGTCTCTCAGCTTCGGACTTTGAAAACTCGAGTTCAGCCCGAGCAACCTCTAAATCCCTAACCATCTAAGTAGAAGCATTTCTTAGCTCTTCTGCCTCAACAAAATGCTAACTTTCCAACTCTTCTTTGAGAGAATTCAAAACGGATTATCTCTCTCTCTCTTTCTCTCTCTCTCTTCATCTTTTCCTCAAAAATGTCCAAGACTTCAGTGTCCAGCTCTTGCAGCTTTTTGTCATCTTGCTATTATGCTAGAAATAGCAAAATTGAAGATCAAGCGAGCTTTAGATAGATGCTAGATCAGGAAAGTCATGACTCTATAGCAATCCTATGGCTCAATGCTATAGAGGCATAGAGATCATTATTAGAATAGCTCTTAGGATATTTTACCTTCTCAGAAAGGAAGATGTGTTGAAGAAAATCATGGACCATGTTGGAATTATCCAACCAAGTGTATAAGAGTGATTGCCTAATCAGGGACATAATTCATTGGAAGAGAGTCGTCTGCTGCCAAAGTGTTAAATTTACTACGTTGAGCCGATCGAATTAGTTAGTAGAAACAATCAGATTAGTCAGTAGATTGATTGGCCGAGCTCAAGAACCTTGTCTAATGGCACACTAATAGGGGCCCTAGCTGTGGAAAGGTCAATGAACTTCCCAAAGTCCAAAACAGCAAGGCTGAAGGAACCTTTTATCTTTTGAGGCAAAATGAATGAGCCCCTGAAGATGGAATAGAATGTGATGGAACTTCTTAAAGAATTGGTGAAAGAAATAGACGACTAGTCACAGAAGATGGCTGGCCAATTATTATACTTGTTAGGGCTAGTTTAATAAGGTTTGTAGGCGTAGGAGTGGTGGAAGGCACTAATGCCTTTGGAACTTTAGTCTTCCTCTTGGACCCATGTATATTGTGCCCAAGAGAAAACTTATTTGGGGATGTAGGGTTTTCCAAGAGAGCTTTGCCAAAGTTATCTACTGGGTTAGATGCCATCGATTCAGATGAAAGAGGGGAAAAGGATTTGTTCAAAAGGTTTTTTGGGTAAGAAAAGAAAACTTGTAATTGATGTTGAAGTGGAAATCTATTGAAGTAATGGGTGAAAAAGAAAAAGGATATATAATAAAGGAAGGAGAATAATTTGACCGGGTACGAGCTGACCCAGCAAGGACGGGTTAGAGACTATGGAAAAGAATTAAAGGGGGGATGCCTTAAAAATGCTCTAATAAGCACAAAAGCAAAGAAATTAGGGTAATAGAAGAAGAAAACAGGTAGTTCTAGCCTGGGGACTTGAGCAAGGCTTCTGTCGAATCCGCAAGTGGGGACCCAAGAACCAATACACGGACAGGAGAACGATTAATCTTTGCAAAAATAAAAATTGAATGACCCAGTTAAAGGCAGGACGAGTATTTGTGTTCGGCTGAGCGTAACCATGGTGCATACTCAATTAAGGGGAATCTTGATAATATACAGATTGATTATCTAATAGAATATTGACGCATGTCATGTAATATGGGTAGTGGTCGTATTAAGGGTAATTATGTAATATATAGCCTCCGGGCTAAAATATAAAAGCAATCGGGTATGCCCGATTAGTTGACTGCCTCGGTACGACCTAGTACAGGTTGGGGGTTCCGACTGTAAGACGTGGAACCATAACTCTCGCTTATAAATAATCATGATATTTAGCATACTAGACGACAAAAAAAGATATGAACTAATAACTTAATGTAACACATCATTACAACACTTTCTCTCTATCTCCCCTCTTTTTAGAACCCTTGACAGGATTCGTCACAACCCAAGATCCAAAAAAGAGTGATGCTGACAATCACATTTAGCATTGCCCACATACATTAGAAAAGAAAATAAGGAGTATGATTTATCAATCACTTAAACACAAGAATACAAGAGTGGCTCCAAAACTGGAAAACTCTTACACTTCAATTTACATTAGAAATTCGTTTCGATCACTGAATGTGCCACAAACTATTTCACGAAGAAAAGTTTCCATTTGCAATTCACAACAAATAGCTTTTTTTTTTATTATTTTGGGTTAATTACACTTTGCCACCTTATAAAGTTGTCTATGTCACAATTTGTTCCCTGACAAAATCTTATATACCTTTAACCCCATCCCTAACAAAATTTTATATATCTTTAACTCCCTCTGACTAACGGTCAATGCCAACGGTTAGTCAAAATGCTACGGAATGGTAGAGATTTACTAAATTGCCCTAAAATTATTTTAGAGTTTGTTTTAGTTTACACTTGTAATGGTATAAAATTATTTCTTATCCCTTAAAAGTTTTATATTTCCTTTTTACTCTCTGCAAAGTTAAATAAACCGATTGGTCTTTTTTGTTTTATCAGCTAATTAGCATGTTAATTTATTTGTCTTTATCCTTATGATGATTTTTGATGGACCATTTAAGAACTTTTAGAATTAAAATTAATGTAATTAGAGATTTATAGTAGGTAAATTTTTTATGATTCACTTATATTTTTTATTTTGTTTTTCTTCTATAATCCGTAGGTGTAATATTAGGAAAATTCTGTGTGGGTACATGTGCTAAGCATGTATAAGGAGAGAGCATGTCATAGGTCTCTCCATTCGACGACTCTATATATATATATATATATATATTATATATATATATTGACTAGTTTGTTGCTATTGTTACAATCCTAGTAAAAATTCAAGTCCGAATTTGTCACCAAAAAAATTTTGCGGCTATGACGAGAAGGCACCTTCGGCAAAATCTGCCAGTGAAACCATCGTATGATCTCTATGAAACATTGTTCATGTTTACGATTAATATTTTTAACAAATTGGGATTAAAGTATAATTTTCTACCATTATAGGGGGTAAAGTAGAATTAAACCTAAATTTATAAGAGGTCACTTCAATACTTCAATAATTTTATGCCACTTACAAATGTTTGACTAAAATTAGTTTTGACCATTAGTTAGAGGGAACTAAATGTATATAAAATTTTCTCAACAGGTAAATTGAGACGCATGCAATTTTATAAGAGGATAATTTGTAATTAACTCTTTTTTCAATCTAATTGTAAGTTTTTCTTTTCACTAACCTAATTGTAAGTTACATCCTCCATTTAAAAATAAGTATAGCATTAGATAATTTGTCTTGTGGTAAATTTTCTATCACTTTAGGAAATCAGGGAAATATTAAATGATTTTTTTCCAATTTTACCCTTGTCACAAAAGTTAATGTAATCTGCTTTCTCCATTTCTCTTCCTTATATAGTATTCTTTCCGTCCCATTTTATATGTCACTCTTTTTATTTTAGTTTATCCCAAATTATTTATCACTCCTTAAAATGGTAAATATATAAAGGCCATTTTACCTATTTTACCCTTCATGCAAGTTCTACAAATATAGTATTGAAGTCTTGTTTCATCATTAATTACTTTTACAACGCATCTTAAAAATTAAAACTTTACAATCAACTAGCAAATTTTGAATTTGAATTGAAAGACAATCATAGAAAAAGTATTTTACTAGTTGGTCAAAAATAAAAAAATTTTAAACTATATACAACTTTGACCATAACAAATAAAATAGGACGGAGGTAGTGTTAATCTTAGTGCCATATTAATAGAAAGGGAGGTGATTATATTGTTAAGAAATATTAATATAAAAGGATAAATAAGCATTTTGAATTATTTATTATAAAATTGAGACAATTTAATAATTTTTTTCGAATGCTACACATATTTTGAAGCAAGGGAATAATTGTAGTAACTTTAGTTTCATGAAATCAATAACAGAAAGCCACTCCTCTACACGCTTGTACCAAAAACATAGGAATTATGACTATTTCAAAGCTTACAACAGTTGATGGGAAGTCAAAACTTCAAATCCCATTGTTCATCCATGAGTTTCTTGTTATTATTATGTAACTATTTTTCTCACTAATAAATTCCGGAACAAGCAAAAAAAAAAACAAAAAATACATATTTTACAGGAAACGAGAAAAACATAAACTTGTCATTCAATTCAAAATTTGCTGAACAAATCTCAGCACAATGTCAAGCTCAAAAAAAGAAAAATAAATCCAATGCCACAGAATTTAACAAAATACTAATAAGTCAAAATTGACCCAAAAGTTGACACCTTTAGGTAAGAAATACATTATAAACTCAGAAACCCTGATATTGCATATTGTGATGCTGAAAAGAGGAAGAAGAAGAAGGCTCATAATTCAGAGGCTGCCAGTAGTAATAGTCTGGTTCAAAACCTTCTTGTGGCAAAGGACACAACAATTGAGGCGAATCACCAAAAATGGTTTGCATCACCTGCATTGACAGCATCAGCAATCATAGTAGGCTGCAACAATGTTCCTCCACAGAAATTCGCACCGTCTTGAAACTGAGGGTAAAATTCACTAGGCATCAAATTCGCATCAAAAATTCTGCTCTCATAATTAGTGCTATCAAAACAGAAAGATTGATCATCAGAGAATTGGATGTTCTTTTTTGATTCTGATGGAAAGAAATTCAGTCCATGATTAATAGGATTGTTGAAGGAGTTGAACTCCTGAGGGATATTTGGAGCATTCTCATGAACTGTTGATATTGATTCCAAGATTAAATTCATCCCAGAATTGTTTAAAGAATTAGTGCAGAATTGTGGGTACCGAATTATATTCTGCTCCGTTATCGGTTCGAAACAGGGGATACAACTCTGCTCTGATGATAATTCTAAATTGGGTAATTGGACTCCCCGTGAATCTTCTGATGTTTCTTCTTCCTCAAGTAACTCCCATAATTCACTTAAATACTTCCGATTCAATTCGAAGTGTATCAGAAATTTTCATCGCAGTCGAAAACAACAATTTCTTTGCAGAATTTTCAAAGAAAAATAGCCATGTTTTTCATCCAAAATTTCAAACTTCGAGTCAACTTCTGCTGTACCAAACTCTAGATTTTCTTTGACAATTTCTTCCACATGATCATCAGGGTTTTCAACCTTGACAGTTGGTTCTAAAACCCTCTTGTTCTTGCAGCAATTCTTGGCACTAAACTGTTGGTACATGTGTATGACTTCTCGCACATCATCACCGTTTTCAGGCCAAGTCTCGACCTCCCCATTGGGCCCCAAAACAACCAGACAAGCCTTGATATCACACAGCACTGAAAGTTCCCTCGTCTTTCTCTTGATACAATCTCTTCTCTTCTTACAACAAAAACTTTTGGCTCTCATGATAGAAACCTTTTTTTGCTGCTGCTTGTGTTGTCGATTCAACACCTTAACCTCCATAGCTTTTTCTTGCTTCTAATGGTAATATGTAAGAAAGTAAGAATAGGAGCCTATTATCATTGTAGTAGTGTATATGTTTCCTTTTTGATAGTCGCTTGTTTAAGGAAAGTTTACTCCCACTATGGTTTCCGTTTTAAAATTGACTCAACAATATTAAAATCCTCTCGAAAAAATAAAATCCATTTCACAACCCTTAAATTACCTTTTTGGACCAAATTTATTAAATTATATGATTTATACTATAATTATTAAATCGACCCAATCTGTTAGATTCAACCTATTCACCCAATAACCTAGTTACTTAACTGAGTTCAATTGATGATAGGATAAATAAAAAATAAAAAAAAATCTGTCAATTTTTTGACAACCCAACTGTTCAACTATAATTCACCAAATTGTTAAAAAATTGTTTGTGTTGTGGTAAAATTTGATCCGAAAACCTTGGCAACAACTTAGAAGACATTTTTTTGGTTATTTATTCTTTTAAGGCCCAATTTAAGTCCCCTCTTCTCTTTTGAAATAAAATAATTACGATTTCTATTTTCAAAAATAAAATATTTGTTTCTATACAAGAAAAATATTTAGCTTTCCAATAAATTTTAAAGATATAAATTAACAAAACAGTATTATGTTTTTACAATAACAAAGCCACAAAATGTTCTACTGCTAAAATTCTGTTAATTAATGCAATA
Organism: Cinchona pubescens; assembly: GCA_025175665.1. Taxonomy (NCBI): domain Eukaryota; kingdom Viridiplantae; phylum Streptophyta; class Magnoliopsida; order Gentianales; family Rubiaceae; genus Cinchona; species Cinchona pubescens. The sequence goes on along the minus strand of JANKKI010000391.1, from coordinate 441,941 downwards.
TATTATAAGAAAGGACATTCCATTCAAATGCAACCAATAAAGACCCAAAACTGTAACCAACATAATACTGTGAAATTTTGCCTCCGTCCTTTTTTATTCTGTGATATCTGGTACCAAATTGCCATACCCTGTTACTGGCATAAGAAAGGACATCTCTGCTTGGAAATTAAGAAGTTGGCAGAAGTTACATATAAGAAATGCTAAAATTCCGGATGCTGGATCGCTGATAGGGTTTTGCATAGCAAAGCAAATTAAAAGGCTGGGAGTTTTCAGTAATGTTGTTGACAATAAGGTTTGCCTGATTTACAAGCTCAAGAAAGTAATTGAATGTCTCCATGTTACGAATCACAGATGCAATATATGCTACAGGGCCGAGTCTCTCAAATGCATGACCTTTGTGTTCAACAAACGATGCGCTGCAACTTTCTACTCCTTTGGTGCTATCAAACTTGATGCCTTCATTTTGAACTTCACTTCTGATGCATCCGAAATCAGGTTGGCATCCCCCACAGGGATCATTTCCATGATTAGGGCATGATGTTTGACATTTCAGAAGACCAGTTAGGACTTAAACAAGATATGGAAGGTATAATGGGTCATAAATGACATCTGCCTCCAAACTGCAAAACAGTAGATTAAGTTATAAGGCTTACTTGGCTATAAAGGGAGAAAAAGAACAAGAGAGAAATGAAGCAACAGGTCTACTTTACATGGACCGGAAACAGGATGTAATGTGTTAAGAGCAGGTTCCATGCCAACATGCAGCTAGAACAAGACTAGTAACTTCCCCAGCTAAAATATGCCAAAAGATAATCTCTCTTAGTACCCAAGAAAACATTTTGGATAATTATATACGGATAAACTATTCATCACCAAATATCTAGCAAGATCACTCCTACTACACAAGAGAGAACCTAAGACATGGGCCAATGTTTACATTCTCATAAAAGCCAAATAGATTTCTAGTGAATTAAAAAAACGAAATAACTTACACTATATCTGGTGCAAAGTTTTGCAACTCATTTTCTGTTGCAGATTCCCATGGCAAATGAACGCACTGTACCTGCAGCCATAATTCATGTCAAGTTGAATTGCCATGTCCTTGTCCTGATAAAGTAATCCCGTGCAACAGCAAGCTTTTAAACAAAAAAATTCTCCTCTTTACAGAAATTACCTCCAACTATAGGAAGAAAAAACCTCGTCAAAATGGCAACAGAAACAAGAAAATTCTTGAAAACAATAAGGTTTTCAGGCACTTGTCTTCCTTTATCCTTGTATCCAGCTGTTATAGAACTAGAACATTGACTTAAAAAAAGCATCTCTTTATGAATTCTTAAAATTGCACACAAGAAAATGAAAATCTGCTGTTAAACATAACAAATGGTCAATTGTTCATTTAATGCTTTAATGCATGCGGCTTCCGGTACTAAAACCAAAAGGAGTTGACCATCCACAAAAATTTCATGTTTTTAAAAGAATCCAATGTGGACATCCATGCTTAGCCCAAAATTCAGTTGTATTAGCTAGGCATCTCTCACTGTTACAGGAACCAAAGTTCTGAACTTACTGTACTGGGATCTTTATCATGTTCTGGCACATCACTTCTGGTGCTGAGCAGATTTGACTCCAAATTAAGCCTCATATTTGACAAAGTGGACAGATCACCATCACTCAAAACCACCAGCATCAGATAAAATCCTTCATAGATGTGGGTATCAGAAGCCTTGTATACACTGTCAAGAATCCTCAACTTCTGATGAGAGAGAACAAATGTATCTTACAAAGCAAAATAATTAAGAAAACTATAGAAGGATGACTACTTGAAAAGGCAGTAAATATTCTGTGATTCAAGCAAAGATAAAAGTGTTTTACTGGGACATTTTTATCAATAATTTAGCACGTTAATAATTTGGCTATTGGGACAGAAATGGCTGAAAATTTCAGATGTATTTTACCATATACAGCACTTGCTAAGACAACTCAAGAAGTTTACCCAACTAGAAGCAGTTTATACTTCAGCATACAAGTAATCAACATTTTCTTTGGCAAAACTGACCAGGATACCAAAATTTCAAGCCTGTATTAGTAAAGTTGAAATTTGGACGGGAAGCTCTCTGCTAATTACTGGAATCCATCTAGAGAAGGCCACAATAGTATGTGGACGTGTAGACAAACACACAGAAATGAGACACTAATCAACAAATAGATCTGACAGCCCCAAAGAATGGAGTTAAAATGACAATGTTGAGAACTATTGAGATCTCAAATGTTGAGAATCGTTTGAGATCTTATCGCCCAAGAACCAGCACGAAATATTACATATATGTTTATGTTTTAATTCACTTGTATCTCTAGATTTCAAACTTCAGATTTCTCTTTCGACAAGTCATGATGTTTAGATTATGAATGTCCTATTTTATTTATCAGATGGAGCTTCAGAGTTCAAAGAATTATACGTTGACGTCATACTCTATTCCCAAAGCCGTCGATCTAATTTTAGTAGCTGGATTTTCCTTATGAAATAAATTCAAAGTAGAAGCTAATTCAATGAATAAACAAACCTACTATGGAATCAACCAAACTGAATGGACTTGCATTTAAATTCAGGTATAGCTGCCAATGGTATTAAATAGTAACAACTTGATAATCACATGAAGGATTAGACACATTTCTATTTTTTTTTTTTTTTTTTTTTTGTTGGGAGACACATTTCTGTATGTGGATCAAGTGTTCTGAGGTTTCCAAGCTTAGTCAGCACAAAATAAGAATTACATTTTAAGTAAAGGAAAATCTAAAACTGAAACAAGAATTTCAAAATAATTGCTGTTTCCATGCCATACTCACTAAAGATCAATTTTAAAGGGATCGATTTCCAGTATCTTATCTGATATGTTGGGATAGTTCAGGAAGCTTTATGGATATTAATCTAAAATCAGTGGTCAGTCATGGTATATAGTCAGTAGTTATGTCGATAGGAGCAAGAGGTAAAGCATTATTCAACAAAAAAATCAAGTCTAATCTTCATTTATAAGAAAATCTCTGATGTACATCAAAAGCTATATTGGTGTCACAGCTACCAAATGATGATCTCAGCTCCCCCATGATTTGAGAATTCAAAGACGGCTTATATAATTCTAATGTAAGAATCTTGTTTCCTATATTCAACTCAGCCTACACTAATTCCGTTATTGTGCCAGTAGAAGCCATTCTGCTTTGAACTCTAATTTTATATTTCCTTCTCTGTACCAAACTTCACCCCTAATATAGTTTGTTCTGACATGTACATTTTTTGGTTCATGTTGAACATGCTCAAACCTTGTTAAGGTTACTCCTCATTAATTCTCCACAACTGCTGCTTTAACAACTTTGAGTCTTTTGTCCATTTCAAATAATCTTTTATGTTAACTTTACCAAAAGTCCACCTACGGCGCTGTGCTTTATTTATTTGATTAAAATAACAGTTAAACTGAACATGTTGTATAGACTCTTGCAATCTGTTAAAATAAACCAGGTTTCAAATTTTGGTTGGGCATTAACAGGAAAGAGCAAGTACAAAGAGAATGAAGAGATGAGATTGCAATCATTGGCTTAACGCCGGAGATATTCTTCTCAAAGACAAAGTATAGCCTACAAAAACTACTAATATATACAAATAAACAAACCAAACTTTATTCCCACTAAGTAGGGTCCGTTGCATGAATCTTGCTACGCCATTGCGCTTTGTCATGAATCATATCCTCCTTAATTCCTAAATGATCTATATCTTTCTTACAAGTTACCCACCTTGTCCTTTTTGGTCTTTCCCCTACCCCTCTTATGTTGCCTACCTTCTCTAAATTCTACTCGCCTGATATGCGCATCTACTAGCCGTCTTAACACACAAACTAGCCACTTTAAACGTGTTTCTCCTCATCTTCTCATCAATAGGTGCTATTCCAATCTTATCACGAATATGTTTATTGCGTATCTTGTCCATTCTAGTATACCCACACATCTATCTTAACATTCGCATTTCTGCTGTTCTCATCTTTTGTCATGTGTGTAATTCACTACCCAACATTCAGACCCATAAAGCATTGATGGCCTAATGGCCATTCTATAAAATTTAGCCTCAACTTTTAAAGGAATTTTGCCGTCGCATAATATTCGCGATGCCATTATCCATTTCGTCCAACCCGCTTGTATCTGTATATAACATCTCGATCTATACCACAATCACTCAGAAGAACTAAACCTAAATATTTAAAATTTTCACTTATACATATCTCTTGATCTCTGATTCTAACCCCTATTCTATTCCTACGTGCATTTTTGCTAAACTTAAATTCCATATATTCTGTTTTGATCTACTAATTCTAAAACTTTTTGACTCAAGTGCCTCTTTCCAAACCTCGAGTTTAGCATTAACCCCTAACTCTTTTGTCTCATGTAGTAAAACAATGTCGCTTACAAACAACATGCATTATGGTATTTCCTCCTGTATGTACCTTGTAAATTCATCTATGACCAATGCAAACAGATAAGGATTTAAAGCGGAACCTTGGTGTAAAACTATATTTATAAGGAACTCTCGAGTCAATTCTCCTAGTGTCCTCACACTTGTAGCCACATCCCTATACATCTCCTTTATTGACTCTATATGTGCTACTCTGACTCCTCTTTTTTCTAAAACTCTCCACATAACTTCTCAAGACACTCTATCGTATGCCTTTTCAAAATCAATAACAATCATGTGCAAATCATTTTTCTTATCACGATATCACTCGGTAAGCATCCTTAAAAGATGTATTGCTTCAGTAGTTGATCTCCCTAGCATGAAACCAAACTGGTTATTTGACACCTTAGTCTCATTTCTTAACCTTCTTTCTATCATCCACTCCCAAAGTTTCATCGTATGGCTCATTAATTTAATACCTCTACAGTAATTCACACAATCTTGTATATCCCCTTTGTTTTTGAATATAGGTATGAGAGTAATCTTCTTCCATTGGTCGAGCATCTTTCTACTCTTCAATATTTTATTGAAAAGATTTGTAAGCCAACTTATGCCTTTCTTTCCTAAGCATTTCCACACCCAATTAGAATATCGTCAGGGTCAACTGCTTTTACTTTCTCCTTCTTATTCTTCAAAGCCTCTTCTACCTTTGATTCCTAAATCCTTCAATAATACATTATGTATCTATACTCCTCAAACTTATCCAACTCTCCCAAAATTATATCATCTCCATTGCCTTCATTGAATAGTTGATAGAAGTACCTCTCCCACATTTCTTTAATTTCTTCATCTCTTACTAGCACCTTATTATTTTCATCCTCAATGCACTTGACTTAGGATAAGTCCTTCATCCTACGGACTCTTGCTTTAGCAATTTTATAAATATCTCACTCCCCTCCTTTGATTCTAATGTTTGGTAAAATTCTTCTGTGGAAAAGCCCCATCACTCACTTCACTTACAACCTTTTTTTCCTCTTTTTTTAGCAAACTTATATTTCTCAATATTTTCTTCACTTCTACAACCATATACAGCCTTATACTTAGCCTTCTTAACTTTGATTTTATCTTGTACACCTTCATCCCACCACCAAGATTCCTTATTCATGGGGGTATAACCTCTTAACTCTCCAAGTATCTTTTTAGCCACTGTTTTCACTTGCTATGCCATTCCATAAAGTATCAGATTCTCTTTGTAAGTCCCAAATACTTTGCCCTAACAAATCTTTCCTAAAAATTTCTTCTTTTTCCTTCTTTAAATTCCTCCATTTAATTCTAGGTAGTCTAGGTAGGTTATTTCTCTTGATGTAACATTTAAGCCTCAAGTCTACCACCAAATGTCTATGTTGTGAGGTTAAACTTTCTCCAGGTATGATTTTACAATCTCTACAAAACCTTCTACCTCTCTTTCTCGTAAGGAGAAAGTCAATCTGTGACTTTGTGCTGATCCACTTCTAAAGATAACTAAATGTTCCTCCCTCTTTTGACAAAAGTATTGACAATGCAAAAATCAAATGCCATTCCAAACTCAAATTTTTCCTTCTTCATTTCTTCTCCCATAACCATATCCACCATGCACTTTTTCATAATCCTCATTATCTCTTCTCACATGTCTATTTAGGTCGCATCTTATAAAAATTTGCTCATCTTGGGGGATACTACCTATCATCTCATCTAAATCCTCCCAAAATCTAGCCTTAAGGGACTCATCTAGACTACTTGAGGTGCATAGACCCTAAAAGATTAATAGCTTCATGTCCTAGAATTAGTTTGGGGGACATAATCCTATCTCCTTTAGGGTAATCACCTGCACTATCTTGACTACCAAAGTTAAAATTTTGAATTATCTAGTAGTTTAGCCTTTTGTCCACCCATTTTTTCTCTTGTAAGCACAAAATATTTATTCTTCTCCTAATCATTGTATATATCACCTCCATTGATTTACCTGAATAAGAATTCCAATATTCCAACTTCCTATTCTAAACTTATTCTCCCGAATATTTTTTTTCCCACTACCCTCCCCTTATTTGGTGAGGATCCTTGCATATTTTTCACTACATCCGGATCCCTATGGAGATGTATTGCTCGCTATACGCCGCACTTAGGCAATGCGACACATTGCTTATGGGGAACACCCTAGCATTAGCACAACAAAAACTACTGATATATGAAGGAACTTTTTTCTTTTTGGGTCAAATAGATAAAAGCATGCACTAGCAATAGTTTGCGTATCTAATCTGCTAAGGCCAAAATTGACGTCATCTTTGTACCTGCTCCTGTAAAGCACCAAGCCATATTCCTTAAAGATTTCACGTAATTCACATTGGGATGCATTTATACTTTTTCATCCACTTCAAACCTCAAAGCCAAGTCTATGATACAAATGTAAAACTTACCATTCTTTTCTTTTCTATCCCAAAAGTTCAATATTTGGTACAAGCAGGGTTTGTCTAGAATTCATGTTCAATTGGAGTTGAATAAATGTTTGGGGTTCTTCCCTTGGATTAGTATTGGAAGCTTGAATGTTGTGATTTGTATATATGATGGCTAGAGTTTCTTTGGGGTGTATTGTTGATTATAGTATACTTTTTTCAGATATTTGAAGCGTGGTATTAAAGCTATATTAATGAATTATAGGTTCAAATGGTGAATTGATATTGGATAACTCCAATGATAAGAAAGTTTCTTTTTCTCCCATTATTCTAAGTCCTTTCACATCTTGCATGGGGCCGTGACATTAGGATATGGTAAACAGAGAAAAGCCATAATCCTATCCCCTCAAAATTGTTCTTTTCAATTTTCAGCTATCTTTCTTTAAGGGGGTTAAGACATTCCTAAAATAGTGATAAGGAACAGTTCATTGCAACTTGCAAGGTGTTGATACAATCAATTCCCCAACGCAAGACATGATAGATTCATCTCTGACCAAGTTGTCAGCATTTGTCCTTTCAAAATGTTAGTTACAGTATTCTGAAGAAAGCCCCTCAAAATTACCAATGGATGATTGCAATCAGCATACAGGCCTCCGTAAGAAGTGAAACAGCTTGTACCATATACATATTTGGACATCATTCTGAGGGCTGAAATATTTCATAGCAGACTGTAAAAGGCCAAGCAGTGTCCCTCGACAAAAATATTTGTCAAAAAACATAACACACTCTAAAGAATAAAACAGACAGCAGGTGGACATGAAATTGATATTCTATTAACGTCCTTAATGCACAGAATTGAGAAGGATCAATTGTTATGATCTTTCAACAGATTAAGACAGAATACAGGTCTCTGGATAAACACAGAAGAAGGCCCTAATTGAAACCTGTGAACAAGGTGAAAAGAACTGGATACCTTTTCTGTTTTTTTTTTTTTCCTTCCTTTTTTCTTTTAATGCAACTGATTACTTGAGCAAACCATACATACACTATTAACATCTTGGGAGAGTGACTTACCGTAGAAGCATTCACATGGGCCAAACATTTAAGACCAACCAAACCGATACCTGAACCAACCTGTTTTTTGGTCAATTATCACAAAAATAAAAACGCCACTGAAAAATGTAATATTACTTATTTGAGAACAAATGGTGCATTAGTAAAACAAAAATGGAGAAGTTGAATTTGAAAGTCAAAATTTACACTTCCAAGAGAGCAAAAGATGGAAAAAGAGAACAAAAGAATTCTGGAAGGCAAACCTCACCTCAAAACAAGATTTATTGAAGAAAATTTCTGGGAAAGAATCTATGACCTCTGAGAGGAAAAGACACAAGAGCCAGATGGAACACCTATATGCACCAGACAGAAAAGCAAATCCAATAAGGTTGCACTTTGATCACGGACCAATTAAAAGAATAAAGAACAGAATTAGAATTTAGAATACAGAAAACCAGTAACAGCGATATAGAAAAAGCTCTTGAGGAACTTCATTCCTACTTTCCTAGAAATTGAGAAAATCATAAAAGAAATTTTTTTTGATGACATTGCAATTTTCTCCAATGTTGCAATCTTGCATTTCAACAACTTACTTAGCCTACTTGTACATATAAACTAAGCTAAGAAACATACCAAGAGAATTTGAAAAGGAATGACTATAGTACTGCTCTAGGATCCAACACTTTGAGATCTGGCTAGAGTCCTTACTTTTTTCTTCTTCCTTTTTTTTTCTTTGGTAGGGGTTACAGGGACTAGTTAGATTATATTCAGATATTGAACTCTTAATTTTCCCAGGCCACAAAATGCAACCTTAGTCTTATGGTTTGCCATACACATAAATGCTTCCTTTTTTTGTCCCTTTTGTGGTTACAAGGTCTGGTTATTTAATGTACTGAACGCTTAATTTCCCAGGTCACAAAATGCAACCTTAGTCTTACTTATGGTTCGCCCCACACACCCAACTCCCTCGACCACTACATTCCACCCTTCAAAATTTTTCCCGCAACTCATCGTCAAGCAAACCAAACATAGCAAAGCTTACTCAGGAAACATCTTTTGAATGCAGCTACAAAAACAATGCTGTCACCGTACTTCTAGCCGCAATTTGTACAATCATGCTGTGATCAAGGCTCTAGACAGAAAAAATAGCAACTGAGTAAATGAGGCCAATGAACAATGAACAGCCTAAAATGAAAGTACCACACAAATTGCTATCCATATTTCAGGAATCCCAGTCCAGCTAGTTGACCATCTTATTCAATGATGCATTAAAATATAAACCAATCTCTCTTTCTCAGTCAAGTCGTGGTCTGTCCTTTTGAATCTAAACATGTTACTCAACACTTACAGAAACTGAAAAACTATCTGACAACACACCCTCCCTAAGGGGAAAAAAAAAAAAAAAAAACACCTGCCCCCATTACTTTGATAAAGACTGATCCACCAACTATTATAGAGTTTATCCTTCAAAAGCAACTTCTTAGTCATCCCTAACTGGGAAAAGGAAAGAAACCAAGAAGCAAAGCAGACAGGAAGATTCCAGAACTTGGCAATCAATTGTCGAACATGTCAAGGGCAGCAGTAGCACAATAAAGTCTCAAAAAAAAAAAAAACAAATTCCGCTTCTAGTCACTGGAGACTGTCCCAAGAACTTCCACATATTTAGTGATGCCTCTCAGCCAAGTCACTACATAGCTATTAGGTACTGCTCTGGTTCCATACTAGCACTTCTTTGTGTAAATTGAAAATTTAAAAAACAATACATTAATTCGCTTGGGTTGGTTGAAGAGACATTCCAAACTTGTCAGTTAAGTTCAAGAAAGCATCAATATATGTGTTCATATTTTGAGCTACTTGTATCCAGCAGCTGGGTCAGAGAAAGACAAATAAAACATTGACAATAGAAAAGACAGCATTCCTATACCCAAATGTATATAACTGCATTTCTAACAAAACTTAACACTACTCATCAACAATTAAGAAGAAAAAGGAAACAATAAATTAAAAGTTATACCCAGTATCTCCTCCAAGCATGTTCACTGAACACTAAAGTGAAACTTCAAATTTCTTAGATTCCTTTGGACAGGTTGAAAATTCACTACATTCTACATGATTCAAATTGGAAAGTAACACAAATCACTAGTAGAAACAACCATAAAAACGACACCAATTACACTAGACACAGAAAAGTAAAATCCTCACCATCAGGAAAAAGAAATGAAATTCTTTTCACAACCCTTGAGTTCCCTTCTGGAAATCTATCATCCTGAAAAATCCACAAAAATAAAACAAAAAAACATTTTTAATTATTTTGAAAGAAACCCGTTAACATCAATAATAAAAACGAAGAAAACCAAGAAAAAAATATTCAACTACCTTTAAGAATTCATGATAAAACCATAATGTTCGTATGGTTCATCCAAAACAACCACTCCATTTGATTCAATTTCACCAATTAGCTTCTTCAAAACCCTTTTCAATTAAGCTCCTTGCTGGCAACCCCATTTCCCACATAAAAAATACATGAAAATTTTGCAAAGAAACAATGAAGCTAGTAAAAAGAAGTCAAATTTTCCATTTACTTACTGTTTTGCTAATATAGTGGTTCCAGATGAAGCTCTGTACTTCCTCCCCCATCAAACCACCGCCACATTCCCTGTAATTTTTCCCCCAAAAAAAAAATATATTCAAATGTTTTTGTGCCTACCCAAATGGGGAAATAAAGAAAAAGTGGATTACCTTGCGAAAGATATTAAGACGTCAGGGGGTTCCATTGCTAGAAAAGTGGAGATGAGATGCAGGTATGGAGGCATTTCCCACCTAAAAAATACATGAAAAATTGGGAAAAGAAAAACTCATTCACTTCCCCTACCTTGTAAGGTGTCACAAGATTTCTACTTGCACAACACCAACGTGCAAGATGGAATAAGAAACCTGTGACGGCATCCAAACTCACTCAAGAATTTTGATCGCCTTACCTAAACTCATGTTTGGTTTCACCTGAATTGGTGTTTGGTCCCTCACAAATACTCACCAAACACAAGCACAAGAAGTATAAAGCAACCAACAAGAAAGCAAAACACACCAAGTGACGAGCAATTTACGGCCCTAGGCCAACCTTTGTAACAATTTTTATTGACAAAACTTACACCCAGAATTTTCACAAAGAGTGGTGTGCAAAACAACACTTGGCCTATACTCCTTCATTGATGCCGAGTTTCTGACTAACACTTTTTCAATAGGGTATTTTTAGTTTATGAGCCCAATAGTTAGCTTTGTTGGACAAATAAAATGATTACAACTCAGCTACATAGTTATCTAGCTACCTACACGGCCAAAACATGCCCACAAAGGTGGAAATTGCCAAGTAACCACCCATGTGACTGCCCAACATGTAGCTAGCTAATTTCCCGCACACAAAGCCAACCAAAAAGGACTAAACTCGTCCAAAAAACTATGTCCAGCCCCAAAATACCATGCCCAACTATTTCATGGCCAACTTTAGTGCAAGTGCCCATAATTGTTGTGCACCCAACCTTGTCGTTCTCATAACTGTCCAGTGCATAGGTAACCGTTGCCTACATTTCTCAGCCAACGTCTTAGTCAATGCATCTTGCCACCCACAAGACCTTTCCATGAGCTTTCAACAATACCCAAAATGTGTCATAAGATATGCTCAGCTCATGCCTAAGTTTCAGTCGTGTACACATGTTCGTTCGTGCACAATGCCTTGCCGACACCCATGTTTTTAGCTAACATGCCAACAACCAACCGAAACCACGCGCCATGCCTTGCCCTATCAAGGCATGTGGAAAAGTCCTAAGCAATACCCACGGAATGCCCAAATGTGCCCCAACCCAACTCCCAGCCAAGAAATAAGATCGTCATACCCTCCTTGTATATGCTTAAAAAGTAAAACTGCGAGTAACAGGAGTAGACACTCATTTATGAAAAATCAGTAAACCCATAAGGATGTCTCCAGTGTTTCCCAAAATGTGCACCAAGGTTCCACAATCCATATTCGACGTGTAATAAACCTCTCTCACTTACTTGTTTACCCAACCCCAATACTCACGAACCTTCCTTTTCTGAACGCACTATTTTGTTACAAACTGCCTACCATTTGCCCATGCCAGCATACTGCCTAGTTGATAGCAACGTGTGTTCCTAGTTAGCCCACATTAAACCCTAAGGTTATTGTGCCAACACCTAAAATTTAGCCCTAAGGTTATCATAACACTATGCCCTAAGGTTATCATGGACAAAGGCTCATCCTTTGTCCCCAAAGGACTTGTCTTGATTTCCCTCGAAACCAAAACACACACAACCAACATAGCACTCCCCCACTTATTTTTCGGCTCCCACAATTAGCAAGACCCCATGTTCGACTGATGTTGCTGAATTTTTGTAGTGTTTGTTTGCTATGTTACCTGAATTGTACCAACAAGCACCACTTATGTCTGTTTCACTCAGCAACTACCCACTGCCTTGCATTAACACCCTTTTTGCCAAGCAGCCATACATTATCTAGCACCCAACAACCTACACACTGCCCGCTCATTCTCCCAAAGAAGCCCTCCGGTTTTCATCAAAAAGGAGAGTTAGTTTTTGTTGGTCTCTGTTGTTGCAAACTAATGCCAAGGAATCTATTCTAACACAAGACGGACTATCCTCGTCAGTTACAACGGCACCAAACTAGTAATTTGATAAGTTCATAATTGTGCTATATTTTATGTGTCATTTATTACATTTTTATGGGTTATAAGCAAGATTTGAATTATTATTGAGCTTAATTTGGTTATTCTTAGTTTTTATAAAGTGAAAAAGAGCAAAAAAAGAAGGAAAAGATGAAAGAAAATGCTAAGGGCAAAACATGCATGAGTATGACGCTATTTTGGATGCTGTTTCATATTTTAAGCATAACTTTCAAGTTCGAGCTTTGATCGAGTTTATTTAAAATGTGTTGGAAAGTTAAGAGAGAGAGATACAATTTTTGTGTTTTACACTTTCCCAAATTTCAAAAGCATCCTGGTCAAAATCGAAACCGAAAGTGAAGTCCACTTTGAAGGCCCAGTTCACATGTGTTGGGGTTGTACAGCACATGTGCACTGTGTCCAAAGAGGAAAATTACATCAGAACATGCTGGAGCACACATGCATGCAATCAGGCAGCGCATGTGCGCAGGTGATATGTGATTTTTTAATTCTCGATCAACTTTTTCGTCTGGTTGGACTCTTTCTCATATGATTTCACGTTCTTATCCTGAGACAATTATTTTAAACCTAGTACTCAATATAAATACCCCATGTAGGGTGAATAGGAAAAAAGAACGCACATCTATTCTTCATTTTATCTAGGATTTTTACTAGAGAAAATTCTTGGGTATTCTTTCATGGCACTTAGTGCCTAAACCCTTTTTCTTGGTCGAGGGATTTGAAGCCATGGTCAATTCTACTATGTTGTGAGATTTTTTGTTCTTGAATTTATTCACTTTTATACCAAATATTGATTATTTTTCTGCGATTAATTTTATGATTGTTCTTTTTAACTTGTTATTGCTGCAGAATAATAAGTTATTGGAATTAATTTATAGTTAGATTTTTTAACCACATGTGCTTAATTCAATAAGTGAAGCAACTCAGAAAAGTTTGATAATTGCTCAATTAGTGTTATTTAATTTAGGAAAAATAATAAATTAATTGGCATAACCGCGTGCGTTTATGTTTAGTTAGCCTAATTATTCTTGTTGATTTTTATACTTCTATTAATTAATCTTTGGCGCCTGTCTGGATTAAATTAATGGTTAGAATTAATTGGATCGCGTGTTAAAAATTAGCCAACTTTAGAAAGAAATAAGAATCAACTTTGAAGTGGAATTCAGGTTAATTCTTCAATTAGTGTTTGGTACAGAAATTGAATTTTCTTTGGTGTTAAGGATCGACTAGTAAAATTGTCATGGTAGATATGACCAAAACCAAGATTCTTCTTGAATTGAATTCTCTTTAGTCATTTTCTTGTTTTAGTTTTTAGATTAGAAGTATTCAACCCCCCCTCCCCTTTTTTGTTTAAGCACAAGAATAAATCTCATTCTCTGTAGGACGACTTGGAATTATGACTGTTATTTTAATATTGTGAATTTTTTATTTTGGGTGTATTGGTCTACGACAGCACTAACCAAAATTTTGGTGCCGTTGTCGGGGACTGATTTGAATTATTTTAGTGCTATTTATTTCAGTTTTTCTTTTCTTTCATTTTATTATTATTTCCTTCGCTAATTGTGTATGCTAGTGATGCAATCTGCTAGACAAGTTGAGTTTCAATTTGATCCAGAAATACAGATAATACTACACAAATTAGGGAAGGAATTAAGGGAAAGACAATTGGGGAAAGATCAATTGTTCAACTTCATCTTTGCAGGCGATAAAGAAGGCCAAGGAGAGACAAGCATGGCATAAAGAAGTTTGAGAGAATTAGCAGCGCACACCTTAAATCAACAACCTTTGTGCATTACATATCCTGAATCAGATGCAAATGTAACATTTGAATTAAAATCTAGACTAATTCATCTATTACCTTCCTTTCATGGATTACTAGGTGAAGATTCAAATAAGCATCTTAAAGGAGTTCCATGTAGTTTGGAGAAGTATGAGACCCACTGGAGACAGTCTTTTAAAGCAGCATATTAAATTGAAAGCATTTCCATTCTCGCTCAAGGATGAGGCAAAGGATTGGCTGTTCGATTTATCTTCGGGTAGCATTACAACCAGGGAGCAAATGAACAGATTATTCTTGGAAAAATATTTTCTCGCCTCTCGGACTGCAAATATCGAAAAACAAATTTGTGGCATAAAGCAGTTCAACGATAAGTCTTTGTATGAGTATTGAGAGTGCTTCAAGAAAATATGTGCAAGCTATTCACATCATCAGATAAGTGACTCTTTATTAATTCAATATTTTTATGAAGATTTGCTGCCAAAATGAAAGGAACATGGTCGACGTCACTAGTGGAAGGGTGTTAGATAATTTGACTATCGATGCTGCCCGTAAACTTATATCGAACATGGCTGCACATTCTTAAAAGTTTGAGACACAACGTGATCAACCTCTCAAACGTGTTAACGAGGTAAATGTTTCATCTTTAGGACAACAAATGGCTAATCTGACTTCTTTATATGACAATTGGATTCAGGAACTGTACAAAACAGTACAACCCTGCGGTATTTGTTCAAATGAAAGACACTCAACAGATATGTGTTCCACATTACAAAAGGAATCTCAAGAGCAAGTAAATGTTGTAGGAGGATTTCCAGGGCAACCATGAACAAATTATGATCCTTATTCTAACACGTATAATCCTGGATTGAGGGATCATCCTAATCTGAGATATGAGAATTCAACACAACCACAGCCTCAACAGAATCGACAGAAATTCCAACCATATAGGCCCCTATTTGCTCAAAGACAACAAGCTAATCCTATTAATCAGATTGGTAAGTCTTTAGAAGAAATGTTAAATGCTTTAACCGCTATTACTCTACAATTTCAATAGGAAACCAAATCCACTGTTTAGTAATTGCAGCACCAAATAGGACAAATGGCAACTGCAATCAGCCAATTGTCTCTCGTAGAGTTTGAAAAGTTGCCATCTCAAACTATCATCAATCCCAAAGAAAATGTATGTAAGTGCAACTGTGTTGAGGAGTGGTAAAGAGGTTAAGGTGCGGCACAAAATGGTTCTTGAACATGTTGAGGCTGAGAAGAACGAGGCCAAAGCTAAAAAATAGATTGTTCCAAGCGAAAAGAAAGGCAGTGGCAGTGAAGAAAATGGTAATCCTGTGTGGATAGAATATAAACCCAAACCCCCATTTCCTAAAGCGTTGAAGGAGTTTTCAAAGGAGGATCCTGATAGAGAGTTGTATGATACTTTTCGTAAATGCGAGGTAGATATCCCTTTATTAGATGCTATTAAACAAATACCTCACTATGCTAAGTTTTTGAAGGAATTGTGTTCCCACAAAAGAAAGCAAAAAGAGAAGAAAGTTAGAAAGGTAGAAGTTGGGAGAAATGTATCATCCATCATTCAAAAATCCCTACCTGAAAACACAAGTATCCAGGTATGTTCTATGTTCCTTGTAAGATAGGAAATACACAATTTGAAAAAGCCATGCTGGACTTAGGTGCATCTATTAATGTAATGCCATATTCTGTTTATGATACATTAAAAATTGGACCATTGAATAAGACTGGTATAGTAATTCAGCTGGCTGATAGATTTTTAGCCTACCTTAAGGGAATAGTAGAGGATACTGTTGGCCCCAAAGCAACCTAAGAGGGAGGTGAATTAGGTTTCTTAAAAATTACTTTGCAAAATATGCACTTATAAAATCTTTTGCACTAACAAGTAGATTAATAGATATAAAAATTAATAAACTTATGAAGAATAGAGAAGGTAAAGAAAGAGATTAAACAAACAACACTTCCAAGCTACAAAGCTTGAAGTATTAATCCACTAGAATGTTTCACAACTTTGGTGAGCCAATAATCTTCTAATGTACACAAAGTAGGACAATCCTTGCTCACACTAATTCTTTTTAGTTGTGCCAAGGATTTTACTCTCAACCTCACTTTTGTACAAGATTATCACTCCACTCAATATTTTTGAAAAGCACTCTAAAGTACACACTTCTACCCTCCAATATTGTTTAATAGCCAATTTGCACTCAAGTTGCTTTGTTTCTTGCTTGTATTCAATGTGTAAGATGCCCTATACATTATAATCTGAGTTGATATTTATAGGTGCAATAAATTGGGTTGTAACTACCTCCCAACGGCTCAATAATAAATGCTAAAAAAACTAGCCGTTACAGGTTTCGGATGTCCGATGTAATTGTTGTGCGTCCGATCCATCGTCCGATCTTAAATATAAGTGAGTAGTGGATGCCATTCAGACGGCCGAGCTTGCGTCCGATGAAGCTTCTTTTGAACGGTTGGATGCGTCCGTTGCAAATGCCTAAAATTCTTTGATTCTGTCTTGCTTTTTCGGACGGAGAATTGTGTAAGAGGAACAATCCTTTGGACGCGCCTGTGCGTTCGCTGTAGATGCTTAGAAAACTTGCTCTTTGTCTGACTAATCGGACAATGAATTGCATCTGTGGTATCCTTGATCGGACAAGCTTGTGCATCCGAGATATGTAGTGCTGTTTGGACGGTTGTGTACTACATCCGAAAGCTCTTATTTTCAGCAGATATATTGGCAGTCTTGTACAGGTTAGGTTAAGAGGTCAAATGCATTTGTCATCATCAAAATAAGGTTTGTGGATCTTCAAATATCTTAGTTCAAGTAGGGAGTTTAGTTTTTCTTGCTGATTTTTATGTTCTAGAAATGGAACAAGGTGATTTTAGTGCTCTTACTTTATTAAGAAGACCATTTCTAGCTACTTCTCAAACTAAGATAGATATTCTTGAAGGCACTCTTAGTATGGAATTCGGTGATACAAGTGTTAAGTTTAGTATTTACAATGATGTTGAATTTTCTGACCATACTAACCTTGTTTCTATAATAATAAGGAGGTGTACGTGAACCATAAAGAACATCTTGAGGGAAAGATTAAAAACTTGTTACGACGAACAAGTAATGGAGGTTCTAATGCTTTGCCACTTTCTAACGAGAAGTTGATGCTATATGTTGTGCAGGGAACAATTCCGGATTGTAACTAGATCCTTCACCTTCCTGGTCATCTTCAATACTTATTTTTGAAAGATAAGGAGAAGGTGATCATCTCAAGTCAACTTAGCAATCCGTAAGAAGAGCAACTTGTTCGGGTCCTGAAAGAACAAAAGAGATTGAATCCTATATTTATGAGAATAATGAAAAGGAAGATATTTGGACTCCTCAACATGGGAGTTACTTGATTTGTGAAGATGAGCATCAAGTCGAGCCAACAACAGTAAACAAAAGCGCAGCATGGGAGGCAACCCATGTTCATTTAAATTCTATTATGTTTATTTAATTTTGTAATTTAATTTTTGTTATTTTATTTGTAAGGTTAGCATAGTTTCCTTGTGTTGTTGGTGCGGGAAATCTACTTCATTACTAAACTAAACTGATAAATTGGTCCCTAGAAGGTTTAGTGTGTTGTGTGGGTGATTTAGAATAGAAAATTTATGCTATAAAATTTGTTCTGTGCTTAAAAAAAAATTTGAAAATGCACTACATTGCTCATGCATGATTGCACTGTGTGAGGTCAATCCTGCAAACTTTGTTTCTACCTAGAGCGCACATGCGCGCTATAATGCGCAAGGCAGAATCGGCACTCGGACATTTTGCTTCGCGTGCACATGTTTACTAAATAGGCAGCGCATGTGCACACGACCGTTGTAAGGGCACAAAACCTTGGTCACGATTATAAAACACAACACACTACAACCTCTCTTCTCCTCTTCTCCAAACCGTTTCTCACTTCCTCAACCCCTAAAATTCCCAACTACTATTTCTTCCTCAAATCACTACAACTTCATGAAATTTACCCCCCAAAACCTTTCTTTTTCAAAGGATAACTGCATCAAGGTATGAATTTCGTTCAATTTCTTTAATTTTTCCTTCATGGCTTTCAAGTGAGTATCAAGAATGTTTTGATTGTTTATGCTTTAATTGATTAAATCTGTTATGGATTGAACTTTAAACTTGTGATTGAAGTGATTTATGTTTGGTTTATTGATTAAGGAGTGATTTTATGTTTCATAGTTATATCCACACAAATTTTGATCTTTATCTATGCATGCCATGTGTTCGATAAATTGTCTCAATGAGTAAATATATTAAAATACAAGGTATTGATCCATGAATTTAATTCCTAGAGTTGATTATGCCATGTGATATCTTTTTGGTTAATTTTCATGCATAATAAAGTTCTTGGAATGTATATAAGTCTTAGTTTTAGGCACTATTTTTCTTGAATTTTCTTATATATTCTAGGGTTTATGATTTGAGGAGTGGAATTTTATTTAAGTATGGGTGTACAAGTTAATTATTGGGAGGCCATAATACTCATATTTATATTTTGTAGGAATGGGAAGAACAGACAAGAAAACAGCTACGGGCAAAAGTACCAGAGCATCCTCATCATCCGGGTCTCAACAGCCTAGGGTAGTTGGGGCTATGAGATTTTTAACTACAGCAGCCCAACAAAAGTACGACAATGATATCTCTAAATAGGTTGTAATCAAAGAAAAAGGCATTCAAGTTCCGTCTTAGTAGGGGTGCCCAAGATCAAGTTAACCATTCGCAATCGTGGATGGGATCACTTCACCTCAACTCCTATAGATGCAGTCATCATGATGGTGCATGAATTTTCTGCTAATTTTGATCATTACAGCAACACCTGGGTCTATGTTCGAGGCAAGGACGTGGATGTCTCTACCAATGAAATTAATAGAGTTTTGAAGGTCAATCAGGTACGCAATAATAAATGGCCAGATACCCAAAACACCCACATGGAATTAACTGAAATTACAAGTGTTCTTTGTAATGGGGACGTTGAGTGGACCTACACAATGGATGGTAACGTGGCTCGGCATTTTATTGCTAATATGCTTAAACCAGCTTGGTTTGTTTGGTCTAAGTTCCTTTGTGCTCGCCTCCTCCCGGTCAGCCATCTTGCACATGTCACTATGCAAAGAGCCAAACTCTTGTATTGCATTGCTATTGGAAAATCTATAGATATTGGTCAACTTATACGCCAGCAGATATGCTACTCATCTAGATACACGAATAAGCAACCTGGCTTATGGTTTCCCCATTTCATCACTGCTCTATGTTTGGAAAGTGGTGTCGTGATTGATCCTAAGAAGTTAATTGCCATGGAGGGTATGAGAGCCCCAATTAGACGCACTCGGTCCCATGCCTCTACATCGCACATAGATAAAGCTGCTAATTCAGAATATGAGCTTGTACCTGTGCCACGGCATTCTCAAGCAGAACTTTTACAAGAAATCCTAGCGGAGCAACAACGGATGAGTCACTATTTTGATATGTTTATCCCGTACTAGTATGCATGGCAGCAGACCATGGAGGCTTGCCAGTTGGCAAGAAAGCGGGGAGAGGACCTATTGACATTTTCACCTTTTCCTCCTTTCCTGCAAGATTTGGGACCAAATGCTCGATGAGCTTTTATGGGTTTAATGCCCTATGTTTAGTGGTTGATATTTTAATTTTGCAAGTTGATTTCTTGAATAGTTTAGTTGTTTTTACTGGTTAGACATATTAGGATTGTGGTAATTTCGTCATGGTGTTTTCGTTTATTTTTGTCGTGTATTCCCTTAAAGGAATAAGGTTTTTTTTTTTTTTTTGATTATTGTAGGATCATTTTCTACAATATTCTCATTTTTCTTATTAACTCAAATTTGTTTTGTTTTGTTTCGTTTTGTGTTAATCCAGCTTTCATTCGCGACAAAGAGATTGTTTGATACAAAAAAGCTAACTGCATCAATTTGGGAGTAATTGTAACTAAGATATTCCCTTATGTTTCATATATCTATTGATGTTGTTCATCAAACAATAGCATATATAGTCAAGAGAACTATAGCATTCTTTTCCTTGGGCTTCTAGTTTCCATGCAAATCGCTAAAATTCATGTAATATACTATATTTTGAATAAAGAAAAAAATAATCAAAAACTCCTAAACCCTAAACTGACTCCAAAAAAAACTTAAACCTGATACTCTATTACCCTAAACCCTAAACCCTAAATTTAATTGAAAAATCCTAAACCCTAAACTAACTACCCTAAAATCTGCAAGTGTTCTATGACAAAAGTGTTCCAAGTTAATAGTATTATGGTTTCAATACCTTTGAAGTTATTTTAGAAATAAAAAGTGTAAATTGAAAGAAAACCTTATTAGTATAAATATAATCTTTCATTTAATCCATACTTTTGGGGAAAATTTTGATAAAGTTTCCCCTATTTGTTAAAGATTCTCCATGCCAGCAACCATGCCTAAATTTTGACATAGTTATTGGGTTGAATGTGATCAAGTTAGGGACATTCTTGGTTTTTAATCGTAAGATATAGTGATAGACTGATAAAGGCATAGTGTATGTCATTCAAGAAAAATGACCATTTAAATATTATTCATCGTCCTTTCCTTTTCAAGTTTTAGTTACTCAACATAAATTAAAACATATTTTTTATTTTATTGGTCAAGGAAATATCAAATATGATACATTTTAAAGTCATGCTCGTAATGATTAAGAGATGAAAAGTCACAGCAATTAAGTGGAAGACTAAGTGTGGATTTTGATTTGATTAGTGTTTGCCACACTATTAATGATAATAGAAGTTATTGTACTATATTAGTAGTACAAGTAGATATGTACTGAGAAAGTCAAAGAAGTAAGCACTAAGTAACCTGAGAAAATGAAATGGATGTCGACCACAATGGTCCAAGGGGCTAGACCATTGGACCTACTGTGTTGTGGATGAAAAAAGCCAACTTCAATTGCTGACAAATTTTGGTGAAATATTGAATAGGTTTTTGCAAACGATGAACAAGAAATAAAAGAAAACCCTAATTATCCTAATCAACTCCCACACGCTCGCAAGTATACGCGGTGAGTTTGTATATAGGGTTAGTAAGGATCGTTCCCACGAGAACTATCGAAACAATTACTAGGTTCACGAGTCTATTTACTAGTTAAACAAAATAATTAAGGGTTTCTGCCTAAATTTAAACCAAATTTAATCACAAGAAATTGAAATAAAGACTAGAATATAAAATTCTAACCCCACGGAAAGCAATTAAAAATTTAATTAACTAAAACCCTAGTTCAATCTATCCTACTTGCAAAAATTTAATCAAGAACTAGAATTTAAATTAATCTACTCTATGAAAGCAATTAAAAATGATAAAGTAAAACCCTAACTACTAAACTTATGGAAGCAATTCAAAAGTTAAAAGCAATAAAAGAAGAACGATAATTAAAGAACAAGAAAGCAATAAGAATGAAAATTAAATTGCATAAAATTAAATCAAACTCAGTAATTGAAGCAAGAACGAATGTTGAAGATCATCAAGTCTTCAATTCTTGACAAGAGAAAGAAATTCTTGCGCGAACAATTGAAAATTCTACCCTATGGCTAAACTATTTCTCTACTATTGAAAAACCTAAAAACTAATGATGGCTGATGATGATCTCCATTTTCTCCCTTTCTCTAGGTGTATTTATAGGTGTTTTTAGGGTTTTGAGGCTTGGAGATGATAAGTACACAATTTCTCATGCAACCGGGCCCATGGGAGGATGTTTCTTGAGCGCAAGAAGCAAAATAAATCAAGTTTTGTAGCATACCCATCGATTGGCGCACATGCACTGCAATTTTGATGCACATGTGCGAGCTGGGCAGAGAGGTTCTAGAGCGGGCGCACATGTGCTGCAATTCTACCACGCATGTGCGCTCTTGGCAGACTCATCTTCAATTTCCTCCGCAATTTTGATCATGATTTAGGCCTAATTTGGGAAGCATCAAAACATAAAAGTTTTAACCCTATCTCTTATATTTCCAAAACATCTTGAATTACCTAAATTGAACTTCGAAAAAGAAATTTATGATCAATCTACCAAACTGTGTTGGAAGCACTCCTCGCCGGTGCATATTTTTGAACTTTGTAATTTTGAATGAAATGGTTATAGAATCCTGCAAAAATTAAAACACAAAAGTTGTATAAAGCTTCCTTATATTTCTAAATCATCCAAAATCTCAGAAATCGAAGCTCAAACAAGAGAGTTATGCTTGATCTTCCAAACTGTATACGATTTGCACCACACTAGTGTCTCTGAATGTTTTCCTCCAATATTGTGACCCATTTTAAGTTATTCTTCACTCAAACCCTACAAAATTAAAACTAAACTATTTTAGCTCATAATTACTCAATTATTACTCAAATTACATTAAAACGGAGGTAAACGACACATAAAATATATGACATTTAGGAGTTTATCTATAGGGCAGAAGGCCTGTATACTACTAACAAGTCCAAGTTTTTTTTTGTTGGACATACAAACAAACAAATTCAATGAAGGCTTTTCTGGTTTCCAAACATCAAAATTTCATAATTCAACAACTCATAATTTTGGCCTTTTTAACTAAAATTGAAATGTTAGGTAGAATTTAATAGAAATAAACTAAAATTAAAAAAAATTAAAAATACATAAAATTGGGTTAATGGAGAAAGGTGATGGTGGAAGGCTTGCTTGTGATTGTGGCTATGTTGACTTTCTGCAGGGACTATGAATGGTGTTGAGTTTGACAATAGTGGTTGTGCAAGGAGATGGTGGTGAACTTAGTGTGGTCAAAACCAGTGTAGTAATTAAAGATCTAGGGCTAGTAATTGTTGAATACATGTTGAGGAGATGATGATAGATGTGATGATTGTGTTAATGAGGTTTGCTAGTGGTGGTGGAGGTTTTAGTGGCAGATTGGATGAGAGTTAGAAAGGTTCTTTATTTTTTCGAAGTTGGTGCGTCTTTTCGTCGAAGAAGAAGAAGAAGGTGGGTTTTTATAAATATCTCTCTTAATTCGCATTTTAAGAATGCAAACTGTAGTTTGAATTCTTAAAATGTAAGTTTAACTTAACTTCTTGTTAAAACCTATATATTAATGGCCATTTTATAATTTTGGAGAAATAAAATGAGAAAACTTGCATCTAAAGACTATGATTTAAAAAAAAAAAAAAATTTAAAAATTGTTTTTGACTGAGTTTGCTTTAAAGAAATGCGAACTTATTTTAAATTGCATTTTTGGAATAGGAACTATACTCTAGTAGAACTCCACATCAAAATCCACACCGTCTGCTATAGAAAGATTTCTCTAATAGGTATCTTGTTATAATTTTCTCCACACAATATGGAGTGGCTTCCACATGAATTAGCTGGCATCTTAAAGTTGACCTAAAGAAGGATAATTTTGTAGATAATTTTGTAGTTCAATGAAAAATTTTTATGGCATTAACAAAAATAATTGAGGAATTAACAATTTCCATGTTTAAAGATTTGAAAAACAAAAAGAATACCCTTATTGATTTTGGTAAATTTTACTTGGGTTCCGAATCATTGCTCCTACAGAATGCCTGCCAAAAAATGTGGGGGTGGTCTCCGAAAGTACTTTGATACTTAAGTCACTAAGGTTTCAAAATTAACAAGTCGAGAGCTTGCAAAAATTGCAGAGAGAATTTATGTTTGTGTGTTTTATTGTATTTTATTACAAGAGAAATCATATTTATAAGCGTTTTGATGGGCTTACTGTGCTTGTGGAGATATTGAGCTTGGTTAGGAGTCCAAGCCTGTTGGTGATTGGGATCAGATATCTCTATTCTAAGTCTGTATATGCTGAGCCACGTGGCGATATCCAACTATTGAGCAAATTATATTGTAACACTTTCTTTCATCCCATTTATAGTATGAGAGAAAATAGAGTAAATTTAATTGCTATGAGATATAAGAAGTATCAATATGATTTCCTGTTTAGAAAAAAAGAAAAGAGAAAGGTTGATTTTCTTCGTTCTGCGATAATCTTTTGGGAATGATAGGGAACATATTTGGAAGAACTGGATTGAGGACTATGGTTTAGAAAAATCTTCAATTTGGAGTGAAAATGAGAGAAATCTTAAAGAAATACTTATTCAACATTTAAAATTCTTCTAGATTACTTTTGGATCGAAAGATTTAACAAATGATTTGAAATCCATCAAAATTTTAAAGTAATTTCTAAGGTTAAAATCAATGAATTTTAAATTTAACTAAATTAAAAAATGTATAAGAAAGAATTCAATAACTTATATGGACTTGAAATTCATTAATTATAACTTTACAACGATCCCTCCAACAAATGAGTAGATTTTTAATGTCTTCCTAAATCTTTCGATCCAAACACAACCCTATTTCTTTTCCTTACTTTCTTCCCTCTCATTTTTATTTTTTCAAAAAAAAAACTCACCTCTCTCATCTACTCTCTAGTGACTCGAACCCACGACCAATTAAAATCCACTTCTTGTCCCCTCTCATTTTTATTCCCTCTCATAACCTCCCAAACTAGGCATTAATGGCTACACGGTATCCGTCCTAGTAATGAAATTTTAGTACTCATTTGTCTATACTTCTGATTTTTGACAAAGAAAAAGATCTATCTCTAAAGGCCAAAATTTGGAGGTTGCACACAAATTGTATCAAATCGGAAATAATATAAGCTTTCTTCTTCTTTTTGAACAATAATGAACACAAAGTTGACCCCTCTCATTTTTATTCCCTCTCCTAACCTCCCAAACTAGGCATTAATGGCTACACGATATCCATCCTAGAAGTGAAATTTTAGTACTTTTTATTAGCTATACTTCTGAATTTTGACAACGAAAAAGATCTAACTTTAAGAGCCAAAATTTAGCGGTCGCACACGAATTGTATCAAATCGGAAATAACATTAGCTTTCTTCTTCTTTCTTTCAACAATAATGAACAAAAAGCTGCAGTGGATGGTTAATTGGAAGTTAGAAACATAAATGTGCACAAAATAGGGAAAAATGGTTGTTTAGTCCTTTAACTTTTTTATCAAAACACCTTCAATTTCTTATATTTTTATTTAAGCCAATTTAGTTCTTGACTTATTTTTTAATGAACCAATTTGGTCCTTTTGTGGCTAAGCCATAAAAAATTAATACTCTCTCCGTCCCATTTTATTAGTCACTCTTTCTATTTTTGTTTGTCCCAAATTATTTGTCACACCTTAGAAAGGCAATTAAATAAAGGTTAATTTACCTATTTTATCCTTCGTACAAATCCCTAAAAATGACATTAAAGTCATGCCAGAGCATTAATTACTTTCACAAACCATTTTGCTCAAATTTTGAAACTCCAACACCAACTAACAAATTTTGAATTTGAATATAGGGACAATAATGGAAAAAGTGTGTTGTTAGTTGGTCAAATTCAACTTCTCTTAAACTGTGTGCCGGATTGACCATGCCAAATAGAATGGGATGAAGGGAGTATATTTCTTAACCACTCACATGGGTCAACCAAGGGGCAATTTTGTCAATTCAATTATTTCAAATCAAAAAGTGAAAAAAGAAAAATAGAATAAAAGAAAGGGTTAATTACACCTTACCTCCTTCAACTTTAGCGTTAATAGCATTTTAATTTCTCACGTTATCTTTTGAGTATCAAAGTCCTTAGACTAATGATCAACTCTAATGTAGTCCAAAATTCTTGCTAAATAAACAAATATACTCTTTGATTAATTACACTTTACCCCCTTAAGTTTTAGTATCGCTAACATTTTAGTACCTAACGTTTATGTTTTGAATATTTAATCCCCTCTGTTATGTCAATTTAGTGTTTTGACGTAATTCTTTTTTTTTTTTACTCTCCATCCCTCTAATAACTACTACTACCAATAACAACAACAAAAAGTGTTTTTTTTTTTAAAATTTTGTTTTATTTTGATTGCCCCAAATAATTTTAAAATAAAAATTAATCCAAAATTTCTAAGCTTATGAATTTATCTTTCTATTTAGCCAAATTTATGTTAAAGAAGTCACATGAAATTGTTATAATTGATCATCAGTTACAAAGATATATAAATACAAAACGATTTCAGTAAGATTTTGTCATCTTTTTTAATTTATCTCGGAAAAAAAATCATAAAAAAAATAATGAATTATACTTCTAACCATTTATTCATATCAATTTCTACATAAATTAAGTCTGATCCTTATAAAAAAAATTGATTTATTAAACAAAAATAAAAAAGATAAAGATTAGAATAGAATAGGGATAAAGTGGTCAAAAAAATTAGTTGGCATATTGGAAGGACTAAAGTGCTCAAAAGATAACATTAGAGGCAAAAGTATTAGTGCTATCGTACGCTAAAATTTAAGGGATAAAGAGTAATTAACCCTAAAAGAAAAAAAAAGGATTGTGTTTGGATCGATAGATTTGGGAAAAGATTTAAAATCCATCCATTTTTTTAAGGATTTGTAAAGCTGAAATTGGTAAATTTCAAATCTGCCCAAACTAAAAAGTGTGAAATGAAAATTACAAATAACTTTCTAATTTGGATGGAGATACATAGGTAGACCTAGTTTTTGACCCTACTTACAAACCATGTGGTGTGGATTAAATATTTTGGAATCTATGACATCAACAAATGTAAGTAAGATTTTATAAAATTTAATTCTGAACAAAAGGTCTATAGGTAGGGCCCAAGGCCGAGTCTATGTTAGTATTTTTCATTTTGATGAATTTGAAATTAATTTATTTTGACTTTACAAATCTGTCATACCCCAAAACAGGACAATGATACACTGTACTTCGGGATCCCCCCAAGCATACAAGGTACGATACAAGAGCAATAAACAAACCATAACATATTGTCATAAAACTTCAAAATCAGCCAAGATAAAACCACAAGAATTATATACAACAAACACAACCACAACCATTCACTATATAACCAAATCACACCTATATACAAGTAACCACAAACGAAACGACAATGAGAAGTTTGATATACAATATTATTCTAACGAGTACTTAGGCACATCGGCCTAAACACAAGAACAAATTTCACATAAAGATGGTAATGGAAAACTCTAACTCTAGTAACTAGGGTTTGCACTATAACCCCCTCCCAGATCGGCACTCAACTTAGAGCCTGTTATCGCCTCCTATTGGTCCTCGATTGCAAGCAGAAAGGGAAACAATAACGAAGTAATATATAATGCTTAGTAAATAACATTTAAGCAAAATTATAGATAACATGTATATAATCAGTGCAGGGTACAATATACAAGACATTTTCAATATTTAAAATGCAAATGCCAATCAATGAGCTCATGGTTCACAAAAGTCTTCTCAGCACTGGATCCAAATCTACCTATTATTTGCCCGAGTAGACAAGGCATAATAGAGTATCTATCACTTGTCTTCCAAATAGACTAGGGTATAACATTTACGAAGAAGAGTACTCAATATATCATTTTAATCACTCATTCATAGCCAAGTCCACTCAAGTAACCCATTGAACTCTTCACAATAATCAATCATTAACATGTAGTGCAATAAATAAATAAACAATACATTACATAATAAACGTATAATTTATAAACGTACTTACCTTAAAAACATTACTCAAATCAAGTGTAATTACCTTAATATCAATTATTCTAGGGTTACAAAATCAACCACATTACAAGATATCGACAAAAAGGCGTAAACGTTACATTTCTCGAAAATCAATTTCGTAGACGTACCCTAACATCGACGGTTTAAAACTCAGACTCCGTATCACCTAAATCAAGAGAGTGTTATATCATTAGGATAAGAACCAAAATAGGCGTTCACTTTTGAGTATCACCTAAATTCTCAAATCAGGAAATCTGAATCGAACGCAAACAAGCAGGGGTTGACTTAAATTCATGAAAACAAGATCAAAGTCTAAAAATTAAGGTTCATAACTTCAAAAATATCACCAAAATAGGAATTGTCAAAACACTTATTGAAATATCACCAAAATAATAGTTAAAAAGTCATTTCAAATCATAAATCAAGTCCCAATAGCTCATAGATATGATCGGTAATAAAATCAAATCACAAACAACAAGAATTGGATAAATTAATTCCTTGAGGAGGAACTTAAAATTTAACATGAAAACCATACAAAACTTGGAGTAAAACTTACTTGTGAAGTTGGATTAAAGGTCTAAGAGTATTCCTCGATCACAAATTTAATTTGAACGGAAAAATTCCTAAACTAATGATTGAATTTGAGAATTTGAATTGAAGAATTTTGGACGAAATGTTCTCTGGATGTTTTCTTTTCTTAAGCTTGAATAACATGGTATAGTGGTAATGAAAGTATAAAGCTTCGTTGAGAAGTTTTGAATAAATTTTTAAAATTTACGCTTTGGTCCCTCGAGTTTTAAGAAATTATACTTTACTCAAAAACTTTAGAAAATATTCAAAAAGGGGAAATGATTATTTAATGCTTGAAAGGAATGTTAACTAGTATTTATAGCGATAAGATCAAGTATGAAAATGCATGAAATGAGTAGAAAAGATCAAGTATTACAAAATCCCTCCAAAAATAGATGAATTTAAAATCCTTCTCCGAATCCACTCCAAACACAACAAAAGAGAAAACAGTAAAGAAGAAAGAAATCAAAAGGCTCTATGTGCGCTTCCGTTACCCTTCTTGCCGACAGTTACACAGATTTGAAGCATTTGATGTTTTATACTTTAATTACTCTAATAATAAAGATAAATTAAAGCATCGAGTATTTCTTGTGTCCTCAAGGTGATAAGAGGATACTGTGATTTTGGTTTAGCTTCAACATATGTAAATTAATCATATAAGATACGCTTTTGTTTATGTCCACTGTTTGGCAAATTATCCCAAAGGATAGAAAACTAGGAATCTTTGTTGCTGTTGTTCAAGAACATGGGCTTTCATCTCAAAATCAATTGACAATGAATAGTGTGGCCCATGGACCTTATTAATTAGTCTAGGATCTTTAAAGTAGCCAATGTAGGATATTTTATATTTAACACCGTCTCTCACACGTAACTTGGGTTGATTAAGTGCCCGGGTTAGAGAGAACCCATGACTTGGGTTGGTTGAACTCCTGGAGAATTGAGCGCCTGAGTCTCAAGAGAGAACCACCTGTGGGTTAGTTGAGCTCCCAGGAAATTGAGCCAGCCTGCTAGGTTGGGCTGAAGAGAAACCAATGCACATGTGGATAAGAGAAAACCTTAGGCTAATTCGAATACTATATTAAGTAACATGGGTTTCCATCTCAAAACCAATTGATTATGAGTACTGTAGCCCAAGAACTTATTAACTAGTCATGGATTTTTAAGCTAACCAATATGAGATACTTATACTTTGACACCCTTTCTCATGTTTGTTGCACATGTCTTAGGTTAGTTGAGAACGGTTGGACGTGGGCTGGAACTTGTTACATGGGCTAGACATGGACTGGAACCCGTTACGTGGGTTGGAGAACCTGTTGCATGGATTGGACGTGGACTAGAATTCATGATGTGGGCTAGACGTAGACTGAAACCCGTTACGTGGGTTGGACATGAGAAGGCCCATTGGAAAGGGCTAGACAGAACCAAGACATGTGTGGATGTGAGAAAAACTAAGGCTAGCTCTAGTAGGTTCAAAATCATTTCTCAAAGCCATCAAAAACTAAATCAACCGAAGATTATCCTTGTGAGCAGTATAAAGTACAACATCTTCGGCATGAGGGAATACTGGCTTAGACAATGCCATTGATCCCAAAGACTGTTCATTTTAGAATGAAAATCATCAATACATTGTCCAGATTCTTAGCGGAGAAGTTGTCGGTTGCTTATAATCTGATACTGATGAGCAAGATCAACTGTGGTATATCGTTCTTCCAGGAAATTTCTATCACATCCCAAGCTTTTTTGGCAATCTCAAAACCATTGAGAAGAGATCTGAT
Source organism: Cinchona pubescens (assembly GCA_025175665.1). Classification (NCBI taxonomy): domain Eukaryota; kingdom Viridiplantae; phylum Streptophyta; class Magnoliopsida; order Gentianales; family Rubiaceae; genus Cinchona; species Cinchona pubescens. Next base: position 411,510 of record JANKKI010000391.1, on the reverse strand, counting down.
GAAGGAGTAGATGTATTTATGAACCAAGAAATGATCTTGTTATTAATGTTATCCCAATCCTCCAATCTATTAGCACATTTATTAGATGACTCTTCGTCGTCTGGCGTCAGTTTAACTCGATCTCCAGTGATATATTGCCAAAGCTTACGACCTTTGAGGAATCTTTGCATGGGTTGCATCTAGATTCCATTGTTACTTCCATCGAAAGTGATATTTGTTGGATAGGTGACATCGAAAGTAGGATTAGAAGTCATAATAATGGAGAAAACCTATAGACAATAGACAAAAGTACAAAAGAACCAATTTCCAAGTAAAATTTTCACAAACAGAGGCCGAAAATGAGTTAGAACACTAAAAATCTGAGGAAACAGCCAAACCAGTGAAAGAACAGGTCAGAATGTGGTCGAATCGGTGAAAATATTAGGTTGTTGATTGAACGGGCCCGAGTTGGTTAAGACATCTTATACGAGATCAGGGCATAAGGTAGCCTTCTAACGTGTCAGTTACGTGGCACTGACGTGGTAGTGATGTGATGATAACATGCCAGTGATGTGGTGCTGACGTGTCCGTGATTCAGAGCTGAAATGGCGATGAGTTAACATATTTGTTTGGTTCAGTATCGGACGCGCTGTTACGGCGCATGTATTGCATTTGCGGCTAAGATGGTGCTCGGCACGTGAAGTGCACATGCGACGTGTCTAGATGAACAGAAGTTTCTGGCAGTGTGCGAGGGCATGTGGGGACTCCTTTCCAACTAGTTTTTGCACCCTTATGATCGTTTGGTCTTGTTCTTTTGGATTCCGGTATTACTTTTGGTTTTAAACTAATATAGAAATAATATTTTAACATATCAATATGAATTTGCTATGATGGAAGCATTTTTTTAGGTCCCAAGGTGGGACTCTAACACCATATTAAAAAAGATGAGTTTTCATCTCAAAACCAATTAACAATAAGTGTGTGGCCCATGAACCTTATTAATTAGTATAGTTCAGGATCTTTAAACTAACGCATGTGGGATATTTCATATTTAATATTTGCGACGTGTTTGTCTATTCATTTCTGCAAGTGAGTGTGACAAAGGCAGAATATTGCCCATTAGCCGGAGGTTCATGGGGAAAGAAAGCAGTGTCATCGGAGCTGTTGATGGCTGGGAAAAGATTAGAATGGAGGAGAATCTTGAGTTTTTTTTTAATTTCTCTTGTTTTATTTTGTTGTGGGACCCACAAGGGTAATTTTCATTTTATTATTTTTGTTTTGAATTAGTTTATGGGGCTGGGGCTTGATGTTTTGACAAAAGTAACCCCTGACTGACCCATGGAAGGAGACTGAGAAACATTTTGTGGTGGTTCTATCACAAAAGGACCAAATTAGTTCATAAAAAATAATTCAATGACTAAATGAGTGCAAATAAAAGACTAGGAAGTAACAGTGTTTTAGTAAAAAAAGTTTGAGTGACTAAATAAATCATTCCCCACAAAATGTAACTTCCGAATATTAAATACTTTAACAAGTACTAAAAGTGCACTAAACAATAAAAATAGAAACTTAATAAGAAATGACAAAAAAAATAAATTATGCTTGAAAATTTTGATAGTTTTGATTTAAAAAAAACAACAATGAAATCCTCTTATTTGAGAATAAAAATTAGTTGAACACTAAAACTATTACGATATAATTTGTTAGTCAATTAAATACTACCACATGACACGAAATACATAGACTTTGTGTATTCAATCTTCCTCACTTAGCAGGTTTAACCCTTCTAACTAGGGCCAATATCTTCACCAGCCTAGTAAGTCTCTTGTATCTCCTATAAATACGGTTTTATAACTCGACACAAGAAAACACACAAGCATAAATTTTCTCCGTTAATATTGGGTCTCGGTCCTCTACCATATATAACTCTTACTGATTTAGGTATCAGAGTATTTCTAGGGTGCAGGCCCCACCTTTCTTGCAAGGAGTTTACAACAAAAGTAGTGAGAACAGACTAAAGCAAATTTTTGGGCCTATACTCGAAACAATTTGGCGTCGTCTGTGGTAAAAGTACTAAAAGCCACTAGAAAGTACTCCTTCCATAACTCTAAAACTTACCTCTTCAAAACAATGGTGGATACTCGTAGAATAACTGAGGACAAGAACTCTTTCATTGCTCAGTCAAACCCATCTATTAGAGAGCTAACACCTTCTGTTGGAGAAGCTAACTCCTTCGATACCAAGAATGTTCGGCGTCCTCATGGCACTGAACAGCTAGAACACCCCGAATCAAAAAATTCTCCCTCACATTGACCCCAAAGATCAATACATTGTTGCGTTGGAGTTGCAAGGAGAGACCTTAACTTATTTGATCATCCGCCAGAATAACACAAAAAAAGTTCAAAAGCCTGAGGGCCTTGAAGGTAGAGAGGTCCCGAAGAGAAACCGTAAGAAACCTCGTAAATACCCGCGTGAACCTGATCACATTATCTCTATTTTCTCCAGCTTTGTGTTAGTACTTGGAAGCAGATACTATCTTTCCTCAAATGTCTTTATTTAAAATGGATATAAATATGCACCATAAATTGGTTTTTTAGGTAGTCTCAATCAGTGCACTACAGTGAAAGCCTCAAAATTAAAATCTTGCACTTGAAAATCTAGTTTATTGGAATTTGATACAAGAGTCCCGGTATGCTGACTTAGGGGGTGATATAAAATAAGCCTACAATCAGCGACATGATGTGATACCTATTTTAGTTTTATATTTGTTTCTTTAGATTGTTTCAATTAGAGAAATAAATGAAGAAACTCGATTCTCTGCTGATTTTAGGAATTAGTATTTGGTTGTCTATAGTTCAAAGAAAAAAATGAAGGTTGCTTTGATTGCCTCTATCTTACATTAGATCTAATAATGTGAACATCAATCATTTAAGTGGACTTAAGTAAAAATAAAGCAATAGATTAATCCAGTTCACTTGTGTGTTTTTGGGATAAATGCTAGCAAATGATTGTTGTTCACTGCTGCTGCAAATTCAGTATTCAAATGTGCCAAAAACTAATGTCTAGGATGAAGGATAAGCTAAAAAATTCATGGATGGCAACTGACTCTACTTGCTTATAAATCATGTTTCGGCAGTTAATTTGTTGGTGACAATATGCAATTATGTTTTTTTTATCATATTCTGTAGTGCTTGCAACAGAAGAGAAATACAACGAAGCAGTATACAACAATGCCAACCATCTAATTGTCGCGATTGATGGGCTTCCTGATCTTGGCGACCCCAAATTCAAAGATAACAAAAGAGAATCCAACTTCAAATCCAAGAAGGAGACTGAGAAGAAGGGAGGTCAATTCACACTTGTAGTTGGAGGTTTACTAGTGATTGCATTTGTTGTTCCAATGGCACGGTGCTTATGTCTCCAAAAAGTTAGAACTGTATTTCCATTTCTCTAGATTTGCTCTCTTATTTGCTCACAGTTGAGCACAGGTATAAATAATTGTACAAATTAAATGGTCATTCAAAAGTGACTAAAGAGATCTTTCAATAGTGAAAGTATACGGTACAAACAGAATATTTCATTTTACCTTTCCTTTCATTTCCTCGTAACTCTGTAGCTATCAATTGTACTGTTCGACACATTGGTTGCAGTACTTAGTACTCTTCACATCCACAGATTGTTAAAGTTGATTTTTTTGGAGCAGCATCTTTTTATACATTTTTTCTGAGGTTTTGAAATTCAGTATTATTGAAGTCTTCATTTCAAAAAAGTAAATACTTGTGACTTACTAGAATCTACTATTTGAAAGAGACTGTTCGCCTTAAAAATAAAAGAATAATAAAAAAATAAAAAAAGTGCCAATTGTAACAGTATCGGAGTAATTTTGACTAATATATTCGCTCGTGTTTCATATATTTATTGATGTTGTTCATGAAAGAGCATCATACTCAAAAAAAAAAAAATAATAATAATAGCATTTGTGCCTTAAATTTTGAATTTGCGTCCATTCAGAAAAGAATTAAATTATTTTATATCATTTAATAAATTTTGTAATCATCTTATACTAATCCGAGAGTTTGAAAGAACAGAAGAAATGGAAACCACATAGTACTTGTTTAAAACTTGAGTTTAAGTAGGAAAGGCATCTGGTCAGGAAAAGGTGGATCAGAATATTTTCCAGTGAGAATTTGGGAAGCCACAAAATGATTAGCAGCTTCAGTATAATGAATTCCATCCCAATTTACATATTCAGTACTATCATTGCATGCTTTGACTGTGACTGAAGTTCCATTCAAGACTTTGGTTTGGCCACAGGTAATCCTACTATCATAGTTCAATGGTGGACCTCCATTTCCACAGCATGCCATTATAGGTTGTTCAAATCCTACAAGTTTATGCAAAGACAAAAATTAGCTTTCTTGCTGCCGAACTGTGGCCTGAGAACAGTACATATTCATACTATGTTAGACCCAAAACCCTAAAGTAAGGGCAGTCGCATTGGCATGTAGTCATCAATAACAATGTGAAATTGCCTTCGTATATTTAATTTCACAATCTTTCAAACTCAATATTATCTATTTTATTGTGGTTTTTTCTAATTTAGTGCATTTATATAAAGTGTCAAAATAACAAAACCACTAATATGTCAGTAGATTAGGAAAAGAGAGAATGAAATCTGAATGAATATCTAAAATAAGAGGGCTAGTGATTTAATATGATCTTGCCATGAAGAGTGATTTTTGAAAAGTAGTTATAAATCGGTTTCCTTTTTAATTTTTTTTATTAGAACTATGGTAAAAATTAAATTTCTCTAAAAGTAGTGTAAAGGAAAAGAGAATTTAAAAAAAAATAAAATTTAGGCATTAATGTAAAAAGAACAGGAAGGCATAAAAAATCTAGGGAAACAAATTTGGAGATAAATTTTAAAAATGTAAAATTTTGCTAGCTTAATTTGTCATTTTTTCAAAATTGAAGGGGTACAATTGCTTACCCTCAAGGTGGCTAATTTTTGACACTAAGTTCCAGCAACCCCAAAAAAAAAACAAAAATTTCCCCCTTTTTCCTCTCAATTTGCCTAAAAACATCTTTTCAAATACAACTTTTGTTTTGTATATGATGTGAGTTATCCATTATTCATAGAAAATATCATAGTGTTCTGAATTTCTTGAATTCTGAAAAAAAATACCTAAACACTGAAATCTACTTAAAATTCTGAAACTGGCCATTAATAAGTTGACTGAGAATTGAAGTGATTTATATCCATACTACTGCATATTCTTTTAAGCCCTTAGTTTGATTTGAGAATCATTTTACTGTCAAATAGTTCAACAAATATGAAGGACAAAGAAAACATCTTAGTTTGTTTTAATTATCTGTTTTAGTATTTGTTTTAATTATCTGTTTTAGTAACCATGCTTTATGTTTTTCAGCTACAAAAAGTATCACACTTATTTCTTATAAAAATAAAATTTTATGAGAAACTGAAATCATATATTTAGATAATATATGTCATCCTATTGGCAAAAAATGAAGCATTTTCAGAAATGTTCTAGTTTACATACTAAATTCAAGTATATTTTAGGTGTCTTGATTTTTTTGTTTTTTTTTTTGGGGAAAAAGACGTCTTGATTGAAAAGTATCAAATTCATGCCTTTCATGGGGAGCATGAAGGCCAATTTTGCTAAATGGAGTTCAAAACTTCATGGATAGCGAAATGAAGAGCAGTAATGCAACATTTCGAATTCATAACTTATCATGATAGTGACATGGAAAAAATATAAAGGCTTATGACATTAGATGAAACATGAATAAATCTGTATTTCGTTTTCTTTTAGAAGAACGTGTCCATAAACAACTGAAAGTTGTAATAGTTAATAGAAGTATTAAATGATTCATTAAAAGAATTCAAAATTGTAGACATTTCAAGGAAAATACAACACCAGTTGACTGAAATGTAAATTATGAATATTGAAATTTAAGCGTTGAAATTTTAATTTGTTAAATTCATAATTTGTATCTGTTTAATAATTTTAATACAAGCAAATAGTTTACTAATATAGTGTGTGTACGCCTGTATTTGTATGTTTATGTGTAAGAAAGAAGGGTAACATAATGTGTATATCCTCTTTAAAAGAAATATGTACCAGAGAAGAAAAATATGTATTTGTTGTGTGTGAGAGAGCAATTATAAATGAAAGTGTGTGTGAGATATTATATATATTTGTGGAATATGTATGCACATGTGAAAGAATGGACGAATGTAAAATAAAATAAAATAAAAAAATTGAGTGAGTTCTACTATTAGTAAAGAGTTATATATATACTATTAGTAAATAATTTAACAAATTAAGTGGTAAACTTTTAGCTTGAAATTAAGTGACAATCTATTAAGAGGTAAAAGAGTTTTACTATCAAATACACTTAATTTAAAAAATACTTAATTGATTAATTTTAAATACTTCATGTGATTATCAAACAATCGCTAAATTATGTTTGGGGATTATTTCAATACCTCTACCTTAAAGTATTTTTAAGTAGGGGTGCTCATCTTGATCTGGCGGCCCAAAAAATTCACTGATCCAATCCGACCTGAATCGAAAAAAGATGGTACCTATTCAGAACCGCATTTTGAAAGTGGGTCGGGTGACTCAGGTTGAGGGTCAGGCAGCGGGTCACATTTTTGTTAACCGCTCAATACTCAACCCAATCCATTTCATGGGTAATTTTGTAAATTGGATTAATAGGGTTTCATTAGAAATTAATATTTACTAGGTTATTGTCAGCCTCTCACCTCTTTTTTTCAGTTCCTTGTCTTCCCTTCCTCTTCCTCCTCAATCATCTCTTCCCTTTCTCTTCCTCGCATCATCATTCCTCACACTCTCGTCTGTGGAGATGTATTTTGTGATTTAATTGTTGTTGCTATTTGTTTGTTGCTACTTGTTAGTTTGTTGCTTTTGGAATGTAATATTGGGATGTATTTTGTGACTAAGATTTAATTGTTGTTACTGTTGTTAAATTAATTGTGAAATTAATTTGCCTGACTATCATTATTTAAATTTTTATGTTTTGTACTAGTGATAATCGGGTACTTGGTCAACCCGACCCTCGGGTACACGCTTTGTATAACTGGATCGGGTAGAAGGTCAGAATTTTCTTGACCTGGTCAGTGAAGATAGGACATTTTTTTATCTTATGGATTGGATACCCGATCCATGAATACCCCTATTTTTAAGGGACTTTTTCCGAAGTGGTGGACATACATTTAGGCCTCTTGGTATAATAAGAGAACTTAATACTCCAAAATTTGGTGATTATTTCCATTTCTGGACCATCAAAATATAAATCGCTTTGGCATGTTAATTAGTAAAATAAATCACTTCATTTAAAATGTACGTCATTATGCTATTTGAGTACTTCATAGACACAAAGACGTAATTCATATCCGTGTCTTACTTACATTGAATACAGTCACATTTTCCATCTTTTTTGTATTTAATTTGAGTACATGTTTAGTCAGACGAAAAGTTGCAAAGAATTTGTTTTAGGAGATAATTTCTACAATATTATGATAAATTACCACTGATAATTATCACATGTAACTTTTTTTAAAATTAAAATCTCACACATTATGTTGTATGCCTTCTCCACTAATATTTAATTAAATTCTTTAACTCTTCCTCTTATATTGAACGGAGTCAACATTCTTTCTTCTATTTAATTTAATTGCATAATTAATCATGAAACCATATAAACATATTTTAGGAACAGTATTTAATTAAACTTATAACTCTAGATTGTCATAGGTATATTAGATAGAGTCACTTAAAAAATAAAAAAATAAAACCCACCTCTCTCCTCTACCTTCTAATAACTCATACTCATGATCAATAGATTATGAGAGAAATGTTTTACCACCTAAATTGTACTTAATTATCAAAAGATAGAGTCACATTCTTCTTCTATTTAATTATGTAAACAGTTAAAAAGAAAAGGTACAAAGCAATTAATACTTTTAATGTAAGAATAGATAGATATCTGTCTTGATAAGAGCGTTATTTATTATTTTATAAATAATATTTTGTAACTCATTTTTTAATTAATTTTTTACCTCTCATACATTACATCTTTAAAATTGTTTAAGTTATAATAATTATTTTTATAATATTTCAAATAATATAATAAATAATAACTATCCAAATAGAACTAAAAACAAATACAGAATACAGAATGGTTTACTGTGGTTATCCTTCGTCACAAATTTTATGCAATTTTTGTTTGAGTGGCACCTTAACAGAATTGAAGGAGTCAGAAAAAGTCATTAGCTCATTTTGCCTGAGTTCAAAAACTCTGATTACACATACCCTCCTCTATCTCTGTCAACAAGCCTATTAAGTTTGGTCGATAAAGTACAATTTAGATAATAAAACGTTTTACTTATAACTTATTAGTCATTAGTTAAAATTACTAAAATGTAGAGAATGGATGATTTTATTAAAGGGAGGAGGAGTGGCCGAGGGGAGCCTCGCCTAGACAATGTCCATGATCAATTTTTATTGTCACTATCTTCATGGTTATCTTCATATAGGACTTTCTAAAGTAAGTTTTATTGTCACTATCTTCATGGTTACAGAAATAAAATATTGAGACTAATTCTATTTTGTATCCTTCAATTTATATCAAATTTTTATTTTGCACATTTTGGACACTTTGCATTTCTAACTCTCAAATTTGTCTCACTTTATCCCTTTTTTTTTTTTATACCTGCAAAAAAGTTAACTGAATCTTTGTTTTTCTACGGAAAAACATTATTGTACATCCTATTGAATTTGTCGTATATACGAAAAAATTCCGTTAATTTTTTAGATAACGTTAAAAAAAAAAGACTGAAATGGGACGAATTTAAGAGTTCAGAGTGTAAAGTGACTAAAACAAAAATTTAAAATGCAAAGTGAGAATCGAATATAAATTGAGAGGTGTAAAATATAATTAATCCATAAAAATATTAGTGGTCTTATATAGTTTAAATTATTCAATTTTGTATCACGAAATAAAATTACCTATGGTAATGACCATGTTATAAAACCTTTAAAAACCAAATCAAAATTTGTTAAAGATACCATGTACAATATAAGAAAGAAATTAGTTTGTATTTACATTCATCGCACAGAAATAAAAGGATGTATACTTATCGTATTTAGAATAGTTGGCAATTAGATTGGATTTGATTGAAAAAATGTCAATATGTGTGACATTTGCATTTGAATATTCACCTTGCAATTTTTTGCAAAGTGCATAGAGCTGGAGATTAAAAAGTTTGGAAGCTTGAATGTGTGTGATGACACATCCAAGCTCGTCAAGCTTGGATGGATCACTTCCAAATTTAGCAATATTCTGAGCTAAGCAACCAAGCGGACCCGTATTGTTAATCCAAAAATTCCTTGCTCCTTCGTCATATAATGTCTGCCAAGGAAATACAATACTGAGCAAGCACATTTATCTGCAATGTAATCTATCCTACGACTATACGAACACAAAATATATATATGACTAAGAATGTGAGACACTTAATTCATCACTAATTGTTTTGTTATTTCATACTAATACTGTTTTCTTCACGTGAAGTAGAAAATTTTGTAAAAATTTTAAGCATATTAAATTTCCCTCTCCAATATTTTAAGCATGAATTTTTTACTAATTTATTATATAATAGTTTGAGAACTTTGAGGATACAAGTCACATGAAATTGAAAGAAGTCACAAATTCAACTGGGAGGGAAAAAAAATTGTAAAATGAAAGGATTAACCTATGATTAACCCACTACAAATTATGGAGAAAATCTGGTTGCAACACTTACACTAGTAGATCTGTTATTCATATTGCATTATTCTCGAAATAATATTTTATTATTATTCAAATACTTTTCTAACCACCTTTTATCTCATGTATATCATTTCTCGAGAATTGTTATATTAATAATTATTCTATGTAATATTTTGAATAATATCTTAAATAATGTAGTGCAATAGAGCCAGCTATTTTTTGGAATTTCTATGTTTATGTGGGTAGACTAGACAAATATTCAGTCCCACAAAAAATTAACTAGCTCAAGCTTTTTGACAAATGAAAACAACTAACATTTAAGTGTGTTGTGCACATTTTACCAACCGTTAATGCCAGCTTCAAATTCTGCCAAAATGGTTGGGATTGAAGCAATAACTTGATCATATGTCTTCGAAAGAAAGGCACCAGCAAGGTCATTCTGACCTATGTCAAAAGTATGAAGTCCCTTCTGAAATAAATCTACAGTAGGAATATACTTGTCTGATTTCCCACCTGCAAACAAAGCAATCAAAATTTACTTCACAAATCTGACTTATCATTTTAACTTACATTTGAAGATAAAATATAGGACCGTATGCACCTTTAGGCTGAAGATCAAGAACTCGATTCTTGAATCGAATAAACTGAGCTACTTGAATTCCAAATGAAAATGGACTAACAGCATTAGCTGTTGCTGGAAGTATTGTAGAACCAGCAACTGCAAAATCACATCCCTTTTGAAACTCGGCGCATCGATCGAATCCAAATAAGGATTCAAATATGGAAGGTCCATTGCATCCACTGAAAAAAGAATGTCATGAAAATGAAGACCAATCAAATTCGAAGGGTTAAATGAATGTTAGAAACAGAGAAAACATGGGAAATTGTGGAGGGATGGATATTTTACTTAGAAAATCTATGATTAAACGGCCATCGCAGAACCCGCCAGATGGTTTTTTGAAGTAAGTTTGTCCATTTGGTGGAAGAAGGGTGTCTCCTACACTAGCAACAAGGCCACCTGTGTCGGAAATTGAATCTCCAAAGTTGAAGACTGCAGGGTAATTGAAGTCAATTGAAGTGGAAAAGGGAATGCCGATCAAGAATAATAAGATGAAAATTTGGAGTTTAGAAGCCTTTGAATCAATGTCTAGTTTCAGATGATACAGCTTCAAGGCTTCTATGTATTTAGCTGTGAATGGAATTTGGAACCAACTCAAGCAGCAAGTATACCGGATCCATCGAAAAAGCGAAGTCTGCTAGGCTTTTGTTTGTTTCTAAAGTTATCTTAAATTATGGGATAGACCAAAAATAGAAGGGTCCAATTAGTAGTTACTGACCACTAGCACGGTGTATGAGATAGAAGTCCAGTGGTTAAGATTCATTACCTCCACTTGAATATCAAAGGTTCGAATTTTACTGAAAATATAAATTTTGCCAATTATTTAGGAGTATTATGGGCTAGCAGTAGCCGACTTATAATGCCTGGTCCAGTGAGGGGTGGAGCTTAACCCATTGGTATATTGGTAGGGCTGCGGTGACCAAATTGGGCTTTGTCCCAGCGAACTATGGTGAAAGAAACATTCTGTGGTGGCTAAGTTCCCTTAGTTAGGGTAGCCACATCGAGTTCTCCTAACCTATGCTTTTTATTTACTAAAAAAAAAACAATAAGTTACTGGAGGTAGCAAAATAGATAAATAGATAATTCATACTTTTAAGAGGTGTTTGGTTTATATTTGGAAATCAGAATTGGAATGGGAATCAAAAACTCCACTATTGGTATGAGTTATGTCATTCCTTTTTACTTGTTTGGTTTGAATATGGAATGGATTTCATTATGTTGATAAGTTAATAAATTTTAAACTCATCTCACAAGCTGAAGAATGAAAGTGTGTATTTTTTAAAACTTTCATTCCCATAGAATAATTCTCATAGTGATTAATCAAACAATATCTCTAGATATCATTAATTTTCATTTTCATTTCTTCCCCTCAGATTCATAAACCAAACACTAGTTAAATGAATATGGATAAAATTCATTTGACCTATTTAAAATTATTTAGTAAATGGATTTCAATGGATAATGGATAATGGATAAACTATTTATCCATTTAAAAACGATCTAAATTTTTATTTTCACACCTACACACATTTAAATAATTTTACACACTTACATGCATTTTCTCACATACATCTACAAACACTTTCACGCATTATAGGCTTGCTTATTTCTTATTACTAACCATTTACTATCTATAGAATAGAAGACGTATTGTACTCAATTTGCAATGATGGATTTTAGTGTAGATAATTCATTGAAATTGTGACATGTAATTCACTTATAATTGATTAAATTTCAACCGACAATTTGCCTGATAAATTAAAACTTGGCAACTTAGTATTTGGTGGATCATTCAACAATGTAGTTTTCAGTCTTTTACTTAGGTAGAGATCAATTTAGAGCAAACAAGTGGTAAGAAACCTCACAAAACCGCTACACTTTACTTCACTTCCGCAAGTATACGGAGTTGGTAGTAATATAGGATGAGTGGGTATCGTATCACAAGGATTGTTGGAAGGCAATTATCAAGTTTTATGAGTCTTTGTGTAGTTAACCAAGATTAAACAATAGATGGTGAGTTTACTCTACTCAAATCATAATTCAATACAAGGAATTAAAACCTAATTTCTAACTAGATTATCTACTAAAGCAAATAAGTGAACTAAATAATTACGAAATTAAGAAACTACTTAGTCTACTCTAGTAAAAGCAAGCGAAGAAAGCAATTAGTTCTAATCTAAACTAATTGGACTAGAACTAAATTTAAAAAGCAAGTAAATTAACCTAATAAAATCACCATAAAAAGACATTGCAAGGCTTAAATTTTACCAATTCTAAACTAGAAATTGAAATAGTTAAATTTGAAATAAAAATATTTTTTGATTGGATTTTTGGTAAAATTAAAGAAAATCCACTAAAAATTATATAGAACTTAGTGCAAGAAATGGAAGATTCTTAACTAAAAAGCAAGAATTTAACAAAAGCTCTAATTTTTCTAAGAACCCTAATTTGCAAGCAAAGAAATTTTTAATAATTTAAACTAGAAAGTAAGTAAAAATTTTATCTACTTGAAGCTAAAGATTAACCCATTACAACTATCTAATCAAAATTTAAACTTTCTAAGAAATGAAAAGTTGATCTTACAGACAATTAAAGAGAAAACTTCACTAACTTGAAGAACAAGCTGCATTTTACCTCCTTTGAATTAAAGAAAGGAGGAAGTAAATAAAAAAGAGATGGTATTTTTTCACGAAAAGCAGACATGAGATAAGAAATCCAGTGTTTCACTAAGATTTCGAATAGTGGTCCCGAGATCCAAGTCAACACCGCAAAGATCTCTTGATTCCTCGCGGTCGGGCCGGCTTCTATTTAAGAAGAAGCTTGATGTTCAAGATATCCTAAACTATCTTAACACTTACTAACTATCTACTACTAATCCTACTTACTTCCCACAATTGTTTTAAAAGTAGATTAAATAGTACAAGGCAAAATTAGAAACTAATTCCTGGACTATTACAAAATTGACCCTATTACTTAACCATCCGCGAGTCGAGATCGCGATCTTGACTCGCTAATGTTTTAAGTGATTTTTTTCGAGTTGAGATCGTGATCTGGAGAAGTCCAAATTGTGATTTGGACTTTCCTCCCAGCAATCATTCTATTCTTTGATAATTTCACTTTGGTCCCTCGAGGTTGTTTAATCTAGTTTCTAACTTCTAAACTTGACCGGCACAAAATTAACATAATTAAATAATTAATGAAGCTAAATTTTTAATAAAAACTTAACATATTTCATAAGAACAAAAATATAACTACATATGAATGGAATTTTCGCGGAACTTAAACCTAAAATTAATTACTCAAAATTCGGGATTTACACTATCAAAATGCTACAATTTAGATTAGAATAACTCTAGTATACTAGAGTTATCACACTCCCAAACTTAGCATTTTGCTAGTCCCAAGTAAAACAAAAACTAAAAGGAACCTATTAACACTAAAACACATAAACACTACAAAAATTGACGTGACACTTGATGAATCGTGGATGTACTTAGAACAATTAAGAAGTCTCTCAAGAAACATTCAATACTATATGATATGTGAAGTATCTAAGTGAGTCAATCCAAAATTGAAATTTTGCTCTAAATAGAAGCACACATTCATTCGCTACACAAGATTTCACATCACCAAGTATTACCATTCTCAAAAAGAGTTACCAAAAGTTTTAGTTCTTTCCATTTAAAATATCATTACTTCTCAAATCACAAATATTATAAAGTTAGTAAACTATCTCGACTAGGTTTCATGAAAATAGAAGTTCAATTATGAATCACCTATAAATGCAAATGTCACAATTTTTGGGAATAGACCTCTAACAAGGAATAAGTAATATGAGATCAATGATAAGTATTACAAACATTTACTCCTTAACTTATTGGTATACTAAAACGCAATTCCTAATGGTTTAATTCGGAAAAACAGCATGGGTACATGTCGGAATCCCGTACTCGCCTTATTACTACTCTAATAGCTTATTTCGGGGAAACAACATGGGTACGTGTCAGAATCCCGTACTCGCCTTATTCCTACATTTTTTTTAATCGGTTCTAAACCAAGGAAAAGGAGTGAAATGTACCTAAAATTAATCTTGAATATCAATTATTTACATGTGTATAAGAACATTCCCTATGCAAACACACGAAATGTCCCAAAATTCCTTCTATTTCATTTAACTCATTTCTTTCCAAATGATAGACCATCTAACCAAATAATATAAGTGATTTGATTAGAAACAACATTTCAAATAAATTTTCCTAAAATTTCAGCACTTCTTTTGAAAAAAACTAGTAATGCCAAGTTTATGAAACCTTTATGTTGCAAACGAACAACTCACTCACACAAAAATCTATGGAATGACTCAATCAAATATTTCTATCATAGAGTATTGAATGTCAAAATTCATCATCATTGAGTACCCAATTGATCAATTTCCATCCATTATACATCAAGTGACAAAAACATGTACAAAAACAACCATTCGCAAACTTGTCCCTTTTATTCTAATTGATGAATAAATCATCCTTCCACTCACCCAAAATGAAACATAAAGACATGTCCAAAAGTAACAAAAGTTACTCATACCAAGACCTAATTTTAAGCTAAGAATTAAAATTGAGAAAGAATGCTAAGAGTAACAAACCGTGCCACACATCTCACCAATCAAGCTTCAAATACAAAATCAACATTCAATTCAATTAGATTCATTAACAAATGCAAAGATGGCATCAGTTTAGGGCCCTTAGCCATTCTACTCTTATTAAGCCATGGCCAAACTACACCAAGTGTCTTTGCCAAACACGAAATTTCCAAAGAGATTCAATCCATGTAACATCAAAATATATATCAACTTGGCATTAGCTTAGGGCCATTAGCCAAACTACTTAAGAAGGAAAACTAAAATACTTCAAATCCAAAGACTAAAAATAAAGTAAAACAACACTAATCAAAAGTAATTAACAATCATGATGTTCAATCAATAAAAACAAAGAGAATTGTCATCATTCATCAAATCAATCCAGGGGCCAGGGTTGGTATTCATCCATGCTCAAGCAAATGGTGGCATTCATCTTCTCATTCCATCTCTTCTTGACCATCCTTGGCGTCACTTGGTTGGACCTCTTCATGATCATCATCCATGTCCCCTCTGGTCACACCCTCGTGGCTAGATCTTTCACGATGTACTGAGATGTAGGTGGTGTGTAGCATTGTCCACGAGGTGGATCAAAGTGCCATATCGGAGGTGGTGGTGGCCTAACCCATGTGGCCAATGATGTGGTTTTAAGAGCTTCTCCAAGATAGTGATGGTCAAGTTGTTGTGCATCACCATTTGACTATATGAACAATACACTTGCAGATCATTCATCTCCTCCTCATTCACCGGAGCATTGAATATAAAGCCTGGGGGTATGAAAATCAATGAAACACTCTAAGGCAATGTTGGCGGTGGCGGTGGCTGGGTAGGGTCCTCCCAGTGGTGCTTTTCATACTTTCTCACCATTCTGCAGACATATTCCCGATTGATCATTTCTTATGGATGTGTCATTTGTTCCTTTGGATCAATCGGGCAACCTGCTATAGTACAAAGATGGTAAAGTAGACTAGGGGCATAAATATAGGTCTCTTTAACCTTCCACTCTCCAAGAATCCCTGCCTAATAAGATGACCAATGTTCACCGACACCCTTGTCATGATGGCATAAACTAAGAGTACTTTATCCCTCTGGATAAAATTCACCGCATTGGACTCCCCAAATTCGGCAGCTAATGAAATAAACCATAATTTGGCTACCAATGAAAGTCCTAATGCCGTGCAAATTTCAGTTCAGTACTACAAGAAGTACATTTATTCCAATCAACCCTCCTACCACAAATGGCATCTTTAATAGCATTCATGTTCTTCTCTTTATTATTCAAGAATGTCAAGTATTGATTAGAAGATATAGGGGGTTATGTTGAATAGGCATTAATGAAATCTGCACTTAAATCTACTAACACCCCCCCTCCCCCCGGTATTAATACCTTTCCATTCTCTAGTTTACACAGATTGGAATGAAACTCCTTTACTAATTGGGAAGCCCCGGGGTCAACTGCCTAGTTAAAACCTTCCCAATGCCTCGACCTAATTTGTGCCTCAATAGCTCTTCTAACATCTTCATAATCACCCCAATGCATTGAAAGGTTGAAGTTCCACTCTCTAATTACCTCATGTTTCTTGTTATTCTTGTACAATTTTTTAGCCCTATCACTAGAGAACTGAGGTTCCATCTGCTCGCCCTCCTCAAAAGGTTGTTCCGAGCCCCCTTCTACAATAGTCCGTGTCTCTCCGAATTTTCTTTTTCTTAACCCAATTCCTCTTTTCCTCATTCTAACCCTACATTCAGCACTACCATAAACCCCTGAGTCATTATAATAGTCCAATTCAATCAACAACTCAAATATTCACCCTTAATTCAAAATTCACAGCCAACAAAATCAAAATCACAAATGTCCAAGAAACTTCAGAATAATTCAACTCAATCCAAACTAATTAACAATTCAAACGATTGAACAATTCAATATCAAAATTCTCTTAAAACATTTTGCACCAATTATTGTCCAAAATTCAACAATTGGATACCACCAATTTCACCAACAATTGGATACCACCAATTTCACCACAAATTAATACACAAAATCGAACAATTATCTTTACCAAATTGACAATTGAAACTAAAAACCAAAGAAAAGATTTTACCCTTTTTTTTTTTATTGAAATTTTCCAAAACTTCTTGTGTGTCAATTCTCCTTGAAGTCCAAATTTCTCCCAGAACCTCCCACAAAATCTAAGCTAGCTTTGATGTTTCTAGAGGAAAATAGGATGATGTTAGTGATGGGTGTGGGGTTTGAAATGATTTTTACTGAAGATGATTGAAGAATTTCAAGGGATTGGGTTAGGGAAAAAAAACAGAAGAAATTTATGAGAAAAGAAGAAGAAAAAGAAGTGGAATTTTAAAAACGTCTTTGTCATTCAAGATCGTGATCTCGACTTTGAGATCACGATTTGGCCTGATGTCGAGATCGCGATCTCGATTTCGGTATCACGATACCGATTGAGTTGAGATTGCGATCTCGACTCGGTGCAAAATTTGCCTTTGCTGAAGTTTGGATTTGAGATCGCAATCTCAACCAAATGACCATTATGCCCTCCAGAAGTTTGAGTTTGAGATCGCGATCTCAAAATTGAGCTTGTGCTCGACTCAATTTCTACAAATTGTAATTTTTACACTTAGCCAAGATTACTCAATTCTTCATCACTTTTCACCATTTGCAAGAACAACCTACAAACACAACAGATTGTGAATTCACAAGTTAGGATGACAATTTTGACTCATTCTTTAGCACCATTTATTCAACTAAATAAAGCTTAGATTTTTAATTAAAATTATAACCTAATTGAAACTAACTTACTCAAAATTAAAATAATGAGAGTCACACCAAGAAAAACACAATAATAATTAAATCAAAGACTTAGGTTGCCTCCCAAGAAGTGCTTTTTTATAGTCACTAGGTTGACTATGGCACGGTTTCATTCTTGCACAAGTTGGACGATCTCTCGTCGGCTTTAAATAATTCCTCCAAGGTAGGGTTTGAGCCAATGACCATTAATCTTGAAAGCTCCCTCTTTCCCTTTTATTTCCACCGCTCCATGAGCAAAATTTGAACCACTTCAAAGGGGCCACTCCACCTTGACTTGAGTTTTCCCAGGAATAACTTGAGTCTTGAATTGTAAAGTAGCACCAAATCACGAACTTTAAAATCCTTTCTTAGGATGAGCTTCTCATGCCATGCCTTAGTTTTCTCCATTATAGATCAAAGAATTCTCAAATGCTTCCCTTCGGAATTCATCCAACTCATTCAAATCAAGCATCCTCTTTTCATAGGCTTCCTTCAAATCAAAATTCAAGTTCTTAATTGCCCAACATGCTCTATGCTCAAGTTTCACCGGCAAGTGACATGCTTTTTCATACACAATACGATATGGGGACATGCCTATGGGGGTTTTAAATATCGTCTTATATGCCCACAATGTGTCATCTAACTTAAGTGCCCAATCCTTCCTAGCCTTATTCACCTTCTTCTCTAAGATCCTCTTCAATTCTCAGTTTGAAACCTCAACTTGACCCGATGTTTGGAGATCATAGGCTAAAGAAACTTTGTGTTTCACACCATACTTTGTCATCAAGGCCTCAAAATGTGAATTTTTGAAGTGAGAGCCCCCATCACTAATGATAGCCCGAGGTACTCCAAACCGAGAAAAGATGTTCTTTCTAAGAAATTTGGTGACCACTTTGGCTTCGTTGGTTGGTTGTAGTGGCAATTTCTTCAACCCACTTTGACTCATAATCCACAGCAAGCAAAATGAACTTGTTGGAAAATGAGACCGAAAATGGTCCCATGAAATCAATTCCCCATGCATCAAATACCTCCAACTCAACAATGCCATGAAGGGGCATTTCATTGTTCCTTGAAATATTTTCCACCCTTTGACATTCATCACACTTGGGCACAAATTTTCGAGAATCCTTGAACATAGTTGGCCAATACGAACCACTTTAAAGAACTTGAAAGTCGTTTTTTGAGCCCCATGGTGTCTACCAACCAGAGATGAATGATAATGTCTCAACACATCGATAATTTCACACTCTGAGACACATCTCCTAAGGACTTGATCATTGCACCTTTGAAACAAACATGGCTCTTACCAAAAGTAATGTTTAAGCTCCGCAAAGAATTTCTTCTCTCATTGAAATTTAGCCTCTTTGGTATTACCCTTGCCGCAAGATAATTCACAATATCCGCATACCATTGACTCATCTTATTCACTTCCTTCACCTCAAATAATTTCTCAATTGACGATTCTTTATTGATGGCTCTTTCTTCATGATTGACAAGTCGAGATGCTTCAATCCTTGCCAAATGGTTGGCTACCATATTTTCCACACACTTCTTGTCGACCATCTCCCAATCAAACTCCTGCGCAACAAAAGTATCCATCTCAATAAACGTGGCTTGGCATCTTGTTTAGAAAATAAATATTTTAATGCGGAGTGATCGGTATGAACAATTACCCTTGATCCAATCAAATATGATCTAAACTTATCAAATGCAAAGACTATAGCAAGTAGTTCCTTCTCCGTTGTAGAATAATTAAATATTGCATCATTTAAAGCCCTACTTGCATAGTACATGACATGCAACATGTTATTTACCTTTTGACATGCAATGGCACCTATTGCATAGTCACTAGCATCACACATAAGCTCAAACGGGAGAGACCAATTTGGTACTACAATGACCGGTGCAATCACAAGAGCATGTTTGTATAAGTATATAATTCATTGAATGCTTCCAAATAAGAGTCATCAAAATGAAAAGGACAATCTTTTTGAAGTAATAAGCACAAAGGTCTAGCAATATGTGAAAAATTACTAATGAATCTTCTATAAAAGCCCGCATGACCTAAGAAACTTCTTACCCCCTTAACATTAATTGGAGGAGGCAAGTTTTCAATTACCTCCACCTTTGCCCTATCAACTTCTATCCCCTTTGATAAAACTTTGTGACCCAAAGAAATTCCTTCCGTCACCATGAAATGACACTTTTCCCAACTGAGAACCAAATTAGTTTCTATAGACCTTTTCAACACTTTAGACAAATTTCCAAGACAATGATCAAATGAGACACCAAATACACTAAAATCATCCATGAAGATCTTTATGCTCTTTTCAACCATGTCATGAAAAATGAAAAACATACAACGTTCAAATGTGCTTAGTGCATTTCAAAGCCCAAAGGGCATTCTCCTATATGCAAAGGTACCAAATGGGCATGTAGAAAGTTGTTTTAACTTGATCTTTCGGACAAATGACAATTTGGAGATAATCGGAATAACCATCAAGGAAACAATAATATGCAAAACCGGTCAACCTCTCAAGCAATTGATCAATAAAAGGTAAAGAAATGATTCTTTCGGGTGGCTTCATTCAACTTTCGAAAATCAATACACATTTGCCAACCCGTAACCAATTTAGAGGGAGGAACTCATTGGTTTCACTTATGATTACAGTAACACCACCTTTCTTTGGAACGAATTGAGTGGGACTAACCCACTCACTATCACTAATAGGGTAAATAATACCAGCTTTCAAAAGTTTGAGAACCTCCTTCCTCACAACCTCTTTTAAAGTAGGATTCAATTTCTTTTGAGATTTCCTTACCTATTTATTTCCATCATTCAACAAGATTTTATGCTTGTATGGAAGGGCTAATTCCCTTAATATCATCAATGGACCAAGCAATGGCATCTTTATGCATTTTAAGCACCACAATCAATCTTATCAAGTTGCTCACTTGTTAAATATGCATTCACTATCACCGGGTATCTCTCATTTTCACCAAGATACGCATACATTAGGTGAGTAGGAAGAGCTCTAAGTTCCAACTTGGGAGGCTCGTTGGTCGGAGACCCCCTTTTACCTTTTTCTTGATTCTCCTCATCCTCGTTTTGCAATAAGGTCTCAATCACCAAATGATTCACATGCCTCATCCTTTCTTCATCATCTTGATTTAGCGCATTTGACTCTAAGACCTCTTCCTCCATTGAGAAATTCTCCATTTCATTCCTATAACAATCATCAATTAAGCCATCTACCACATTATATTCATGACATCTTCAAAAATTGAAGGAAGCTTTAATGAACTAAAAACATTGAATGTAACAATTTCATCATTTATTCGGAATTCCAATTTCCCTTCTTGAACATGAATAAGTGCATGACCGGTAGCAAGGAAAGGTTTTCTAAGAATGATTGGCATCTCTTCATCCTCTTCCATTTCAAGCACACATGAGAAGGCAATGATATCGGCTGGAAGGTAGAGTTTATGAATTTTCACAATCACATATTCAATGATCCATTTTGGAAACTTTATGCTCCGATCCGCAAGTTGCATGAGATACTTGTTGGCTTTAATTGTCCTCCATTTAGCTTTTTGCACACCGAAAAAGGCATGAGATTTATCGACGCTCCCAAATCACACAATGCTCTCCCAAATTGTAAATCTCCAATTTCACATGGTATAGAAAATGATCTGGGGTCCTTGAGCTTTGGTGGCAATCTTTTTGTAAGGAGTGCACTACAATTCTCTGTTAAGCATAAGATTTCATCCCCATGCAACTTCCTTTTTGAAGTAAGAACTTGTTTCATAAATTTGGCATAGGTGGGCTGTTTTCAAGTGTCTCCATGAATGGAATGTTGATTTCAAGTGTTTTGAAAATCTTAAAAAACTTCTTGAACTTCTTTGCTTTTCCTTTATCCTTTAGCCTTTAAGGAAAATGCACATTAACATGTTTCGGTTCAGCAGAAATGAATCATGATTCGGATCCTTGCCTTCATTGCTTAGTGAGTTGGGCTTAATAGACTCATTCATCATTTTGTCTTGCCCATTTGAAGACTCTCCTTTTTCTTTCTCTTCATCCTCAACTCCTTCATTTTCTGCACTTTTCAACACATTTTTCCTACCCTTTCTTCCAACTCTTTACCACTCCTAAAGGTGATGGCCTTGCATTGTTCCTTGGGATTTGGAATATTATCACTTGGGCCCCTAAAGGTCTTTCATTATTCATCCTTGCCAATTGGCCCAATTGAATTTCCAAATTCCTTGTAGATGCCTTCAAGTTCTCATAATCCCTCTTGTGTTCCTCAATTTTCCTATCCAACTCTCTTCTCAAGTACTCGGCCTCTCTTTTCCAACCATCTTCTCCCACATGCTCTCTTGAGGTGTATTGGTCATGATAAATGGGTTGGGAGGAATTTGCATATTGAAAATGAGGCCTTGGTGGTTGTTTTTGAAATGAAGAATTAGGAAAGGAACTTGATATGAGTTAGGTTGGAAGTTCCTTTGATCTGGCGGTTGATAAGGTCTAGCTGAGGAACTTGAGGATTGAGTGTGTTGGACATATTGAGGTAGGGGATTTGGTTGGTAAGAAGGATTAGATTCATTGTTGGTGTTCTCCATGAAAAATTAGGATGGTTTCTCCAAGAAGGATTATATGTGTTTTCATAAGCTCCGAATGGGTTCCTTAGAAATGATGGTTGATTAGACACATAATTAAGTTGTCCATTTGACCCATATGGCATCTCACATTGTCCATTAACATGACCGCCTCCACAAAAATCACATACCATGCCTAGTTGGGTTGGAGAAGAAGACATGGCATTTACACTACTTGGTTTCCAGAAGTTCTCCAACGCCTTTGCAATGTTATTCATCACACTCATGAGCATCATTTTTTGTGCCAAAAGAGCATCTTGCATGTTCAAATTCAACACTCTGCTATTGGCATTGGTTTGATTAGCTTGGTGTTGAGTCATCTTGGTCCATGATAATTGTGATTGTATGCCATCCTATTAAGCAACTCTTGCTTCCTCCGGAGTTTTGAATGAGATGGACCCATCGGCAGAAGCATCCACAATAGATTTGATATCTTGAGTCAAACCATTATAGAAAGTTTGGATTTGAAGCCACAAAGGAATAGCGTGATAAGGAAATTTCCTTAACAGCTCTTTGAACCGCTCCCAAGCTTTCACCAATATCTTGCTTAAATGAGGTGATTTCATTCCTCAATTTGGCGGTTCTTGCGGGAGGAAAGTGCTTTTTTGCCAAGAACTCTTGAAGAAGTTGATTCCATGTAGTAAATGTTCCTTGGGCATGGGATTGCAACCATGATTTTGCCCTATCCCAAAGAGAGAATGGAAACACCCTCATTCGCACACAATCCGGATGTATGCCATTAAACTTGAAAGTATCCAACACTTCTTCAAAATTCATGAGGTGTGATAGAGATCTTTATTGGGACTACCTCCGAACATAGCATGTAAGAAGCTTAGAGCATTTGGATTATTGCGGGCTTAATCTCAAAGTTGTTAGCTTGCACGGGCATCCATACAATACTCAAGTTCGCTTCATCAAAATTCAGCAAGGCATATTCCCTTAATGGCCTTCTATTCCCATTCATGCCATTTCCATTCCCATAGCTACATATCCCATTATTTCCAACAACCTCTTCTTCTTCGTTTTCCATGTTCACATTCCTTTGACGAGCATTAGCATTTGCCATTTCTATCCTTTCTTGCTCTTGTTGCACCCTTCTAAACCTCCAGATTTTCCTTAACTCTTTATCCCTTTCCTTGTATAAGCAAATGAAGGACCCTTGATCACCTCGTACCATGCACTAAAACACAACAAAGGCAAATAGTCAATTGAAATTCCAAATCAATTCCACAAGATATCAAACAAACATAAAATTACACAAAATTAACAACTAAACTAAACTAAACTAAAGTGCTTAATCTACACGACCCGTATAGCACTTGATATTGCCAAAAACCAAAGACAATCCCTGGCAACGGCGTCAAAAACTTGTCTTTCACTTAGGTAGATATCAATTTAGAGCAAACAAGTGATAAGAAACCACACAAAACCACTACACTCTACCTCACTTTTGCAAGTATACGGAGTTGGAAATAGGGTAGGATGAGTGGGTATCGTCCCACAAGGATTGTTGGAAGGCAATTACCAAGTTTTTTGAGTCTTTGTATAGTTAAGCAAGATCAAACAATGGATGGTAAGTTTACTCAAATCATAATTCAACGCAGGCAATTAAAACCTAATTTCTAACTAGATTGTCCACTAAAGCAAATATACACTCCAAATAATTACGAAATTAAGAAACTACTTAGTCTAGTATAGTAAATGCAAGTGAAGAAAGTAATTAATTCCATTCTAAAATAATTGGAATAGAACTAAATTTAAAGAGCAAGTAAATTAACCCAATAAAATCACCATAAAAAGATATTGCAAGGCTAGAAAAACCAATTCTAAACTAGTAAATTGAAAGAGTTAAATTTGAAATCAAAATATTTTTTTGATTGGATTTTTGGTAAAATTAATGAAAACCCACTAAAAATTATATAGAACTTAATGCAAGAAATGGAAGATTCTTAACTAAAAAGCAAGAATTTAACAAAAACTCTAATTTTTCTAAGAACCCTAATTTGCAAGCAAAGTAATTTTTAATAACTTAATCTAGAAAGCAAGTAAAAATTATATCTATTTGAAGCTAAAGATTAACCCACTACAACTATCTAATTAAAATTTAAACTTGCTAAGAAGTGAAAAGTAGATCTAAGAGATAATTAAAGAGAAATTTCTATTGAAGAATAAGTTTGATGTTCAAGATATCCAAAACTATCCTTGCACTTACTAACTATCTACTACTAATCCTACTTACTTCCCAAAATTGTTTTAAAAGTAACTTAAATAGTACAAGGCCAAATTAGAAACTAGTTCTTGGACTATTACAAAATTGCCCCTATTACTTAACCATCTACTTGCGAGTCGAGATCGTGATATATACACAATTATTGAGATCGCGATCTCGACTCGCTAATATTTTAAGTGATTTTTCCAAGTCGAGATCACGATCTGGACTCTCCTCCCAGCAATCTTTCTATTCTTTGATAATTGCACTTTGGTTCCTCAAGCTTGTTTTATCCACCCTCTAACTTCTAAATTTGACATGCACAAAATTAACATAATTAAACAATTAATGAAGCTAAATTTTTGATAAAAACTTAACATATTTCATTAGAACAAAAATATAACTGCATATGAAAGGAATTAACTTAAACCTAAAATTAATTATTCAAAATTCGAGATTTACACTATCAAAATGCTACAATTTATAGTAGAATAACTCTAGTATACTAGAGTTATCTTTTCATCACTCAATTATAATTTCTTAAGTGAATTTTTCTCAATGGGAATTCATATTGACACGTCTTATATAATTTCATTGAAACATTTGACTCTATTTTCTCTCGAGTTGTAAATGGCTCCGTTTGAATTGTTTTTTTTATTTTCTAAATAATATTTTACAATCATTCTACAAACATGTTTTTCAATTACTATTTATTTCGCATATAAACATTTTAAAAAGTTGTTATATCTAATTATTTTAAATAATATTATGAATACTACATTAAATAACGGCTATTCAAAAGGAGAATTTTTTTCCCTTTTTACATGGATAAAAAATTAAAGAGTTGTTTCATTAAGGGTGTGTTCGTTTGGAAGGAAAATATTTTCAAAAATTATTTTCCTTTGAAAACATTTTACACAAAAAAAATCCATTTTTCATACAATTTTCCGGTATTCGGTTGACAAAATGAAAATATTTAAAAATAAATTTTTTTAGCGGTTTCATCTTTGATTTTATGAATACAAGTTAAAAAAACTTATAACTATGGTAAAATAGCGACAAGTAATTGTGGTCAATAAAAGATTAATTTTATTCAAAATTAAATGATTATACAATGTAGTAGTAAAATAAACATAATGATAGTTATATTAGTGTGGGACCCATGATTAAGAAAAAAATGATGAAATATAATTAAAAATGAAAATGAGTTTAGAAAATTAAATTATAAATGTAAATATTTGAGATTTAATGTCACTCTTGAATTATCCGGAAAATAACTTACGCTCAAAAATTTAGTAAGTTATTTTCAGCTAGATGAAGGAAAATTGGAAAATATTTTATACCGAAAATATTTTTTGGTGTTTGGAACCAAAAAATATTTTAAAAAATATTTTTCTAAAAATATTTTTAGTCCAAACGAACAAACCTTAACTATCAGTGGATAACATAAATAATGCTACTAAATTTACCTTTGGTGATGTCTCTTTCTTGCCAACGACGTCCCTATCTTTAGAGCGTTTGTAATTGACAATTTGAGAATAAAAGAAAAGACAGAGAAGCAAAGGTTGATTTTCTCCAATTTGTAGTGAAAATGACAGAAAGCTGAAAGAAACTTATTATAAATTTTTAAATTCTTCTAATTTTTTTTTAGTCCCATTCTTTTCTCTTACTATCTTTCCTCTCATTTTTATTCATTTTCCTAACTCCCAAAGTTGTCATTAATGTCTACACCGTATCTATCCTGGTAATGAAATTTTAGTGGTATAATTTTGTCTATACTTCTCAGTTTTGACAAAGAAAAAATTATCAAACTCTGATTGTTTGGTGTTTAAAAGTCAGATAAATCTAGCTATCAAATTGAGTCAAGTCAAGAAAAAAAATTTCTTTTACTTATTTGAATTTCAACTCAACTTTGATTCATTAACTAATTAACTACTCGATTCTATACTTGACTTCGATGTCCAAATCAAACTGTCAATCGAATAAGTTGAACAATTTTATATTTTAATATTTTTACTATATATTGTAATAATATATTCATATATTTGTGTAAATAGTATTTTAGTCATATTATGCTTAATTCTTAATAATTAAATATTTAATAATTGATAATGTTCTTAATTCTTAATACATAAATATCGTTTCTTTATATAATTGTTAAATTAAGAAAAGTTTTTAATGTAATACTTCACATTATATGCAATTTATATACTTAAACATTAATATAAGTGTACAACTTAATAATTAACACTTTCATTACAATAACTAATTAAATGAATTACTAATTACCTTTTAATATATGTAGAGACTAGAGTAAAATAACTATATATAATTTAATACTTATTAAAGAATATTGTGATTATTGACTTTTGCAACTTGATTATATATTTGATAATGTACTTTACATGTATTAGTTATGAACTTGTAATTTTTGAATTAATTTCAATTTTTAGCATATCATATTTTGAATTTCTGGGATGATAGTATACCATATTTTGAATTTGTGGAAAGATGTACAAAATTTTAGAATTGGAATATGTAATGAAAGTATATTTTTATTCGACTGAATCGACTTACCAATAGAATAAGTTGAATTTTAAACAACTCAACTATAATTGACTTTGAATTTATATGACTTGATGTTAGTTTTAAAATTTTCAAGTCCAAAGTCCTCTTAAACAAATCAAGTCCAATAGAATAAGTTGAATTTTAAATGACTCAACCATAATTGACTTTGAATTTATATGACTTGTCTTTAATTTTAAAATTTTTAAGTTGAAAGTCAAACAAATAAATGAAAAAATTGAATATCGGTCGAACAAACGCCTCTATAGCCAAATTCAGCAGTTGGATACAAAATCATATAGAAGGGAAAATTATATAAGCTTTCTTCTTCTTTCTTTCAATAATAATTAATGTTGGCTTTATTTAGTATTTTATAAATAATATTTTGTAATACTTTCCTAATACGTTTTATTATCTCACATACATCATATTTTAAAATAATTGTTACAGTATTTAAAAAAAAAATGATATTCTAAATAATAATTATTCCAACAGGGCAATATAAAGAAAAAATTGAAGTGAACGGTTAAATAGGACCATAAATATGCAAAAGATATAACTTCGTTAATACTTCAATAAGTACTAAAAGTGTAGAAAACAGTAAAACTAGAAACTTTGGGACAAGAAATGACAAAAAGTAAATTATGGTTGAAAAACTGATTAGTTTTGATTAAAAAAACAAAAAACAAAATGGCAATCCTCTTATTTAAGAATGTAAGTTCAACACTAGAACCATTGATAAATTTGGCCTCCTAAGGAACCTTAAATATATCTCTCGTAAAATATATTATTAAAAAAGAAAAATGACAGCATCATCTATGGTTTATGAAATTAACTCTTCCAGGAATCAAGAATGGGAATAGGGAACAGTAATATATATTTTTACCTATTCTGTAAGCCAAACTATTTTATTTTCGATTCGATGGGCGGCATACTTTGCTTTTTTTTTTTTGTTTTCCATATCACGGGTGAGAAAAATGTATCATACCAAAATCTTCAAGTCACATGAAAGGAAAGAAAACAATTGTCTTCAAGTAACAAGAAAAATTATCCTTTCATAGGGAAAAACAATTGGTCCCAAATAATTAGTAACCAACAAAATGAACCTAATCGAGCGATAATAATGAATCCTTTCATTTGTGCCAAAAACATTACGTATATATATAAAATCATAAATTTAAGGTTACTTTACAAAATTAATAACATGTTATTAGATTTACAAAAAAAAAGAAAAACAAAGAATGAAATTCAACTAAGTATTGAAAATTAGGTTTGTTGATTTAATATATATAATTTTATTACGTAAATTAATTTTGATAAATATTATTATTTTAAATATAGTTTTTTCGCCAAAAATTCATGTCCTTTTCATGATGGCCAATGATATTGCCACAACAAAAATGTTAATGCCACAGCAATTTTTGTTTGAATGACAAATATGCCCCGTTAGAGTCGAAACTAATAAAGTTGTCTCTCCCACACAATAAACCAAACACCTTCAACGTCACATTTTCTGAACTCCCTTGATGAAACAAAGATTTGAATAGATATGAAAAAGAGAAATCAAGGTAATTTAAGAGAGATGATGTAAGATGTAATGGGGAATTCTTTTTTATATGTGACTTGTTTTCTGTTGAGTTTTCACTTATGAGTTTACAAATGAGGGGTTACCCCTATTTATAGTGGTTTATATATATATATATATATATATATATATATATATATATATATATATATATGTCAATCTCTAGGTCGGCTTATTCAAATAAGTTGCTCGGTCATTCGAGCAGATATGAATAATTTATTTACATTGTATATCTATCTGATTTATTTATTGTCTGAACTATTATCTGAATTGCAGACTAATTATCCAAACTACTTGCTTGTATTTGACCTCGGTAAGTATATATATATATATATATATATATATATATATATATGTCAATCTCTAGGTCGGCTTATTCAAATAAGTTGCTCGGTTATTCGAGCAGATATGAATAATTTATTTACATTGTATATCTATCTGATTTATTTATTGTCTGAACTATTATCTGAACTGTAGACTAATTATCCAAACTACTTGCTTGTATTTGACCTCGGTAAGTAGAATGGTTTTGAGGACATCAGTTTAGCTTGTGACACGTGTTAGTTCTGAACAACTGATCAATTTCGGTATCATCAAAAGCCCCTTCAATGGAGTCTATATCGTAGATCAGTCTTCATCGATCAAACAAAAAGATTCGTACTTTTTTGGACATTTATTTTTATTATTTAATTGTCACGTCTTTTGAGAATCACCATTAAATGCTGGTGACCTTTTTACTCATGAGTCTCTTTGATCCACATCTATTAATCTCCTTTTGATAATACTTGAAGTCATAACTTTTTCTTCTTTCTACTGAATTTATTTGAAAAGCAGAAACATATATCTTTCTGAAAATTGCCTTTTCAAAAATCGTCCTTGAAGAAACTCTTTCTATTTCATCCTTCTTCAAAAAATACCCATGGCATCTGAATCAATTACAAGGCTCCAATGATAATGTTTTGGCTAGTGTAGATTTCTATTTGGAGGATTTATGTTGAATGAAAATCCCACCAAGAAGGTAGTAATAAGGGTTCGTAAAGTAAAGAAGAGAGTACTAATTCACAATGGTGGACTTCCATCCAACCAAACCTTGAAGAAAAAACAGTAGTTTCAAGCAATTCTAGATTTGCAATTTTGGAACCTTAAACTATAGTAGAACCTAGGTTAAGCCCCCAGAGAGAGGAGGAAGAGGCATAAAAAATACGAAGAATAGAAATACTTCTGATTCTTCTAATCAAGGGGATAGGACCATCCCTGAAATCGAGGTCCCAAAATTTCTTGAATCCACTAGAGTGGAAGGGGTTTACACCCGTATTATTTTGATTGAATCTTCAAGGGATGATGAAGACGTTGTAGAAATTTAAAGTTTTTCCAAAAAAGGAAAAAAACCTATGGAATCTACTAGCTTTTACAAACCATTTTATTGCAAATTGGCCGATCTCAGTAGAAGACTAGGTCAGTCGCTTGAACAAATCTTTGGATTATCTATTTTCAGCTTTTTCTCTAAAGGACACTTTCTATGCCGAGGACTATTCGGATATGCATAAGGCTCTCCGAGCTGCTACGTGTCGATTCTTGTCGACTTAAACTGATAGTCATCTTCGTAGCATCTTGTTACACTGGGGAGAAGATAGGCAGAAAATTATTGCCATGGAGGAGACAGCTTCAAAGTCCAACTAGGGTATGACCAAACAGATGGAAAAATTCAAGCAGGCTGAGCAAGAGAGATACACTAAAGAGAAGGTCGAGTTTGAAGAGAAGTTCAATGGAAAATATAGGGAATTACAATCATCCTATCTAGCCAAGGTGGCTAAAATGAAAGTGGAAATAAAACAAATTTCACAAAATCTCGCTTCCAAAATCACCGAACTAGAAGCTACTTAGGAAAAACTTTAGAAACTTAAGTCTGACCCTTCTCAGAGCCAAACTTTAGTTCGATAGCCGAAAGAGCAACTTCCTTTGCACAGTGTCAATGCTTTCTTGGTATCTAAGGCCCTGAGTGATGACTTGGGGAATTTTGTAAGATAGGTGCCAAAGCATGGTTTAGAAAAGCCTTATCTGATATCCGAGATTGATTTCCTTCATTAGAGTTCGATCAATAGCAGCTTCTCATACTTTTATGAGACTGGTACTTATAATTGGATGAACGAGTTGAGTACTGAGTTTAGAAAGCCCAGATCTACTTCTTCTATAGGACAAAGACTTTTACCTGAACAGGTAATTGAAGTAATCAAAGAGGTAGAAGTAGAAGAAGACGAAGAGGAAATTGGCAAGAAGCTGGAATTGGAGCTCTTAAGAAAGAGGTAAATATCTCAGAGCTATGTGAAAGCCGACCATGTTTCTCTTTTGACCTAGATCTTTTTAGTATAAATCAAGATCCTTTAACTGTTTTTGATTTTGATAATCAAAATGTAACAAGAACTCCTTCTTCAGCTGAAATTCCTTCGGTAGAGCAGTTTGAAGGAGATCAACAAGAATCATAAGGAGAATAGTGATAGGTCCTTTTGTACACCTCTTGAAAATCTTGTAATAATATAAACTAATTTTTTGATCTCTTGTTTGTATTTTTATTCATTCATGCATCAAATAAAAACTTGTATTGTTTCTTGTATACTTTTCTATTCAATACCTCTTTTCTAGATCAACCATTATGATCTACTTCATCCAATTTAATTAAATTTTTGCTGATTAAGAACTTTTGACCATTATTGATCTTTCTTGAGCAATGGCTTGATAATTTATACTTTTTTTCTAATTCATAAATCATCTACTTTTGATGAATAGATCATCCAACGTGATCTCTTCGGATAATAGGTCATCATATTCTTCTTTTGAATAACTCCTTCTAGATCATCCAACATGATCTACTTCTGGATAAATAGATCAACTAATATGATCTACTTCTGAATAATTTTTTTTAGATCATCCAACGTGATCTACTTATGAATAGATAAATCAACTAAAGTGATCTTGTTCTGAATAATTCCTTTTAGATCATCCGTTGTGATCTTCTTATGAATAGATAGATCAACAAATATGATCAAATTCTAAATAAATCTTTTTAGATCATTCATTGTGATAGAGTATTTTCTTGTAATATATTGCCAATTCTGCTTAAAGCATATCAGTGAGCCTGATACTTAATAGGTGTCATCTTTTTAGGGACTTAGATTCACTTAATGTACTTAGGCGAGCTTGCCCTTATTCGATCGAACTATTTGATGCTCTTTGGCAGGTTGGCCTTTACTCTTTTGATCATGAGGAGCCCATTAATAAAGATTTGTTGCTCAAATGTCAGTTTATATAAACCGTCATCTCGTTATGAAAGTTGTAGCCCTAATTTGTGAAAAGACATTCCTACATTTTAGGCACATGTATTGGTAAGACAATAAATATCAAGTTGTGACATTGAAGTTTTTTTGAAAAATTTGTAATGTTACCCTAATTTTAAATAACTAATAAATACTCTTGTATTAAAGATCCAAAAACTGCCTTCTTTTTTCATCTTTTTGAATTCCTTAAGCATTTGCAGTATAATTCTTAAAGTTTTTCTTGCTTTCTCTTCAATTTTCAGCCTTCTAATTCATCAAATGGATTCGTTCATAGACGAACTAGATCCTCTCCAATTAGTGCCGTACCAACAATAGAGAGAGGATCTAGTTAGATTTCACCATCTTCTCCTCTACCAAAACATCCATTGGCCACTACTAACTCAAATCCGTACTTCATGTGAACGAAATACCTAGATTGAAGGTTTCGTACAATATTCATGATACCATTGCTATACAAATCTCCGATGAGGAAGATCGTGCACATAATCCTCCTGAGGGCTTTGTCACTATTTTTGAACACCAATTGTGGACCGGTCTTCGATTTCTTGTATGAGAGATCTTGCTATCCGTCTGCTCTTTCTTTGGGATAATTGATGCTGAATTCTATCAGAATCGTCATTGCATACAGTTTAATCTGCAAGTATGCAAATTTGAAGACATCTACACACAGTTTTAGGTGCTTTTATAAACTAGTATAGTGCAAGGAATTTAGCTTTTACTATTTTATTGACCAATCAGAAAGAGCTAGTATTGCTATTGATGTGCCGAGCTCTATAATGAATTGGAAGTCAACTATCTTTTTCTTTGCTACTAAAGCTGACATGACCAAGATGAAGTCAAAATAGTCATTCATTGAGCGAGATCCAATCCTTAATTTTGATCCCATAGGAAAGCTGGATGAAGAATCACTTGTTGGGGTGAACAAATTAAATCAGGCAGGGTCATCCATATATTTTAATGGAAGAAATTCCACTATTGATCACAATTTACTAATATGGGTTCGTCTTGTTGAGGGCACTGCTCATTCAGAAGGATTTAACGGAAGTAAGTATTTCTACTCAGAACATTAAATTTTTTGATCTATATGTTATCTGACTGACCACTTTTACTTATGAACAGAGGCCTTACTAAAGCCAATTATATTTGGTTCTCTAGTTGAGGGTTCTGGCTCAACTGGTCCGACTCTTGTTCAGATTGTGGATCAATTTCTATCGAGTAGTGGAGCAATAGGAGGTTCCT
Source organism: Cinchona pubescens (assembly GCA_025175665.1). Classification (NCBI taxonomy): domain Eukaryota; kingdom Viridiplantae; phylum Streptophyta; class Magnoliopsida; order Gentianales; family Rubiaceae; genus Cinchona; species Cinchona pubescens. The sequence continues at coordinate 378,071 of JANKKI010000391.1, read as the reverse complement.
CTAGTTTGGTAATAGTGGCTCAAAAAGGAAAGGCACCAATCATCGAGGCCCTAAAGAGGAAGAGATCAGACTCTTTTAATAGTTATAAAATCTGAGGAGCTTGATCCTACAATTCTTTCCTTAGCTGCTTGACAACGCAAGAGAAGGGGTTCCTCAATTTTTTTTATATATTTTTATTCCAACTACTATTCCACTAATTCAAACTCCATCTTTTGCTCTTTTAGTTCCAAGTGGGTCTTTTTTTCTCTGATCTTATAAACCTTAAGCCTTTGGTGTTTCAGAAAATAATGAAGTAATTGCTTGGCATGCAGCTCTAAAAGCTCGGGAATGGACTGCTAAAAAGGAATGGGTTGCCAGAGGATCTCAAGCTCTTCCTTGGATGGTAAGATCAATCCAACCAATCAGGAATGTTGGAGAAGAGCTTGATAGAACTCTTTTCAAGCCTTTATGGTCTCAACCATAATTGATAGAGGACAGAATGGTCGAGTAGCGAACAACTGGCTTATTAATGCTTTTACTTATCGAGATCAATCATTCACTGACCTAGCTAATACTCAACTTCAAACCAAAGCTAAGAGCTCAATCATATTATGTTGTAAGTTTTTTTTAACTGCTCTGCCTCATCTAATTATTTCTTCTATTCTTATATGTTAGTTAGGTAATGCAATGAAAAAAGAACAACAGAGTTGCCTAATAGCCAAGAAGGAAGCTACTCAGCTATGGAAGAAACTTCAAGCTTTTGAAAAGACCAAGGCAACTAAAGAGGTAGCTATAAGATAGCAATTAGAAGAAAAAAAAGCCCCTTTGGTTGAAGCTCAGAAAAAGCTTGAAGACAATCATTCCACCTTTGTCAATACGGAGAGCAAATATTCAGAAGAAGTTAATCAGCTGAAGAATCAAGTGCAACAAATGGCAGAGAACCTGAACTCAAAGCAGGAAGAGCTGAACAAGTATAAAGCCGAACTTGATCAGATAAAATCTGACCAAGCATCTTCTTCAAACTTTTTGGTCAACTGTGTAAATTAGTTCCATAGGTCCCCTATATTGAGAAGGGTCATGAAAACGTTTTGTTAGCAGGCTAATGATCACCCTATGATTCAGAGAAGCTTTAGAAGAAGTTAACAAAAGCATCTTGATTATCCGCTTATTTTTACTTCTTTCTCAAATTATGACGGGTCAGTGGACAGGAAACTAGTTGGCACAAAGCAACCAAAGAGGGGGGTGAATTAGATTTCTTAAAAATAATTTGCAAATGATGCAAAAATAAAATCTTTTACACTAACATTTAAGTTGATAAAAATATTATCAATTAAGCACAAAATGTATAGAATGAGTAAAAAGAGAGAGATTAAACAAACAACACTCCCAAGCTAGCAAACTTGGAGTAGTAATCCACTAAAATGCTCCTTCAAATTTGGTGAGTCAATAATCCCAAATGTACACAAAGTAGGATGATCCTTCCTCACACTAATTCTCTTTAGTTGAGCCAAGGATTTTATACTCAACCTCACTTTTGTACAAGATTATCACTCCACTCTGTAATTTTGAATAGCACTCTTTAGTACACACTAATATAATATTACTAAACAGCTAATTACGTTTGCACTCAAATTGCTTTTGCACTTGCTTGTATTCAATGTGAAAGTTCATATATCAAAATACAGATGGGTTGACATTTATAGATGCAATAAATTAGCTCCCAACCACTTCCTAATAGCTAAGTAATAAATGCTGAGAAACTAACCATTATAGGTTTCGGATGTCCGAGATCTTTTTTAAGCATCCAAACAAGCATCCGATTAGCGATATCATGGAGTTGAAATCTTCATTTGGATGGCCGAGGTTGCATCCGTTCCTAAATCTGAAACAAGTAGATTGATGAGTTCGATCCTCAGATAGAGTAGTGCATCCGAAAAGTTTAGTGCTTGTCCAGGATTGCTTTGCCTTAGGACAGTCAGGCACATCTGATAAAATTTTCTTCGAACGATATTGAGCATCCGTTGTAAGTGCCTCATAACCTTACTCTTTGTTTGACCTTTCGAAGGGTGAGTTGCGTCCGAGACAATTCTGTTCGGACGAAGTTCTGCATCTGAGCAACTTTGTTGTTGTTCAGACGATGTGCAGCGTCCGAAAACCCTATTGTGAGCAAATAAAACAGAATTCATGTACAACTTAATTTCAGATTGTTAGATTGCATTTGTCATCATCAAAACCAAGATGTAGGTCAACAATGTCCCGTTTTTTGATGATAACAAATCATAGGGTAAAGCAAACTAATTATACCCAATCACAAGTCAAATAATTAATCCAACAATCATAATCCAGTAGCCATAAACAACCATGATCAATCAAACACACAATCATAAGTAATAATATACTTTTCCCCCTTTTGGCATTATCAATAAATGATAGAGGACAGAATGGTCGAGTAGCGAACAACTGGCTCAGTCATGCTTTACTTATCGAGATCAATCATTCACTGACCTAGCTAATACTCAACTTCAAACCAAAGCAGCTCAATCATATTATGCTGTAAGTTTTTTTTTTACTACTCTGCCTCATCTAATTATTTCTTCTATTCTTATATGTTAGTTAGGTAATGCAATGAAAGAAGAATTACAAGAGTGTTGCCTAATAGCCAAGAAGGAAGCTACTCAGCTATGGAAGAAACTTCAAGCTTTTGAAAAGACCAAGGCAACTAAAGAGGTAGCTATAAGATAGCAATTAGAAGAAAAAAAAGCCCCTTCGGTTGAAGCTCAGGAAAAGCTTGAAGACAATCATTCCACCTTTGTCAATTCGGAGAGCAAATATTCAGAAGAAGTTAATCAGCTGAAGAATCAAGTGCAACAAATGGCAGAGAACCTGAACTCAAAGCAGGAAGAGCTGAACAAGTATAAAGCCGAACTTGATCAGATAAAATCTGACCAAGCATCTTCTTCAAACTTTTTGGTCAACTGTGTAAATTATACCATGGTCCAAATATTGAGAAGGGTCATGAAAACGTTTTGTTAGCAGGCTCTCAATTATGATTCAGAGAAGCTTTTCTAGAAGTTGACAAAAGGTTCTTGATTATCCGCTTGGCTTTTACTTCTTTCTCAAATTATGACGGGAATGTGGACAGGAAACTGATAGTTGGCACAAAGCAACCAAAGAGGGGGTTGAATTAGATTTCTTAAAAATAATTTGCAAATGATGCAAAAATAAAATCTTTTACACTAACATTTAAGTTGATAAAAATATTATCAATTAAGCACAAAATGTATAGAATGAGTAAAAAGAGAGAGATTAAACAAACAACACTCCCAAGCTAGCAAACTTGGAGTAGTAATCCACTAAAATGCTCCTTCAAATTTTGTGAGTCAATAATCCCAAATGTACACAAAGTAGGATGATCCTTCCTCACACTAATTCTCTTTAGTTGAGCCAAGGATTTTATACTCAACCTCACTTTTGTACAAGATTATCACTCCACTCTGTAATTTTGAATAGCACTCTTTAGTACACACTAATATAATATTACTAAACAGCTAATTTGCACTCAAATTGCTTTTGCACTTGCTTGTATTCAATGTGAAAGTTCATATATCAAAATATAGATGGGTTGACATTTATAGATGCAATAAATTAGCTCGCCAACCACTTCCTAACAGCTAAGTAATAAATACTGAGAAACTAACCATTATAGGTTTCGGATGTCCGAGATCTTTTTTAAGCGTCCAAACAAGCATCCGATTAGCGATATCATGGAGTTGAAATCTTCATTTGGATGGCCGAGTTTGCATCCATTCCTACATCTGAAACAAGTAGATTGATGAGTTCGATCCTCAGATAGAGTAGTGCATCCGAAAAGTTTAGTGCTTGTCCAGGATTGCTTTGCCTTAGGACAGTCAGGCACATCTGATAAAATTTTCTTCAGACGATATTGAGCATCCGTTGTAAGTGCCTCATAACCTTACTCTTTGTTTGACCTTTTGAAGGGTGAGTTGCGTCTGAGACAATTCTGTTCGGACGAAGTTCTGCATCTGAGCAACTTTGTTTTGTTCAGACGATGGGCAGCGTCCGAAAAACCTATTGTGAGCAAATAAAACAAAATTCATGTACAACTTAATTTCAGATTGTTAGATTGCATTTGTCATGGTAGCATCAAAACCAAGATTGTAGGTCAACAATGTCCCTTTTTTTATGATGACAAATCATAGGGTAAAGCAAACTTATTATACCCAATCACAAGTCAAATAATTAATCCAACAATCTTAATCCAGTAGCCATAGACAACCATGATCAATCAAACACACAATCATAAGCAATAATATACTTTTCCCCCTTTTGGCATTATCAAAACAAAACAAGGTCTCCTTGAGAGGATACTCCCCCTTTCTCAAACCACAAGAAAGGATAAAACATATGTTAAAAGAACATCATTAAATAGAAGAAATAGTCAAGAAGATACATCCAAACTTAGCAAATGTAATACAAGTTCAAATACGTGAATCCAAGGACAAACAAAGCAAAGGTATTCTAAAAGAAGTAAACTGGGAGAGAGAATCTAAATTATTTTTCTTCTTGGAACTCTCCTCGCGCTTGGCTTTTTTGTGGGTAAATCATCATCCGTAACCTCACTGTCATGTTCACTAAGGTCTTGAGGAATATTGAAAGATCACGGCATTGCATGATATAGTTGAATGTGTCATTGACATCTTCATCATCATCAACCTCGATACTAGGAATAGTTGATTTCTCAGGATTGGAGGTACCAACTAGATCTGCATGAGCTTTTGGCCCAGGATTAGGGTGGTCGAGATTGTTGATGTCTTCATTGTTGCTGTCGGAAGAGGACTTGAGAATGTATTGCGACTAAATATTGGCAAATTGGACCTGAGCTGATGCAGACATACTGAGACTTAAGGCTTCGTGAAGAATAGTCTGTTTGGTCTCCAACCTTTTTAATTTTTGAAGTGTACGGCGTAGAAGGAGCTCATTTGATTGCTGAGATTTGTGACAAGTGTGCACAATTGTGAAAGGGAGGGTTCTGAAGAGAGAATATGTGAGGAATGGGGTAGTGGAGGTATGGAAGAGGATGGTTGAGAAGGAGTGGAATGGGGTAGTGCAAGTCCTAAGCTTGAAGCATGATCTTGTGATTTCTCAATTTCATAATCAGACAAGGGCCTTAGTGAACCATTTTTCCTTGAAAAAATGCAAACCTTTACATTCAATGTAAGCTTTATTGAAATATGATAGATATTGTTTTTTTCCAGTAAATAGGATATCAAAATGATCGGAAACTTTAGTTAAAAATTTCCCAAAAGGGATGTTCCTTCGAGTATCAGTCAAGAATAGTTCCCACAAGAAACAAAATAAATATCCAAAGTCAAGTTTTCTTCCCTTAAAAACACAATAGAACAAATACAATTGCATTTTTCTCGACTCAGTACGATGTCCATCAATAGATAATAAAAAATTTGTAATCAATGAGTACAAATTATTGAGCTCAGGACTAAGCAAAGTGGTTTTGGCTTTCGAAACTTGTTTAAAGTTAACATGAAAAATTTGTTTTACTTTCTAGATATTAAATCGAGTATCAACAGAAGGCCATTTATCTAAAGAAAAGAAATATGAGATTTCATCGGAAGGAAGAACTTCACATTCAAAAATCGAATTAATGACATTGTGAAGTAAATTCAAGACTTTTGTGATTCACACGAGAAACTAAGGTTCAAACAGTTGAACCTTTGCGAAGATTAGCAGTAAATTGTAATACCATATCATGATACACAGGCAAATCAAGATGAATCAAATTCTCCCACTTTTGTTTTTCAAAACATTCCTTTATAAAAGATAAGTTTAATTTGTCAAATAAGCCTTGAGAAAAAGGACGTTGCACTATAATGCATTTACTAAGCAAAGATGTGTACCTGTCAAATGCCTTGGCATCAATAAATTTAGGCAAAATGGGATTTGAAGGGGGTTGAGGATTTGTTGATGTTTGGCCTTGTACTAGAACCTTTCCCTTCGATTTCTTGCCTCTAGTGCCTGTTGAAGGCCTCCCATGCGAGCGAACCATCTTGATTCGAAGAAGGAGTTGGAAAGTGTAAAAATAAGAGTGAAGAGATTTTAACGAAATTGAAGGAAGGAGGAAGTTGATAAGGTGAAAAAGAATTCAAATGGGGTTGGTGGGAAGAGATAGAAATGTGAATTTCTTAACGAATTTCAGAGAAGAAAGGACAAATTGAAGGAATTTATTGTTTTTCTCCAATTTCACCAGAGCTAGGGTTCGGTAGTGAGTGTGCATCTGAAAAGGGGAAAATGAAAGGTTTTAAGGGCATAGAACAAGCATTTGGATGTCTGAACGATTGATAAAAGTCCGATCGTGCGTCTGATCTTAGATGAACGGATGGTCGAAAATCTTATTCATGCGTCCGAAGGAATATCGGATGATTGTGATCGTTCGCTCGATTTTTCAATGAGTTTGGTGAAAATAGGGAAATAGTTTGGATGAAGGGAAATGTCTGAGACAAAAAGTATGAAAAATAGGAAGTTTGGACGGATATTTTTGTCCGAGGGAATAGAGAACTTAGGACGCACATTTGCGTCCGAAAACACAACTCACAAGCTTTTGAAATCAATAATGCCGAAACAAGTTTTGAGAAATTCAAAACAATCCAATGGTAAAGGTTTAGTAAAAAACGATACTTACCAATTGATCTTTTGTGCACACAAAAGTCAACACAAATTTTCTTTTTTTCAGACAAGATCTCTTATAAAATGATGTTTGACATCAATGTGTTTTGTTTTAAAATGCAAAATAACATTTTTTGTGAGACTGATTGCACTATTATTATCGCATCTTATAGGCACACAATAAAAAATAACACCACAATCTTTTAAAGTGTGTTTCATCCAAAGAAGTTGAGCATAAAATTTCTCACAACAATATATTCGGCTTCAGCCGTAGACAAAGAAATGAACTTTGTTTTTGTCTAAACCAAGACACTAAGTAATTATCCAAAAAGTGACACAAACCACTAGTGCTTTCTCTATCAATCTTACATCTAGCAAAGTTGGCATCAGAGTAACTAACCAAATCAAAACTAGTAATTTTGGGTACCAAAGACCATAATTCAATGTCCCTTTCAAGTATCTAAAAATTGTTTTGACAACAATCAAGTTTGATTCCTTTGGACAAGATTGAAAAAGCTCTAGCACAAAGGCAAACAGCAAACATAATATCTGGTCTACTGGCTGTTAAACAAAGTAAACTTCTGATCATTACCTCTATAGTGTTTTTCATCAACACCATTACCTTCTTCATCTTTGTCAAGCTTGGTTGAGGTGTACATTGGCATTCCAACTGACTTGCAATCCTCCATTCCAAAGCACTTAAGTAGCTCCTTTGTGTAGTTGATTTGTGTGATTAATGTTCCTTCCTTTATTTGTGAACTTGAAGTCCAATGAACAATTGTAGTTCTCCTATCATACTCATTTCGAATTCCTTTTGCGTAAAGCAGAAAAACTCCTAGCACAAAGTTCCATTAGTTGTTCCAAAAATAATATCATCAACATAAATTTGAAAAACCAACAAATTAATAAGAATAATTTTGGTGAAAAGGGTAGTATCAACAACACCCCTTTTAAAACCATTTTCAATTAAAAACCAACTTAATCTTTCATACCAACCTCTAGGAGCTTGTTTCCACCCAGTAATACGAAGCCTTTCATAGTTTAAAAATATGATTTGGAAAATCTTTATTTTCAAAATCGGGGAGTTGTTTAACAAAAATTTCTTGATCAATGAAACTATTGAAAAAGGAACTTTTGACGTCCATTTGAAACAATTTAAAATTTTTAAAGCATGCATATGCAAGAAACATACGAATAGGTTCTAAACGAGCAACGAGCGCGAAGGTCTCATCAAAATGAATTCCTTCTTCTTGAGCATAACCCTTCGCAACAAGTCTAGCTTTATTTCTTATATCTCACATTTATCATTTAGTTTGTTTCTAAAAACCCATTTTTTTTTCTATTACAGGATGAGTTGAAGGTCTTTCAACTAGAGTCTGCACATTATTTTTCTTGAATTGACTAAATTCTTCTTACATAGAAGGAACCCAAGATTCGTCATTTAGAGCATCATCCTCACGTTTAGGTTCAATATGAGAAAGTAAGGCAAAGACCAAATCTTGGATATATAGGATGAGTTATTACCGCCATCGGACGGATCGCCTATGATTAATTCTTGAGGGTGACTTGAGACAAATCTCCATGCCTTTGGAAGGTCTTTTGGTAAATCTTCTTTTCTTTCTCCTTTCTTCATTGATTTCCTTGGTCTCTTGATGTTCTTCTTGAATAGTGAGCTTCTCAAGTTTCTCTTGCATACTTACATCTTCATCTTCACAAACATTTCTTGAAATAATATCATTAGCCTCATCAAAAGTAACAAGCAAAACTTCTTCAATCACAAGAGTTCTTTTATTGTATACTCGATATGCTTTCTTGTCACTAGAATACCTTAAGAAAATCTTCCCTTCATCCGATTTTTTGTCAAATTTCCCAAGATGCTCATTAATTTTCAAAATAAAACATTTGTAGCCACAAATTTTGAAATACCTCACAACGGATTTTTACAAACCAAAAGTTCATAAGAAGTTTTGTTCAAAATAGGCTTTAAAAAACTCGATTCATGACATAACAAGCCGTGTTAACTGCTTCAGACTCAAAAATATTTTGTTAAATCACATTCATTTGTCATGGTTCTAGCAGCCTCTTGATGTGTCCTATTTTTCCTTTCAACCAAAAATTCATGTGAACTGCCGTTGTGATTATAAAATTTGGGAAAACCTCCAAATTTAAATTCGGCTCCGTTATCGATTCTCAAACAGAAAAATTTTCAAATTTAACAAATTTTTTATTTTGGAAAACGATTTTGCAAAATTTTCAAAGGTTTCATTTTTGTGAGTAAGAAATAGTACCCAAGTATACCTAGAATAGGCATCAACAATCAGAAAGGCATATTTATACCACCGAGACTAGCATGTTGAGTTGGACCAAACAAGTCCATATGCACATTTTTAATCAATGTCTCACCATTTTTACCTACATCACCATTGCCAATAGATTTTTCTTTCATGTTATCTCCAAATGTCACTTTTCCACTATTTTTAGATTTCAGATTGGTGAAGAGAGATTCATCACTGGTCATGTGTCTTGAACAAATCCATTATCAATAAACCACTTAGCATTTTTAGTGGTGTTCTCGACATACACAAAGAATGAAGAGATAACTTTTGGTACCCATATTTTCTTGGGTCCATAAGAGTTAGTAAATTAACTACAAATCCATACGGAACATATTCCAAGTTTTTCATTTCTCTTAACATGACAATTATTTTTCACATGTCCATATTGTTGGCAATAATTGCAAATAATATTTTTATTTCCTTACAAAGAAAAATTCAATTTTACAAAACATAAATCGTTCCTTCTAAAAGTGACAAAGTTCTTATTGATCAACATATTTCTATTCTTTTTCATATAAACATTTTTTCCCTTTTTTTATGAAAGAGTACGTCAAGATCATCCAATCTTTTCTTCAAGGAGGCTTTTTCTTCCTTGATCTTTGTTTTCACATGAATTCTTTTCTTCATATCAGCATTTTCCTGTGATAAACTGTTATTTTCATTTACAACTTTGGAGTTAGCATTCAATAAGGCATTTGCTATTTTTTTTACTAACTCCTTATTTCTAGAATGTGATTCCTTTAACCTATCATGCAATTTTAAAATGAAAGCTTCAAGATCACCATTATCATCATTTCAATCATTAAAATCATAAGTAGTTGTTACCTCATCATCACTATTGGCCATAAAGGCCATTTGTGCCGATTCCAATTCTTCTTCAACTTTCCTTCGGAGTTGCAATCATCCCATGTGATTTGATAATTGTTGAAGCGAGGCTTCCTTCCTTTGTTCCTCTTCTTGGAAGGACAATCATTGCAAAGTGTCCGGATTGACCGCATTCAAAGCGTTTTTCATTTTACTTCTTAATTTCAAGCTTTTTCTTCCCTTTGAAATTATTTGAGTTGATTGCTCTTTCTTTTCTCATTCTTCGTTTATTGATATAGTATTTGAGGAACCCTTTGGTAATGAGTACAAGATCACTTTCATCAAGATCTTCATCTTCTAAATTGATGGAGCCATTTTCATCTTCTTCTTGAGAAGTCTGATGTCAAGGTAATGCTTCTCTTTGGTCTTGCTTCTTCATCATTCACCACTTTAGCTTTGAGCTTCAATTCATATGAAGTGAGAGAGTTAATCAATGACTCAATGGGCATGGAATTCAAGTTCTTTACTTCCTCTATAGCAATAGATTTGGCTTCCCATTCTTTTGATAGAGAATTCAAGATTTTTCTATTTTTCTCACCCAAGGAATATTTCTTACCCAAGGCTTCAAGGTCCTTAATGATATCATTGAATCTACAATACATCTTATCTATATTTTCATGTGGTTCCATCTTGAAAGACTCATACTTGACAACATCTAAAGATTTCTTTTGTTCTCTAACGTCATCACTTCCTTCATGAATATCTTTCAATTTATCCCAAATTTTCTTTGCCAAAACACATCCTTTAACACGAGTAGACTTGTTAACATCCAAGGCATTGTACAGCACAGTCATGGTTTTAGCATACAAGGTTAAGTTTGGTTTATCTTGTGGACTGAGCTCAGAGTCGTCCCTTGTTTTTTCTCTTCTTCTATTTGTGTGATCATCCATAACGGTAACTTCAAAGGGATCTTTATTGAAAACATACCATAAATCAATATCAATAGATTGCAAAAAGATTTTCATTCTATCTTTTCAACTTGTGAAATTCACCCTATTAAACATAGGTGGTCTAGTGATAGATTGACTTGCAAGAAATAAAGCATTATTGGCTACCATAAATATCTTTACTCAAATGCAATTTAATCAAAATAAAGTTACCATGCTCTTATACCAATTGTTGGCCCAAAGCAACCTAAGAGAAGGGTGAATTAGGTTTTTTAAAAATAATTTGCAAATGATGCACATAGAAAATCTTTTAAACTAACAAGTAAGTTGATAGCAATATAATCAATTAAGCAAAAAATGTATAGAATGGGTAAAAAGAGAGATAGATTAAACAAACAACACTCCCAAGCTAGCAAGTTTGGAGTAGTAATCTTTTAAGATGCTCCTTCAAATTTGGAGAGTCAATACATCCCAAATGTACACCAAGTAGGATAACCCTTGCTCACACTAATTCTCTTTAGTTGAGCCAAAGATTTTATATTCAACCTCACTTTTGTACAAGATTGTTATTCCACTCTATAATTTTGAATAGTACTCTTAAGTACACTCTAATACAATATTACTAAAGAGCTAATTTGCCCTCAAATTTCTTTTGCACTTGCTTGTATTCAATGTGTAAGTTCATATATCAAAATACAAATGGGTTGGCATTTATAGATGCAATAAATCAGCTCCCAACCACTTCCTAACGGCTAAGTAATAAATACTAAGAAACTAGCCGTTGTGAGTTTCGGACATCCGAGATATTTTTTAAGCATCAGATTAGCTATATAATGGACTTTAAATCTTTGTTCGGACGACCGAGGTTGCATCCATTCTTACCTTCGAAACAAGTAGATTGATGAGTCCAATTCTCGGACAGCGTAGTACGTCCGAAAAGTTTAGTGCATGTCCAGGGTTGCTCTGCCTTTGACCTACTGTCAGGCACATCAGATAAAATTTCCATCGGACGATATTGAGCATTCGTTATAATTGCCTCAGAACCTGGCTCTCTGCCTGACCTTTCGGACGGTGTGTTGCATCCGAGACAATTTTGTTTGGACGAAGTTTTGTGTCCAAGCAACTTTGTTCTGTTCGGACGATGTGTAGCGTCTGAAATCCTTGTTGTGAGCAGATAAAATAGAATTTCTGCACAACGTAAGTTTAGATTGTTAGATTGAATTTGTCATCATCAAAACCAAAATTGTAGGTTAACAAAACTCATAACTGAGATGGTCAAAATCTTCCTCGAACCTTGCACAGAGTAGAATGTTCTTAAATAAGTTTTAATAGACGAATGATGACGAGAATGATGAGGACGATGGACATAGTCTAGCTAGTTAACAAAATTATTGTACATTGAAAAATTTTCTAAGTAATAGATCATTTTATTTCAAATTCCTTTGTAGTACATTTTCAAATTTACTAGATTCCACATTCTTGAGGTATTACTTATCTATATTGATTGGCTAATTTATAATAACCTGTGAATGAGCTTGAATTACTTGATAAGGACCTTCCCAATTGGCATCTAACTTATGACTCTCATCTACACAACTAATTTCATTTTTTTCATAGAACAAGGTCTCCAAGACAAAATATCTTAGCCAAACAGTAGAATCATAATACTTTTTAATGTGCTGCTTCTAAGTTGCTTCTCAGATTGCAGTAGTCAATCTTTTTTCTTTTAGTAGGTCCAAATCAATCTTTCTAATTTTCTTCTTAGCAATATGAACTAAGTTTTGATTCTTGCTAATCGGACTCCTATTTTAGAAGGAATATAGCCTTAGTCCTATATACCAGACATAAGGGTATTCACTATGTGGTGTCCGAGAAGTTATTCGGTAAGACCACAAAACACTTGGAAGTTCTTCTACCCAAGATCCTTTTGCTCGATGAAGACGTGTTTTCAATCCAGCTAAAAGAGTTCGATTGGATAATTCTAATGAAAAATTGACTATTGGCTTAAGGATGAGCAACCATGGTGGTATGTATTTGAATTCCAAGCTCTTCACAGAATGGCCTGAGGAGCTTTCCCACAAATTGAGTTCCATTATCTGAGATGATGTCCCGAGGAATCCCATGTTGTCAAAAAATGTTTTTCCAAAAGAATTTCTTTACACTAGAGCTTGAAATTGATCGGAGAGGTTCTGCCTCAATCCATTTTGAAAAGGAGTCGACATCCAAAATAAAAAACTTTGAATTTCCCGATCCTCTGGGGATTGGACCCAATATATCAAGTCCCCATTGTTAAAAGGGCCATGATCCAAGGATAAATGTCATTTTTGTAGGCGGCTTGCGAATAATAGGAGCATGTACTTGACATTAATGACAATACTTTACTACTTGGTAAGCATCATTATACATAGTAGGCCATTAATAGCTCATAACTATTGCTTTTCGAACAAGACTCTGAGCTCTTATATGACTTCCACAGATTCCCTCATGTGTCTCTTGGGAAGATACCATGTAGGTCACTTCCTCTGGTGATAACCAACGTAATAGTAGAGAGAGGTATGAGCGATGATACAATATTCCCTGGTGCATTTCATATCGTATTTCTCGAATATATTATCTCCTTGCTTGAACTCGATCTTTTTGAATCGTTCCTTGAGATAAATATTCAATAATGGGTGTCATCTAGTTTGGTTTATTATCGGTTTGAGTTATTTCTATTTTATCAATAGCTCACTGTGTCTTTACCTCAGCAAGCACTTCTTTAGTTAGATGATCATAAAGAGTGGAAGTGAGCTTTGGTAAGGCATCAACATGTATATTCTTAACTCGTGGAGTTTTTATGAATTCTACCTCCTCAAATTGTTGTTTAAATTGTTTAATCTTTTCAAGATACTTTTGTAGGATTACTCCTCAAGCTTCAAAATTTCCAAGAATTTGATTTACAATCAATGATGAATCACTATTTATCCGATGTCCTTAAGCCCCTAGACTCTGAGCAAGCTTCATTCTAAGCTGTAATAACTTCCCCATATTCTACTTTATTATTAGTTGCTAGGAATTCAAATCGAATAGCATAAGCTAACTAATTTCCTTCCGGTGTCTGAATAACAATTCCATCTCCTGTGCCTGTTTCACTGGATGATCCATCCACATGAAATTTCCAAATTGGATATTCTTTCTTAGCTTTTTCTTCTCTACATAAAATCTTTCCATCTTTTCCTAGAAAATGCTTTCAAAAAGAAAATTAGCCAAAACTTGAGCTTTAATTGTTGATCTTAGCTAGAATTTAATATCATACTTGAGTATCTTGACAGACCAGTTAAGCATGTGTCCAGACATATTAGGTTTGGCTAAACTATTTTCAGAGGAAAATTCGTGTTTATCAGAATTGCATGACTTTGAAAATAAGGTTTGAATTTTTGATCTACAACAAGAAGTGAGAAGGCCACTGTCTCTATACTGGAATAATTCAACTCAAGGCCTTGCAAAACTTTATTGACAAAGTAAATCAAACGCTATAGATACTACCTTGTTACGTTTAGTACCAAAATGGCACTTATATAATGATAGAACTTCATTTTCTATTGGTGCTGCTAGACGTTGAATGTTCGCCAAATATTACTTTAATTCTATGAAAGCTTGTTGACACTGTTCAGTCCATTCAAAGTTTTCGGCCTTTCTGATCATCTAAAAGAAAGAAAGTTCTCGTTTTGTGAATTTAGATAGAAATCGATTAAGTGCAGCCATTCATCCAATCAGACATGAAACTTCTTTTATTGAACTAGGAGGCTTCATATTTGTGATGGCTTGAACCTTCTTCGGATTTGCCTCAATTTCTCGTTGAGAAATGATAAATTTGAGAAATTTTCTAGAAGGTACTCCAAAAGTGCACTTCAATGGATTGAGTCATAGTTTTACAGATCTCATAATTAAGAAAACCTCTCTGGGATTAGAAAGAGTATCTTTATATATCCTGCTTTTTACAACCATACCATCTACATAAACCTCCATATTCTATCTGATCTACTGAGGGGCCTAAATAATTTGTTGACTAGATGCTTATAAGTTGCTCTAGCATTTTTAAAGTTAAAGGGCATAGTTTGGTAATAATAAGTGCCCTTATCAGTGACGAGTGTAGTTTTTCCCCCATTTTCTTTACTGAGGAAGATTTGATGAAACCCTTTTATGCATCTAAGAAGTTTCTGACCTTAAATCCTACTAGTGAATCTACTATTGTATCGATCTGAGGCAAAGGGTAACTGTCTTTAGGATTGGGTTTATTTAGATCGGTACAATCGATACATATGCGCCAGTTTGTATTTGGCTCAGGGATAAGAATAGGATCTAAAGCCAGGTCGGATACAGAATTTCTTGGATAATCCAAGCTATAAGCAATTTATCGACCTCTATTTCTATAACCCAGTTATGTTTTGACCCAAAAAGTCCTTTTGTTTTGTTTAATAAGCCTATGAGATGGGTCAATTCCTAACTTTTGATTGATAATTCCTGGCATATTCTTAGGTGACCAAGCAAAAATATATCTCTCTAAACTCATAGAAAAGTTTCAACAATTCAGCCTCTAAAGTGTATGGCAAAGCAAAATAGACTCATAGCTTTCTATCAGGATGGTGAAGATCAAAAGAGATTTCATCTATTGGTAACTTAGCAATTGCATCATTTCCTTCTTGTTGTTTAGCAGCTTGCTCATTGGAAATCTTGCTTGGACATCCTTTTTCTTCAACAGGAATCTGAATAGGTGATTCTTCCAAAGTTTTTTTTTTTTTTTTTTTGAGTGACATCGTGTGGCATTCCCGAGCTTCTTGCTGGTCTCCCCATGTTCATCCTTTGATTCCATCTCTAAGGGTAAATTTTATCCCTAAATAATAGACAGATTGAAGAATTACAAATATATATATAGGAAATGTCAGCCTAAAATCTTATTATAGGCCGAAACTTTTCAGACCAAAATGAAATATATCATTTCGGTCCAACAATAAGGTGCTTTTTCCCAAAGTTAAGGACAAGGTCATTAATCCTTCAACCTCATGGCCTATGGAATCACCTGTGAATCTGACCAAAGGGGTTCTGACTGGTCAGATATGTTCCTTGTTGATCCCCATTTTTTCCCAAGCATGCCAGTAGATTATATCTACCGAGCTACCATTGTCAATAAAACCTTGGCTACTCAATAATCCTCCACTTTGACGTGGATGACAATTGGATCTGCAAGAGGATATTGATCTAGAATAGGATATTGATCAGTGAAGCTGATATTCAAATGAGACCGTGGCTTTTTGGACACAATTCCTCTAGGGGGGAATTTGTCGAGCATATATTTTCCTGGCACTAGAAGAATTTTCACTGGTACTTCCTCCAACAATGGTTTCAATAATCCCAACTACATCATTATTATCTCTGGGGGGGGCTTCGCTAATCATGGCTAATTATTTGGTACTCCAAAGTTTGGCTAAGGAGGTAATCGATCATATCTGGCAAGTCACTTTTTGTTGCGTCAAAATTATTCAGTAGCATGAAGAATATATTCCTGCAAGTGTCCATTTTTGATTAATGGGCTATCTCAATTTCATTATTGAGATCGTTGCATTTTTCAGTGTCATGTCCATGATTTCCATAGTGGGCACAATATTTGGATCGATCTCGTCGATGATATTCTGATTGAATAGGAGCTAGTGGTTGAAGAATTCCAGTATGTTGGACTTGATATAAGATTTCCTTTTGGTAAATGTTAAGAGGAGTAAAATTTTCATTGGGTAGAATATTAATCCTGTTGAAGCATAGAGCTTCTGGAACAACCTGGTTTACCAGAGTTGGAGGTCGAGCATTTTGAGAGTTAGATTCCTTTTGATGCTTTTTCTTATTTTGTTTAATAGAATTATTAGACAAATGTCGATTTTTATCTCGAGTTTTATTCAGTTTTCTCTTTGCTCAGTTTGATTGCTCTCCTCTAATGTAATCATCTGCTCGTTGTAAAAGCTCCAAGAAAGTCTTTGGGACGGCTAAAGCAAGATCTCCATTAAATACTTTTGGTTGAATACCACTCATAAATGCAAAAATGATCAACGTTCCATTAGCATTTCGGATATGAACAACTTCATCATTGAAATCGCCAATATACTACTTAGGCGTCTCATCTAACCACTGTCAAATGTTCAACAATTGTGATGCTTCTCTTTCGATTGTTTTTCTGCTCGTAAAATAAAGTAAGAACTTCTTTGGTAAATTAGTGAATGAATCCACTGAGCAAGGAGGGAGTTTTTAAACCATTTCTAAGCAAACACTCTCAGCATAGTTGCAAACAACTCGTATGTTATTTCATCGGAGTAACCAAAGAGTCTTGTGACAGATGAGACATGAGCAATGTGGTCTGATAGATAGGTTGTGCCTTAGTAAGTGTCCAAATCTGGCTGCTTGAAGTAAAGAGGTATCTGTTTAGCTTGAATGGCCGGAATAAATGAATCTTTGTTTGTGGTGAGCATCTCAAGAGTGGTTTTCTAAGAGTTCATGTACTTTTTTATCAAATTTTGCTATCAAATCAGTGTCTTTTTCATTCAAATCATCATCTTGGTTGCAAAATATGCTCAATTTTTATTTTTGGATAAGGACCTATTTGATCAAAAACAAATCCTTCATGCCGTGGGACAGGGGACAAATCTGACACATGATGATAATGGGAACTACTTGCCGTTTCTTCACCTGTAAGCCTTTGATTATGTTGATTTTCAAAAAAATCTTTAAATAGTTGAAAATTATTGGTAAAGAAATCTAGCATTTCTTCTCTAGGGTATTGAGCTTTGTTGATGATGTTCTATTTTTGGATTGAAAGTGTCTAATAGGATTGATTCCCCTTCTTAATTTTGGTTTTTTAAATTTCTTTTTTTATGAGAACGCTTCTTCATGATTTTGCTCAAAAAGTGAGACAATCAATGGATATTTTTTATCGTTTCCCATAGACAGCGTGAATTGAAGAAACAAAAATTTGAACAGATATGAAAAAAAGAAGTCAAGTTAATTTAAGAGAGATGACGTAAGATATAATGGGGAATTCTTCATTATATGTGACTTGTTTCTGTTGATTATAATTTTTCACTTATGAGTTTGCTAGTGAGGGGTTACCCCTATTTATAATGGTTTTTTATACATATATGCCGATCTCTAGGTCGTCTTGTTTAAATAAGTTACTTGGTCATCTGAGGAGATATGAATAATTTGTTTACGTTGTAGATCTATCTAATTTATTTATTGCCCAAGCTATTATCTGAATTGTAGACTGATTATCTGAACTACTTGCTCGTCTTTAACCTCAGTAAGTAGAATGGTTCTGAAGATATCAATTTAGCTTGACACGTGTCAGTTCTGAACAATTGATAAGTTTTGGTATTATCATCCCTCCCTCCATTCTTCTACTCCTCAATTCTTCCTCTTCACAGTTCACATCTAGCAATTTTCAACTATTCCCTAGATCTTCTCCATCCACAGAGTATCAAGCATAACTTAAGATCTAAACCACTCATCCTAATTGACTCACACACTTAGGAGGGAGGGACAGAGATGCGAGAGTATTGAAGGGTATTTTTGTCATTTAATTGTCGTAAAATATAGCTGTGGCATTAAGAAATATGTTGCGGTAATATCATTGCCCATTTTTCCCTTTGCCACTTGCCATAGTAATGTGCCTTAGCATTTCAAAGTTAAAATGTGATAATTTTTTTTAGTATCCTCCCAAGAAGTAAAATATGCAAGGAATAGAGGTCAGACACCTATGGGGCATTAACCTACCACAAATGTAGTGTTTTTAGAACTTACAGCTAAAGGAGGGTGTTAATAGATCATTCTCAACTCAAAAGTCAAAAAGGACCTGTCAATTGTGCTTGGAAGGAGGGTGACCTCTCTTTGGCACCAAGCTGGATCATCTCTTAATATACTATCATTCTTGAGAGATTTAGTTTTAACCTCGCACCAAAGAGACCCAAAACTTGACCTTAGCGATTTTCAACTGTGGAATTGTTGTCAGCAAACCGAATCGTGCTTTCTTACAATGACTAATTCTATTTTGTACTTTTCAACTTATACAAAATACTCAATTTTCATCTCTATAATTTTAGTTTCATACACTTTTCATCCCCAATTCTCATATTTATACCACTTCAATCCAATTTTTAATACACGTCATCAAAGTTAAGACAATCTTACTCTTGCACCCAAAATATGATAACATTGTTGTACATCCTCTTGAATTTATTATATATACGAAAAAAATTTATAAATTTTGGTGACAATATTAAAATTTGGACTGAAATTAGATAATCTTGGGTGTGCACAGTGGAAATTGAGTATAACCTCACAACATAGGCTTTGGACTTGGACGGATTTGGGGGTGCAAAGTGGAAATTGGATATAACCTCACAACATAGGTTTTGGATTGAAATTGGAAAAATTGGGGGGTCCAAAGTGAAAATTGGGTATAAGTTGAGCAGTATGAAATGGAATTAAACCTTCTTACAAAATGGAAAATTAGTGGTAAGATAGAGGTCAAAATAATGAGGTGGCATAACGGAAGAAATTTAGTACTCAGAAAATAATGTCATGGACTAATTATGAAATGTTGGTGATACTAAAGTTTAATAGGGTAAAATGTAATTAACCAGTTTCAACTATAGAATGATTGTCAGCAAACCGAACCGTACTTTCTTGCAAAATGAAAAATTATTAGGTCACCCACACCTTTTGGCAAAAATACAACCATTATGAAAGAGAAAAAGTATTTTCGATAGAAAATACTATCATCATAAAACAAAAAAACAAAAAGTGTTTGATACTCACCTATAAAATAACATCTCGTACACCCCAAGTCCTTGAGGAAGGTCATGTTGAAGACTCAAGGTTTGCCATTTCCTCTCAGTACTTTCTTTATATTGATATTAGTAAGCATTACAAGTATAGGGCAACTACTCTTCATCACGCTCGGCTGAATTAGCAATCCAAATGGGCAAAAATCTTCCCATATCACATCTCTTCTAAGATGTTTGGCCAACATTGCAACTCTATTGCTAGTATGTGCATGATGTTTCTGTTATCATCTTAAGTTCAGCTTCACCTTTAGGATAGGGGTTGCTTCTTTCAACAAATGCCCAAATCCTGATAAACTTTCTATCCTAATTTCCAGCCCCAATGCCATAGCCCTTCATGTTAACATAATCTTCACATCCCTTTTGATCCAGAATTCCACATGTTAAGTGCCATATCTCAGCATTAGACACATTAGGCAATCACATATTAGTGAATTTAGAAATCAAATGATCACCAGACATGGATATTGATTAAGCCATCAACAAGTAAGACACAATTTATCAATAATAGCTTCCTGTAATGAGAAACTCTTGTAGGAATACCAACATGAAATGCTATTTTGAAGAAAACATAGAAAGAAAATAAATGAAAATTTTAAAAATTGACCAATCAAGCCAATCACCTTTTAAAACTCTGCTTCTCATTTTTATGTTCAAAATTCAACTCTCACGTCCCAACCAAAGGTAGCAAGCAAATAGCAACCGATTAAATACCCAAATAGCATACGCTGAGATTTTTTTTTGAGAAAGAGGATTTACAATAGATTTTCACGTATCCTTTAGGAGTCATGCCCTAGCCTATAAATGTTAGGTGCATTCTATTCATTGTCCTATTACCCGAGAATACAAGGCTCACAACAATTCAATAATAATTAAGTAGAAATGTTACTCGTAAGTAATATTAATTTTCCGGTTACAAAGTAAAAGGAACAATATAAAACTTCTTGAAACTGTTGTAATGGGCTAAATCCATCCTGGAGCACGCATGTTCACTTATTGAAACTCCTAATTAAATTATATCATAAACTCATTCCAAATTCCACCATAAGCTCATTCCTCGTTCGTGTTTGTCGGATCCGTATCTTCCACTAAATATTCCACTTCACTATCTGCATAAAAAAAAATAATAATCAGGGATTGAGCAGTAAATCACCCAGTGTTTGGTGAATATTGACTAGGCAATTCAATTCACAAACAACTTAATAAATAAGATTTAATGACCCTATCAATAGCTACACAAACCCGCAAGTATACGAGATGAGTTTGTAAAATTGGGTGAGTAAGGATCGTTTTCACAACGACTATCAATCAAGTACTAGGGTTCACAACCCCGTGAAATAGTTAGACAAATTAATTGCATGATTTTTGTTCTACCCTTAACTACTAGAAATCAAGAACAAATACCAAACTAATTAAAATAACAAAAGCAATAAAATTTACAGTAAGCAACTCAAACTAATGAACTATAAAAGTAAATCGCGAGAAAATTAAATTAAAATTATAGAATTGAAATAAGAACTAAAATTAAATTAAATTTAAATCAAGAAATCAAACTCAGTAGCGTAGCCAGAATGAAAAGTTGATGAAAATCATAGTCTTGAACAAGAAGAAAGAAAAGTTGATGAAAATCATAGTCTTGAACAAGAAGAACGAACCCTAGCTCCTAAACTAATAGTTTCTATTCTAACGTCTAATCTAACTAAATGCTGACATGTTATGCTCAACTAACTTTATAATGGGGTATCTATAGGGATATATCATGGTTTTAGACTTACCCTAAAATGATAAAAATCTATAAAAACTTGATATGGAGTCCAACTGGGTAGAGGAAACTTCCAAAACAAGTAATTCATGTCAACTGCTGCACGACACACGCTCATGGCAGCCTCAATTTGTGCGTGTGTGCAAATTCCAGAGGTGAAAGTTCTTTTTTCTCGGTCTGCGCACATGCACAAGCTTTTCCTCTCACATATGCGTGCTCTGCACTCCGTTTTAAGTTCAACCTCAATTTTGACCTTCATGCTGGCAGAATTTGGAAAAATGAAAATCATAAAAGTTTACCTTTCCAAAAAAGTTATATCCAAAAAACCAGGCAGTATCCAAATTCGCTCCCTGCCGGTGTATGTTTTCATCCTTTTGATTTTTCCAACTTTTTGGTGCTATTGGCTTCTTTTTCATTCACGATTTACACAAACTAAAAATAAAACATTTAAGTTCATAATTTACTCAATTATTGCTCAACCTACATGAAAATAGAGGTAAACAACATATAAAATAGATAATAACATTTATGAGCTTATCAAATATCCCACACTTAACTTTTGATCGTTCTCGAGCAAAAATATAATCAAATTATATAAGCTCATCACAAATGCACCCAACACGTCTAAAAAATTGTCCACATGAATAATCAAGAACCATGCCATCATCAGAAGTAATCTAAGAAATCAAGAGTTCAAATACTAATAAAACCCTAGTCATGAAATCCGATGTGTGTGAATATAGCTATTTAATGAAAATACAATTTTCAAGACACTCGGATCAATTTATGCAAACTCTTAAAATTTTTCTGAATGCCCAATAGCTCTCTTTTCTTACATATCTCCACTACTATAGACAACTAACTCAATTTAATTCAGGTAGAACTTTTTAGTTTGTAAAATTAGGCTAAGTTATTGGCTAATCAAGAAGGGGTAAGGCTATTACAAAACAAAAGAAAGAGTTTAAATTAATGCTATCCACATATCAAAATAAAATTGCTTCTCCAACAAATTAAATCACATATCTTTTACAGATGAATAACCCCATACCTAATTAACAAACACCCATAAAATTTTCATACAATAATAAAAAGTCTTCCTTTTTCAATTTCAACCCAATACGCCAACCTTTTACTGGACATATATTCATCATTTCTTTCATGTCCACTCCCAATACGGGTACCAGTGATGGGCATTACCCGTAAACACACCAACACAGGTACCAGTGATGGGCACTACCTGCAAATACAGGTACCAGTGATAGGCACTACCTGCACTTGTCAAAGATTTTCTTCAAATTTTTTTTGTAGTACCCTTTCCTTGCCCATAAATGAACATCACTCACTCCTACAATTTTGTCCCTCATTTAACTACATTTCACTCTTATATCCTAAGTAAATGTGCAAAATTTAGGGATAAAAAATTAAAGAATATTTTAAGCTTATCAGCGTAAGTAAAATGAGTTTTTATGGAGAATGCGAATGGTATTTCTCTCCATTCATTTCAATTAAGGCTCAAATAGGGTACTAGGGATATTTATTGATACAAATTTTAGCAAGGGTTGGCTTGAAAGGCTCAAACGTCCAAAGAAATACTCTACCCTCATCTTTAAACCAAATTAAGCTATATATAAGATCTTATTCGAAAATGTAATAAAGCAAGTTTTGGGATGCAATACAAATGAGTTTATATAATTATCTCTAACTGTCAAAAATAAAATAATTTATGGCTATTAGTGCCGAAGAATTCTCAGAAATCATGCAAGGAAAATATTAATATTGACTACCCACTAGTGATTGCTTAGCTGAAAACTATTATGTAGAAAATCAAAGAAATATGATAAGCAAATTCAAAATTTTTGAAAATTTCAAAATTTTCCACTTATTCGCACAAAAATTTTCAAAAATCATAAAAGATCAAAAGAAAAGCTAAAATATTGAAGCAAAAGTTGAGCAACTACACTGAGGAAATATAAATCTAGATAACTCCCTGCCCTACACTTAGAAATAAACATTGTCCCCAATGTTAAAGAAAGTAAAAGCACACAAAAAGGGAAAGGGAAAGCTTAAGCTTCTCTAGCAATGTAGAATGGTTGGCGTCGTGTATCCCATCACAAATATCCATGAGAGGAGTTGAAACTTGTCATAGCTCTAAAACAAAAACAAACGTTACACCCATGAAGACATTAAGATGATAAGAGAATCAACAAGAGTAGGAAAGTTAATCCCTTATGGGCATAATAAATTACATGCAAAAGTTTATTTTTCTTTTTCCACAAAGCCAACCCCAAGGCATAGTCCCTCGCATCACACATCAATTCAAAAGGCAAATTCCACTTTGGAGCAACTATGATTGGTGCGGTAATCAAAACTTTTTTCAACTTCTCAAATGCAGGCAAACATTCATGATTAAAAACAAAAGGCACATCAATTTGCAACAAAGTACATAAAGGGCGAGAAATCAAAGAAATTTTTTTTATGAAACGCCAGTAAAAACCAACGTGACCTAAAAAACTCCTCACTTCTTTCACATTAGTAGAAGGAGGCAATGTTTCAATGACATTTACTTTAGATTTATCAACTTCAATTGCCTTAGTAGAAATTTGATGGCTTAACACAATTCCTTCTTTAATCATAAAATGACACTTTTTCTAGTTCAGTGCCAAGTTGGAAGACTCACATCTTTCTAAACCAGAAGCAAGATTATTTAAGCAAGAATCAAAAGAATCACGAAAAACACTGAAATCATCCAAGAAAATCTCGATAAACTTCTCAATCATGTCATGGAAAATAGTAATCGTGCATCACTAAAAAGTGATAGAGACATTGCACAATCTAGAAGGCATACGTCGGTAAGCAAAAGTTTTATATAGACAAGTAAAAGTAGTTTTCTCTTCATATTCAGGGGCAATGGAAATTAAAAAATACCCTGAATAACGAACAAGAAAGTAATAAAACATATGTCCTAATAAACGCTCAAGAATTTAATTAATAAACAGCCAAGAAAAATGATCTTTGCTAGTGGTTTCATTAAGTTTCCTATAGTCAATGTACAAGATGTAGTCCGCCACCCCGTCACTAATCTAGACGAAATTAATTCATTTTTTTAATTTAAAACTACCGTGGTCCCTCCTTTCTTTGGAACAACTTGAGTTGGACTTACCCATTCATTATAATTTATGGTATAAATGATCCCAGCGTCTAGCACTTTCAAAACTTTCTTCTGAACTATCTCTTTTAAGGTTGGATTTGACCTTCTTTGAGGATGTTTGATTAGCTTGCATGTATCATTAAGGAGTATTTTGTGCATGCACGCCAAAGGGATTAATCCTTTTATGTTCTCAATGCTCCATGCAATTATCTCACGATGCTTTATAAGAACAAAAATCAATTTACCTAATTCAATGTCTGAAAGTGAAGCATTCACAATGACAGGAAATGTATCATGTTCTCTAAGAAAAACATACTTAAGATGGGAAGAAAGTTGTTTGAATTCAACCTGGGGGGGGGGGGGGCAGTTCGATGATCAGAGATCCCCTTTACCTTTACTCTTCAATTTGTCATCTTTTGTAGCTTCCTCTCCGATCTTCTCATTTTCAGTGCTTTCTTTCTCACTAGATTCCATTACATTTTTATAGAAATCTTCTATTTCTTGGGTGTCATCTTCCACATATTTCCTATAAAAATCCATAACTAAATCATCTATAATATCAACACTCATTACATCATCATATTCAAATAGAAATTTAAAAGAATCAAAAACATTAAATGACACAATATCATCACTGACTCTGAATTGTAAATTTCCAGCTTTAACATCTATGATGGCTGGTCCGGTGGCCAAGAAAGGTCTTCCAAGAATTAAAGTGGTACCATATCCTTTTCCATGTCGAGAACTATGAAGTTAGCCTATAGGAATACTTTGCCTACATTGACGACAAGGTCCTTGACCACTCTTACTGGTTGCCACACTTTGATTTGCCAATTAAAGAGTGATGTTTGTTGGTTTGAGTCCTCCTCCATTCAACATCTTATAAATAGAATGAGGCATAAGGTTGATGGAGGCACCCAAATCACAAAGGGCTCTTTGAAATATCACTTCTCCTATCTCACGTGGGATGGAAAATGAGTTAGGATCCTAAAGCTTAGGGGGAAGATTCTTTTGAATTATAGCACTGCATCCTTCGTTTAAGCACAAAATCTCATCCCCAATTAGCTTCCTCTTGCTTGATAAAATTTTCTTCATAAACTTGGCATAGCTAGACATGTTTTCAATGGCCTCAATAAAAGGAATGTTAACTTCAATCTTTTTGAAAGTTTTCAATTTTTTTTTTAATTTCTTTGTTTTTTCATCCTCCTTCATTCTTTGAGGGAAAGGAATACTTACCTACTTACGTGGTACAGTAGAGAGGTCCTTTGTGTCACCTGGTTGGTTAATAGCTTTAGAAGGTGGTTCTTGATCATCACTGTTCTTGGATGCCCCTCCAGTTTCCTTTTCCTCACTCTTCTACACGATGCTTGCATCATTCTTATTGAATTTCCTCAGCTCCACAGTTCTACCACTCCTTAAAGGAATTGCTTGCACTTGTTCATCTCTTATGATTTCTATCTCTTGGGTTAGGATTAGTGTCACTTGGCAATGCCCTCATAGGCCTTTCATTGTTTTGCAGCGTGAATTGTCCCATTTGCATTTCTAAGTTCCTTGTGATAGCTCGCAAATTTTCATATTCGCTCTGCAAGTTCTCAAAATCCTTCCTCAAATTATCCTCATTAGGTTGGTCATGATTTACATGTGGATAATAATTAGGATTTTGAAGTGGGGATCTTGGTGAAGGAGGTTGGCATGAGTTATTCAGCTGGGTTTTAAACTTCTAGAAATTCCTTTGATGGGGTGATTGATGTGGTCGGGAATATGAAGTTTCATTGAAAAAATTAGATTGTGGCTGTATTGTTGGAAGGATGGATTTTGAACATTATTTTGATTTGTCCAAGAAAAATTTCGGTAGTTGTGCCAAGATGGATTGTATGTGTTACCATATGAACTAGGCGGATTTCTTGATCTTGACTTCTGATTGGCAATGAATGGGACTTGCTCCATTACCTCGTGGCATGGGCATTTCACAAAGGCCATTTTGATGGTTTCCTCCACAAAAATCACATGTTAAGATTGTTGGCCCCAAAACCAACCTAAGAGAGGGGGGTGAATTAGGTTGTCTCTAAAACAAACCTTTTTATGTGCTTAATAGAAATTCAAACTTTGTGCACCAAATGAAAACTTAAGCACAAATGAATACAATAGATATTCAACAATATAAGCTTAAAGAACAAATAAGAATATTGAGATTAAGAGAATCAATCCGAATTCCCTAGCTTCTCAAGCTTGGAGCTTGCAATTACAAAGAGCTTCTTACAAGGCAACTACCAAGTTGACAACTTGAAGTTGAGCCACTAAAAGTCTCTTCAAAGTAGGTGAGACAATAACCTCTTGTACACAAATGAGGATCACTCTTGCTCACACTAATTACCTTTAGTTGAGCCAAGAGTTTTACACTCACAACCTCCCTTTGTTACAATTGTTATCTCTCCACTCTTACACTTGAAGAAACTCTTACACTTCTAAACTCTTTTCACACTACCTACACTATTACAACACTTGTACCCACTATTTCTCTCAAATAGCTCAAGAATTATTTGTAATCAATGTAGAAGTCTTCTTTGCATTAAATCAGACGTAGGGGTATTTATAGTTGCCAAATATCTGCTTCCAACAACTTCCCAACGGCTATTTTCTGTTTACTGGAAAACTAGCCGTTGGACCTTTCGGACGGCCGATGCAGCAAGAGTGCGTCCGAACAAACTAGCCGTTGGACCGTTCGGACGGCCGCTGCTAAATCCTGCGTCCGACACTGCGTCCGTTCTCTGAGGGTATTCGAGATAACAGAAAAGTAAGGATTAGTACAGTAGATCTGTCTCTTATAAGAGACAGTGTTGTCTATAAATACAGGATCTAGATGTGTATAAGAGAGCAGATGTCTATAAGAGGTTACACAGAGTTGAATTATGTAAGTTTAGCCGTTGGACGGCGGACCTGTTTTTCTGCACACTTGTTATCAACCATTAGTATGATTTGTTCATCATCAGAACATGATTAACATTGTAATGGGTTCAACAATCTCCCCCTTTTTGATGATGACAAATCAATTGGACAATTCAAAAAACAACCATAAAATATGAAGTACTACACAAGAGAATTGTCCCTTATTTCTCCCCCTTTGGCATTATCAAAACATAAGAAAAATAATGCAGTTAAAGCTCCCCCTAAGTTTATTCTCCTCCTTGAAAGATGAATAAAATGAGGACATGGAAAAAGAGAGAATTCATGCAAAGAATTAGAATGCTCCCCCTTTCTTTTGCAAGTAGCGACTTATTATAGACAAAATTTGATGATACAAATATCCTAGCATTCTAAACACATTCGAGCATATAGATGAGTAATATTCAAGAGATCATAGTTCAACTTGATAAATGAAAGCACACAAAACTTTAGATGTTACTCATTTCAATATGATCTTAGCTCATATGCCTTGAGCACCCTTGATTCATAGATAATCTATCTTGAATTCCTTGGTGCTCTCCAAGCATACCTACATACAAAGTTAAGCAACAACTTTTGGTACCCAAACTTTCTTGGGTCCAATTGGATTAGTAACATGCTTAATCACCCAAATAGAATTTATTCCTAATTTTTCATTTCTTTTAACATAACAATTTTTCTTTATATGGCCGTGTTGATGACAATAATTACAAATAATGTTCTTATTGCCATAAAAGAAGATTTAGATTTAACAAAGCACAAATCATTTTTTCTAAAGGTGATAAAATTTTTGTTCAAAAACATATTTCTAGTTCTTTTCTTTTCAAAAACATTTTCTTTCTTCGTTTTCAAAGTAACATCAAGATCATCTAATCTCTTCTTTAGTGAAGCTTGTTCTTCCATGATCTTGGTTTTTCCAACAAATCTTTCTTTCAAAACATCATTCTCTTTTGTCAAAGAATTATTTTTATGCACAAGTTTTGAGTTGGCACTCAATAAAGTATTAACTTTAATTTTTAACTCTTTTTTTTTAGAATATGATTCTTTCAAACATTCATGCATTTTAAAAATAAATGATTCAACATCATCATCATCATTATTACATGAATCATCACAAGAATCACAACAAGAGGATACCTCATTATTGCCAAGTGCCATAAAAGCCATTTGTGCCTCCTCATATTCTTCTTCAACCTCTCCATCCGAATTGCAATCATCCCAAGTGATTTGGAAGTTGTTGAAGTGAGGCTTCCTTGAGTCTTTTCTCCTTTTTGATGAAGCTTTAAATGCTAAGCTTCTTTTTCCCTTTGCCTCCTCATCTTAGCTTGTATTTCAACTTCAATTCAAAGGAGGTTAGAGAATTGATCAATGAATCAATAGGCATAGAATTTAAATTTTTAGACTCTTCTATGGCAATGAATTTAGGTTCCCATTCCTTAGGTAAAGAATTCAAAATTTTTCTATTCTTTTCACCTAAGGAATATTCTTTACCCAAACCTTCCAAATCCTATGAACTTTACCATATCATTGAACCTACAATACATCTTGTTAATGTTCTCATGAGGTTCCATTTTGAAGGATTCATATTTAGCCACAAGAAGTGACTTCTTTTGCTCTCTAATATCTTCACTTCCTTCATGGATTTCTTTCAATTTGTCCCATATCTCCTTAGCCGATATGCAACCTTTTACTTTAGAAAACTCATCTGCATCCAAAGCATTATACAAAATATTAATGGCTTTAGCATTTAAAGATAAATTTATTTTATCTTGTGCATTTAACTCAAATCTGGTTTTAGGCCTTAATCTATGAATATTTTCATCAAAAATATTTGCCTCAAAAGGACCTTCATAAATAATATACCACAATTCAATATTAATAGATTGAACATAAATTTTCATTCAAGTGTTCCAAAAAACAAAATTAATGCCATTAAACATCGGAGGTCTAAGTGATAGAATGCCCCTCTAAAAACAAAGCATTATTGGTTGCCATGATCTTTACTCTAATGCAATTTGAAGCAAAAATAAAGAGACCAATGCTCTGATAGCAATTGTTGGCCCCAAAACCAACCTAAGAGGGGGGGGTGAATTAGGTTGTCTCTAAAACAAACCTTTTTATGTGTTTAATAGAAATTCAAACTTTGTGCACCAAATGAAAACTTAAGCACAAATGAATACAATAGATATTCAACAATATAAGCTTAAAGAACAAATAAGAATATTGAGATTAAGAGAATCAATCCGAATTCCCTAGCTTCTCAAGCTTGGAGCTTGCAATTACAAAGAGCTTCTTACAAGGCAACTACCAAGTTGACAACTTGAAGTTGAGCCACTAAAAGTCTCTTCAAAGTAGGTGAGACAATAACCTCTTGTACACAAATGAGGATCACTCTTGCTCACACTAATTACCTTTAGTTGAGCCAAGAGTTTTACACTCACAACCTCCCTTTGTTACAATTGTTATCTCTCCACTCTTACACTTGAAGAACTCTTACACTTCTAAACTCTTTTCACACTACCTACACTATTACAACACTTGTACCCACTATTTCTCTCAAATAGCTCAAGAATTATTTGTAATCAATGTAGAAGTCTTCTTTGCATTAAATCAGACGTAGGGGTATTTATAGTTGCCAAATATCTGCTTCCAACAACTTCCTAACGGCTATTTTCTGTTTGCTGGAAAACTAGCCGTTGGACCTTTCGGACGGCCGATGCAGCAAAAATGCATCCGAACAAACTAGCCGTTGGACCGTTCGGACGGCCGCTGCTAAATCCTGCGTCCGACACTGCGTCCGTTCTCTGAGGGTATTCGTTCGGACGTCCGAGGATGCGTCCGAACATGCGTTCGATCGAAGCGAAGTCTTCTGGAAATATGATCGGACGCTGTTCTTCGTCCGAGACTTGCTTCAAATTCTTTGTGTCGGACGATTACCATCGTCCGAAGCTCTTGTGGTTGTTTTTGTTCGGACGATCATTTGCGTCCGAACCTACCTATTTTTCTGCACACTTGTTATCAAACCATTAGTATGATTTTGTTCATCATCAAAACATGATTAACATAACTGGGGTTCAACAAAGATTCCTTGAGGTGGTGAATCTTTGGAGTTCACCGGACTTCTTCCCAAATTCTCTAAGGCCTTTTCAGATTGGTCATTAGATTCAACATCAGGCCTTGTCAGTCTAAGAAGGCATCATTAAGATTAATCATACCTCTTTGTTGAGTACTGACTTGTTGAACTTATTGTTATTGTCCAACCAAAGGAGTGATTATGCCATGATAGTAATGCATTGATGCCATTCTCTACAACAACTCTTGTGCTTCTTCTAGAGTTTTAAGAGGGAAAGCACCTCCAGTGCTTGCATCGACGATCAATCTCGTCTCCGAAAATAATCATTGTAAAATGTTTGTACTTGTAGCCATAATAGAATGGCATGATACAGATCTTTCTGAGTAGTTCTTTGAAACGCTCCCATGCTTCACTTAGACTTTTCCCAATGACTTGTTGGAATGATGTAATGTCATTGCGGAACTTTGGATAACGGTTCTTGACAATGGAGAGTTTGGCCAAATACACATGTGCTAGTTGATGCACGTCGTGAAAGTACTTTGCTGGAATAATTGCAGCCGAGCCTTTGCCTTATCCCACAAAGAAGAGCTCTCTCTCGAACACAGTTGGGATGCACCCCGCTGTATTTGAAGGTTCTAATGACTTCTTCAAAAATAATCAAATGAGCATAGGGATCCTTGTTTGGCCAACCTCCAAACATAGTGTGGGTTTGGAGCAATTGAATCAGAGCTGGCTTGATCTCAAAGTTATTAGCCTACATGGGTATTCAAGAAATGCTAGAAGTTCTCCCATTAAAATTTGGTATGGCATAATCTCTAAGGGGTCGGTGATTAGCATTGCCTACATTGTCATTGTTAACCGTTACTTCTTCTTGATCCCCAATATTTCAATTTGGATTCTCCATTAAATTTTTCCCTTGGCTAGATTCCTATAGTTTTCTGTGGTTTCTGGATATAGTTCGTTAAATCTCCATGTCTTAATCACCTGGAATTAGAGGTTGGTTGGAAGAACGAGTATTTACCATAAACTACAAGAAAAAGATAGTTTGAATATTTAAGCAGAAATCCAGAAGGAAAATTAAAAAGAACAAAAATAATTGTAAATAATTAAAAGAAAATAAAAAGTATAATCTAGTAATGTTTGCTAAACCTAATAGTGTGCCAAGAATAGTTCCCAACAACGGCGCCAAAAACATATTCGGTATAATATTGACTAGGCAATTCAATTCACAAACAAGTTAATAAATAAGCCTTAATAACCCTAATTAATACTTACACATTCTCGCAAGAATACGAGGTGAGTTTGTAGATTGGGTGAGTAAGGATCGTTCCTACAAGGACTATCAGTCAAGTACTAGGGTTCACAAACCCAGGAACTAGTTAGACAAATCAATTGCAAGATTTTTGTTGTACTAATCAAGAACAAATACCAAACTAATTAAAACTAGCAAAAGCAATAAAATTTACCATAAGCAAATCAACTTACTAATGAACTAGAAAAGTAAATTGCAGGAAAATTAAATTAGAATTATAAAACTGAAATAAGAACTAAAATTAAATTAAATTTAAATCAAGAAATCAAACTCAGTAACATAGCCAGAACGAAAAGTTGATGAAAATCATAGTCTTGAACAAGAAGAACGAAACCCTAGCTTCTAATCTAATAGTTTCTATTCTAATGTCTAATCTAACTAAAGGCTGCCATGTTATGCTCAATTCCCTTAATAATGGGGTATTTATAGGGATACATCAGGGTTTTAGGTGCCTAAAATGATAAAAATATCTAAAAACTTGATAAGGAGTCCACCTGGGTAGAGAAAACTTCCAAAACAAGCAATTCACATCAACTGCTACACGACACATGCACATGGCAGCCTCAGCTTGTGCATGTATGCAAATTCCAGAGGCGAAAGTTCTCTTTTCTTGGCCTGCGTACATGAGCAAGCTTTTCCTCGCGCACATGCGCACTCTACAATCTGTTTCAATTTTACTTAGACCTTGATACTGGCAGAATTTGGGAAAACACAAAAGATGAAAGTTCTCTTTCTCTAGATTTTATAACATCCGGAATCACCTCAAAGAGAACTCAGAATAGAAAGTTATGACCAAAATACCAGATAGTATCCAAATTCGCTCCCTACCGGTGCACATTTTGTATCCTTTCGATTTTTCTCCAACCTTTTGGTCCTTTTGGCTCTTTTTTCATTCTGGATCTATAGAAACTAAAAATAAAATATTTAAACTCATAATTTACCCAATTATTGCTTGAATTACATGAAAACAGAGATAAATAACACATAATTATACAACATTTATGAGCTTATCACCTAGCAGTTAGCAAATACCATCTATCGAACCATAGAGTTACAATATATATACTTTCCATCAAATATTTCATAAATCAATTACATTTCAATTTTCATAAGAGCATTTCATTATTTTACAAAACAGATACACATACATATAGTGACATTCTTGTCATAGTTGGATTTGACGACTCTCTACATGAGTCTTAGTGCCTGGCACACAATCAACCCACAAAAAGCGTAACACATAACAAAAAACACACAACACATTAACCCATATACATCAACTATATTTCTTCATTAGTTTTCAGTACTTAGCCTAGTACAGATCCCCACTAGGCTGAGGAGTCGTTCTAACCAACTCGACAAAGTTAAACCGTCATCTAACCACTGACTACTGCACTATTAATATATAAAGTTACCTCATTCTTTTCATATAACACATGCAATCATAGCATGCAACCAAGCAATGCTACTTATACTTTTGCATAATAGGAAAATCATAAATTAACCAACATGATCCATTTTCATAGTATAATATAACTTTTTAAATAAATTTTCATAAACATTTAGCATAAAATCAGAGTGTTATACCAAAACAATTAATAAATCATATTTACAAAACAATCTTTTAAAAAAATAGAAGGTAAGAACAAAATATCTTGCATGTCAAGAAGTCAACTGTCCTCAACTTTTACCTTTTGTTCGGTCGAGTGCTCACAAAGACAATTCACAAAATCCTTGTTCCAAATTACCTAATATTATCCAACCTAGCCTAACAGTAAGCATCCATCAACACAAAAATATTTTCCCTAACTTTACTAGAATTTTCTTGAAACTTTTGGGTCCTAAAAATATCTTTTGAAAACTTTTTTTTTTAAAACTCTCTTTGTAATTTTCATAAAAGTATTAGAGTCACAAAACAGTTTAGGAAACTTTGAAGGGCTCAAAGTAAATTTGAAAAAGTCCTAGGGGTTAAACATACACTTTTAAAAACTTTTGGGGACTTAAAAGTAATTTTAAAACATTTTGGATTTAATCAGTCCTTCACATAATCATGTAGGTCAAATTCAAAACTTAAAAACTATGTTTGAGCCGAATCAGTACCCTTTGAAAACTTTTGGGCGAAATACAAATTTCAGAAAGACCAGAGGACCTATTTTGCAAAAGCATCAAAGAAAACCATCACCATCGTCATTTTTGGTGACTTTCCTTAGTCGCTAGCTTATGATAGCTACCAGTCCAAGACTAGCCGCATGCACCATGTGCAGAGTGCCTATGGTTGACGTGAAGACAAAGTTTTCTCTAATTTGGGCATTCAATATTTTTTCAAAACATGCATTAAAATACTAAAACACAATAGCAGAAATATTAAATAGTCAAAATACAAAAATAATTAATTTAAAACTAAAATAAAATACTAACTTGCTTGGAAAATAAAGCCTTTGAGAAAATCCTATACTCTACTCCCAAGCTAGTAAAGTGATTATTAGTGCATGCCAAGGGTATTTATAGGAGTAGTCTAAATTCTAGATAGGATTAAAATTCTATAATTCTAAAAGAAATAATGCACTTAAATCTTATCACAACATAGAGTCCCAAAAAAATAATAGAATTATATCTACTAGCTAATTATCCTATTACATCTAATACATAATTATCTTATTAATAATATTTTTTTCCTCCAAGAAATGATTCTTCACATTCTCCCCTCCTTACAATTAATTGAAGTTTCATTCTCAAAACTTACGTATCTTGATCAAAACGATGGGGATACTTCTTCGTGACTTCTTTTTCCAGCTCCCACATTGCTTCACATACCCTTTGATTTGTTCACTAAACTTTGACATAAGAAATTGTTCAGTGCCTCAGTTGTTGCTCCTTATGATTCACTATTCGCAAGGGAACTTCTTCATAAGTCAAATGGTGTGCAGAATAATATGCTGCGGAGTTGCAATGCTATCGTAGGCACCCAAAGTTAACAACTCTCAATATGTAGTAGCGGTGAGTACAGGTCGTCCCACAGGGAACGGAGTTTATTGTTATGCTAAACTGATAAATGGAGGTTATGAATGCTTTTAAACTAAAACTAAAACAAGAAAAATAATAGAAAGAATTCAACTAAGAAAGATCTTGGTTTTGGTCATATCCACCATGGCAATTGCACTAGTCGATCATGGACACAAAATAATTCAATTCTATATCAAGCACTAATTGAAGAATTAACCCGAACGAATACCAATTCAAAGTTGATTCTTATTTCTTTCTAAAGTTGGTTAATTTTCAACATGTGATCCAATTAACCCTAACTATTAATTTAACCCAAACACGTGCCAAAAATCAATTGATAGAAGCATTAAAATCAACAAGAACAATTAGGCTAATTAAACATAAACACACGCGGTTATGCCAATTAGATGATTAAATTCCCTAAATTCAATAACATTAATCCAGTAATTATCAAATTTAGTTGCTTCATAGAATGAATTAAACACACGCGGTTAAAAAAATCTAGCAGTAGATTAATTCTAATAACTTAATATTCTGAAGCAATAATAAGTTAAAAGAACAACCATAAAATTAATCGTAAAAAAATAATCAATACTTGAGATATAAGTGAATAATTCAAGCACAAGAAGTCTTACAACTTTGTAGAATTGACCATGGCTTCAATTTCCTCTACCAAGAAAAGGGTTTAGGCACAAAATGCCATGAAAGAATAAAGAAGAATTTCTTATATTGCTAAAAAACCATAGCCAAAAGAAAACAAAAGTGTCGATCCCCTTTTTCGCACCCTACTTGGGGTATTTATAATGAGTGTTTAGGGTTACAATTAATGCCTATAGATAAGAACGTGAAATCGGGTGAAAAAAACTCCAACCGACTGAAGAATCTGCCAAAAAAGTCACTTCACGCCATACCTGCAATATTTTCTGTGTCAAGGCAGTGATAAGTTTATAATTGTACTATATTTTATGTGTCAATTACCACGTTTTTATGTGTTGTAAGAAAGGTTTGAGTTATTATTGAGCTTAATTTGTTTATTCTTAGTTTTTGTAGGGTTAAAGTGAAAAAGAGCTAAACAAGATGTAAAAGATGAAAGAAAATGCTAAGAACGGAAAATGCATGAGTATGAAGCCATTTTGGAGGCTATTTTGTATTTTAAGCATAACATTTGAGTACAAACTCCAATTGAGATTTTTTGGATGATTTGGAAAGATATTGAAGATTTCTACAACTTTTGTTTCTGTTTTGAGTTTTCCAAGATTCTATAGGCATCTTGTTCAAAATTTCAAAGTTGGAAAATGTGTACCATCGAGGAGCGATTCTGACACAGTTTGGTAGATTCAGAATAACTTTCTTATCTGAGATCCAATTAAGGTGATTCAAGATTTTTTAGAAAGCTAAGACATATAGATACAACTTTCATGTTTTGAATTTTTCCAAATTGAGTCTGTATCAGGGTCAAAATCGAAGCCAAAAGTGAAACCAAGCACACATGCGCTAGGGTTGTGCAGTGCATGTGCGCTGGCAACTTTTCAGCACTGCCTTGTGCTCCCAAAATTGGCAGCGCATGTGCGCCCGAAGCAGCAGAATTGCGTATTTTTGAGTTTTTGACAGATTTCTTCACTCGATTGGACTCTTTTTCACCAGATTTCACGTTCTTATCTGTAGGCATTAATTGTAACCCTAAATACTCATTATAAATACCCTATTTAGGGTAAGAAAAAGGGATCGACACTTTAATTTTCTCTTTGGCTAGGATTTTTAGCAATAGAAATTCTTCTTTATTCTTTTATGGCACTTTGTGCCTAAACCCTTTTCTTGCTAGAGGGACTTGAAGCCATGGTCAATTCCACAAAGTTGTAAGACTTCTTGTGCCTGAATTATTCACTTTTATCTCAAGTATTGATTATTTTTTCTGCGATTAAATTTATGATTGTTCTTTTTAACTTGTTATTGCTATAGAATATTAAGTTATCAGAGTTAATCTACTGCTATATTGTTTTAACCACGTGTGCTTAATTTAATCTGTGAAGCAACTGAATTTGATAATTACTAGATTTGTGTTATTGAATTTAGGAAAATTAATCATCTAATTGGCATAACCGTGCATGTTTATGTTTAATTTGCCTAATTGTTCTTGTTGATCTTAAAGCTTCTTTTAATTGATCTTTGGCAAGTGTCTGGGTTAAATTAATAGTTATGGTTAATTGGATCGCGTGTTAAAAATTAACCAACTTTAGAAAGAAATACCCTAGAATCAACTTTGAATTGGTATTCATTCGGGTTAATTCTTCAATTAGTGCTTGATATAGAATTGAATTATTTTGTGTGTCCATGATCGACTAGTGTTATTGCCATGGTGGATATGACCAAAACCAAGATCTTTCTTAATTGAATTCTCTTTAGTTATTTTATTGTTTTAGTTTTATTTTAAAAGCATTCAAAAAGCCCTATTCCATTTAGTACAAGAATAAACTCCGTTATCTGTGGGACGACCTGTACTCACCGCTACTACATATTAAGAGTTGTTAATTTTGGGTGCCTATGACAGCATTGCAACTTGACAACAGCATCTTTTACGCACACCAGGCAGTAATGTCCAGGCAGATTTCGTCCTCCGCGCACTGTGCAAGAACACTAGGACGCATGTGCGCTCGAGCTACTTCTGGAAATTTGCTTTTGGATGCAACGCACATGCGCTGCACAGGGCTTCCTCAACTGTGCTATGCTTTCAAGTTCGATTTTCACCTTGATTCTTGCGTAAATGGATACCTATGAAAATGTGTAAAACATGAAATTTGTAGCTGTATCCTTAACTTTCCAATGCATCTTAAAATCACCTCAATTGGAGCTCGGGATCAAAAGTTATGCTTGAAATACAAAACAGTGTCTAGAATGGCTTCATACTCGTGCATGCCCCGTACTAAGCATTTTCTTTCATCTTTTCCAACCCTTTTTCACTTTAACACTACAAAAACTAAGAATAACCAAATTAATCTCAATAATAACTCAAATCTTGCTTACAACACATAAAAATGTGGTAAATAACACATAAAATATAGCACAATTATGAACTTATCAAATTACCCCACACTTAGCCTTTGATCGTCCTCGATTAAACAAAAAATTAAAACACTTAAGCTTAACACGTTTCACTCAACATACTTCCTCAAATATCCACATAAATAATCCATAATCAATCCAACAATCAGAATAGTTGTTGGCCCAAAAAGCAACCTAAGAGGGGGGGTGAATTAGGTTGTATCTAAAACAATCATTTTTTTATGTGCTTAATAAGAAATACAAACTTTATTCGCCAAATAAAAACTTAAGCACAAATGAATACAATAGATATTCAACAATTTAAGCTTAAAGAACAAACAAGAATATTGAGATTAAGAGAATCAAACCAAACTCACAAGCTTTTCAAGCTTGGAGCTTACAACTACAAAGAGTTTCTTATAAGGCAACTACCAAGTTCACAACTTGAAGTTTAGCCACTAAAAGTCTCTTCAAAGTAGGTGAGGCAATAACCTCTTGTACACAAATGAGGATCACTCTTGCTCACACTAATTTCCTTTAGTTGAGCCAAGAGTTTTAGACTCACAACCTCCCTTTGTTACAATTGTTACCTCTCCACTCTTACACTTGAAGAACTC
Organism: Cinchona pubescens; assembly: GCA_025175665.1. Lineage (NCBI taxonomy): Eukaryota > Viridiplantae > Streptophyta > Magnoliopsida > Gentianales > Rubiaceae > Cinchona > Cinchona pubescens. Next base: position 339,545 of record JANKKI010000391.1, on the reverse strand, counting down.
TCACACTTCTAAACTCTTTGTCGCACCCCCTCCCCCACAACCTGCTGTCTGGGTGGCACCTTTGGGACTGGCACCGTCGCCATATGGTGCTCGTGAAATAGGTGATTAAATGCAAAAATCCTATTTACTCTTAAGTCTATTTACAAACATAAATTACCTACTTACTATTACAAATTTAAATGAATCACCTATTTACTATTACATAACGGGGCTTTAAATGCGACTATGAATTGTACAAAAATAATCTAAGCTAGGGAACACAGGACTGGAGTTGCCACCCGATGTGTTGGTGCGCTGGGACACAAAATACATCAAAATTTAAAGAGAAAATAAACCCTAGTCTAGATTGACTCCTGGTCTACGTAATTCAAAAAAACCATGAGTTCGGGAATCCTGTTGTAAAATGGGAAGATTTGGGATAGATTTGAATTTTCGTCGGCACCCACTTACCCGACATTGGACCGGTAGCATGATTTTATCGCGTTTCCCTTTTTAATTTTAGTATTGATTATTGCCGACTTTGTAGCGTACGTGTGCTTGAGATAGTTTAAAAGTAATAAAATATGTACATATTAATGAGGAAATGAAAATAAATGGTAAATAATAACATTGACAGATAAATTTAGCCCGGGGTCCAATTTAGAGAAGTCGCCCACATTTAGCTTGTAATGCCCTTTAACTCCCAAGGGGCAAAACAGTCGTTTGTCATGCACGACAGAGTTTACTTCTAGTCCGATTTTATATTATTGATACAGTTATTAAGTCATGGACTAAATTGAGTTTGATTCAAATATTTAATGTCTAGTCGTGCAACTAAATAAAATTTGAGGACAAAATAGTAGATTCACATCATTTAACAAGTAAGAAAAAGCATAAATATTATATCCAGACCAACAAACATAAAAAATAAAGCACAAATCATCACAAAAGAAACTAATCGAAAAATATGTGCAAAATTAGAGCCTATTTACAATTTAATACTCATAAGGGCAAAACGGTAATTTCACAATCAAAGGGTAATTAAACATATTAAAATGTCAAACAAAAATCAAATTAAAGCTTGATGGTTATTGTCATTAAAAATGTAACTTAGAAGAAATTTGAAAAGAAAAAACAGTAATATTAAAGAAAATTTCTTAAGGGCCTACATGTAATTTAGAAAATTATTTGAGGGCTAAAATGCAAAAATTATACAAATCTGGAGGGTTAAATCGCAAATAAAAAATTTTCTGAACTTTTTTAAAAAAAAATTTTGTGTGCCAAGTGGGCTCTGTCAGCAAGCTTTTCTCTCTTTTGTTTAGGAATTGCCACGTCATCGCTGACGTGGATAACATGGCGCCACGTCAGAAAAACTAAAAACCTAAGGAAAATGGGGGCAAGGAGATTCGAACCCAAGCCCCCATGGAGTAATAATACTTGCTGCTGAACCACTGGCCCAAAGCCATTTTTGGGTTATGGTTCAGTTTGTTTTTATTTATACACTTGAAAGTTTCTCTACATTCCCCTAACTTCTTAGAATCTTCTTCCCCAACGGTAAACAACCATTCAAAATTCTCCCAACTCCATAACCACCCCAAAAAGTGAAACCTTCAAACCTTAACCCAAAAATTCTAAGAAAATAGCCATAAAATTCTAATTTTTACATAGAACATGAAGATATAACAATTAAGCATTAACATAAACAACTACATAAACATAAATCAAAGGGTGAAAGTGGGCATATGAACCAAACACAAACTTGCATAAAACATCCATAAAATTTTCGTGTAAACCTTTAGAGACACTCCAAAAAATATTCTAAAGCCAATAAAAACATTAAATTTAAACATTTTGAACTATAAAATTAAATTCGAAAATTAAGTCATAAATAATGTAAAAATAGTAAGATAAGCATTTTGTCACCAAAACAATCGATTCAAAAGCCCATTTAACTCACCTCAACCTCAGGAATGTGGTGGAATTGGTTATACTTGGCTTGGAGTGCGTTTGAGTTGAATTTGCTTTCAGCACCTCCAAACTTCGGTTGATGAATTGGACTTCTTCCACCATGTTTTTCACCCACCAGATGAACGATTTTTCTTGAGCTTTAGAAAGAGAAGTTGTAGTCCCAGGTACGTTCTACAACTTTTATTCTTTGAGTTTAGTATAATTCCTCTTCGATCGCTTGGAATATAGTATAGCTCAAAGTTGGCTGTCTGGAAAATTTTCAGACTTAGAAAAATTTCTCTTTTTTTTCTGCAGATTTTCTTGGCCACCAGCCTTCTTCTACCACGTTTTTGACCCTCCAAATGAATGATTTTGCTTGAGCTTTACGAAGAGAAGTTGTAGTCCCAGGTACCTTCTACAACTTAACTTCTTTGAGTTTAGTGTAATTCCTTTTCAATCGTTTGGAATTTCGGCTCAAAGTTGGCTGTTTAGAAGATTTTAAAACTTGGAAAATTTTTTCTTTCTTTTCTTCCTGCAAAAAATTTCGTCCCCCCACTTTAGGCTGAGTTTTTTGCTCTTTAAAGAGGTGGATTGAGTGTAAAAATGGTCAAAGACCATTCCTTGTCATGTTGAAAGTATGGATCATCTGATATTTGGTGAGAATGGGTGAAAAAATGCAGAGAAAAATGTGGCCAAAACAGCTCTGTCCAACTGACTGTTCGGCGCGTGAACAATACGCGCGGTACTGTTCAAGCGCTGAATTTTTTTAGGAAAATTTTTTTTTTTTTTGAAAAATCTAAAAATCTTAATAATATTAAAACTCATTCTTAGTATTTCAAATGCATAAAACACATAATAATTAAACACCATAAGACAAATTAAGAGGGAATTAAAGGATAAATTAAGAGGAAATCAAAGAGCAGGTTAAACAGAAATTAAAAGGGAAATTAAAAAAAAAATTGAGAGTCAAATTAAGAGGAAAATAGGGGACAACTTAATGGACAAAAATAGGTGTCTACACTCTTTTCACAAAACTACCTATACTATTACAACACTTGTATTATATTTCTCCCAAATAGCTCAAGAATTACTTGTAATCAATGTAGAAGTCTCTACTTCTTTAATTTAGGCTTAGGAGTATTTATAGTTGCCCAAAATCTACTTTCAACAACTTTCCAACTGCTATTTTCTGTTTACTGGAAAACTAGCCGTTGGACCTTTCGGACGGCCGCGGCTAACTTCTGCGTCCGACCCTGCGTCCGTTCTCTGAGGGTATTCGTTCGGACGTCCGAAGGGATGCGTCCGATTGAAGCAAAGTCTTCTGGAAATATGATCGGACGCGGTTCTTCGTCCGAGACTGCTTCAAATTCTTTGTGTCGGACGATTACCATCGTCCGAAACTCTGTCTTTCAGACAGCCATTTGCGTCCGTGGAGTCTTCTAGTTGTTTTGTTCGGACTATTATTTGCGTCCGAACCTACCTGTTTTTCTACACATTTGTTTTCAAACTATTAGTGCGATTTGTTCATCATCAAAACATGATTAACATAACTGGGGTTCAACAATCTCCCCCTTTTTGATGATGACAAATCAATTGGACAATTTTAAAAATAACCAAAAAATATGAAGCATAAGTTAAGAATTTTTGTCCAAAAAAAAAGGTTTTGTCCATTATTTTCTCCCCCTTTTGATATCATCAAAGCAAAAGAAAGATAATATAATTTAAGCTCCCCCTTAGTTTGTTCTCCCCCTTGAAAGGTGAATATAATTCAATATGAGTACATGGAGAATAAGTCAAGTTATGCAACTAACGTTTCTTCCCTTCAAGAATATATATTCAAGTAGATATGAGGGAATTCATGTAAAGAATTAGGATCGAAATAATTTTTGCTCATTCCTCACCAAAAAACATCATCAAAACAATGAAGCATGTGCGATGCAATTTTTTGCAAAATAATCCATTTAAAAAAATTTGAATGCTCCCCCTTTCTTTCACAAGTAGCGACTTATTATAGACAAAAAAATTGGGGATACATATTCTAAACAAATTCAATCACATAGATGAGTAACATTCAAGAGAACATAGTTCAACTTGATAAATGAAAACACATTCTTAACACAAAATTTTAGATGTTACCCATTTCAATGCCATCTTAGCTCATATGCCTTGAACACCCTCCATTGATAATCTATCTTGAATTCCTTGGTGCTCTTCCAAGCATACCTACATGCAAAGTTAAGCAACAACTTTTGGTACCCAAACTTTCTTGGGTCCAATTGGGTTAGTAACATGCTTAATCACCAAATAGAATTGCTATTCCTAATATTTCATTTCTTTTAACATAACAATTTTTCTTTATATGGTCATGTTGATGACAATAATTTTACAAATAATATTCTTATTTCCATAAAAAAGAAGATTTAGATTTTACAAAGCATAAATCATCCTTTTTAACGGTGATAAAATTTTTGTTCAAAAACATATTTCTAGTTCTTTTCTTGTCAAAAACATTTCTTTCTTCTTTTTCAAAATATCATCAAGATCATCTAATCTCTTCTTCAATGAAACTTGTTCTTCCATGATCTTTGTTTTTTCAACAAAATTTTTATTCAAAACATCATTTTCTTTTGTCAAAAAATTATTTTCATGCACAAGTTTTGAGTTGGCACTCAATAAAGTATTAACTTTAATTTTTAACTCTTTGTTCTTAGCATATGATTCTTTCAAACATTCATGCATTTTAAAAATGAATGATTCAACGTCATCATCATCATTATCACATGAATCATCACAAGAATCACAACTAGAGGATACCTCTTGTATTATTGCCAAGTGCCATAAAAGCCATTTGAGCCTCCTCATATTCTTCTTCAACCTCTCCATCTGAATTGCAATCATCCCAAGTGATTTGGAAGTTGTTGAAGTAAGGCTTCCTTGAGTCTTTTCTCCTTTTTTTTGAAGCTTTAAATGCTATGCTTCTTTTTCCCTTTGCCTCCTCATCTTGTACCTTGTATTTCAACTTCAATTCAAAGGAGATTAGAGAATTGATCGATGAATCAATAGGCATAGAATTCAAATTTTTAGACTCTTCTATGGCAATGGATTTAGGCTCCCATTCCTTAGGTAAAGCATTCAAAAAATTTCTATTCTTTTCACCCAAGGAATATTCTTTACCCAAACCTTCCAAATCCTTTACCATATCATTGAACTACAATACATCTTGTCAATGTTCTCATGAGGTTCCATTTTGAAGGATTCATATTTAGCCACAGGAACAGACTTCTTTTGCTCTCTTACATCTTCACTTCCTTCATGGATTTCTTTTTCTCAATTTGTCCCATATCTCCTTGGCCTATTTGCAACCTTTTACTTTAGAAAACTCATCTGCATCCAAGGCATTATACAAAATATTAATGGCTTTAGCATTTAAAGATAAATTTATTTTATCTTGTGCATTTAACTCATATCTAGTCTTATGCCTTAATCTATGAATATTTTCATCAAGAATATTAGCTTCTAAAGGACCTTCACAAATAATATACCATAAATCAATATCAATAGATTGAACAAAAATTTTCATTGTATCCCTCCAAAAATTAAAATTAATGCCATTCAACATGGGAGGTCCAGTGATAGAATGCCCCTAAGAACAAAGTATTATTGGTTGCCATGATCTTTACTCTAATGCAATTTAAGCAAAATAGAGAGTCCAATGCTCTGATACCAGTTGTTGGCCCAAAAAGCAACCTGAGAGGGATGGAGGAGTGAATTAGATTGTATCTTATGTGCTTAATAAGAAATACAAACTTTATGCACCAAATAAAAACTTAATTGGCACAAATGAATAAAATTGATATTCAACAATTAAGCTTAAAGAACAAATAAGAATATTGAGATTAAAAGAATCAAACCAAACTCCCAAGCTTTTCAAGCTTGGAGCTTACAACTACAAAGAGCTTCTTACAAGGCAACTACCAAGTTCACAACTTGAAGTTTAGCCACTAAAAGTCTCTTCAAAGTAGGTGAGGCAATAACCTCTTGTACACAAATGAGGATCACTCTTGCTCACACTAATTTCCTTTAGTTGAGCCAAGAGTTTTAGACTCACAACCTCCCTTTGTTACAATTGTTACCTCTCCACTCTTACACTTGAAGAACTCTCACACTTCTAAGCTCTTTTCACAAAACTACCTACACTATTACAACACTTGTATTCACTATTTCTCCCAAATAGCTCAAGAATTACTTGTAATCAATGTAGAAGTCTCTACTTCTTTAATTCAAGCTTAGGGGTATTTATAGTTGCCCAAAATCTATTTTCAACAACTTTCCAAGATTTGGCTATTTTTTGTTTACTGGAAAACTAGCCGTTGAACCTTTCGGACGGCCGCTGCTAACTTTTGCATCCGACGCTGCGTCCGTTCTCTGAGAGTATTTGTTCAGACGTCCGAGGATGCGTCCGAACATGCGTCCATTCAAAGCAAAGTCTTCTAGAAATATGATCGGACGCCATTTTCGTCCGAGACTGCTTCAAATTCTTTGTGTCGGACGATTACCATCGTCTGAAGCTTTGTCTTTCGAACAGTCATTTGCTTCCGTGGAGTCTTCTGGTTGTTTTGTTCGGACGATTATTTGCGTCCGAACCTACCTGTTGATATTCACTTGTGGTATGTGGTAAATAAAAGTTCTTTCAAAGCCACCATTGTTGAGATCATACAAATAGAAGAAGAGAAAAAACAAGGGATGAGCTCACTCCTCAAGACAAGGCAAACTTGACCTTAAATGCAAAAGCCACGAATGTACTATACAATGCCTTTGATGCAAATGAATCAACTCGTGTCAAATCTTGAAGTGTTTCGGCCAAAGAAATCTGGGACAAATTAAAGGAAATTCATGAAGAAAGCGACGATGTTAGAGAACAAAAGAAATGTCTACTTGTTGCTAAGTATGAATCCTTCAATATTGAGCCACATGATAAAATGTATTGTACATTCAATGATATCATTAAGGATCTTGAAGCCTCGGGGAAGGAATATTCTTTGGGTGAAAGAATACAAAAATCTTGAGTAGTCTCTCCAAAGAATGGGAGGCAAAGACTATTACTATTGAGGAAGCAAAGAACTTAAATTCCATACCCATTGAGTCATTGATAAATTATCTCACTTCATATGAATTGAAGTTCAAAGCCAAAGTGGTGGATGATGAGGAAGCAAGACCAAAAAGAAGCATTGCCTTAAAAACCTCCCAAGAAGAATATGAAAGTTGCTTCATCAATTTAGAAGATGAAGATCTTGGTGAAGGTGATCTTTCACTCATCACTAAAGGATTTCTCAAACACTACATCAACAAAACGGAGAATGAGAAAAGGAGGAGCAAGCAACTCAAATAATTTCAAAGGGAAGACCAAGCTGGAAATTAAGAAGCACAATGAAAAATACTCTGAATGTGGTCAACCCGGACACTTTGCAAATGAGTGTCCCTCCAAGAAGACGAAGAAAGGAAGAAAGTCTCGCTTCAATAACTTTCAAATCACTTGGGATGATTGCAACTCCAAATGAGAAGATGAAGAAGAGATGGAATCGACACAAATGGCCTTTATGGCCATTGGTGATGATGAGGTAAATTCTACTTATGATTCTAATGATGATAATGATCTTGAAGCCTTTATTTTAAAATTGGATGATAGTTTAAAGGAATCATATGCTAGAAATAAGGAGTTAGTCAAAAAATCAAATCAAATGCTTTATTGAATGCTAACTCTAAACTTGTGAATGAAAACAATAGGCTATCACAAGAAAATGCTGAGTTGAAGAAAAGAATGAATGTGAAAACAAGGATCAAGGAAGAACAAGCCCTTCCTTAAAGAAAATATTAGATGATTTGAATATTCTCTTGCATAGAAAAAAGGAAAATATTGTTGATATGAAAAAGAATAGAAATGTACAAATAACAAGAGCTTTGTCACTTTTCGATGGGATGATTTTTGTTTTTTAAAATTGAAATCTTCTCTATATGGAAATAAGAATATTATTTGCAACAATTGCAAACAATACGGACATGTGAAAAATAATTACTATGTCAAAAGAAATGAAAAACTTGGAATGAATACCATATGAATTTGTAGTCATTTTACTAACTCTTATGGACCCAAGAGGTGCCAAAAGTTATCACTTAATTTCTTGTGTAGGTAATTAACATCACCAAAAATGCCAAATGGTTCATATATAGTGGATGCTCAAGGCATATGACCGGCGAAACATCTCTCTTAACCAAACTCATATCCAAAAATAGTGAAAAAGTGACTTTTGGATATAACATGAAAGCAAAATCAATTTGCATTGGTGATGTAGGTAAAAATGAGTGAAACTTTAATTAAAAATGTGCTCCTTGTTGACAATTTAAATTACGATATCTTAAGTGTGAGCAAACATTGTGATAAAAATCTATATGTATTCTTCACCAAGCATGAATATTTAATTCTTGATAAGAAATTTTCAATTTTATTTAAAGGTGTTAGACACAATGATGTTTGTGTGATTTTTTTTGATATCTTTGTAAGAACAATGTAAAATGTCTAACCGCCTCCATAGATGATCCTTGGCTTTGGCATAGAAGGCTTTGTCATTTCAACATAGATTTAATTGAAAATCTTGCTAAAATGAGTTGGTAAGAGGTTTGCCAAAACAAAAGTTTGTTAAAAACAAAATTTGTGATGCATGCCAATTTGGTAAACAAGTCAAAGTTTCATTTAAACCAAAAAAATTGTGTGTCTACTTCTAAACCTTTAGAATTATTGCATTTGGACTTGTTTTGTCCAACTCAACATGCTAGTCTTGGTGGTAGTAAATATGGTTTTTTAATTGAAGTCGGTGACTATTCTAGGTATACTTGGGTACTATTTCTTGTTCACAAAAATGAAGACTTTGAAAATTTTGTAAAATTGTTTTCCAAAATACAAAATTTGCTGAATTTGAAAATTGTTTGTTTGAGAAGTGATAATGGAGCCAAATTTAAATTCGGAGGTTTTCCCAAATTTTGTGATCACAGCGGTATTTCGAATGAATTTTTGTTTCTTAGAGTACCTCAACAAAATGGTGTTGTTCAAAAAAAAAAAATAGAACACTTCAAGAGGCCGCTAGAACCATGATTAGTGAGTGTGATTTACCAAAATATTTTTGGGCCGAAGCCGTTAAAACTGTTTGTTATGTTATGAATCAGTTCTTTTGAGACCAATTTTAAACAAAACTTCTTATGAACTCTTATTTTGCAACAAAAAAAAAAAACCGTTGTGAGCTATTTTAAAGTCTTCGGTTGTAAATCCTTTATTTCAAAAATCAAAGAAAATCTTAGAAAATTTGAAAAAAAAAAATTGGATCTCATAAAGGAATGTTCTTAGGATATTCTAGTGGCAAGAAAGGATACCGGGTATATAATAGAATAACTCTTTTAACTGAAGAAGTTGTGCATGTTACGTTTGATGAGGCTAATGATATTATTTCAAAGAATGTTTGTGAAGATTGTAGGTATACAAAAGGAACTTGAGAAGTTCACTATACATGAAGAACGTCAAGAGACCAAGACAAGCAATGAGGATGACACTCATCACTTGGATGAAGAAGGAGAAAAGAATGAAGATTCTCCAAAAGATCTTCCAAGAGCATAGAGATTTCTCTCAAGCCACCCTCAAGAGTTGATCATAGGTCATCCATCCGACGGGATAAAATCTCGTTCTCATAAACCTTTGAATAATAATTGTGCCTTACTTTCTCACATTGAACCTAAACATGTGGATGATGCATTAAATGACGAATATTGGGTTTTTTCTATGCAAGAAGAACTTAGCAAATTTGAGAAAAACAATGTGTGGACCTTGATTGAAAAGAGACCCTCAACTCATCCTGTGATAGGAACAAAATGAGTTTTTAGAAACAAATTAAATGATAAAGGTGAGATTATTAGAAATAAAGATAGACTTGTTGCAAAGGGTTATGCTCAAGAAGAAGGAATTGACTTTGATGAAACCTTTGCACCCGTTGCTCGTTAGAATCTATTCGTATGTTTCTTGCATATGCATGATTTAGCAATTTCAAATTATTTCAAATAGATGTCAAAAGTGCATTTTTAAATGGCTTCATTGATCAAGAAGTTTTTGCTGAACAACCCCCTGGTTTTGAAAACAAAGATTTTCCGAATCCTGTTTTCAAACTTTCAAAAGTTATATATGGATTGAAACAAGCTCCCAGGGCTTGGTATGAAATACTAAGTGGCTTTGTGATTGAAAATGGTTTTAAAAGAGGTGTTGTTGATACCACTTCCTTTACCAAAACTAATCTTAATGGTTTGTTGATTGTTCATATATATGTTGATGATATTATATTTGGAGAAAGTCACTAATGAAAGTTTGTGCAAAGAATTCTCATGCGCAAAAGGTAGTTGAAATGAGTATGATGGGAGAATTACAAATCTTCCTTGGACTTCAACTTCACCAAACAAAAGAAGGAATGTTTATTACACAAATCAATTACACAAAGGAGAAACTCAAATGCTTTGGGATGGAAGATTACAAACAAGTCGGAACACCAATGTGTACTTCAACCAAACTTGAAAAAGATGAAGAAGGTAATAGTGTTGATGAAAAACACCATAGAGGTATGATCGGAAGCCTACTTTATTTGACATCTAGTAGACCAGGTTTGTTGTTTGTTTTGTGCTAGATTTCAATCCTGTCCTAAAGAATCACATTTAATTATGGTAAAAAGAATTTTTAGATACATAAAGGAGATGATGGAATTTGGCCTTTGGTATCTTAAATCCACCAATTTTGATTTAATTAGTTTTTTCGATGCCGACTTTGCTGGTTGTAAAATTGATAGCAAAAGTACTAGTGGTATCTAGTGTCACTTTTTGGGTAATTTCTTGGTGTCCTAGTTTAGCAACAAGCAAAATTCTATTTCTTTATCTACGGCAGATGCCGAATATATTGCTGCTGGAAATTGTTGTGCCCAACTTCTTTGGATAAAGCATACTTTAAAAGATTTTGGTGCTATTTTTTATTGTGTACCTATAAGATGCAATAATACTAGTGCAATTAATCTCACTAAAAATCCTATCTTATATTCTAGAACCAAACACATTGATGTCAAGCATCACTTTATTAGAGATCTTGTGTGCAAAAAGGAAATTTGTGTTGAATTTGTGTGTACAAAAGATCAACTAGTTGATATTTTTACTAAACCTTTGCCTTTAGATCATTTTGAATTTTTAGAACTCGTTTGGCATTATTAATTTCAAAATTTTATGAATTATGCTTTCGAACAAAAATACGCGTCCTAAGGTACCTGCTCATTCGGACGAACATGAATGTCCGAACCCCTAACTTTTGCCACAGACGCTTCCAACATCGTCCAAACTTTACCTCTCACTCGTCAAACTCTTTGGAAATTCTTACGGACGATTATCACCATCCAACATTCTTTCGGACCACAGCATAGCGTAGCGACCGTTCTTTCTTTTGTGATCAGACACAAGATCGGACGTATACCAATAGTTCCGACGTCCGAATGATTGTTCTACTCATTTAAATCCCTTCATTTTCCCCTTATCGGATACACCATTCCCATCGAACCCTTGCTCTAGCAATTTGAGAGTCCCACTTCCAATTCCTTCAATTCATCTCTTTTCCTCAGAAATTTCTCGAGGAATCTCTCTTCCCTACTCCTCACCCATCTCAATTAAAACTTTTTTCAACATTTTAACAACACATTCTTTAGAATTTCTTAAAAATCACTTACTTTCACTTTTTCTCTTCTCCACCTTCCTCTTCAAATCAAGATGGTACAATCACATGGAGGTTCTTCAACAGCCACAAGAGGGAAGAAATCAAAGGGAAAAGCTCTCGTGCAAGGTCAAACATCATCAAATCCTCAACCCATTTCTAATCCTTCTCTGCCAAAATTCATTTATGCCACGGCATCAAATAGGTACACTTCCCTGCTTAGCGAATCCATAATTGTTCAACATCTTGTTTCTCAAAGCTTATTTGATGAATTGAATTTACCTCTTATCAAGGAATGCTTTGAAAAATAAAGTTGGGGAAATTTAATGCACCTAGATTTATCTATCTATCACAATATGGTGCTGCAATTCATTGCTAATCATAGGAAAGGTTCGATTGTTCGAACCTTAGTTTCCCGTGTCAATAACATTAACCTTGAAATTTCTTCCAATGTCATTAATTCAATCTTTGAGTGTGAAGTTCCTTCTCCTGATGAAATTTCTTATTTTTTCTCTTTGGACAAATGGCCTGCTATAGATACTTGTTTTGATATAGAAGAGGTCAAACAAATTTTCAATGTCAATTTTAAACATGCTTCGGAAGCCAAAACTACTCTACTTAGTCCTGAGCTATCTAGCAACATTTTATACTCTTTAGTTGCCAATTTGCTACTGCTTACTAATGGGCATTGCACTGAACCAAGCAAAATGCAACTGTACTTATTTTATTGTGTCTATAAAGGCATCAAACAAGATTTTGATTATCTATTTTGCTCCTTTTTGATTGATATACTATAAGAGACAGTAACATTCCTTTTGGAAAATTTCTAACCAAAGTTTTCGATCACTTTGACATCCCCATTTTTGGCAAAAAACAATACCCTCCTTATTTCAACAAAGCTTATATTGAACGAAATGGTTTGCTTTTTTTAATGATTAATGGTTTACAAAGGCTGCATATGAACTCGAAAAGTCTAAAACACATGCTTCCATTTTCGGTCTTGCACTATCTCACTCTCCTCCTCCTCCTCAACCCTCCTTTTTCACACCTCGTCTATCCCATGACCCCTACATTCCATCTTCAAAACCATTGCTTTCCCATCTATGCACACTTGTTACCTCTCTGAGAAATCAAATGAGCTCATTTCAATGTCAAGTTTAATACACCGTACCTTTAGGAAGTTAAAAGGCTAGAGACAAAACAAACTATCCTTCAAGAAGTACTCAATCTAGGAATGTCTGCCTCAGCTCAGGTTCAATTTACCAATATCCAGTCCTAAAACATTCTCGAGTCCTCCTCCAACAGCGATGACAACGATATTAAATATGGTGATCATTCCAATCCTGAGCCCGAAGATCGTGAGGATCTAGTTGGCACAACAAATCCTGACAAATCCACCGCTTGTAGCGTTGATGTTGATGATGACAAAGATGTTGATGACGCATTCAACTATATCATGCAACACCATGATTCTAAAGACTTGAGTGTACAAGACAGTGAGGCTATATAGGATGACGCACCGGCCAAAAAGCACAAACGTGAGGAACCCTCCAAGAAGAATGATTCAGCTTCCACCCCTTAGTTTCTCCTTCATTCCTTGTATTACTGTACATATACATTTGTTGCACTCGGCTGTAGTTGACTATTTTTTGCAATTGGTTGTAGTTGACTACATTATAGTTTGCTTACTGAACTTGGTTGCCATTACTGTGATTGTTCACTATTCTAGTTTTTTGTTTTATGAATATTTTTACCTTTATTGTGGCTTGCGTAAGGGGAGCATCCTCTTAAGGGGAGCTTATTTTGCATTATTGATGACAAAAAAAGGAAGAAAGTTGGCTATTTGAGTGTTTATAACTAATTGTGTGATCATGGTTGTTTGATTTGCCTTGTGATTTGTCATCATCAAAAAAGGGAAGATTGATAACCAAAAACCTTGATTTTGATGATGACAAATGTAATCTAACAATCCTAACTTGAGCTGTGCACGAATTCTAGTTTATTTGTTCTTAGCAGAGTTTCTGGATGAAGTACATAGTCCGAACAGCACTATGTCTCTCAAACGCACAAGTTCGTCCGAATGAGATTACTAAGGACACAATGCACAGTTCAAACGATCAGGAAAGAAGCAAGGTTTTGGAGCACCTACAATGGATGCATAAGCTCATCCAAATCAATTTATCTCGGATGTGAATTCACCGTTCGAAAGGTCAGGCAGAGGCAAGATTTTGAGGCACCTACAACAGACGCATCTAACTGTCCGAAGAAAATTATATCGGACGAGGCTATCTGTCTGAAAGAAAAGCATCCCTGGTTAAGCACCAAACCTTTCGGACACACAACACCAACCAATGACTAAACTCATCAACATACCTAGTTCAGACGAAGGAACGGACACAATTTTGGCCGTCCGAACGACATCCTCAACTCCTTGATATTTTTGATCGGACGATTGTTCGGACGCTTAATAATAACCTCGGATGTCCGAAACCAATAACGGCTACTTTTTTTAGTTTTTATTAGCTAGCCGTTAGGAGGTGGTTGGGAGTTGATTTATTGCACCAATAAATACAACCTTTCTGTATTATGTTTTATCTACTTACACATTGAATACAAGCAAAAACAAAGGCAATTTGAGTGCAAATTATCTCTTTAGTGATATTGTATTAATGTGTACTTAAGAGTGCTATTAAAAAATAGTTGAGTGGAGTTATAATTGTACAAAAGTGAGGTTTGGTGTAAAATCCTTGGCTCAACTAAAGAGAAGTAGTGTGAGCAAGGGTGATCTTACTTTGTGTACACTTGAGATTATTGGCTCACCAAATTTGAAAGAGAATCTTAGTAGATTACTACACCAAGCTAGTGATGCCTTCTTTAACACATCTAGTTATAATTCAATGAACACCTAAATCCTATTACTAACTAGATGGCATCCCGCAAGTATACAGTTGTCAACTAGTAGCAAAGGGAAGTAGGGATAGTTCTCACAAGGATTGTCGATTGCAATTACCAAGGTTTAAGGGTATTTGTGTAGTTAAGCTAAATCAATTGGTAGATGATAGAACTATTCTAATAAGAGCTATAATTTGAATCCTAACCTAATTTAATCTAATTAAAACTAAAATTTAGAACAAGAGAATCAATCAACTAAAAAGACTAAAGAAGAAAGAAAAATTTATTACCAAAAGCATTCATTTCTAGGAAAAGTAAAAATGAGATAAAGATAAACTAGGGAATTAAATATTTTTGGATTTTTTTATTATAATTAAGGAAACCCACTAAAAATTAACTAAAAATTAAAGTTAGGAATTGAAAATTTTTAAATAGAAAGCAGGAAATTGAAAAGAACCCTAATTTTCCTACAAACCTTAATTTGAAAGTAAAGAGGTTTTCACAAAAATGGATAAGAAAGCAATTAAAAATTATATCTACTTTAAACTTGCAAAGAACCCACTACGATTATCTAATAAAAATTTAAACTTGACAAGAATTTTAAAGAAGATCTAAGATAAAAGTTAAGAGAAATATCTATTAGAAAAAGTAACTTGTAGTTTAAGCTATCCTAATCTATCTAGAACTATCTAAAGCTCTGTACTTTAATACTATCTAACACTTTCCACTCTAAAACTAATTCTACTTAGCTTAAATAGTGCAGCATTATACAAGGCAAAATCAGGGTTTTTGGGTTGGAAATTTACAAAACTGATTTTCCCTTAAAACTTAGCATTTAGCGAGTCGAGATCGCGGTCTGGAACATTTGAGACCGCGATCTCGACTCTAAAATAGTAAAGCTAATTCCCGAGTCAAGATCGCAGTCTGGAACAGTCGAGATCGCGGATGGAACAGTCGAGACTATAAGATCTCGACTCTCCTTCCAACAATCTTCATTTCATCCATTTTGCAATTTGGTCCTTGAGCTTTGTTCTTTCCAGCTTCTAACCTTTAATTTTTAAGCTGCATAATATTAACACCATTAAGCACTTAATTAAACTAAAAATTTAATACAAAATTATCATAATTAATTCATAAACGAAAATACAAATACATATGAAAGAAATTAACTAAATGCTTCAATTACTTATCTAATTTTGGAATTTAAGCTATCAAAATGCTATAATTTAGAGAAAAATAACTCTAGTTTACTAGAGTTATCAGCTAGCCAGCTTGGATGTGTTGTTTGTTTAATCTCTCTCTTAATTTATTCTATTCAGTCATTAAACTTAATTGTTTATATTTTTATCATCTTATTTGTTAAGTGCAAGAAATTTGAATTGAGCATTATTTGCAATTTAATTTTAAGAAACCTAATTCACTCCTCCTCTTAGGTTGCTTTGGGACTAACACTCTCTGTATAGATAATGCCTCTATATCTTTAAAGCAAATACTATATGTGCCAATTCCAAATCATGTGTAGGATAATTTTTCTCATACGGCTTTAATTGCCTCAATGCATATGCTATAACCTCCCTATTTTGCATTAGTACACATCCTAGACCATTCTTTGACGCATTGCTATAGATCACAAAACCTACACTTCCAAGTGGTAAGGTAAGAATTGGTGTAGAAACTAAAATTTTCTTTAACTCTTGAAAACTTGATTAGATGCTCATATAAACTTTGCTCTTTTGTGAGTCAACTTACTTAGGGGTATGGCAATCCTAGAGAATTCTTTTACAAACTTATGATATTATCCAGCCAATCCTCAAAAACTTCTCACTTCTGTTTAGGCCACATTCTTAGGTCTTGGCCATTCCACTATGGTCTCGATCTTTGTTAGGTCCACGACACTTGTTTCTCTGAAATTACATGTCGTAAGCAAGTCACACTTTTCAACCAAAATTCACACTTACTAAATTTAGCATATAACTTCTATTTCCAAAGGATGTCAATTACTTCCTTTAAGTTCTCAACGTGCACTTCTTCGCTCCGGGAGTATACCAGAATGTCATCAACAAAAACTACCACAAAATAGTCTTGTTGTGCTTTGAATACTTGATTTATCACGTCCATAAAAATGGTAGGTGCATTAAATAATCCAAATGGCATAACAAAAAACTTGTCATATCCATAACATGTCCTAAAAGCACTTTTTGGTACATCACCTTCATTAGTTTTCAATTGGTGATAACTAGACCATAGATCAATCTTTGAGAATACTTTCACACCTTTGAGTTGGTCAAACAAGTCATCAATACGGGGAAGGGATACTCGTTCTTTATAGTAATCTTATTTACAGACTGTTCTCTATAATCAATACACAACCTTAAACTTCCATCTTTCTTTTTGACAAAGTGAACTAGTGCACTTTATGGTGATACACTTGGCCTTATGAACTTCTTATCTAACAGTTATTGGAATTGTTCTTTTAAATCCTTTAATATGGCAGGGGCCATTCTATAAGATGCCTTTGATATGGGTTCCACTCTGGGAATCAGTTTTATCTCAAATTCTACTTTCCTATCAGGGGGTATACCAGGTAGTTCCTCAAGAAATACATTATGATAATCCTTGGCCACAAGTATATTTTTCAATGTTTTTTATTCTTTCTCAATGTCTATGACATAGGCCAAATATCCCTCACATAATTTCCTTAAATCCTTACTAGCGTGCATCACGAATATAATAGGTTTCTTGTATCTCTTATATCTCTCCTAGTTACCTTGGTATACTATAAGTTCATAATTGTGCTATATCTTATTTGTCATCTACCACAATTTTATGTATTGTAAGCAAGATATGAGTTATTCTTGATTGAGCTTAATTTGGTTATTCTTAGTTTTTGTAGGGTTAAAGTGAAAAAGAGTTAAAAAGATGGAAAAGATGAAAGGAAATGCTAAGGGCAGAACGTGCACGACTATGAAGCCATTCTGGGCATTGTTTTGTATTTTAAGTGTAACTTTTGAGTCCAAACTCCAATCGATGTGATTCAAGATGCGTTGGAAAGCTAAGAGAGAGAGTTACAATTTCGTGTTTACACTTTTCCAAATTCCAAAAACATCAGGGTCAAAATTGAAGCCAAAGGTGAAGTGCAGCATTAAACTCAGCGCACATGTCTTGGGGTTGGGTAGCACATGTGCGCTGAGTCCAGAAGGAAAAATTTCAGAACATGTTCAAGTGCACATGCATGCAGATTAGGCAGCACATGTGCACTCAAAACAGTGAAGTAGCGCTATTTTTTAACTCTCCGCCAATTTCTTTGCCCGATTGGACTCTTTTTCATACGATTCACATTCTTATCCTTAGACAAGGATTCTAGACCCTAGTATGCATTATAAATACCCCATGCTAGGTGATTAGAAGGGAGTCGACACTTTATTTTCTCTTTTTAGCTAGGGTTTTCAACAGAGAAAATTTTTGGTTATTTTTTCATGGCACTTTGTGCCTAAACCCTTTTTCTTGATTAAGGAATTTAAGCCATGGTCAATTCTATTATGTTGTCAGACTCTTTGTTCTTGAATTTATTCACTTTTTATATCAAGTATTGATTATTTTTCTGTGATTAATTTGATGATTGTTCTTTTTAACTTGTTATTGGTACAGAATAATTAAATTATTAGAATTAGTCTACTGTTAGATTTTTTTAACCAAGTGTGCTTAATTCAATCTGTGGAGCAACTAAGTTTGATAATTACTCGATTAGTAATATTGAATTTAGGAAAAATAATCAATTAATTGGCGTAACCGTGTGTGTTTATGTTTAATTAGCCTAATTTTTCTTGTTAATTTTAATACTTCTATTAATTAATCTTTGGCATGTGTCTGGGATTAAATTAATAGTTAGGGTTAATTGGATCACGTGTTGAAAATTAACCAACTTTAGAAAGAAATAAGAATCAACTTTGAATTGGAATTTAGGTTAATTCTCAAATTAGTGCTTGGTATGGAAATTGAATTATCTTTGGTGTCAAGGATTGTCTTGGTAGATATGACCAAAACCAAAATTCTTCTTAAATTGAGTTCCTCTAATTTATTTTGTTGTTTTAGTTTTTAGTTTAAAAGTATTCTAATCCCTTTTTTGTTTAGCACAAGAATAAACTCCCGTTCTCTGTGGATGACCTGTACTTACCACTACTACATTATTATTGAGAATTGTTAATTTTGGGCACCTACGACATCTCTGACCAAAAATTTTGGCGCCGTTGCCAGGGAACGGTTTGAATTATTTTAGTGCTATTTATTTCAGTTTTTCTTTTCTTTCATTTTATTATTATTCTTTCACTAATTGTATATGCTAGTGAAGCGATCTGTTGGACAAGTTAAATTTCAATTTTATGATTCGAAAATATAGGGAAAACTACACAAATTAGGGAAAGAATTAAAGGAACGCCAGTGAGGGAAAGATCAATTGCTCAATTTCATCTTTACTGGTGACAAGGAACAACACGAAGAGGCAAACAGGGTGCAAAGAACTCTAAGACAATTAACAGGGCCCACCTCAAAACAACAACCTTTGTGCATTACATATCTTGAACTAGATGCAAATGTTACATTTGAATTAAAATCTAGACTAATCCATCTATTACCTTCCTTTCATGGATTACCAGGTGAAGATCCAAATAATCATCTTAAAGAGCTTCACGTAGTTTGCACAAGTATGAGACCCATTGGAGTGTCAGAGGAGCATATTAAATTGAAAGCATTTCCTTTCTCGCTTAAGGATGAAGCAAAAGATTGGCGGTTTGATTTACCTTCAACCAGCATTTCAACCTGCGAGCAGATGAATAGATTATTCTTGCCAAAATGTTTTCCAGCCTCTCGGATTGCAAATATCCGAAAAGAGTCTTAATTTGTGGCACAAGGCAGTTCAATAATGAGTCCTTGTATGAGTATTAGGAGAGCTTCAAGAAACTATGTGCAAGCTGTGCAAATCATTAAATAAGTGACTCTCTATTAATTCAATATTTTAATGAAGGTTTGCTGCCAAATGAAAGGAATATGGTCGACGCCGCAAGTGGACGGGCGTTAGATAATTTGACCATCGCGTTATCAAACTATCATCAATCCAAAGGAAAAAGACAGTGCAATTGTGTTGAGGAGTGGTAGGGAGGTTGAGGTGCAACGCAAAATGGTTCCTGGTGCAATTGTGTTGAGGAGTGGTAGGCAGGTTGAGGTGCAACACAAAATGGTTCCTGAACATGTTAAGCCCGAAGAAGAATGAGGCCAAGGCTGAAAAGGGTTGTTCCAAGCAAAAAGGAAGAAAGTGGCGGTGAAAAAGAAAGTGTTCCTGTGAGGCCAGAATATAAACCCGGACCCCCATTTCCCGAAGCATTGTAGGAGTTTTCAAAGAAGGTATTATGCATGTTTATCCCGACAAAGAGTTATATGAAACTTTTCATAAATGCAAGGTAAATATCCCTTTTTTAGATGCTATTAAACAAATACCTAGCTATGCTAAGTTTTTGAAGGAATTGTGTTCTGATAAAAGAAAGCAAAAAGAGAAGAAAGTTAGAAAGGTAAAGGTTGGGAGTAATGTACCTTCCATCATTCAAAAATCGCTACCTGAAAAATGTAAGACCCAGGTATGTTTTCTGTTCTGTGTAAAATAGGAAATACACAATTTGAAAAAGCCATGCTAGACATAGGTGCATCTATTAATGTAACGCCATATCCTATTTATGATGTATTAAAACTTGGACCATTAAATAGACTGGTATGGTAATTTAGCTGGCTGATAGATCTTTAGCCTATTCTAAGGGAATTGTAGAGGCTATCTTAGTTCAAGAGGGAAGTCTCATTTTTCTGGCTGATTTTTATGTTCTAGAAATGGAGCAAGGTGACTTTAGTGCTCCTATTTTATTAGGAAGACCATTTCTGACAGCTATTTCTCAAACTAAGATAGATGTTCTTAATGGCACTTTTAGTATGGAATTTGGTGACACAAGTGTTAAGTTTAGCATTTATGATGATGTTGAGTTGTTTGACCATACTAAATTTGTTTCTGTAATCGATATGATTACGCCTCTAATATAGGAAATTCATGGACATGCCAACAATAAGGAGGTAGACGTGAACCATAAAGAACATCTTGAGGGAAAGAATAAAAACTTGTCGCAGCAAACAAGTAATAGAGGTGCTAATACTTTACCACTTTCTAACGAGAAGTTGATGCTATCTGTTGTGCAGGGCACAATTCCGAATTTTAACTGCCTTCTTGGTCACCTTAAATACTTATTTTTGAAAGATAAGTAGAAGGTGATCATCTCAAATCAACTTAGCAATCCACAAGAAGAGAAACTTTGGATCCTGAAGGAACAAAGGAGATTGAATCCATTATTTAGGAGAACATTGAAATAGAAGATCCTTGGACTCCTCAACATGGGTAGTTAATTGAATTGAAAAAGCATCAAGTCGAGCCAATGAAAGTAAACAAAGGCTCTGCATGGGAGGCAACCCATATCCATTTAATTTCTGTTTCATTTATTTCATTTTTCAACTTTATTTTTGCTATTTTACTTTTAGGGTTAGCGTAGTCTTATTATGTTGTTTGTGCGGGAAATCGACTTCATTTATAAGCTAAACTATTAAAATGGTCTTTTGAAGACTTTGTGTGTTATGTGGTTGATTTAGAGTAGAAAATTTATTCTTTAAGGGTTGTTCTATTCTTTAAAAAAAAAACAAGAAAATATGAATTTTTGTTTCTACTTCTCGTGCACATGCACGCTGCATTTGCTCGCGCATGTGCGCAGGTCGATCCTGAAAACTTTACTTCTGCCTCACACACACATGCATGCTATAAGCCTCGTGCATGTATGCAAGGCAGAATGGCAACCTGAACTTTCTGCTTCGTACTCACATCCGCAATGAACTTGTAGCGCATGTGCGCGCGATACTCTACCTATAAGGGTCAAAACCCTTCTTCACAAGCATAACACACGAATACTTGTACATCTTTGTTTCCAATTTCTCTAAACCCCCAAAATCCCCCACTACTATATCTTCCTCAAATAGCTCCAACTTCATCAAATTCACATTCAAAACCTTCTTTTTCAAAGGAAAATTACATCAAGGTATGAATTTCATTCTCTTTCTTTAATTTTTCCTTTATGGGTTTCAATGGATTACCAAAATTTTGATTTTTTATGCTTTGATTGATTAAATCTGTTATTGATTGAACTTTAAACTTGTGAGTGAAGTGATTTATGTTTGGATTGTTGATTGAGGAGTGAATTCATTCTAATTATATACACAAAAATTTTCTCTTCATCTATGCGTACCATGTGATCGATAAATTGTCTCAAAGAATAAAAATATTAAAACACAAGGCATTGGTGCATGATTTTAATTTCTAGAATGTTAATTATGCCATGTGATATCTTTTTGGTTAATTGTCATGCATAGGAATGTTCTTGGAATGTATATAAGCCTTAGTTTTAGGCATTATTTTGTTTTGAATTTCATGTGTATTCCAGGGCTTATGAATTGGGAAGTGGACTTTTATTTAAGTGTAGGGTATCAAAGTTATTTGTTTGGGAGTCGTGAGATTCTTATTTATGTTTTGTAGGAATGAGAAGTATGAGCAAAAAAACAACTACAGGCAAGAGTGCCGGAGCATCCTCATCATCCGAGTCTCAACAGCCTAGGGTAGTTGGGGGTGTGAGATTTTTAACTACAACAGCCCAATAAAAATATGATAATGATATCTCTTAATGGGTTGTAATCAAAGAAAGAGGCATTCAAGCTCCATTGGCAGGGGTGCCTGAGATCAAGTTAACCATTCTCAATCGTGGATAAGATCTCTTCACTTCAACTCCTATTGATGCAGCCATCTTGGTGGTGCGTGAACTTTATGCAAATTTTTACCCATTACAACGACAACAAGGTATATGTAAGGGGAAAATCGATGTGGATGTCTCTGCCAATAAGATTAATAGAGTTTTGGAGGTCAAATGGACACGTAATGATGAAATTCTAGATACCCGACATGCCAACATGAAGTTACAAGAAATCTCAAGTATTCTTTGTGATGGGGATGTTGAATGGACATATACGGTGGATGGTAACGTGGCTCGGCATTTCAATGCTAATACACATAATCCAACCTGGTTTGTATGGTTTAAGTTTCTTTGTGCTCGCCTCCTTCCGGTTAATCATCTTGCACAAGTCATTATGGAGAGAGCAAAGCTCTTGTATTGCATTGCTATCGGGAAATCTATAGGTGTTGGTCAGCTTATATGCTAGTAGATTTTCTATTCCACTACCAATAAGCAACCTAGCTTATTGTTTCCCCATTTGATTACTGCTTTACATTTGGAAAGCGGTGTTGTGATTGATCCTTCCGAGAAAAAACTGAAGCTCGAAAAATTAATTGTAATAGAAGGTATAAGAGCTCCAATTAGACGCAGTAACTCGGTCCCATCCTCTACATTACACTCAAATAAGACTGCTAATTTTGAATGAGCCTGAAAAAAATTTCTTAGCTTACTTTCCCCATTTTCTGCATAATAAATCTTTAATTGAACCATGCATGAATGAGTAGTTGGTGTTAATATTTTCCATTCATGATTTTCAAGACTTTTGAGCACTAAACCAAACATTAATTGTTGATTTGGGATATTTAGAGAAATTTATGTAGACTCAATTATATTGCATCCTAAAAACTCACTTTATTACATTTTCGAAACTAATTCTTAGATGACCTGGTTTAGTTCGAAAATGAGGGTAGTGCCTTTTTCGTTTGTTGAGCCTTTCTAGCCAACCATTTTAATTATTTACTTCTAAGTACCTTGTTTGAGACTTATTCTTGTGAAGAGAAACACCATTTACCTTATTTCACTTAAATCAATTTACCTACCCGTATTGAGTTTAATGTTTCTTTTCATTGTTTTATCCTAAATTTTTCCTTTAAGAGCTTCCATTAGTTATGGTGCACATTATATATTAAGGGGATATAAGGGTGGAAGTTTGTGAAAAGTAGGTGGTGTACATTTATGGAGCAAAATGGGGTATTGGAAAAATTGTTGAAGAGAAAAATAATAATGGAAGTTTTTATATTTATAGCTAGTGCCTATAACTGGTACATGTATTTGCAGGTAGTGTCCATCACTGGTATCTGCGTGTTTATATGTTGTGGGTAGTACCTATCACTAGTACCCATACTGTGAGTAGAAATAAAAAATAAAATAATGATGTGATGTATATATGTCCAAAAGAATGTTTGCATGTTTGGCTAATTTGAGAAAGGGGAACTTATATGATATTTAGTTGCTTGGAATTTTTTATGGGTATTTGTTAATCAAGTCTGGGGTTGTGGATATATGAGATTTCGCAAGTGAAGAAAATTTTTGTTTTAATGTGTGGCCACCACTACTATAAAGCTCTTGTTCTTATTTGTTATGCCCTCTCCCTTCCTTGGCTGACAAATATATACCTAACCTATAGTTTGAGCTAAAAGTCCTACCTAATTTAAATAGAATCAGCTATCTAGATTAGTGGAAGGGTGTAAGAAGAGTGAACTATAGCGTGTTTAGAAAAATTTTGATGGTCTTCATGATTTAATCTAGATATTTTCAAATCTATATTTTTGAATGGCTATACACACATACACGCGAATTTCATGTTTTGGTTTTTATTAGCGTTTGAGCTAGTGGATTCTCAGTCTACTCTGATTGATGAATTCATTATTGATTATTTATGTGGATATTTGAAGGAATATGTTGAGTGAAATTTTGTTTTGCTTAAAGGTTTTAATTTTATGTTTGCTTGAGGATGATAAAAAGGTAAGTATGGGGTAATTTGATAAGTTCATAATTATGCTATATCTTATATTTCATTTACCAAGTTTTTATCTATTGTAAGAAAGATTTGAGTTATTATTGAGCTTAATTTGGTTATTCTTAGTTTTTGTAGGGTTAAAATGAAAAGGAGCTGAATGTAATATCAAAGATGGAAAAGATGAAAGGAAATGCTTAGGGCGGAACATGCACGAGTATGAAGCCATTCTGGACACTGTTTTGTATTTTAAGAGTAACTTTCAATTCCAAGCTTCAATCGATGTGATTCAAGGCGTGTTGGAAAGCTAAGAGAAAGAGCTACAATTTCGTGTATTACACTTTTCCAAATTCCACAAACATAAGGGTAAAAATTGAAGCCAAATGTGAAGTTCAGCATTAAACTTAGCACACATGCGCAGGGGTTGTGCAGTGCTTGTGCGTTGAGTCCAAAAGGAAAAAATTTTGAACGTGTTCGCGTTCACATGCACGCAGAACAGGCAGTGCATCTGCACCCAAATTAGTGAAGTTACGTGAGTTTTTAATTCTTAGCCAATTTCTTCACCCGATTGGACTCTTTTTCATACGATTTCACATTCTTATCTTTAGACAAATATTGTAACCCTAGTATGCATTATAAATATCCCATGTAGGGTGATTCGAAGGGAGTCGACACCTTCACTTTATTTTCTCATTTTAGCTAGGGTTTTCAACAGATAAAATTCTTGGTTATTCTTTCATGACATTAAGTGTGTAAACCCTTTTTCTTGGTCGAGGGAATTGAAGCTATGGTCAATTCTACTATGTTGTCAGACTCTTTGTTCTTGAATTTATTCACTTTTTATATCAAATATTGATTATTTCTCTGCGATTAATTTTATGACTGTTCTTTTTAACTTGTTATTGCTACAAAATAATTAAGTTGTTGGAATTAGTCTACTGCTATATTGTTTTAACCGCATGTGCTTAATTCAATCTGTGAAGCAACTAAGTTTGATAATTTCTTTCTTAGTGTTATTGAAATTAGGAAAAATAATCAACTAATTGGCATAACCGCGTGTGTTTATGTTTAATTATCCTAATTGTTCTTGTTGATTTTAATGCTTCTATTAATTAATCTTTAGCATGTTTCTAGATTAAATTAATAGGTCAGGTTACTTTGATCGTGCGTCAAAAATTAACCAACTTGACACTATATAAAGAAATAAGAATCAACCTTCAATTGGAATTTGGGTTAATTCTTCAATTAGTACTTGGTATAGAAATTGAATTATCTTTGGTGACAAGGATTTTCATCGTGTATATGACCAAAACCAAGATTCTTCTTAAATTGAATTCCCTCCAATTTACTATATTGTTTTAGTTTTTAGTTTAAAAGTATTCAGAACCTCCTTTTTCATTTAGCACAAGAATAAACTCCATTCTCTGTGAGACGACCTGTACTCACCACTACTACATTATTATTGAGAATTGTTAATTTTTGGTGCATACGACAACACTGACCACTATCACTTTCTTGAGAAGGTCAGACAATATTACTCTTTTACTTCTACATTCAATTTGGGCATGGTTCCTAGCCAGCCATCCCATTCCCAAAATAACGTCGAACATAGTGGGTTGAACCAAATTACTTTGGTCTCTCTATCCCCTACTTCTACAATGCAGTCATTCTATCTATTATGGGACACTAGGATCAAGTAACATTTCCCTCGAAGCGAGTACTCTATACGGTAAATCTAACCATTCAGGTTTAGCACTTAAAGCACTTGTAAACTTTCTAGCCACAAAGTACTGGCTTGCACCATGATCAAATAACATGAAAGTAAGTACAGATTTTAATAGGAGTGTACATGCGACAACGTCATCCAATCCTTCAGCGTCATATTCAGTCATTGTGTGAACTTTTGAGTTCACCCTAGGTCTTGTATCCATCGGCTTTGCAGGCTTCGCTCCTTCTGTCTTTACTTCATCGTAATCTATTATCCTATGCCACGTTTGTCCATATGTGAAACATCCATTGGTCTTGTAACTTCATTCACCGAAATGCCTCTTATGGCAAAACCAGCACTTAGGCTTTATCCACACTCCACTAGATCCAGGATGGGATAGTGGTCCTCTACTTTTCTTGATCACTGTCACCAAGCATCTAGTGGTATGATATCCCAACCTTATTGTTCCTTCAGCAGGACACGGGTTCTTACACTTATTTTGGTTTTCTTCCTCCAGTCTTTTTTTGTATTTCTTTGCTCTCAAACTAGCATTAAACAAGTCCTTATAAGTAGTGCATTCGAACTCAAAATCCTTGTTTGTATAGGATTGGATAAACCCCTTGTAGACTTAATCATATTTAGTTGTTCATTGGCCATTGTCTTGGGCAGAAATTGTCCAATGGTACTGAACTTGTTTGCATACTCCACCACAGACATTTTAGGTATTCGTTTTATTGATTCAAACTCCTCAATCTTCTAAATACGAATGGTAGATGGGAAAAAGAAATTCCACTCTTTATAGTTTCCTCAAGTGATTAGAGGTGACGAGGTAGGGAGAACAGTAGTCCACCACTTATCGGATTCTCCGACCAAAAATAGTTTAATAATGTCAACTTTTATCTCCAAGGGTACTAGCAACAAACTAAAATTATTCTCCACCTCACCCATCAACTTCTCTGCTTTCTCCTGGTCAGGTTGTCTATCAAAGTTAGGAACATGTACTACTTTAATTCTTCATCCTTTCATAGATAACAACAATTGTTTCAATAACAGCTTCCTATAATAAGAAACTCTTGTAGGAATACAACCTTGTAGAAATACCAACATGAAACATAATTTTGAAGGAAACATAGAAAGAAAATAAATGAAAGTTTTAAAAATTAACCAATCAAGCCAATCACTTGTTAAAACTCTGCTTCTCATTTTATGTTCAAAATTCAACTCTCAATTCCTAGCCAAAGATAGAAAGCAATTAGCAACAGATTAACTACTCAAATAGCAAATGCCGAGATTTTTTTTTTTTCAAAATCAAATTTGCAATAGATATTCACGTACCCCTTTGGTGTCACGCCCTAAGCCCGCACATGCTAGGCGCATGCCATTCGCTATACTCTTACTAGAGAAAACAAGGCTCACTACAATTAAATAATAATTAAGCAAAAATGTCACTCATAAATAGTCTTAATTGTGTGGAAACAAAGAAAAAAGAATAAAGTAAAACATCCTCAAAGTACTCTTTTCTAATGAGTTAAATCCATCTTGGAGCACGCAGGTTTACTTATCGAAAATCCTAAGTAAATTATATCATAAATTCATTCCAAACTCAACCTTAAGCTCATTGCTCATTCTCGTTCATCCAATCCTCATCTTTCACTACTAAATATTCCACTTCACTAACTGTATAAATTCTATAATAGTAGGGGAATGAGTGATAAATCGCCGAGAAGGTAGCAAGTACTTTCTGTCAGACTCTGCAATTACAATACATATGCTTTTTGTCATACATTTCATAAATCAATTACATTTCCATTTTCATAAGAGCATTTCATTTGTTTTATAAAACATAGACACATACATATTGTGACATTCTTGTCATATTTGGATTTGATGAGTCGTATATGTCTTAGTACTCAACATGATTGATTACTTTCAATCAACCTATATAACATATAACACAAAACACATAGTGCATTGACCTATTTATATAAATTATAATTCTTCATTAATTTTGAGTGCTCAGCCTAGGTGCATACCCCTACTAGGTAGGATGCTAAGGGATTGGACTAACTCATTCGACACAAATAAACCACTGTCTAACCATTGATTGTATCACTACTAATATATAGAGTTACCTCATGCTTTTCATATAACACATGCATCCAAACAATGCCACTTATACCTTTTGCATAACGGGAAAATCATAAAGTAACCAACATGGTCCATTTTCATAGTATAATATAACTTTCGAATCAAATTTTTGTGAACACTGCATAAAATCAGAGTATTCAAAAAATAATTAAAAAAGAAAATTTACAAAAAAATCTTAGAAACATAAAAGGTAAGAACCATCAATCTCATATGTCAAGAAGTCAACTATACTCAACTTGTACCTCTTCGAATGCTCCTAATAACAATTCATAAATTCCTTGTTCCAAATTACCTAATATAATCCTAGATATAAACCCAATTTATCCCTCTCTAAGCCATTCATACTTAGCCATAGAAACATGTCTTAAGTCTTAACCTATGGATTTTTAATAGCCTTACACTAAGCATCCATAAGCATAAAAGATTTTCCCTAACTTTACTAGGATTTTCTTGAGATGTTAGGGTCCTAAAAATAAATTTTGAAATTTTTTTTAAAACTCTCTTTGTAATTTTTGTAAAAGTATTAGGGTCACCAAACAATTTAGGAAACTTTGAAGGGCTTAAAGTAATTTCGAAAAGTCCTAGGAGTTAAACAAAAGCTTTAGAAAATTTTTTGGACATAAATGTAATTTTAAGCATTCCAGATCTAATTGGTCCTTCACATAATCATGTAGGTCAAATTCGAAACTAAAGAAGTATGTTTGGACATAATCAGTGCACCTTTTGAACCTTTCGGGCTAAATACAAATTTCACAAACACCAGGGACCTGTTTTGCAATAATATCAAAGAAAACCATCACCAACATCACTGTCGGTGGCTTCCTATCACCAGTCAACAATGGCTCTAGCCAGATACACCATTACCGGTCCAAGACTAGCTTGCATGCAAGCCTTGGTAAGGAGCTTTAAGCTCATGCCGTTCCTATGGTTGACGAGAAGACAAAGTCTTCCTCGATTTGGGCATTCAAGATTTTTTTTTTTTAACACACATTAAAATTTTAAAATACAATAGGAGAAATATTAAATAGTCTAAATATGAAAATAATTAATTCAAAACTAAAATAAAACACTTACTTGCTTCGATGCCTAAAGCCTTTGAGGAAATCCTCTATTTTTCTCCCAAGCTAGTAAAGTGATTATAAGTGTGTGTCAAGGGATGTTTATAGGAGTAGTCTAAGCTCAAGATTGGATTGAAATCCTACAATTCTAATAAAAATAAAACACTTAAATCTTTTCACAACCTAGAGTCCCAAAAAGGAATAGAATTGTATCTACTAACATAATTATCTTATAACATCTAATGCATAATTATGTTATTAATAGTATTTTTTCCTCCAAGAAACGGGTCTTCACACTTGGTGACTCGAACCCATTACCTAAATCATAGGAGAAGCTTTTTTCCGTTGTTTTAGCATTTGACTTACACTTCATTGTAGCATATGCCGAGACTTCAAATTCTTGGAAATCTCGCATTTGCACAATCGTCTTGTACAAGATATTTAACAATTGAAGCATGATGTTTTTTAGTTTTTTGTGCTTTTCTAAATGTATCAACAACTACTAAGCCATATAAAAACTTTAGAAGAGCCTGTAGAACAAATAATTTGATTTAGAGTTGTCATTTTAATTTGTTGCATGGAAGAATATGAAGCAACCTAATGACACATTGGGTGATCACCCAATAAAATAGTAATCCGTGTCATGTAACATGAGTAGTGACCCCATTAAGAACAATTACGTAACATTGTATACAAGCTAAAATATAAAGGCGATCGGGTAATGCCTAATTGGCTGACTGCCTCAGTCCGACCTACTACAGGTTGGGGGTTCTAACCATGAGGCTTGGAACTCTAGCTCTCGCCTAAATACTCACAATATCCACCATACTAGAGAAGGACAACAAAAGATATATGAAACAACAACTCAAGATAACTGATAAGTTCATAATTGTACTATATTTTATATGTCAATTACCACATTTTTATGTGTTGTAAGCAAGATTTGAGTTATTATTGACCTTAATTTGGTTATTCTCAGTTTTTGTAGGGTTACAGTGAAAAGAAGTTTAAAAGGGTGCAAAACGATGAAAGAAAATGCGTAGTATGAGACATGCACGAGTACGAAGTCATTCCAGACACCATTTTGTATTTCAGGTATAACTTTTGATCCTGAGCTCTGATTGAGGTGATTCAAGATGTATCGGGAAGATAAGAGATATATCTACAACTTTTATATTTTACACTTTCCCAAATAATAGAAGAATCAAGGTGAAAATCGAAAACGAAGGTGGAGCATAGTGGAGGAAGCCAGCGCACATACGCTGGAGCTGTGCAGCGCATGTGCGCTGCATCCAGAAGCTTCAATTCCAGAAGCAGCTCGTGCGAACATGTTCACTAAGGTCTCTGCACATGTGAATGGTTTAGAGGACAAAACATGCCTGGAACTTACTATCTCACGCACACATGAGCACTAGGACCTCAACGATGTGCGTGGAGAGCAGCAGTAACGTGTATGTGCGTTTTGTGATAGATTTCTTCGGCCGGTTGGACTCTTTTTCACCCGATTTCACGTTGTTATTTGTAGGCATTATTTGTAACCCTAAATACTCATTATAAATACCCCAAGTAGGGTGAAAAAAAGGGATTGACACTTTTATTTTCTTGTTGGCTAGGGTTTTAGCAGAAAATTTTTCTCTTTATTCTTTCATGGCACTTTGTGCCTAAACTCTTTTCTTGGTAGAGGGAATTGAATCCATGGTCAATTCTACAAAGTTGTGAGACTTCTTGTGCTTAAATTATTCACTTTTATCTCAAGTATTGATTATTTTTCTACGATTAAATTTATGATTATTGTTTTTAACTTAATATTGCTGCAGAATATTAATGTTATTAGAATTAGATATTGCTAGATTGTTTTAGCCGTGTGAATGCTGAATTCAATCTATGAAGAAACTAAATTTGATAATTACTGGATTTTTGTTGTTGAGTTTCGGGAAATTAATCATCTAATTGGCATAACCACGTGTGTTTATGTTTAATTAGCCTAATTATTCTTGTTGAGCTTAAGACTTCTATTAAATTAATCTTTGGCGCGTGTCTGCATTAAATTAATAGCTAGGGTTAATTGGATCGCGTGTTGAAAATTAACCAACTTTAGAAAGAAATAAGAATCAACTTTGAATTGGTATCCGTTCGGGCTAATTCTTCAATTAGTGCTTGATATAAATTGAATTATCTTGTGTGTCAATGATCGACTAGTGAAATTGCCATGGTGGATATGACCAAAATCAAGATCTTTCTTAATTGAATTATCTTCAATTATTTTATTGTTTTAGTTTTAGTTAAAAAGCATTCCAAACCCCCCTTGTTCCATTAGCATGAAATTAACCCTCGTTCTCCGTGGGACGAACTCGACTCACCACTACTACATTACGAGTTGTTCATTTTGGGTACTTACGATGGCATTAAAACTCGACAGTAACTTCACATTGCAATTCACACCAAAATTTTGGCGCCGTTGCAGGGGAATGGTTTGAATTATTTTGTGCTATTTATTTTAGTTTTTCCTTTTCTTTCTTTTTATTATTATTCTACCACTAATTGTATATGCCTGTGACCTGGTCTGCTGGACAAGTTGAATTTGAATTTGATCCAAAAATACTGAGAACTTTACGCAAATTGGGAAAAGAGATACGAGAATGGCAATTAGGGAAAGAAAATTTATTTAATTATATCTTTGCAAGTGAACAGGAACAAGAAGAACAATAGTAAGAGCCTAACATGGCGCAACGCACTTTGAGAGAATTAGCCACGCCCACTTTGAACCAACAACCCTATGCATTACTTATCCAGATTTAGATGCTAATGTCACATTTGAATTGAAATCTGGACTAATCCATTTATTACCTTCGTTTCATGGATTGCAAGGTGAAGATCGAAACAAGCATCTTAAAGAGTTCCATGTGGTTTGCACAATTTTGAGACCCACCGGGGTGTCAGAGGAGCATATCAAGTTAAAAGCATTTTTGTTCTCACTCAAGGATGAGGCGAAGGATTGGCTATTCAATTTGCCTTCGGGTAGTATCACAACTTGGGAGCAAATGATTAGGCTATTCTTGGCTAAGTACTTTCCAGCTTCTCGAACTTCAAATATTTGCAAGGAAATTTGTGGAATAAGGCAGTTCAATGAAGCATCCTTGTATGAGTATTGGGAATGTTTCAAGAAATTATGTGCAAGCTGTCCGCACCATCAGATAAGTGACTCCTTACTAATTCAATATTTTTATGAAGGGTTGTTGCCTAATGAAAGGAACATCGTCGACGCTGCAAGTGGAGGGGCGTTAGACAATTTGACCGTAGACGCTGCGCGTGAGCTTATATCAAATACGGTCGCTCGCTCTCAAAAGTTTGGGACACAACGCGATCAACCTCTCAAGCGTTTACATAAAGAGGTAAATATTTCTTCATTAGAACAAAATTGACTAGTTTAACCTCTTTTGTTCGATAGTTGGCTTCAGGTACCGCACCGATTGCACAACTATGTGGTATCTTCTCAAATGAGGGACACTCAACAGATATATGTCCCACATTACAAGATAAAGGTCAAGAGCAAGTAAACACAGCCAGAGGATTCCCAGGGTAGCCATGACAAAGTTATGATCCCTATTCGAACACGTACAACCCTGGATGGATGGATCATTCTAACTTGAGATATGGGAACCAAGCCCAAAATTAGCCTCAACAAAATCGGCAGAACTTCTAACCATACAGGCCGCCATTCGCTCAGAGACAACAATCAAATCTGAATAATCAATTGGGTAAGTCTTTAAAGGAACGGCTGGATATTTTAACTGAAAATACAATTCAATTCCAGCAAGATACAAAGGCCAGTATCCAACAATTGCAACAGCAGATGGGACAAATGGCTACAGCAATTAGCCGGTTGGAAGCGTATGCAAAGCTTTGGAAAGCTGCCTTCTAAAACTATCATCAACCCCAAGGAGAATGTGAGCGGAATTACATTAAGGAGCGGTAAAGAGATTGATGTGCAGCGAAAAATAGTTCCTGAACATATGGAGGCTGAGAAGAAGAAGACCACAGTCGAAAAAGAGGTTGAACCATGTGAGAAGAAAAGCAGCGGCAATGAAGATAAAAGTGTTCCTGTATGGCCTGAAGTTAAGCCCGAACCCCCATATCCCGAGGCATTGAAGGAGTTTTCGAAAGAGGATCCCGACAAAGAGCTATACGAGACTTTTCGTAAGTGCGAGGTAAATATTCCCTTATTAGATGCTATTAAACAAATACCTCGTTATGCTAAGTTTTTGAAGGAATTGTGTTTGCATAAACAAAAGCAAAAAGAGAAGAAAGTTAGAAAGGTAGAGGTGGGGAGAAATGTTTCGTCTATAATTCTAAAATCCCTACCCGAAAAGCGCAAAGACCCAGGTATGTTCTCTGTTCCTTTTAGTAAGATAGGCAATACACACTTGGAAAAAGCCATGCTGGATTTAGGTGCATCTATTAATGTAATGCCATATTTTGTGTATGATGCATTGAAAATTAGACCATTGAATAAAACTGGTATAGTAATTCAGCTGACTGATTGATCTTTGGCCTATCCTAAGGGAATCATAGAGGATATTCTAGTTCAAGTGGGAAGTCTAGTTTTTCCTGCAGATTTTTATGTATTAGAAATGGAACACGGTGATTCTAATGCTCCTATTTTGCTAGGAAGACCATTTCTAGCTACTTCCCAAACTAAGATAGATGTTCTTAAAGGCAATCTTGGAATTTGGAGATAAAATTGTTAACTTTAGCATTTATGATGATGTTGATCCATCTGACCATACTAAACTTGTTTCTGTAATTGATGTGCGTAAGCCTCTAGTATAAGAAATGCAAGACCATACGGATAATCATGACGTGGACACTAACCGTGAGGAACATCTCAAGGAAAAGAACATGGACTTCCGAAGTTGCACCAAACAAGTAATAAAAGTCCTAACGCCTTTACACTTTCTAACGAGAAATTAAAGTTATCTGTTACGCAGGGAACCATTCCAGATTATAATCGCCTTCCTAGTCATCTTAAATACATATGTTTGAAGGATAAGGAGAGGGTGATAATCTCAAGTCAACTTAGCAAGTCGCAAGAAGAGCAACTTGTTTGGGTCCTACAAGAGCAATGGAGAATGAATCCATCATTTTTTAGAATAGTGAAGCGGAAGATTCTTGGACTCCTCCACATGGGAGTTACCTAATTGATTGGTGAAGAGCATCAAGTCGAGCCAACGACGGTAAACAAAGGCGCTGCATGGGAGGCAACCCATGTCCATTTCAATTTTATTCTGTTATTTAATTTTTACAACTTTATTTTTACTTATTTTTATTTTAAGGATTTATATTTTAGTTTTGTTGTTAATTCAGAAATCAATTGCATTAAGAGGCTTAATTGATAAAAGAGATCTTTTATGGGGTTATGTTCTATGAGGGTCTTAGGAATGTAAAAAAAAAAAAAAAAATGTAAGTTTTATTCTGCCTTCAACGCACATGCGCGCTCTAGGTTCTGTGCATGTGCGCTGAACCACCTTTTTAAAATTAACCCTCTGCCTCTCGCACACATGCATGTTCAAATCTCTGCGCATGTGCGCGGAGTCGATAAACCATCAGAGTCTCTGCCTTGCACGCACATGCGCGCTAAAGAAGCTGCGCACGTGCGCGCGAGGAGATGAAAGGGAAGAACCGTTCCTTATTCCCTCATTCTTCACATTCCTCTTCTATTTCAACTTCCTCTCAAAACCCCAAAATCCCCCACTTTTAGTTCTTCAAAAACCACCCCAATTCCATCAATTTTACACCCGAATTTCTTCTTTTTTCAAGGACAATCAAATCAAGGTATGAATTTCTCTTTCTTTCTACAAAATTTTTATGGGTTTCAATTAATTTTCTAGAACATGTAAAGTCTTTTTATGCATTGGATTGATGTAATCTCATAGGGATTGATCCTAAAACATAAATGTGGTGTGATTTTTGTTGGGATTTTGATTGAGGATGGATTGCATGTTCATAATATACCCATAATTTTCCTCTTTCTTTATGCATGCCATGTGTTCGATAATATGCCCCAATGAATAAAAATGTTCAAACGCAAGGCATTGATGCATGAATTTAATTCCTAGGCAACTGATTATGCCATGTGAATTCTGTCTAATTGGTTTTCATGCATAGGAATGTTCATGCATTATATATAAGTCTTAGTTTTAGGCATTATTTTGTTTGAATTTTCATGTGTAATCTAAGACTTACGATTTGGGGGGATTGGGCTTTTATGTAAGTGTGGGGTGTTGTTTGTTTGTTTGGGAGTTATGATGCTTGTTTATGTTTTATAGGAATGGGAAGAGCAGCCAAGAAAATAGCCACAGGCAAGGGTACCAGAGAATCTTCATCATCCGGGGCTACACAATCAAGGGTTGGTGGCGGTTTACGTTTCTTAACACGGCGATTGCCAAACAAAAGTATGATGATGATATCTCTAAGCGGGCTGTAATAAAGGAAATGGGCATTCAAGTTCCATTAGCAGGAGTGCCAAAAATAAAGTTAACTATTCACAATCGTGGATGGGAGCTTTTCACTTCAATTCCCATCGATGTCGTCCTTCTGGTGGTGCGTGAGTTCTATTCTAACTTTGATCATTATAGCTCCACCAGGGTCTATGTACGGGGGAAGGAAGTGGATATCTCTACCACCAAAATCAATAGAATTTTGAAGGTCAATCGTGTTCGCAACGATGATTGGCCTAACACCCGTAATGCCAATGTAGAGCTTCAACAAATCTCTAGTGTCCTGTGTGACGGGGATGTGAATTGGACCTTTACAGCGGATGGCAGGGCGGCTCGGCATTTCCACGCAAATAAACTTAAGCCAGCATGGTTTATTTAGTTTAAATTCATTTGTGGCCGCGTTATATCGGTAAACCATCTTACCCATGTCACTATAGAACTATGGGGCTAAATTGCTATATTGCATTGCTACTGGGAAAGCCTTTGATGTGGGTCAGCTCATATATCAACAAATTTGTTACTCCGCTACTAGTAGGTAACCAGGATTGTGGTTTCCCCATCTGATTACGATACTATGCTTGGAAAGTGGGGTGCCGATTGAGCCTTCTGAAGAAAAATTGAGGCCAGGCCAAATGATTGCAATGCAAGGTCTACAGGCTCCGGTTAAACGTACTAGAGCTCAAGCTTCTACATCACAAGTGGAGGAAGCCGATGAATCGGATGACAAGCCAGTACCTGCTCCTCCACAATCTCAGGCGGACATTCTACATCAGATCTTGGCTGAACAACAGCGGATGAGCCACCATTTTGATTCATTTATGCACTATCAATTTATGTGGCAATAGACAATGGAGGCTCATCAGATGGCCAGAGAGCGGGGCGAGGACCCTTCAAAATTCCCACCCTTTCCACCGTTTTCGCAGGATTTGGGGCCCCATGCTTCTTGAGTTCTTAAAGAGACAGCGTTCTGCCCTATCTGTTGGGCCGTTTTCGTTGCTAGTTATTGAATCGATTTCCTAGACAATTTGCTTATTATTTTATTCGATATTTATTTTCGTTGGTTAGGTTTTATTTTAGTTAGTTAACTTACTTTTCGCAAGGTTTCTTTTCCTTATTTTGGTTCTGTATTCCCTTAAGGGAGTAAGTCTCTTGATTATTGTAGGATTATTTTCTACCATATTCTTGTTATGCTTATTCTCTCAAGGGAATTATTTATTTGTTTTATTTTGTTTTGTTTAGTGTTATCCAGCTTTCTTTTGCGACAAGGGATTATTTATATCAGATACTGCTCCTAACGCGAATTAAATCCAGAGAAGCTTTCCTTTTTCCCATTTTATGCTTTTATTCTTTTGCATTGAGAACAATGCTTATTTTTAAGTGTGGGGTGGAAGTTATTTTTATTTTTAAGTGTTAGGTGTATTTTATTCAATTTTGCTACAATATTTCAACTTTTTCTTTGCTCTGAGATCTTGTTAATTTTTTGGAAATATTTTGTGGATAAATTGACCATTTTTAGAAATTTTCAAAAGTTTCTGCTTAACGTATTTTTCCATTTGTCTGCATAATAATCATTAGTTGAACCATGCATGAATGAGTAGTCAGTGTTAATATTTCCATTCATGATTTTCGAAGATTTTTTAGCACTGAGCCATACTTTAATTTTTGATTTGGGATATTTAGACAAATTTATGTAGACTCAATTATGTTGCATCCTAAAAACTTACTTTATTACATTTTTTAAGCTAATTCTTAGACGACTTGATTTAGTTTTAAAATTAAGGTAGTGCTTTTTTGTTTGATAAGCCGTTCTAGCCAACCATTTTAACAATTTATTTCTAAATACCTTATTTGAGCCTTATTCTTGTGAAAAGAAATATCATTCACTTTCTTTCACATAAACTCATTTACCTACCCTTATGGAGCTTAATATTTCTATTGTTTTATCCTAAATTATTCCCTTTAAGAGCTTTATGGTGCACCACATTATTTGTTAGGGGGATATAATGGTGGAAGTTTGTAGAAGTGAGTGATGTACATTTTTGCTGCGCAATGGGGTATTGAAAAAAAATTGTTGGAAAAAAATGAATATGGAAGTTCTGAATATGCAGGTAGTGCCCATCACTGGTACTTGCATATTCTTGATATTTACAGGTAGTACCTATCACTGGTACCTGTATTCGCAGGTAGTGACCATCACTGGTACCTCCGTGTTTATATGTTTGCGGGTAGTGCCTACCACTAGTACCCGTACTGTGAGCGGACATAGAAGAAAAAAAAATGATGATGTGATGTATATATGTCCAAGGAAGGTTGGCATGTTTGGTTGTTTCGAATTCTTAATGGGTGTTTGTTACTCAAGTGTGGGGTTGTGAAAGTTTGATATTCCGCATGTGAAGAGAAGTTTTATTTTAATGTACGGCCATCATTACTATAAAGCTCTTGTTATTATTTGCTAAATCCTTCCCCTTCTATGGCTAACAAATACCCTAACTTCTATATTTCGAACTAAAAGTCCTATCTAAATTTAGATTGAATCGGTTGTCTAGATTAGTGGAGAGATGTAAGAAGAGTGAGCTATAGGGTGTTTAGAAAAATTTTGAGGGTCTTCATGATTTAATCTAGATATTTTCAAATCTAATTTTTTGAATGGCTATACACACGAATTTCATGTTTTGGTTTTCATTAACATTTGAGCTCTCGCGTTTATTGACTACTCTGATTGCTGGATTGGTTATTGATTATTTATGTGGATATTTGAAGGAATATGTTGAGTAGAAATTTGTTGAGCTTAAATGTTTTAATTTTATATTTGATCGAGGACGATCAAAGGCTAAGTGTGGGGTAATTTGATAAGTTCATAATTGTACCATATTTTATATGTCAATTACCACATTTTTATGTGTTGTAAGCAAGATTTGAGTTATTATTGAGCTTAAATTGGTTATTCTCAGTTTTCGTAGGGTTACAGTGAAAAGAAGTTGAAAAGGGTGCAAAAACTCGATGATGAAAGAAAATGCTTAGTACAAGACATACAGGAGTCGAAGTCATTCCAGACACTATTTTGTATTTCAAGCATAACTTTTGATCCTGAGCTCTGATTGAGGTGATTCAAGATGTATGGGGAAGCTAAGGGATACATCTACAACTTTAATGTTTTACACTTTCTTAAATAATAGAAGCATCAAGGTAAAAATCGAAGTCTAAGGCAGAGCATAGTGGAGGAAACCAGCGCACATGCGCTGGAGTTGTGCAGCGCATGTGCGCTGCGTCCAGAAGCTTCAATCCCAGAACCAGCTCATCCGCACATGCGTGCTAAGGTCTCAGCACATGTGCACAGAAGACAAAACATTCCTGAAACTTATTGCCTCATGCGCACATGCGAGCTAGGACCTCAGAGTATGTGCGCGGAGAGCAGCAGTAACGTGTATTTGAGTTTTGTGATAGATTTCTTCGGTTGGTCGAACTCTTTTTCACCCAATTTCATGTTATTATTTGGAGGCATTATTTGTAACTTCCCTAAATACTCATTATAAATACCCCAAGTAGGATAAGAAAAAGGGATCGACACTTTTATTTTCTTGTTGGCTAGGGTTTTAGCAGAAAATTTTCCTCTTTATTCTTTCATGGTACTTTGTGCCTAAACTCTTTTCTTGGTAGAGGGAATTGAAGCCATGGTCAATTCTATAAAATTGTGAGACTTCTTGTGCTTAAATTATTCACTTTTATCTCAAGTATTGATTATTTTTCTTCGATGAAATTTATGACTGTTCTTTTTAACTTATTATTGCTGCAGAATATTAAGTTATTAGAATTAATCGACTGCTAGATTGTTTTAACCGCGTGTGCTTAATTCATTCTATGAAGCAACTAAATTTGATAATTACTGGATTTGTGTTGTTGAATTTTGGGAAATTAATCGTCTAATTGGCATAACCACGTGTGTTTATGTTTAATTAGCCTAATTGTTCTTGTTGATCTTAAGGCTTCTATTAAATTAATCTTTGGTGTGTGTTTGGGTTAAATTAATAGTTAGGGTTAATTGGATCGCGTGTTGCAAACTAACAAACTTTAGAAAGAAATAAGAATCAACTTTGAATTGGTATCCGTTCGGGTTAATTCTTCAATCAGTGCTTGATATAAATTGAATTATCTTGTGTGTCAATGATTGACTAGTGAAATTATTTTATTATTTTAGTTTTAGCTAAAAAGCATTCCAAACCCCCCTTGTTCTATTAAGCACGAAAATAACCCCCGTTCTCTATGGGACAAACTCGACTCATCACTACTACACTAGAGTTGTTAATTTTTGGTGCTTACGACGGCATTGCAACTTGACAGCAGCATCACATTGCAATTCACACCAATAACACATCATTACAACACACACACTCTCTCTCTAGAACCCTTTAGGAATCATCCAGTGGCACCGTCTATGAGAATCAAGCAAAAAGCAAATTGAATTAAATTAATAATAAAGTCAAAAAATTCAAATTCTTAATTATAATTATCATAAGATGGGATCCGTAGATATCTTAGGGGAAAAAATCACGCGTTTGATTGAGTGCGCTACCATTAAGTTTCTATCAAGCCTATTGGGACAAAATAGAAATGATACCTTAACAATTTCTTTGTTTTCAACTCATTCTCTAAACAAATTCCAACTAATAATACCCGACGTAAGATTTATCCAATTTTTCCATATTCTCTTAAAGTTTTCAAACAAAACAGAAAAATAGGAAAACACTTAAAGAAAGTAAGCAACAAAATTGCGCAATCTTCACATGAAATTGCACCACCTGGGTCTATCACTGGATTTGACAACAAATCACATATTCAACGCAAGAAGCTAAAGTGTCAACATGGGAAGAAATACTTCAGCTTCTTATTGAGAATTACCAAACTTTTAGGAAGTTTGTGGAAATGCAAACAAAGCAAACTCAAGATATGAGCCAGCTCCCGAGTAACCAAAAACAACTGGAGCAAAAGGACATTGCCAGTAGCAGTCGCCATCAATCTGTTAAAATCCAACTAGATATAGTATTAATGCAACAAAAGCAAAAGCATGTCTTGACAGGATCGGTCCTAATCTAATGTTTGTCAAAACATCAGAGGAACACATGACAAAGATGACGCAACAAGTAGAAGATGAAGATGAAATAATGGTAAAAATGACGTTGAAAGTATAGAAACTCCTAGGAAAAAATACTATTGTCCTTGCGGAATTGGTGCTAGTTGCAGAGACCCATTCACACCCTCTATTTATGCATAACAAATCCCTTTCAACTTTAAACAACTCGATCTAGATGCCTACAAGAGGACCGCTGATCCAGATAATCATATTACTTGTCTCCGCAGTTACAAAGTTATACGGCTTTGATGCCATTACTTGTAAGCTTTTCACTACTACGTTGAGAGAGTCGACCCAGAAAAGGTTCAAGGAGCTATCTTCTAACTCGATATGTTTTTGTTCTGACCTTGCTAAGATGTTCCTTCAGCAATTCATAAGCAACAAGATGATCCAAAAGGAGACATCATATCTCATAATACATCGGCCAGAAACAGGATGAGTCTCTGAAACAATATATTGGTCATTTTAACGATGAAGTAGTCCTAGTTTGAAATGCTGATGAGACAATCATGATCTCATTTTTTATGAATGGAGTCAAAGCCAGACCAATGCAAAGCTCGCTTCAAAGGTACATCTAAGACCATCAATGAGCTCTTCCACTGAATTGAAAATCATATCAAAGGCAAAGAATCGAACCGGATGAAAGGGAAAGTTTATGATCCCAAAAACAAAGAAAAGAGGACAGCCGAGCAATATCTAAAAAGGCCATACAAAAGGTAGGCCTCCGACGGAAAAATGGAAAAAAGTTTAGCAAAAACGACCATCAAAGTTTTCTACCTTAGAGTAATCCAAACTTCAACCATGGATTATTAGCTGGATGAGTTGTATTTTCGAGACCAATAATATCAACCCGACAAGGACTCCAGTTCTTCAAGATACAAATTCTACCTCGCCCAATACCTCCCAAAAGGTGATCCTGTTAAAAAAACTTTTCAAAATGAAAGAATCCTTCAACCATGTCCTCCAATGTGAATAGAGTAGTACAAGCAAGATAGATCTAGCTACTATGCCACTACAGCTACCATAGACATGATACCAAGGAGTGCAATGATCTAAAGATTAGTACTAAATGAGCTATTAAGGATGGATTCCTACAAGAATTCATCCTAAGGGCAATCGATCGGTTCAGACAACACGGCCAACAAGTTCGAAATGATAACAGGCTACCTAGGTCTTGCTATTAGAACCAGTTGCCTTATCAAAAGGGACCCCCTATAAACAACGATGTTGCTTGTGTAATTAATACAATAGTGGGGATTAAAGAGTTTACAGTAAAAGTTTGGGATGAAAGTTTGGAAAGAAGAAGTTGTCAACGCTATCACCAAATGAGAAAATGCAGAGACTCCGCCAATGCTAAAGTGATATGCCTGGCCCATCCCTCCTAGTGAGATGGTGCCAAAATGACGTCAAATCAACCTCAGTATCAGTCTCACACCTAGATGATAATTCGATGCCTAATCGGAACCTACATACCAATCTAGTGACAATTCATGCCAAGGTAGGAGATTTTAGAGTGCACAAAGTTTTTGTGGATAGAGAAAGTTTAGCTTATATTTTCTACTAGCATGCCTGGGAAAGAATGGGCATCAGTAATGAACATGTGAAGCCCGTTCAGAACCCACTTGTGGGATTCACGAGTGATTCTATCATGTCCAAGGAGACCATCACTTTGTCCCTACCCCTAAGAGAACCACCAAGTTTCGAACTAAGATAATTAATTTTGTATTGGTCAAAAAGCCCACCCCTTACAACATGATACTAGGACGCCCGTCTTAATGTGCTTTCATCATCCTTTTTTCTGTCTGTCACTTGAGAAATAATTTTGCAATGCGTGATAGGTTAGAAAGAAGTGTATGAGAAATCCAATAGAAAGCCTGTGAGTGCTACATGATGTCATTCCAAAGCCTATCATTGATTGTGAAAATTCAAGAGATAATAGATGAACAACGAGTTGTGCCCACTTCGAACACCAAAAGAAAGGGCAAGATAGAAAGATCGAGCTTTGGGCTTCTGACCAAAAGCATGGAACCAAGCAAGGAAAACAAAAAATTGGTCAAATAAAAATCCAAAATTCTATTAAAAAAAATTGCCTTTGATCCTTCCTACCTAGATCACAAGTTGAGAATCTGTGTTGCCTTGCCAACTGAGCAAAAGAATGATTTGTTCAAGCTTCATTATGAGTACAAATATTTGCATGGTTGATTGATGATGTGCTGGTTATTCCACGCAAAGTCATTGAACACAAATTGGGGATTGGTCCAACATTCAAGCCAGTGAAGCAAAACAAGAGGCTCTTCAAACCCGAGCACAACTTAGTCATAAAAGCATAAGTGGATTAGTTGCTACCAGCTCGAATTATCCATGAAGTTTTGTAACCTGTTTGGCTCTCTAATCCTGTACTTGTAAGAAAGCTGGACCTAGACTGGCGAATGTGTATTGACTTTACTAATTTAAATCCCCTAGAAAATGCCCAAAAGACAATTACCCTTTGCCTCTGATCTATATAGTAATTGATTATTTAGTAGGCTTTGTAATATGACATTTCCTAGAGACATATAAGAGTTATCATCAAATCTTCCTTAGTAAAATGGATAACGAATAAACTTCATCATAGATAAGGGAACTTATTACTATCAAACCATGCTATTCGAATAAAAGAATGCTAAAGTAACATACCAACAGCTAGTCAACAAACTCTTTAAGAAAGGGAGGAACATGGAAGTCTATGTTGATGATACGGTGGTCAAAAGTCGGTCTCACGAAGACACTGTTGTTGACCTAAGGGAAATATTTGAAATGCAAAGGAGCATCAACATGAGGTTGAATCCTCATAAGTGCACCTTTGGAGTCCCCTCCAGAAAATTTCCAGGCTTCATTGTTTCAGAAAGAGGAATCAAAATCAATCTAAGAAAAGTGCCAACCATTCTAGAAATGAAGTCCCCCAGTTCAATCAAAGAAGTCCAATTCATTTGCCTCATAGGGAAGATCGCTACGCTAAACAAATTTCTATCCAAATCAGTGGAAAAAGTGCTTCAAAAAATAAGAAACTTCAAATGGATAGAACAATGTCAAGAAGTCTTTGAAATGTTAAAAGAATACTTGGCCGACCCATCGAGGTTAGCTGCTACACAACCAGGTAAAATTTTGTACATCTACCCGTTAGCCTCAAAAAAAAGTGGTAAGCATGCTCTGATCTCTAAGAGGGACTACACAAAGGCCAATCTACTTCGTCAATTGGATCTTTCAAGGCCCCTAGGTAAATTACTCACCAATCAAAAAATGGCTTTTTCGCTGGTGAGTGTTGCTCGGAACCTCATACCATATTTTCAAGAATACAGGATTGTGGTCTATACCAACTTCCCACTAAAAAACCATTATGGGAAAACCAGATGTCTCAAGATAAAAGATCAAATCGACTGTGGAGCTTCTAGAATATGATATTAAGTTCAAATCGTGATGGACCATCAAAGCCCATGTACCGAAGGTAACGAACTTCATCGCAAAAAACATTGTGTAGTAGAATAAATCGGTAAGTATTTCAAATTTGAGATCCATTAGAGATTGAATAGGACTACCAAGTCTAGGAGTTGCATGTTGATAGAGCATCTTGTGATTCAGGATCAGGTGCTAGAATCATCATCTTATTGATCGAGGGACAAAGTTAAACTTACACTCTTAGGTTCGATTTTGAAACCACCAATAATGAAGTTGAATATGAAGTCATCTTAACTGGTCTAAAGTTGGCTCAAAGATGGGAATGCATGGGGTCAAAGTCAACAATGACTCTTTGTTGGTGGTGAACCAGATCCTAGGCAACTTTGAGACCTGAAGAGTAATCTTACAGAAATACCTCTGAAAGGTGGACCAACTGAAGGCAGATTTCAAAGAAGTGGAATTTGTAAAGATTTCATGAGCAAAGAACAACGATGCTGATGCACTTGCAAAGATGGCATCAGCCAACTATTTGCACTTAACGAAAGAAGTGTTAGTTGTAGGTTCAGTCCTAAAGAACGATCAAAGAAAAAGAAGTCATAAACATTAAT
Source organism: Cinchona pubescens (assembly GCA_025175665.1). Taxonomy (NCBI): domain Eukaryota; kingdom Viridiplantae; phylum Streptophyta; class Magnoliopsida; order Gentianales; family Rubiaceae; genus Cinchona; species Cinchona pubescens. Next base: position 294,554 of record JANKKI010000391.1, on the reverse strand, counting down.
GAGAATTTCAGATGGATGCGGTCAATATGAGACTATCTTTTTGCTGGCATTTTCCTCGAAGGAAGATCAGAAAATCGGATGTTAAAAAATTGACCCATGAAATACGAAATGAATCAAGAAGAGCTATACAAGAAATCCTATTTAGCCCCTCTACTTCGTTGTCTAGCTCTTTTTGAACTCTAGTTGTGATAATCATGTTTTGATGATGACCAAATCATTCAAACAGTTTGAAAACAAGTGTGCAGATAAACAGGAAGGTTCGGACGTAAATGATTGTTAGAAAACAATCAAGAAAACAACCAAAAGACAATTCAGACGACGATGACTGTCTGAAAGGAAGACATTTCGGACGATGATAATCATTTGACACCGAGAACCTAAAGCAGCCTCAGACGAAGAATATCATTCGATCAATATTCCATAAGACATTGACATCGACAGGATGCAAGTTCGGACGATAGCCTCGGACGTCCGAACGAAGGAAGACAAACACCTTCCAGAGAATAGAAGCAACGTGACGTAGGGCTTAGCAAAGGTCGTCCGAAAGGTCCAACGGCTAGTTTCTTCTGACGCAGTCGACGTCCCAAAGCTCTAACGGCTAGTTTTCCAGTAAACAGAAAATAGCCGTTAGAGAATTGTTGGATGCAATTTTTGGGCATCCATAAATACCCCCAAGCCTGTAATTGCAAATATATAGAGTGAGGAACTACCACATTCAATACAAACACTTGTAAGAGCTATTTGGGGAAAAATAGGCTAAAATATTGTGGGTTATATTCATTTGGGTAGTATAGTTCTCTTGGCTCAACTAGAGTGAATTAGTGTGAGCAAGAATAAACTAGGGAGTGATCTTCAAGTGTAAGAGTGGAGGGATAACAAGTGTACAAAAGTGAGGTTGTAATGTAAAACCTTTTGGCTCAACTAGAGGGACTTAGTTGGTGCAAGGGTGAGCTTACTTTAGTGTACAAGAAGGTTATTGCCTCACCTTCTTTGAAGAGGCACTACTAGTGGATGTACTCCAAACTTGAATAGCTTGGGAGTTTGGTTTGATATTCTTTATCTCAATCTCTTTACTTGTTCTTTAAACTTCAATTGTTAAATATTTATCTTTGATCATTTGTGCTTAAGTGTTCATTTGTTGCACAAAGTTTACATTTTCATTAAGTATTTCAGAAGTTTTATTTTTTGAGACAACGTAATTCACCCCCCCCTCTTAGGCTGCTCTTGGGCCAACAGCTCCAAGCAAAGCTATATATGTGTTTCGAAAAATACATGAAGGAATTTGCGAAAGCCTTGTAGGAGTTCAAAGCTTAGCCAGGAAAGTAATTTTGATGGGATATTACTGACCAACCATGTATAACTCCTTCTAGTCAGATACGCTGAGAGAGTCTTTATAAAAATGGTACTCCTTATCTAGGGAGCTTGTGAAGAGTTGGGATACATAAGAAAAAGAGATCATAACACTTTCCTTGAATAATGACAAATACACCAGGCACCAAAAAAAAACAAAAACTTAAGCCTGGATGATAGTCATTCAAGATCTTCTTCAACTGGTCATTGCTCTGTCTCCTAGAGACTCATCAAGCATTATCAGAAACAATGTTATCAAGTCATTTGTTGGATGCCCCAAGAGACTTTATATGAGCACTAATGTAGAAACAATCAGAGCTTGTACTCCTTTTGGCTTGAAAATTAGTTTTAGGGATGGGAGAAAGATCGGCAATCAGTACGCTTTCGGCCTTATCCTTGGGAGATTTAAGACCATGAATTTCTACAATTTTGACCCTTTCCTGATCTGTTGAATTGAAAAATCAGGATCCTTTCTCTTCGGTCCTACATCATCTCCTAGTGCTAGGGCAAGATTAGCAAGTTAAGGTGATGGAATTGATCAGAGGGGAATGACATCAATAGCTTCCTCCAGAGTCGACTCCTCAGCAACCTTTACCTTTTCAGGTTCGGTAAGAGCCATGAAGTCAATAGTAGGAGTAATAACCACCACAAAGTTTCAACCTAGGAGCACGGTCTCCCCAAATCAATAGGTCTGCTCAATGATGGTATACTTTCCTTGAAAGTCGAAAGTTATATTGTGGATTTCAATCTTCTCCACAGAAAAAAAGAAGGGATGGATCTGGCTTACAGGATTGTCATTCAGATCCTTAATACTCTCATGGACAACCTATTCTGTTTGAACCCTCTCTATGTCCTCCAGTTTGGTGTAGAAGAATGATTCTTTCCACCTCTTAATTGATGAAGGATAATGCTTTATAAAAGAGGTAGAGTTTTGCTGTAGCAAGAAATAAAAGAAACTTGTGACTCGACAGGAGGTAAGTTTGTAGAAGAACCTGAAAACCTCAACCTCGGGTTTTAGATTCAAATGTTTACACAATAACCAAATGCAAACCATGAACCTAATTGCGTTTAGAGCTAAGTGGGATATGCTGATCCTAAAATAAGTACAAATCAGTAGAAAATAGAAGGAATGGGAAGAGATTAGAGCCCAGTTCTAAGTTGGCCATCATAAAGTGTAAAGATCCTTCAGAGAGGCATTATCATGATTACCCTCAATTGGAATCTAAAAAGTGATGTTGGAATGAATGCAACATTCATTTCAAAGATGCAAAACATAATATCTGAGGGACTACTCTCAAAATCCATATCAGCAGAGTCACTTTTATGGGTCTTGGTATTCATGGAAGAAGGCTCAGAATCTTGCAGCTCGTGAACTGATGTCCTTCGTGCCAAAGTTAGAGGCAATCAAATCAAGGGTAAAATCCTTCCAGCGAGTATCAGAGGTAATAAGGATCGACTACTCTAGAAGTTAAGATACTATAAATTAACAATGAATGGAAAGGCAAAAAGTCATAACGAATGAAAATAAGTATTTGAAGGGAAAAAATGGGTCATTTTCTGAGGATATTCAGATCATGACCTCATAAAATGGATTTAAATTGAGGCGGGTAGGATTGTGGCTCTCTACCACTTGGTAGAAAGCTTAAAAGACAATACACTTAAGAGGTGGCTGTCAGAAAAAATAAACATACGTGGCATAAAATATGCATGGATATCGACTATGAGAACACAACCCTTCGTCTATAAGTTAGTATAACTTGCTAGTCAGGGAAAAGTTGTTCAAACACAACAATGACAAAACACTATCAAGATGATAAAAAAAGTAACACTAGGCCATTCACATAGCCAAAAGAAGAAATCGCTCGATTAGCAGACCTTGCAAAAAAAGTCAATTTGATTTGAACTCAAGGAAGTGCATTAAGAAGTTCAATAAAACCAAACACAAAAGAAACACAACGATTTGGCACCAACTCCTCGAAGTAAAATAAGAAGATTAGTAAAACCAAACACAAAAGAAACATAGGGATTTGGTTCAAACTCACCGAAGTTCATTGAGAAATTCAGTAAAACCAAACACACACAAAAATAAATCAATAAACATATGGATCTGGTTCAAACTCGTCAAACTGCATTAAGAAGTTCAATAAAACAAAACACAAAAGAAAGAAACTGGGAAACTATATGGATTTTGTTCGAACTCGATGAAGTGCATTAAGAAGTTTAATAAAACCAAACACAAAAGAAACACATGGATTTGGTTCGAACTCGCCAAAGCGCATTAAGAAGTTCAATAAAACCAAACACAAAAGAAACACATAGATTTGGTTTGAACTCGCAGAGTGCATTAAGAAGTTTAGCAAAACAATACACAAAACACAAAACATAAAACCCAAAAAAAAAAAAATTTATCGATTTGGTTTGAAAACGCCAAAGGTCTTAAGCAGGTTGGAAAAAAAACCAAAAAAAATCAAAAGTCAACCATAAATTATTCGAAGTAATATTAATCCCCCCAAAATGGACATCTCTCTTTCAAGGAAAGGGCAGGGATTCGACTTCCCTTGGGGTAGGGTACTACAAAAGAAAGTTAATCATGGATTACTAATAAGTAGAAAAGTGATTTTTCCTAGTTCAATACCCGAGCGACTAATGGGAATGGACTGTAAATTCGTTGGCAATATGTCTACGCTAAGTTCAAATACGGATCGGCCCAATAATTCCCCCAATTTGCCCAAATATTATTATGGGTGTGACTCAATCCTAGTTATTATATTATTGTCGAGAAGGATACAAGTAAAAGAAACATCAAGAACATCCCCTTTTTTGGCAAAAAATAATACCCTCCTTATTTCAGCAAAGCTTATATTGAACGAAAGGGTTTGCATTTTTTTAATGATCAATGGTTAACAAAGGCTGCATACGAACTCGAAAAGTCCAAAACACATGCTTCCACTTCCGGTCTTGCACTACCTCACTCTCCTCCTCCTCAACCCTCCTCTTCCACACCTCGTCTATCCCATCACCCCACATTCCATCTTTAGAACCATCACTTTCCCATCTATGCACACTTGTTACCTCCTGAGCAATCAACTGAACTCATTTCAATGCCGCACCTTTCAGAAGTTAAAGAGGCTAGAGGCAAAACAAACTATCCTTCAAGAAGTGCTAAGTCTGGGAATGTCAGCCTCAGCTCAGGTTCAATGGTTTCCAATATCCAGTGCCAATACATTCTCGAGTCCTCCTCCGACAGTGATGACAACGACATTAAATATGGTGATCATTCCAATCCTGAGCCCGAAGACCGCGAGGATCTAGTTGGTACAACCAATCCTGACAAATCCACCACTCCTAGTATTCATGTTAATGATGACGTAGATGTTGATGACACATTAAGCTACATCATGCACGCTTAGTATGGAATTTGGTGATACAAGTGTTAAGTTTAACATTTATGATGATGTTGAATCGTCTAACCACACTAAACTTGTTTCTGTAATCGATATGTTTAAGCCTCTAATACAGGAAATTCATGGACATGCTAACAATAAGGAGGTGGAAGTGAACTATAAAGAACATCTTGAGGAAAAGAATAAGAACTTGTCGCAGCAAATAAGTAATAGAGGTCCTAATGCTTTACCCTTTCTGACGAGAAGTTGATGCTATCTGTTGTGCAGGGCACAATTCCGAATTATAACCGCATTCCTGGCGGTCACCTTAAATACTTATTTTTGAATGATAAGCACAAGGTGATCATCTCAAGTCAACTTAGCAATCCACAAGAAGAGCAACTTGTTCGGGTCCTGAAGGAACAAAGGAGATTGAATCCATTTTTTAGGAGAACATTGAAATAGAAGATCCTTGGACTCCTCAACATGGGAATTACCTGAAGTAAAAAAGCATCAAGTCGAGCCAATGACAGTAAACAGAGACTCTGCTTGGGAGGCAACCCATGTCCATTTAATTTTTGTTTCATTTATTTCATTTTTAACTTTATTTTTGCTATTTTACTTTTAGGGTTAGCATAGTCTTATTGTGTTGTTTGTGCAGGAAATCAAATTCATTTATAAGCTAAACTGTTAAAATGGTCCTTTGAAGATTTTGTGTGTTATGTGGGTGATTTAGTGTAGGAAATTTATGCTTTGAAGGTTGTTCTATGCTTAAAAAAAAAAAAAAAGAAAAATTGAAAATTTGTTTCTGCTTCTCCTGCACATGCGCGCTACATTTTTGCTCGAGCATGTGCGTGAGGTCAATCCTGAAAATTTTACTTCTGCCTCGGGCACACATGCACACAATAAGCCTCGTGCATGTGCGCAAGGCAGAATGGCAACCTAGACTTTCAGCTTCGCATGCACATGAACACTAAACTTGCAGCGCATGTGTGCGCGACTACTTATAAGGGTCAAAACCCTTCTTCACAAGCATAACACACGAATACTTGTATATCTTCCTTTCCAATTCCTCTCAACCCCCAAAATCCCCCACTACTATTTCTTTCTCGAATCCCTCCAACTTCATAAATTCACATTCTAAACCTTCTTTTTCAAAGGAAAATTATATCAAGGTATGAATTTCATTCTCTTTCTTTAATTTTTCCTTTATGGGTTTCAATTGATTATCAAAAATTTTGATTTTTTATGCTTTGATAGATAAAATCTGTTATTGATTGAACTTTAAACTTGTGAGTGAATTGATTTATGTTTGGATGTTGATTGAGGAGTGAATTCATTCTAATACCTTATATAAACAAAAATCTTCCCTTTATCTATGCATACCATGTGTTCGATAAATTGTCTCAAAGAAAAAAAATATTAAAACACACGACATTGGTGCATGATTTTAATTCCTAGAATGTAAATTATGCCATGTGATATCTTTTTGGTTAATTTTCATGCATAGGAATGCTCTTGAAATCTATATAAGCCTTAGTTTTAGGCATTATTTTGTTGGAATTTTCATGTATATTCTAGGGCTTATGAATTGGGGAGTGGACTTTTATTTAAGTATAGGGTATCAAAGTTATTTGTTTAGGAGTCATGAGATTCTTATTTATATTTTGTAGGAATGGGAAGAACAAGCAAGAATACAACTACAAGCAAGAGTGCCGGAGCATCCTCATCATCTGGGTCTCAACAGCATAGGGTAGTTGCGGTGTGAATTTTTAACTACAACAGCCCAATCAAAATATGATAATTATATCTCTAAATGGGCTATAATCAAGGAAAGGGGCATTCTGGTTCCAGACTTGGCAGGGGTGCCTGAGATCAAGTTAACCATTCTCAATCGTGGATGGGATCTCTTTACTTCAACTCCAATTGATGCAGCCATCCTGGTAGTGCATGAATTTTATGCTAATTTTGCCCATTACAGTGACACCAAGGTATATGTAAGGGGAAAAGATATGGATGTCTCTGCCAATAAGATTAATAGAGTTTTGATGGTCAAATGGGTATGTAATGATGAAAGGCCAGATACCTGATGTGCCAACATGAATTTACAAGAAATCACAAGTATTCTTTGTGATAGGGATGCTGAATGGACAAATACGGTGGATGGTAACGTGTCTCGGCATTTCAATGCTAATACACATAATCCAACTTGGTTTGTATGGTTTAAGTTTCTTTGTGCTTGCCTCCTTCCAGGTAATCATGCTGCACAGGTCATTATGGAGAGAGCAAAGCTCTTGTATTGCATTGCTACTGGGAAATCTATAAATGTTGGTCAGCTTATATGCTAGTAGATTTGCAATTCTCAGNCGCTACCAATAAACAACTTGTCATATGGTTTCCCCATTTGATTACTGCTCTATATTTGGAAAGTGGGGTCGTGATTGATCCTTTCGAGAAAAAACTGAAGTCAGGAAAATTAATTGCAATTGAGGGTATAAGAGCTCTAATTAGGCGCACTCAATCCCATGCCTCTACATTACACTCAGATGAGACTGCCGATTTTGAAGATGATCTTGTGCCTGTGCCTGTGCCACAGCAGACTAAGGAAGAGCTTCTACAACAAATCCTGGTAGACAAACAGCGGATGGGTTACCATTTTGATTCGTTTATTCAATACCGACATACCTGGCACAGACCATGGAGGCTCACCAAATGGCCAGGTAGTGGGGAGTGGCCCATTAATGTTTCCATCTTTTCCTCCTTTCTCACAAGATTTGGGGCCGGGGCCGCATGCTGCTTGAGCTTTTCATGCCACATGTTTTGGGTCATTTTCTTTATCTTTTAATTTTGGCAGTTGATTTCTCAAACAATTTTAGTTGCATAAACTATTTTATTTTATTAGACATTTTAGTTACTTAATTTCCTTTTCTCAAGGTTTTAAATTTTGTCATGGAGTTTTTGCTTATTTTTGTTGTGTATTCCCTTAAGGGAGTAAGTTTTTTCTTGATTATTATAGGATCTTTTTCTACAATATTCTTGTTTTTCTTATTGTCTCAAGGGAATTATTTGTTTTGTTCTGTTTTGTTTAGTGTTACTCTAACTTTCATTCGCGTCAAGGGGATATTTATAGCGAATATTGCTCTAAACACGAATTAAATCCAGAGAACCTTTTCTTTTTCCCATTTTATGCTTTTATTTTTGCATTGAGGAATATGCTTATTTTTAAGGGTGAGGAGAGGGAGTTATATGGATTTTTAAGTTGTTTGGTGTATTTAGCTCAATTTTGCTACAATATTTTGACTTTTCTTTTGATCTGAGAGCTAGCTAAAATTTTTGAAAATTTTTGTGGATTATTTGACAAATTTCTTTAAAAAATTTCAAAAATTTTTGCTTAACGTATTTTTCCCGTTTTCTACATAATAAATCTTTAATTGAACCATGCATGAATGAGTAGTTGGTGTTAATATTTTCCATTCATGATTTTTGAGACTTTTGAGCACTAAACCATACATTAATTGTTGATTTGGGATATTTAGAGAAATTTATGTAGACTCAATTATGTTGCATCCCGAAAACTCACTTTGTTACATTTTCGAAACTAATTCTTAGACGACCTGATTTAGTTCGAAAATGAGGGTAGTGCCTTTTTCGTTTGTTGAGCCTTTCTAGCCAACCATTTTAATTATTTACTTCTAAGTACCTTCTTTGAGACTTATTCTTGTGAAGAGAAACACCATTTACCTTATTTCACTTAAACTTAATTTACCCGTATTGAGTTTAATGTTTCTTTTCATTGTTTTATCCTAAATTTTCCTTTTAAGAGCTCTATGGTGCACATTATACATTAAGGGGATATAAGGGTGGAAGTTTGTGAAAAGTAGGTAGTGTACAAAGAAGGATTTATGGAGCAAAATGGGGTATTGGAAAAATTGTTGAATAGAAAAATAATAATGGAAGTTTTTATATTTATAGGTAGTGCTTATAACTGGTACCTATATTTGCAGGTAGTGCCCATCACTGGTACCTACGTGTTTATATGTTGTGGGTAGTGCCTACCACTAGTACCCATACTATGAGCGGAAATAAAAAATAAAATAATGATGTGATGTATATATGTCCGAAAGAATGTTGGCATGTTTGGCTAATTCGAGGAAGGGGAACTTATATGACATTTAGTTGCTCGGAATTTTTTTTGGGTATTTGTTACTCAAGTGTGGGGTTATGGATTTATGAGATTTCGCAAGTGAAGAAAAGTTTTGTTTTAATGTGTGGCCACCACTACAATAAAGCTCTTGTTCTTACTTGCTATATCCTCTCCCTTCTTTGGCAAACAAATATCCTAACCTATAGTTCGAACTAAAAGTCCTTCCTAATTCAAATAGAATCGGCTATCTAGATTAATGGCAAGGGTGTAAGAAGAGTGAACCATGGGGTGTTCAGAAAAATTTTGAGGGTCTTCTTGATTTAATCTTGATATTTTCAAATCTATATTTTTGAACGGGTATACACACATACACACGAATTTCATGTTTTGGTTTTTATTAGCATTTGAACTTTTGGATTCTTAGACTACTCTTATTGGTGGATTCATTATTGATTATTTATGTGAATATTTGAAGGAATATGTTGAGTGAAATTTTTTTATGCCTAAAGGTTTTAATTTTATGTTTGCTCAAGGACGATCAAAGGTTAACTATGGGGTAATTTGATAAGTTCATAATTGTGCTATATCTTACATTTCATTTACCACGCTTTTATCTGTTGTAAGCAAGATTTGAGTTATTATTGAGCTTAATTTGGTGATTCTTAGTTTTTGTAGGGTTAAAGTGAAAAAGAGCTAAAAAAAGATGGAAAAGATGAAAGGAAATGCTAAGGACGGAACATGCACGAGTATGAAGCCATTTTGGAGCACTGTTTTCTATTTTAGGCGTAACTTTCGATTCCAAGCTTCAATCGATGTGATTCAAGATGCGTTGGAAAGCTAAGAGATAGAGCTACGATTTCGTGTATTACACTTTTCCAAATTCCAAAAACATCAGGGTAAAAAAATTGAAGCCAAAGGTGAAGTGCAGCATTAAACTCAGCACACATGCACTAGGGTTGTGTAGTGCATGTGTGCTGAGTCCAAAAGGGAAAATTTCAGAACATGTTCGACCGCACATGCGCGCAAAACAGGTAGAGCATGTGGGCCCAAAATAGTTAAGTTGCTTGAGTTTTTAATTCTTAGTCGATTTCTTCGCCCGGTTGGACTCTGTTTCATACGATTTCACATTCTTATCCTTAGACAATGATTGTAATCCTAGTATGCATTATAAATATCCCATGTAGGGTGATTAGAAGGGAGTCCACACTTTATTTTCTCATTTTAGCTAGGGTTTTCAACAGATAAAATTCTTGGTTATTCTTTCATGGATACTTAGTGCCTAAACCCTTTTTCTTGGTCGAGGGAATTGAAGCTATGGTCAATTCTACTATGTTGTCAGACTCTTTGTTCTTGAATTTATTCACTTTTTATATCAAGTATTGATTACTTCTCTGCGATTAATTTTATGATTGTTCTTTTTAACTTGTTATTGCTGCAAAATAATTAAGTTATTGGAATTAGTCTACTGCTAGATTGTTTTAATCGCGTGTGCTTAATTCAATTTGTGAAGCAACTAAGTTTGATAATTGCTTCATTAGTGTTATTGAATTTAGGAAAAATATCAACTAATTGGCATAACCGCGTGTGTTTATGTTTATTTAGGCTAATTGTTGTTGTTGATTTTAATGCTTATATTAATTAATCTTTAGTGGGTGTCTGGATTAAATTAATAGTTAGGGTTAATTGAATCGCGCGTCTAAAATTAATCAACTTTAGAAAGAAATAAGAATCAACTTTGAATTGAAATTCGGGTTAATTCTTCAATTAGTGCATTTGGTATAGAAATTGAATTATCTTTGGTGTCAAGGATTGTCATGGTGTATATGACCAAAACCAAGATTCATCTTATTATTATTGAGAATTGTTAATTTTTGGTGTCTATGATAACACTAACCACTATCTCTTTCTTGAGAAGGTCAGACAATTTTTACTCTTTTACTTTTACATTCAATTTGGGCATGGTTCCTAGTCGATCAGTCCATTCCCAAAATAACGTCGAACCCACTCACATTGAGTTGAACCAAATTAATTTGGTCTCTCTATCCCCTACTTCTGCAATGCAGCCATTGTATCTGTTATGGGACACTAGGATCCTTTCCCTCGAAGCTAGTACTCTATACGGTAACTCTAACCATTCAGGTTTAGCACTTAAAGCACTTGCAAACTTTCTTGCCACAAAGTAATGGCTTGCACCACAATCAAATAACATGAAAGTAAGTACAGAGTTTATTAGGAGCGTACCAGTGACAACGCCGTCCAATCCCACAGCCTCATATTCAATATAGCCCGTCTTTGTGTGAACTTTTGAGTTCACCCTAGGTCTTGTATCCATTGGCTTTCTAGGCTTAGCTCCTTTTGTCTTTACTTCAAGGCAATCTCTTATCCTATGCCACGTTTGTCCATATTGGAAACATCCATTGGTCTTGTAACTTTATTCACCGAAATGCCTCTTATGGCAAAACCAGCACATAGGCTTTATCCACACTCCACTAGATCCAAGATGGGGTGGTGCTCCTCTACTTTTCTCAATCACTCTCACCAAGCGTCTAGTGGTATGATATCCCAACCTTATTGTTCCTTCAGCAGGACGCAGTTTCTTACACTTGTTTTCTTTCTCCAGTCTTTTTTTGTATGTCTTTGCTCTCAAACTGGCATTAAACAAGTCCTTATAAGTAGTGCGTTTGAACTCAAAATCCTTATTTGTATACTACGGGATAAACCCCTACTAGACTAAATCATTTTTAGTTGTTCATTGGCCATTGTCTTAGGTAGAAATTGTCCAAAGGTAGTGAAACTTGTTTGCATACTCCACCATAGACATTCTAGGTATTCGTTTCATTGATTCAAAATCCTCAATCTTCTAAATACGAATGGCAGATTTGAAAAAGAAATTCCACTCTTTATAGTTTCCTCAAGTGATTAGAGGTGCCGAGGTACGGAGAACAGCAGTCCACCACTTATCAAATTCTTCGACAAAAAATGGTTTAATAATGTCAACTTTTATCTCCAAGGGTACTAGCAACAAACTGAAATTATTCTCCACCTCACCCATCAACTTCTCTGCTTTCTCCAGGTCAGGTTGTCTATCAAAGTTACGAACATGTATTTTCTTCATCCTGTCATAGATAACAACAATTTTTTCAATAACAGCTTCCTATAATAAGAAACTCTTGTAGGAATACCAACATGAAACATAATTTTGAAGGAAACATATAAAGAAAATAAATGAAATTTTTAAAAATTGACCAATCAAGCCAATCGCCTGTTAAAACTATGCTTCTCATTTTATGTTCAAAATTCAACCTCAAGTCCTAACCAAAGGTAGCAAGCAATTTTAACTACTCAAATAACAAATGCCGAGGCTTTTTTTTTTCAAAAGCATATTTGCAATAGATAATCACCTACCCCTTTGGTGTCACGTCCTAAGCCCGCACATGCTAGGCGCATAAAATTCGCCGTACTCTTACTCGAGAATACAAGGCTCACAACAATTAATACAATAGTGGGGACTAAAGAGTTTATAGCAGAAGTTTGGGAAGAAAGTTCGAAAGAAGAGGTTGTCAACGCTATCGCCGAAGGGGAATATACAGAGACTCCGCTAATGCTAGAGTGATATGCTTGGCCCATTCTTCCTACTGAGATGGTGCCAAAAGGACATCGAATCAACATGAGTATCAGTCTCATAGATGATAATCCCATGCCAAATCGGTACCCACATACCGATCTAGTGACAATTCATGTCAAGGTAGGAGATTTTAGAGTGCACAAAGTTTTTGTGGATGGAGGAAGTTCAGCTGATATAATTTCTACTAGCATGCCTGAGAAAGAATGGGCATCAGTAAGGAACATGTCAAGCCCGTTCAGAACCCATTTATGGGATTCACGAGTGATTCTATCATGTCCAAGGAGACCATCACTTTGTCCCTACCCCTCAGAGAACCACCAAATGCCGAACTAAGATAATTAATTTTGTATTGGTCATAAAGCCCTCCTCTTACAACATGATACTAGGACGCCCGTCTTAATATCCTTTCATCATCCTTTTTTCAATCTGTCACTTGAGAAATAAGTTTGCAATGCGTGATAGGTTAGAAAGAAGTGTCTGGGAAATCCAAAAGAAAGCCTACGAGTGCTACATAATGTCACTCCAAAGCCTATCATTGATTGTGAAAATTCAAGAGATAATAGATGAACAAGTTGTGGCCACTTCGGACACCAAAAGAAAGGGCATGATAGAAGGAACCATCTCAGGGCTTCTAACCAAAAGTATGGAACCAAGCAAGGAAAACAAAAAATTGGTCAAATAAAAATTCTAAATCATCCAAAATTCTGTTCAAAAAAATTGCCTTTGATCCTTCCAACCTAGATCACAAGTTGAAATCTGTGTTGCCTTGCCAACTAAGCGAAAGAATGATTTGTTCAAGCTTCATTTTGAGTACAAAGTCCTTTTTGCAAGGTTTATTGATGATGTGCAGGTTATTCCACGCAAAGTCATTGAACACAAATTGGGGATTGGTCCAACATACAAGCCAGTGAAGCAGAAGAAGAAACTCTTCAAACCCAAGTGCAACTTAGTCATAAAAATAGAAGTGGATTAGTTTCTACCATCTCGAATTATCCAAGAAGTTTTGTAACCTGTTTGGCTCTCTAATCCTGTACTTGTAAGAAATATAGACCTAGACTGGTGAATGTGTATTGACTTTACTAATTTAAATAGAAACTATCCAAAAGACAATTACCATTTGCCTCTGATCGATATACTTCCTAGAGGCATATAAGAGTTATCATCAAATCTTTCTTAGTAAAGAGGATGACTTTTAAACAACATCCATCCTTCATCATAGATAAGGGAACTTATTACTATGAAACCATGTTATTCAGATTAAACAATGCCAAAGCAACATACCAACAGCTAGTCAACAAACTCTTTAAGAAATGAAGAAACATGGAAGTCTACGTTGATGATATGGTGGTCAAAAGTCAGTCTCACGAAGACACTGTTGTTGACCTAAGGAGCGTCAACATGAGGTTGAATCCTCATAAGTGCACCTTTGGAGTCCCCTCCAAAAAAATTTCCAGGTTTCATTGTCTCAGAAAGGGGAATCGAAATCAATCTAAGAAAAGTGCCAACCATTCTAGAAATGATGTCCCCCAATTCAATCAAAGAAGTCCAATGCCTCATAGGAAAGATCGCTATGCTGAACAAATTTCTATCCAAATCAGTGGAAAAAAGTGCTTCAAAAAATAAGAAACTTCAAATGGACAGAACAATGTCAGGAAGCCTTTGAAAAGTTAAAAGTATACTTGGCCGACCCATCGAGGTTAGCTGCGATGCAACACAGATAAAACTTTGTACATCTACCCGTTAGCCTCAAAAACACAAAGTCCAATCTACTTTGTTAGTAGGATCTTTTAAGGTCCCGAGGTAAATTACTTGCCGATCAAAAAAATGGCTTTTTCCCTGGTGACTGTTGCTCGAAAACTTAGACCACATTTTCAAGGATACAAGATTGTGGTCTATACCAACTTCAACCTAAAAAAATATTATGGGAAAGCTAGATGTCTCAAGATGAAAGCTCAAATAGATGGTGGAGCTTCTGGAACAAGATATTAAGTTCAAACCGTGATGAACCATCAAAGCCCATGTACTGACAGACTTCATCGCAGAAAACATTGCATAGTAGAATAAATCGGTAAGTATTTCAAATTTGATATCCATTAGAGTTTGAATAGGACTACCAAGTCTAGGAGTTGCATGTTGATAGAGCATCTTGTGAGTCAGGATCGGGTGCTAGAATCATCATCTTATTGATCGAGGGACAGAGTTAAACTTACACTCTTAGGTATTCAATTTTGAAGCCACCAATAATGAAGTTGAATATGAAGTCATCTTAACTGGTCTAAAGCAGGCTAAAAGATGGGAATGCATGAGGTCAAAGTCAATAATGACTCTTTGTTGGTGGTGAACCAGATCCTAGGCAAGTTTGAGACCTGAAGAGTAATCTTATAGAAATACCTCTGAAAGGTGGACCAACTGAAGGTAGATTTCAAAGAAGTGAAATTTATAAAGATTTCACGAGCAAAGAACAGCGATGCTGATGCACTTGCGAAGATGGCATCAGCCAAATATTCGCACTTAACAAAAGAAGTGTTAGTTGAGGTTCATTCCTAAAGAACGATCGATGAAAAAGCAGTCATAAACATTAATGAGAATTTGGGATGGATGCAGTCAAAACGAGACTACCTCTTTGCTAGCACTTTCCTCGAAGGAAGGTCAAAAAATCAGATGTTAAAAATTCGAACCATGAAATATTAAATGAATCAAGGGGTTCTATACAAGAAATCCTACTTTAGCCTCTCTACTCCGTTGTCTGGTTCCAAGCGAAGCTATATATGTGTTTCGAGAAATACATGATGGAATTTGCGAAAGCCTTGTAGGAGTTCAGAGCTTAGCTAAGAAAGTAATTTTGATGAGATATTACTGACCAGCCATGTATAACGATGCTCGTCAATTAGTTTCTAGTTGTCACAAATGTCAAATCCATGCACCGATCTCCCAGAAACTGCTACTAACCTTAACCCTTTATTAGTTCATAGCCATTTCAACAGTGGGGGATTTATCTACTAGGCCCGCTCCTGAGGAGAACAAAAGGCTATAAATTTTTAGTAGTAGCGATCAACTATTTTTCTGAGTAGATCAAGGCAGAGCCGTTGAAATGTATCTCTAGAAAGTGTATCAAAACTTTCTTCTGGAAAAAAAGCATAGTGTGCCAATATAACATACCCCATATACTTATTTCAGACAATGGAACTCAGTTTGTGGGAGAACCGTTTAAGTCCTTTGTGAAGACTTACAGGTTGGTCTACAACTACATACTAATTCTATTAGACACCCATAGGCAAATGGTCAAACCGAAGTTTCCAATAGAATGCTTCTATCGAGACTAAAGATGAGGTTAGACCGGCCAAAAGATAATGGGTCAAAAATTTTCTATGTTGTGATCCTATCAAACAACATCACGTGCTACAGATGGTATGACTTCGTTTAGCCTTGTTTAGAGAGCCAAGGTAGTAATCCTAGCAAAGATTGGAATGCCCATGTCTCGAATGATACATCATGAGCGAACTGGTATTGATCAGGAACAAATGGTAGATCTAGACTTGCTAGAAGAAAAAAGGCTCATACTAGCCGTTTGAGAAGCCAATTACAAGCAAAAAAATAGCAATATAACACTATGGTGCGTCACAGGTACTTTTGACCGGTGACCCAATTCTTAGGCAAAATGAGGTTACTCAAGTCCATGATACCAAGAAGTTGGATACTAATTGGGAAGGTCCCTATCAAGTCTTTGAGGCTCATCGCTTGGAGTGGCATCTATCTCGGTCTACAAACTAGCTGACCATCAGGGAAATATTGTCCCCTGAACATGGAACATTGTCAATTTAAAGAAGTACTACTTATGAAACTGTGTAGGAAATTTAGGAATAATGTTTACCCAAACGTGAACACAAAATCTCTAAATGCAAAAAGTTATCTGTAGTTCTGAAAAGTATGATCTATTAACAAAAGGAGCCTAGTCTATTACAATGTAGAATTACTCCTGGAGTTGGTAAGACAATAATTAAAAGGTTATTAGCAGTACAAGGTTCTCTGAACTAGTCTCTCTGAACTGGTCTCCAAGATTTTTCAGAAGGTCCTCAGTAATGGACGTGTTGAAATCTTCAAAAGAGAAAAAGTACTAGGTGAGGTTAGGAATCCTAATTTGAACCTCCTCAAGGACTTTGCCAAACATCAATCTTTCGACATACCAGCAGAAAGATTGAAGTTCTTCTCCAAGGCGTTAGAGCTTAAGAAGTGATTAACTCTCTCAAACAAGTGACTTGGGCCGACGGGCTGGGTCTAGCACATCCTTCTTAAGGTTCAGTTCGGCAATGACAGCGGTAAGCTCGAATTGCTTAGCCTAAAAGGTCTTAGCCAAGTAATCTAGTCCCCTCTTGGCATTCTCTGTAGCTGTTGTCTGAAACACACTTGCTCGATCAAATAACTAATTTCAATATTATACTTCTCTTAAAGTTTGGCCAAATCAGCTTCTTTCTCTTTCAAATCAGTGCAAAGCACTTCTACAAGGTATTTTTGCATGGCTAACTCCTTCTGGTCAGATACACTGAGAGAGTCTTTATAAAAATGGTACTCCTTATCTAGGGAGTTTGTGAAGAGTTGGGATACATAAGAAAGAGAGATCATAACACTTTCCAATAACGACAAATACACCAGGCACCAAAAAAAAAACTTAAGCCTCGAAGATAGTCGTTCAAGATCTTTTTTAGCTAGTCATTGCTCTGTCTCCTAGAGACTCATCAAGCATCAACAGGAACAATGTTATCAAGCCAATTGCTGGATGCCCCAAGAGATTTTATATGAGCACTAATGTAGAAACGATCAGAGCTTGTACTCCTTTTGGCTTGAAAATTAGTTTTAGGGATGAGAGAAAGATCGGCAATCAGTACGCTTTCTGCCTTATCCTTGGGAGATTTAAGACCACGAATTTCTACAATTTTGACCCTTTCTTGATCGATTGAATTGAAAAATTAGGACCCTTTCTCTTCGGTCCTACATCATCTCCTAGTGCTAGGGCAAGATTAGCAAGTTAAGGTGATGGAATTGATCAGAGGGGAATGACATCAATAGCTTCCTCTAGAGTCGACTCCTCAGTAGCCTTTATCTTTTCAGGTTTGGTAAGAGACATGAAGTCAATAGTAGGGTAATAACCACCACAAAGTTTCCACCCAAGACCAAGGTCTCCCCAAATCAAAAGGCCTGCTCAATGATGGTATACTTTCCTTGAAAGTCGAAAGTTATACTGGGGATTTCAATCTTCTCCATAGAAGAAAACAAGGGATGGATCTGGCTTACACAGGATTCTCGTTCAGATCCTTAATACTCTCGTGGACAGCCCATTCTATTTGAACTCCCTCTATGTCTTCTAGTTTGGTGTAGAAGAATGATTCTTTCCACCTCTTAATTGAAGAAGGATAATGCTTTAAAAAAGAGGTAGAGTTTTTCTGCAGTAAGAAATAAAAGAAACTTGCGACTCGACAGGAGGTAAGTTTGTAGAAGAACCTAAAAACCTCAACCTCGGGTTTCATATTCAAATGTTTGCACAACAAGCAAAAGCAAACCATGAACCTAATCGCGTTCAGAGCTAAGTGGGATATGCTCATCCTAAAATAAGTACAAATCAGTAGAAAATAGAAGGAATGGGAAGGCAAAGCCCAGTTCTAAGTTGGCCCTCATAAACTGTAAAGATCCTTCGGAGGGGCATTACCTTGATTACCCTCAATTGGAATAGGAAAAGTGATATTGGAATGAATGCAGCATTCATTTCAAAGATGCAAAACATAATATCTGAGGGACTGCTCTAAATCAAAATCCATATCAGCAGAGTCACTTTCATGGGTATTGGTATTTATGGAAGAAGGCACCTCAATAGCTTCCGAAGTGCTAAGGGTATGATCAGAATCTTGCAGCTCATGAACTGATGTCCTTCGTGCCAAAGTTAGAGCCAATCAAATCAAGGGTAAAATCCTTCCAGGGAGTATCAGAGGTAATTAAAATGTCCAAGACTTCAGTGCCCCGTTCTTGCAGCTTTTTTGTCATCTTGGTTATGCTAGAAATAGCAAAACCAAAGATCAAGTTAGCTTCAGATAGATGCTAGATCAGGAAAGTCATAACTCTATAGCAATCGTATGGCTCAAAGCTATAGGGGCATAGAGATCGTTATTAGAATAGCTCTTAGGATATTTTACCTCCTCAGAAGAGAAGGTGTGTTGAAGAAAATCATGGACCGTGTTGGAATTATCCAACCAAGTATGGGTGGTGATTGCCTAATCAGGGACATACTTCACTGGAGGAGAGTCGTCTGCTGCCGAAGTGTTAAATATTTACTCGGTTGAGCAGATCGAATTAGTCAGCAGAACCAATCGGATTAGTCAGTAGATTGATTGGCCAAGCTCAAGAACCCTGTCTAATGGCACACTAGTTGGGGCCCTAGCCGTGGAAAGGTCAATGAACTTCCCAAAGTCCAAAACAGCAAGGCCGAAGGAACCTTTTCTCTTCTAAGGCAAAATGAATGAGCGCCTGAAGATAAAACAGAATGTGATGGAACTTCAAGAAATGGTGAAAGAAATAGAAGACTAGTCACAGAAGATGGCTGGCCAATTATTATACTTGTAAGGGCTAGCTTAACAAGGTTTGTGGGCGTAGGAGTGGTGGAACGCACTAATGCCTTGGGATCTTTAGTCTTCCTCTTGGACCCATGTATATTGTGCCCAAGAGAAAACTTCTTTGGGGATGTAGGGTTTTCCAAGAGATCTTTGCCATAGTTATCTACTGGGTTATATGCCATCGATTCAGTTGAAAGAGGGGAAAAGGATTTGTTCAAAATATAGGTTTTTTGGGTAAGAGAAGAAAACTTGTAATTGATGTTGAAGTGGAAATCTATTGAAGTAATGGGTGAAAAAGAAGAAGGATATACAATAAAGGAAGGAGAATAATTTGACTGGGTACGAGCTGACCCAGCAAGGATAGGTTAGAGACTATGGAAAAGAATTAAAGGTGGGATGCCTCAAAAATGCTCTACTAAGCACAAAAGCAGAGAAATTAGGGTAATACAAGAAGAAATAGATCTAGCCTGGGGACTCGTGCAAGGCTTCTGTCGAATCCACCAGTCGGGAGAACGATTAATCTTTGCAAGATAAAAATTGAATGACCCAGTTAAGGGCAGGACGAGTATTTGGGTTCGGCTGAGCGTAACCATGGTGCATACTCAATCAAGGGGAATCTTGATAATATATAGAGTGATTGTCTAATAGAATATTGACGCATGTCATGTAATATGGGTAGTGGTTGTATTAAGGGTAATTATGTAATATAGCCTGCGGGCTAAAATATAAAGACCACCTCGGTACGACCTAGTACAGTTCAGGGGTTCTAACTGTAAGACGTGGAACCATAACTCTCGCTTATAAATAATCACGATATTTAGCATACTAGAGGACAAAAAAAGATATGAACTAACAACTTAATGTAACACATCATTACAACACTTTCTCTCTATCTCCCCCTCTTTTTAGAACCCTTCAGGATTTGTCACAACCCAAGATCCAAAAAAGAGTGATGCCGACAATCACACTTAGCATTGCCCACATACTTTAGAAAAGAAAAATAAGGAGTACGATTTATCAATCACTTAAACACAAGAATACAAGAGTGGCTCCAAAACTAGAAAACTCTTGCACTTCAACTTACATTAGAAATTCGTTTCGATCACTGAATCTGCCACAAACTATTTTACGAAGAAAAGTTTCCATTTGCAATTCACAACAAATAGTTTCTTTTTTTTTTATTTTGGGTTAATTGCACTTTGCCACCTTATAAAGTTGTCTATGTCACAATTTGTTCCCTGACAAAATTAAATTTTATATACCTTTAACCCCTCCCTAACAAAATTTTATATATCTTTAACTCCCTCTGACTAACGGTCAATGCCAACAGTTAGTCAAAATGCTACGGAATGGTAGAGATTTACTAAATTTCCCTAAAAAATTATTTTAGAGTTTGTTTTAGTTTACCCTTGTAATGGTATAAAATTATTTTTATCCCTTAAAAGTTTTATATTTCCTTATTACTCTCTGCAAAGTTAAATAAACCGATTGGTCTTTTTTGAGATCAGCTAATTAGCATGTTAATTTATTTGTCTTTATCCTTATGATGATTTTTGATGGACCATTTAAGAACCTTTAGAATTAAAATTAATGTAACTAGAGATTTATAGTAGGTAAATTTTTTATGATTCACTTATATTTTTTATTTTGTTTTTCTTCTATAATCTGTAGGTGTAATATTAGTAAAATTTTGTGTGGGTACATGTGCTAAGCATGTATAAGGAGAGAGCGTGTCATAGGTCTCTCCATTCGACGACTCTATATATATATATATATATTTTTTTTTTTTTTGGCTAGTTTGTTGCTATAGTTACAATCCTAGTAAAAATTCAAGTTCGAATTTGTCACCAAAAAAATTTTGCGGCTATGACGAGAAGGCACCTTTGGCAAAATCTGCCAGTGAAATCATCGTATGATCTCTATGAAACATTGATGTTTACAATTAAATTAATATTTTTAACAAATTGGGATTAAAGTATAATTTTTTACCATTATAGGGGGTAAAGTAGAATTAAACCTAAATTTATAAGAGGTCACTTCAATACTTCATTAATTTTACGCCACTTACTAATGTTTGACTAACAATTAGTTTTGACCATTAGTCAGAGGGAACTAAATGTATATAAAATTTTCTCAACATGTAAATTGAGACACATGCAACTTTATAAGAGGATAATTTGTAATTAACTCTTTTTTCAATCTAATTGTAAGTTTTTCTTTTCACTAACCTAATTGTAAGTTACATCCTCCATTTCAAAATAAGTTGAATGCATAGCATTAGATAATTTGTCTTGTGGTAAATTTCCTATCACTTTAGGAAATCAGAGAAATATTAAATGATTTTTTTCCAATTTTACCCTTGCCACAAAAGTTAATGTAATCTGCTCCCTTAATCTGCTTTCTCCATTTCTCTTCCTTATATAGTATTCTTTCCGTTCCATTTTATGTGTCACTCTTTTTATTTTAATTCATCCTAAATTATTTATCACTCCTTAAAATGGTAAATATATAAAGGTCATTTTACCTATTTTACCCTTCATGTAAGTTCCACAAATATAGTATTGAAGTCATATTTCATCATTAATTACTTTTACAATGCATCTTAAAAATTAAAACTTTACAATCAGCTAGCAAATTTTGAATTTGAATTGAAAGACAATTATAGAAAAAGTATTTTACTAGTTGGGCAAAAATAAATTTTTTTTAGACTATATACAACTTTGACCATAACAAATAAAATAGGACGGAGCTAGTGTTAATCTTAGTGCCGTATATACACATCTAATAGAAAGGGAGGTGATTATATTGTTAAGAAATATTAATATAAATGGGTAAATAAGCATTTTTGAATTATTCATTACAAAATTGAGACAATTTAATAATTTTTTTCGAATGCTACACATATTTTGAAGCAAGGGAATAATTGTAGTAACTTTAGTTTCATGAAATCAATAACAGAAAGCCACTCCTCTACACGCTTGTACCAAAAACATAGGAATTATGACTATTTCAAAGCTTACAACAGTTGATGGGAAGTCAAAACTTCAAATCCCATTGTTCATCCATGAGTTTCTTGTTATTATTATGTAACTATTTTTCTCACTAATAAATTCCGGAACAAGCAAAAAAAAAAACAAAAAATACATATTTTACAGGAAACGAGAAAAACATAAACTTGTCATTCAATTCAAAATTTGCTGAACAAATCTCAGCACAATGTCAAGCTCAAAAAAAGAAAAATAAATCCAATGCCACAGAATTTAACAAAATACTAATAAGTCAAAATTTTTGACCCAAAAGTTGACACCTTTAGGTAAGAAATACATTATAAACTCAGAAACCCTGATATTGCATATTGTGATGCTGAAAAGAGGAAGAAGAAGAAGGCTCATAATTCAGAGGCTGCCAGTAGTAATAGTCTGGTTCAAAACCTTCTTGTGGCAAAGGACACAACAATTGAGGCGAATCACCAAAAATGGTTTGACCTGCATTGACAGCATCAGCAATCATAGTAGGCTGCAACAATGTTCCTCCACAGAAATTCGCACCGTCTTGAAACTGAGGGTAAAATTCACTAGGCATCAAATTCGCATCAAAAATTCTGCTCTCATAATTAGTGCTATCAAAACAGAAAGATTGATCATCAGAGAATTGGATGTTCTTTTTTGATTCTGATGGAAAGAAATTCAGTCCATGATTAATAGGATTGTTGAAGGAGTTGAACTCCTGAGGGATATTTGGAGCATTCTCATGAACTGTTGATATTGATTCCAAGATTAAATTCATCCCAGAAGTCAATTGTTTAAAGAATTAGTGCAGAATTGTGGGTACCGAATTATATTCTGCTCCGTTATCGGTTCGAAACAGGGGATACAACTCTGCTCTGATGATAATTCTAAATTGGGTAATTGGACTCCCCGTGAATCTTCTGATGTTTCTTCTTCCTCAAGTAACTCCCATAATTCACTTAAATACTTCCGATTCAATTCGTTTTCATCGCAGTCGAAAACAACAATTTCTTTGCCCTTTTCTTCTTTCAATAAACCTGTTTTTTCATCCAAAATTTCAAACTTCGAGTCAACTTCTGCTGTACCAAACTCTAGATTTTCTTTGACAATTTCTTCCACATGATCATCAGGGTTTTCAACCTTGACAGTTGGTTCTAAAACCCTCTTGTTCTTGCAGCAATTCTTGGCACTAAACTGTTGGTACATGTGTATGACTTCTCGCACATCATCACCGTTTTCAGGCCAAGTCTCGACCTCCCCATTGGGCCCCAAAACAACCAGACAAGCCTGTCTCATGATATCACACAGCACTGAAAGCTCCCTCGTCTTTCTCTTGATACAATCTCTTCTCTTCTTACAACAAAAACTTTTGGCTCTCATGATAGAAACCTTTTTTTGCTGCTGCTTGTGTTGTCGATTCAACACCTTAACCTCCATAGCTTTTTCTTGCTTCTAATGGTAATATGTAAGAAAGTAAGAATAGGAGCCTATTTGTAGTAGTGTATATGTTTCCTTTTTGATAGTCGCTTGTTTAAGGAAAGTTTACTCCCACTATGGTTTCCGTTTTAAAATTGACTCAACAATATTAAAATCCTCTCGAAAAAATAAAATCCATTTCACAACCCTTAAATTACCTTTTTGGATCTGTTAGATTCAACCTATTCACCCAATAACCTAGTTACTTAACTGAGTTCAATTGATGATAGGATAAATAAAAAATAAAAAAAAAAATCTGTCAATTTTTTGACAACCCAACTGTTCAACTACAATTCACCGAATTGTTAAAAAATTGTTTGTGTTGTGAGTAAAATTTGATCCGAAGACCTTGGCAACAACTTACAAGACATTTTTTTTGGTTATTTATTCTTTTAAGGCCCAATTTAAGTCCCCTCTTCTACACATGAAATAAAATAATTACGATTTCTATTTCAAAAATAAAATATTTGTTCTACACAAGAAAAATATTTAGCTTTCCAATAAAGTTTAAAGATATAAATTAACAAAACAGTATTATGTTTTTACAATAACAAAGCCACAAAATGTTCTACTGCTAAAATTCTGTTAATTAATGCAATATATTATAAGAAAGGACATCTCCATTCAAATGCAACCAATAAAGACCCAAAACTGTAACCAACATAATACTGTGAAATTTTTCCTCCGTCCTTTTTTATACTGTGATATCTGGTACCAAATTGCCATACCCTGTTACTGGCATAAGAAAGGACATCTCTGCTTGGAAATTAAGAAGTTGGCAAAAGTTACATATAAGAAATGCTAAAATTCCGGATGCTGGATCGCTGATAGCTGGTTTTGCATAGCAAAGCAAATTAAAAGGCTGGGAGTTTTCAGTAATGTTGTTGACAATAATGTTTGCCTGCTTTACTAGCTCAAGAAAGTAATTGAATGTCTCCATGTTACCTCTCTCAAATGCATGACCTTTGTGTTCAACACAGGATGCGCTGCAACTTTCTACTTCTTTGGTGCTATCAAACTTGATGCCTTCATTTTGAACTTCACTTCTGATGCATCCGAAATCAGGTTGGCATCCCCCACAGGGATCATTTCCATGATTAGGGCATGATGTTCGACATTTCAGAAGACCAGTTAGGACTTAAACAAGATATGCAAGGTACAATGGATCATAAATGACATCTGCCTGCAAACTGCAAAACAGTAGATTAAGTTATGAGGCTTACTTGGCTATAAAGGGAGAAAAAAGAACAAGAGAGAAATGAAGCAACAGGTCTACTTTACATGGACCGGAAACAGGATGTAATGTGTTAAGAGCAGGTTCCATGCCAACATACAGTGCTAGAACAAGACTAGTAACTTCCCCAGCTAAAATATGCCAAAAGATAATCTCTCTTAGTACCCAAGAAAACATTTTGGATAATTATATACGGATAAACTATTCATCACCAAACTAGCAAGATCACTCCTACTACACAAGAGAGAACCTAAGACATGGGCCAATGTTTACATTCTCATAAAAGCCAAATAGATTTCTAGTGAATTAAAAAAACGAAATAACTTACACTATATCTGGTGCAAAGTTTTGCAACTCATTTTCTGTTGCAGTTTCCCATGGCAAATGAACGCACTGTACCTGCAGCCATAATTCATGTCAAGTTGAATTGCCTTGTCCTTGTCCTGATAAAGTAATCCCGTGCAACAGCAAGTTTTTAAACAAAAAAATTCTCCTCTTTACAGAAATTAACTCCAACTATAGGAAGAAAAAACCTCGTCAAAATGGCAACAGAAACAAGAAAATTCTTGAAAACAACAAGGTTTTCAGGCACTTGTCTTCCTTTATCCTTGTATCCAGCTGTTATAGAACTAGAACATTGACTTAAAAAAAGCATCTCTTTATGAATTCTTAAAATTGCACACAAGAAAATGAAAATCTGCTGTTAAACATAACAAATTATTCATTTAATGCTTTAATGCATGCGGCTCCCGGTACTAAAACCAAAAGGAGTTGACCATCCACAAAAATTTCATGTTGTTAAAAGAATCCAATGTGGACATCCATGCTTAGTCCAAAATTCAGTAGTATTAGCTAGGCATCTCTCACTGTTACAGGAACCAAAGTTCTGAACTTACTGTACTGGGATCTTTATCATGTTCTGGCACATCACTTCTGGTGCTGAGCAGATTTGACTCCAAATTAAGCCTCATATTTGACAAAGTGGACAGATCACCATCACTCAAAACCACCTGCATCAGATAAAATCCTTCATATAAGTTGGTATCAGAAGCCTTGTATACACTGCCAAGAATCCTCAACTTCTGATGAGAGAGAACAAATGCATCTTATACAAAGCAAAATAATTAAGAAAACTATAGAAGGATGACTACTTGAAAAGGCAGTAAATGTTCTGTGATTCATGCAAAGATAAAAGTGTTTTACTGGGACAATTTTATCAATTTAGCACATTAATAATTTGGCTATTGGGACTGAAATGGCTGAAAATTTCAGATGCATTTTACCATATACAGCACTTGCTAAGACAACTCAAGAAGTTTACCCAACTAGAAGCAGTTTATACTTCAGCATACAAGTAATCAACATTTTCTTTGGCAAAACTGACCAGTATACCAAAATTTCAAGCTTGTATTAGTAAAGTTGAAATTTGGATGGGAAGCTCTCTTCTAATTACTGGAATCCATCTAGAGAAGGCCACAATAGTATGTGGACGTGTAGACAACACACATAGAAATGAGACACTAATCAACAAATATATCTAACAGCCCCAAAGAATGGAGTTAAAATGACAATGTTGAGAACTATTGAGATCTCAAATGTTGAGAATCGTCAATATTTGAGATCTTATCGCCCAAGAACCAGCACGAAATATTACACATATGTTTATGTTTTAATTCACTTGTATCTATAGATTTCAAACTTCAGATTTCTCTTTTGACAAGTCATGATTTAGATTCTGAATGTCCTATTTTATTTATCAGATGGAGCTTAAGAGTTCAAAGAATTATACGTTGACGTCATACTCTATTCCCAAAGCTGTCGATCTAATTTTAGTAGCTGGATTTTCCTTATGAAATAGATCCAAAGTAGAAGCTAATTCAATGAATAAACAAACCTACTACGGAATCAACCAAACTGAATGGACTTGCATGTAAATTCAGGTATAGCTGCCAATGGTATTAAATAGTAACAACTTGATAATCACACGAAGGATTAGACACATTTCTATTATTTTTTTTTTTTTTGGAGACACATTTCTGTATGTGGATCAAGTGTTCAGAGGTTTCCAAGCTTAGTCAGCACAAAATAAGAATTACATTTTAAGTAAAGGAAAATCTCACACGAAAACTGAAACAAGAATTTCAAAATAATTGCTGTTTCCATGCCATACTCACTAAAGATCAATTTTAAAGGGATCGATTTCCAGTATCTTATCTGATATGTTGGGATATCAGGAAGCTTTATGGATATTAATCTAAATAAGAGGTCAGTCATGGTATATAGTCAGTAGTTATGTCAATAGGAGCAAGAGGTAAAGCATTATTCAACAAAAAAATCAAGTCTAATCTTCATTTATAAGAAAATCTCTGATGTACATCAAAAGCTATATTGGTGTCACAGCTACCAAATGATGATCTCAGCTCCCCCATGATTTGAGAATTCAAAGACGGCTTATATAATTCTAATGTAAGAATCTTGTTTCCTATATTCAACTCAGCCTACACTAATTCCGTTATTGTGCCAGTAGAAGCCATTCTGCTTTGAACTCTAATTTTATATTTCCTTCTCTGTACCAAACTTCACCCCTAATATAGTTTGTTCTGACATGTACATTTTTTGGTTCATGTAATCTTGAACATGCTCAAACCTTGTTAAGGTTACTCCTCATTAATTCTCCACAACTGCTGCTTTAACAACTTTGAGTCTTTTGTCCATTTCAAATAATCTTTTATGTTAATTTACCAAAAGTCCACCTACGGCGCTGTGCTTTATTTATTTGATTAAAATAACAGTTAAACTGAACATGTTGTATAGACTCTTGCAATCTGTTAAAATAAACCAGGTTTCAAATTTTGATCGTTCTCCATTCTGTCCTCAATGTGACAAAGGGTATAACTTAGTTTGGTTGGGCATTAACAGGAAAGAGCAAGTACAAAGAGAATGAAGAGATGAGATTGCAATCATTGGCTTAAAGCCAGAGATATTCTTCTCAAAGACAAAGTATAGCCCACAAAAACTACTAATATATACAAATAAACAAACCAAACTTTATTCCCACTAAGTAGGGTCGGCTGCATGAATCCTGCTACGCCATTGCACTCTGTTATGAATCATATCCTCCTTAATTCCTAATAATGAGCTATATCTTTCTTACAAGTTATCCACCATGTCTTTTTTGGTCTTCTCCTGCCCCTCTTATGTTGCCTACCCTCTCTAAATTCTACTCGCCTGACATGCGCATCTACTAGCCGTCTTAACACACAAACTAGCCACCTTAAGCGTGTTTCTCTCATCTTCTCATCAATAGGTGCTACTCCAATCTTATCACGAATATGCTTACTGCGTATCTTGTCCATCCTAGTATACCTACACATCTATCTTAACATTAGCATTTCTACTGCTCTCATCTTTTATCATGTGTGTAATGCACTACCCAACATTCAGACCCATAAAGCATTGCTGGCCTAATGGACATTCTATAAAATTTAGCCACAAATTTTAAAGTAATTTTGCGGTCGCATAATATTCTTGATGTCATTATCCATTTCGTTCAACCCGCTTGTATCCATGTGTAACATCTCGATCTATACCACAATCACTTTAAAGAACTAAACCTAAATATTTAAAATTTTCACTGTATGCGTATCTCTTGATCTCTGATTCTAACTCCTATTCTATTCCTATGCTAAACTTAAATTCCATATATTCTATTTTGATCTACTAATTCTAAAACTTTTTTACTCAAGTGCCTCTTTCCAAACCTTGAGTTTAGCATTAACCCCTTCTTTTGTCTCATCTAGTAAAACAATGTCGCTTACAAACAACATGCATTATGGTATTTCCTCCGGTATGTACCTTGTAAATTCATCTACGACTAATGCAAACATATAAGGATTTAAAGGTGAACCTTGGTGTAAACCTATATTTGTAAGGAACTCTCGAGTCAATTCTCCTAGTGTCTTCACACTTATAGCCACATCCCTATACATCTCCTTTATTGACTCTATATGTGCTACTCTGACTCCTATTTTTTCTCAAACTCTCCACATAACTTCTCAAGACACTCTATCGTATGCCTTTTCAAAATCAATAACAATCAAGTGCAAATCATTTTTCTTATCACGATATCTCTCGGTAAGCAGGTCCTTAAAAGATGTATTGCTTCAGTAGTTGATCTCCCTGGCATGAAACCAAACCGGTTATTTGACACCTTAGTCTCATTTCTTAACCTTCTTTCTATCGTCCACTCCCAAAGTTTCATCGTATGGCTCATTAATTTAATTCCTCTATAATTCACACAATCTTGTATATCCCCTTTGTTTTTGAATATAGGTGTGAGAGTAATCTTCTTCCATTGGTCAAGCATCTTTCTACTCTTTAATATTTTATTGAACAGATTAGTAAGCTAACTCCTTTCTTTCCTAAGCATTTCCACACCTCAATTAGAATATCGTCAGGGGCAACTGCTTTTACTTTCTTCTTCTTATTCTTCAAAGCCTCCTCTACCTTTGATTCCTAAATCCTTCAATAATACATTATGTATCTATACTTCTCAAACTTATCCAACTCTCCCAAAATTATATCGTCTCCATTGCCTTCATTGAATAGTTGATAGAAGTACCTCTCCCACCTTTCTTTAATTTCCTCATCTCTTACTAGCACCTTATTATTTTCATCCTTAATGCACTTGACTTAGGATAAGTCCTTCATCCTACGGACTCTTGCTTTAGCAATTTTATAAATATCTCACTCCCCCTCCTTTGATTCTAATGTTTGGTAAAATTCTTCAAAAGCCCTATCTCTCGCTTCCCTTACAACCTTTTTTGTCTCCTTTTTAGCAAACTTATATTTCTCAATATTTTCTTCACTTCTACAACCATATACAGCCTTATACTTAGCCTTCTTAACTTTGATTTTATCTTGTACACCTTCATCCCACCACCAAGATTCCTTATTCATAGGGGTATAACCTCTTAACTCTCCAAGTATATTTTTAGCCACTGTTTTCACTTGCTATGCCATTCCATAAAGTACCAGATTCTCTTTGTAAGTCCCAAATACTTTGCCCTAACAAATCTATCCTAAAAATTTCTTCTTTTTCCTTCTTTAAATTCCTCCATTTAATTCTGGGTACTCTAGGTAGGTGCTTTCTCTGACTGATGTAACATTTAAGCCTCAAGTCTACCACCAAATGTCTATGTTGTGAGGTTAAACTTTCTCCAGGTATGATTTTACAATCTCTACAGAACCTTCTATCTCTCTTTCTCATAAGGAGAAAGTCAATCTGTGACTTTGTTAATCCACTTCTAAAGATAACTAAATGTTTCTCCCTCTCTTTGACAAAAGTATTGACAATGCAAAGATCAAATGCCATTCCAAACTCCAAATTTTTCCTTCTTCATTTCTTCTCCCATAACCATATCCACCATGCACCTTTTCATAATCTTCATTATCTCTTCCCACATGTCTATTTAGGTCAG
This sequence comes from Cinchona pubescens, assembly GCA_025175665.1. Taxonomy (NCBI): domain Eukaryota; kingdom Viridiplantae; phylum Streptophyta; class Magnoliopsida; order Gentianales; family Rubiaceae; genus Cinchona; species Cinchona pubescens. The sequence goes on along the minus strand of JANKKI010000391.1, from coordinate 264,255 downwards.
ATCTTATAAGAATTTGCTCATCTTGGGGGATACTACCTATCATCTCATCTAAATCCTCCCAAAATCTAGCCTTAAGGGACTCATCTAGACTACTTGAGGTGCATAGACCCTAAAAGATTAATAGCTTCATGTCCTAGAATTAGTTTGGCGGACATAATCCTATCTCCTTTACTAATCACCACCTACACTATCTTGACTACCAAAGTTAAAATTTTGAATTACCTAGTAGTTTAGCCTTTTGTCCACCCATTTTTTCTCTTGTAAGCACAAAATATTTATTCTTCTCCTAATCATTGTATATATCACCTCCATTGATTTACCAATAATAGTTCCAATATTCCAACTTCCTATTCTAAACTTATTCTCCCAAATGTTTTTCTTCCCACTACCCTCCCCTTATTTGGTGAGGATCCTTGCATATTTTTCACGACATCCGGATCCCTATGGAGATGTAGCAGTCTTTGCTCACGATTCGCCGCACTTAGGCAATGCGACACATCGCTTATGGGGAACACCCTAGCATTAGCATAACAAAAACTACTGATATATGAAGGAACTTTTTTCTTTTTGGCTCAAATAGATAAAAGCATGCACTAGCAATAGTTTGCGTATCTAATCTGCTAAGGCCAAAATTGATGTCATCTTTGTATCAGCTCCTGTAAAGCACCAAGCTATATTCCTTAAACAGATTTCACATAATTCACATTGGAATGCATTTATACTTTTTAATCCACTTCAAACCTCAAAGCCAAGTCTATGATACAAATGTAAAACTTAACATTCTTTTCTTTTCTATCCCAAAAGTTCAATATTTGGTACAAGCAGTGTTTGCATGTTCAATTGGAGTTGAATAAATGTTTGGGGTTCTTCCCTTGGATTAGTATTGGAAGCTTGAACGTTGTGATTTGTATATATGATGGCTAGAGTTTCTTTGGGGTGTATTGTTGATTATAATATACTTTTTTCAGATATTTGAAGCGTGGTATTAAAGCTATATTAATGAATTATAGGTTCAAATGGTGAATTGATATTGGATAACTCCGATGATAAGAAAGTTTCTTTTCTCCCATTATTGTAAGTCCTTTCACATCTTGCATGGGGCCATGACATTAGGATATGGTAAACAAAGAAAAGCCATAATCCTATCTTCTCAAAATTGTACTTTACAATTTTGAGCTATCTTTCTTTAAGGGGGTTAAGACATTCCTAAAATAGTGATTGGAACAGTTCATTGCAACTTGCAAGGTGTTGATACAATCAATTCCCCAACGCAAGACATGATAGATTCATCTCTGACCAAGTTGTCAGCATTTGTCCTTTCAAAATGTTAGTTTATTCTGAAGAAAGCCCCTCAAAATTACCAATGGATGATTGCAATCAGCATACAGGCCTCCGTAAGAAGTAAAACAGCTTGTACCATGTACATATTTGGACATCATTCTGAGGGCTGAAATATTTCATAGCAGACTGTAAAAGGCCAAGCAGTTTCCCTCAACAAAAATATTTGTCAAAAAACATAACACACTCTAAAGAATAAAACAGACAGCAGGTGGACACGAAATTGATATTCTATAAGTGTCCTTAATGCGCAGAATTGAGAAGGATCAATTGTTATGATCTTTCAATAGATCAAGACAGAATACAAGTCTCTGATAAACACAGAAGAAGGCCCTAATTGAAACCTATGAACAAGTCCTTCGGTGAAAGGAACTGGATACCTTTTCTTTTATTTTTTTCCTTCCTTTTTTGACAAAATGCATACTGATTACTTGAGCAAACCATATATACACAATTAATAGCCTGGGAGAGTGACTTATTGTAGAAGCATTTACATGGACCAAACAAATACCAACCAAACCAAAACCTGAACCAACCTGTTTTTTGGTCAATTATCACAAAAATAAAAATGCCACTGAAAAATGTAATATTACTTATTTGAGAACAAATGGTGCACTAGTAAAACAAAAATGGAGAAGTTGAATTTGAAAGTCAAAATTTACACTCCCAAGAGAGCAAAAGATGGAAAAAGAGAACAAAAGAATTCTGGAAGGCATACCTCACCTCAAAACAAGATTTATTGAAGAAAATTTCTGGGAAAGAATGTATGAACTCTGAGAGGAAAAGACACGAGAGCCAGATGGAACACCTATTTGCACCAGACAGAAAAGGAAATCCAATAAGGTTGCACTTTGATCACGGACCAGAATTAAAAGAATAAAGAACAGAATTAGAATTTAGAATACAGAAAATCAGTAACAGCGATATAGAATAGATTTTGTGGAACTTCATTCCTACTTTCCCAGAAATTGAGAAAATCAGAAAAGAAATTTTTTTTGATGACATTGCATTTTCTCCATTGTTGCAATCTTGCATTTCAACAACTTACTTAGCCTACTTGTACATATAAACTAAGCTAAGAAACATACCAAGAGAATTTGAAAAGGAATGACTATAGTACTGCACTAGGATCCAACACTTTGAGATCTGGTTAGAGTCCTTACTTTTTTCTTCTTCTTTTTTTTTCTTTGGGAGGGGTTACAGGGACTAGTTAGATTATATTCAGGTATTGAACTCTTAATTTTCCCAGGTCACAAAATGCAACCTTAGTTTTATGGTTTGCCATACACAGAAATGCTTCTTTTTTTTGTCCCTTTTGTGGTTACAAGGTCTGGTTATTTCATGTACTGAACTCTTAATTTCCCAGGTCAGATCAAAATGCAACCTTAGTCTTACTTATGGTTTGCCCCACACACCCAACTCCCTCGACCACTACATTCCACCCTTCAAAATTTTTCCCGCAACTCATCGTCAAGCAAACCAAACCTAGCAAAGCTTACTCGGGAAACATCTTTTGCAGCTACAAAAATAATCCTGTCACCGTACTTCTAACCGCAATTTGTACAATCATGCTGTGATCAAGGGTCTAGACAGAAAACAAATAGCAACTGAGTAAATAAGGCCGATGAACAATGAACAGCCTAAAATGAAGGTACCACACAAATTGCTATCCATATATCAGGAATCCCAGTCCAGCTAGTTGACCGTCTTATTCAATGATGCATTAAAATATAAACCAATCTCTCTTCCTCAGTTAACTCATCGTCTGTCCTTTTGAATCTAAACATGTTACTCAACACTTACAGAAACTGAAAAACTATCTGACAACACACCCTCCCTCTCCCCCCTTCCAAAAAAAAAAAAAAAAACCTTCCCCAATTCTACTTTGATCAAGACTGATCCACCAACTATTATAGAGTTTATTCTTCAAAAGCAACTTCTGAGTCATCCCTAACTGGGAAAAGGAAAGAAACCAAGAAGCAAAGCAGACAGGAAGATTCCAGAACTTGGCAATCAATTGTCGAACATAAGGGCAGCAGTAGCACAATAAAGTCTCAAATAAAAAAAAAATTCCACTCCTAGTCACTGGAGACTGTCCCAAGAACTTCCACATATTTAGTGATGCCTCTCAGCCAAGTCACTACGTAGCTATTAGGTACTGCTCTGGTTCCATACTAGCACTTCTTAGTGTAAATTGAAAATTTAAAAAACAATACATTAATTCGCTTGGGTTGGTTGAAGAGACATTCCAAACTTGTCAGTTAAGTTCAAGAAAGCATCAATATATGTGTTCATATTTTGAGCTACTTGTATCCAGCAGCTGGGTCAGAGAAAGACAAATAAAACATTGACAATAGAAAAGACAGAATTCCTATTCCCAAATGTATAATTCCTCCTAACTGCATTTCTGACAAAACTTAACACTACTCATCAACAATTAAGAAGAAAAAGGAAACAATAAATTCAAAGTTATACCCAGTATCTCCTCCAAGCATGTTCACTGAACACTAAAATGAAACTTCAAATTTCTTAGATTTTGGACAGGTTGAAAGTTCACTACATTCTACATGATTCAAATTGGAAAGTAAAACAAATCACAAGTAGAAACAACCATAAAAACGACATCAATTACACTAGACACAGAAAGGTAAAATCCTCACCATCAGGAGAAAGAAATGAAATTCTTTTCACAACCCTTAAGTTCCCTTCTGGAAATCTATCATCCTGACAAATCCACAAAAATAAAACAAAAAACATTTTTAATTATTTTGAAAGAAACCCGTTAACATCAATAATAAAAAGGAAGAAAAGCAAGAAAGAAAAAATTCAACTACCTCTAAGAAGTCATGATAAAACCATAATGTTCGTATAGTTCATCCAAAAAAACCACTCCATTTGTATGATTCAATTTCACCAATTAGCTTCTCCAAAACCCTTTTCAATTAAGCTCCTTGCTGGCAACCCCCATTTCCCACCTAAAAAATACACGAAAATTTTGCAAAGAAACAATGAAGCTAGTAAAAAGAAGTCAAATTTTCCATTTACTTACTGTTTTGCTAATATAGTGGTTCCAGGTGAAGCTCTGTACTTCCTCCCCAATGAAACCACCGCCACATTCCCTGTAATTTTTCCCCAAAAAATATATATATATATTCAAATTTTTTGCGTCTAACCAAATGGGGAAATAAAAAAAGAGTGGATTACCTTGCGAAAGATATTAAGACGTTAGGGGGTTCCATTGCTAGAAAAGCGGAGATGAGATGCAGGTATGGAGGCCTAGAAATTGCGACTTCTTCTTGGTTTGCTTGGATTTCCATGCTTCTTTTGGCCTCAGTATGGTATGCCCAAGGAAAATTCTTATGGAACGGTTGCTCAATATTCATCCATATAATTTATTTTTAATAAACCTTTAGAATAATATGAATAAATGTAGATAAAGATATTCATTCTATCTTAGATGAATCCTTATAAAAAAATTTTGTATACCAACTATGTGTTCAAGATTTTGCCCCTGACAAGTTTGGCTGAGGTTATGAAAAATGATAAAATACAAATAATTCCTGCTGTTTGCCAAATAGTCACTTTTACGGTCGTTAAATGTGCGTTTGACTTCTTATGATTCAGTTTTTTTTTTTTGTAAAATGGATGGAAAACCATCAAAACTAACGGTAGATTTGTATTTGCCCCAAATTAATTGAAGTGTATATAAATGTACATTGGGATAAAATAAAAATTGAAAATTTTTGGGGTTAAATTGAAAATAAAAATTAAAAGTGTGACAAATTGAAAATAAAAAATCCCTAGCCCTCCCCTCTTCTCCCAACAGCCTGCCACTACCACCTAACCCCAACAGCTACTAGCAAAAACCACTACCCTCCTCAGTAGCCACCACTATCATCCAACCTTCTTCCCACCCTAGTAGTCACCTTAACCTCCGCCACCAACAACCTACCAATACCACTTAACCACAATAGCCACCAGCAAAAACCATTACCACCATCCTCAATAGCCACCCCACTACTATCACCAATCTTCTCATCGCAACTCCCAGTACTTCCCCACACCATCATCTTAACAGCCTCTTCCTTACCCTGATCTGCACCAAACCCACACCCATTACAGCCCCGATATTCCTCCCCCGCCATCTCCTCACCCTCGATCTTCCCGTCTTCTCTTCCAACAATTTCAAACCAACCATTTCAAATCAACCTATATCAAATCTTATCATCTTAGAATCGTTGCTGAAACAACGTCTGAAATCTTACAATTCAAGGTCCAAGAAAAGAAAGGGATTGTTGCTTTATTACCAAAATTCATATTTAAAGCCATTCAACAAAAACAATAAAAAATTAAATCCAACCAACAAAAATTCAACTTTGAGAAAAACTCATTAAATGGATCGAGGCTATGCTAGGCAGTGGAGAAGGGTGACAGGGCTAGGTAGGGAAAGAAAGGGAGTGGTGAATCTAGTGGGTGGGTTAACAGATTTGGGGTTGGGGGTGGTGGTGATGGGTTGAGGTGGACGGCGAAGGTGCTGCTGAGATGGGGTAGTGGACTGGAGGGAGTGTTGGTGTTGGTGTTGGTTGGTGGAAGAGAGGGCTTGGTAGATCTAGGGACTGGGGTAGGTTGACTGATTTGGGATAGTAATGGGCTCCGGTGACAGTAGTGGTGGCTGAGGTATTGTGTAAGGAAGAAAAGTGAAGGGTTAAGGTTTTTTAGGTAAAATTGTCCAATCAAATAATATGTTAATGTTATTTTAAAAAACAATCATGTCTGTACAGGCACGTGTACATCAAAATTGGTTGGATTTGACGATTTCCGTCAATTTTGTAAAAATATTATAGCACAAGGGACTAAGTTACACATTTTATAACCATAGCGGGTAAAGTGCCTATCTAGCAAGTCACAGAGGGGTTATTTACATTTTACCCTATGAAATAAATGCTGGACGAATGGTAAATTTGTACAATACTAGTTTGGGAGTATGTGTTTTTTATGTCCGTTGTATTTTTTCCCTGTCGTTTATTATAAATTTTTTGTCTAGACTAATAGTTTTTGGTATGAAAAGTGCATGTACATTTCATATACTATTGTTTTAAGGGAAAAAATGGGAAAAGAAAAACTCATTCACTTCCCCTACCTTGTAAGTGTCACAAGATTGCTACTTGCACAATACCAACGTGCAAGGCAGAATAAGAAACCAGTGATGGCATCAAAACTCACTCAAGAATATTGATCGCCTTACCTAAACTCATGTTTGGTTTCACTTGAATTGGTGTTTGGTCCCTCACAAATACTCACCAAACACAAGCACAAGAAGTATAAAGCAACCAACAAGAAAGCAAAACACACAGAAGCAATCTACGGCCCTAGGCCAACTTTTGTAACAATTTTAATTGACAAAACTTACACCCAGAATTTTCACAAAGAGTGGTGTGCAAAACAAATACTCTTGGCCTATACTCCTTCATTGATGCCAAGTTTCTGACTAACACTTTTTTAATGGGATATTTTTAGTTGATGAGCCCAATAGTTAGCTTTGTTGGACAAATAAAATGATTACAACTTATCTACATAGTTATCTGGCTACCTACACGGCCAAAACATGCCCACAAAGGTGGAAATTGCCAAGTAACCGCCCATGTGACTGCCCAACATGCAGCTAACTAATTTCCCGCACACAAAGCCAATCAAAAAGGACTAAACTCGTCCAAAACCTCTGTCCAGCCCCAAAATACCATGCCCAACTATTTCATGGCCAACTTTCGTGCAAGTCCCCGTAATTGTCGTGCACCCAACCTTGCCGTTCTCATTACTGTCCAGTGCATAGGTAACCGTTGCCTACATTTCTTAGCCAACTCTTAGCCAATGCATCTTGTCACCCATAAGATCTTTCCATGAGCTTCCAACAATACCCAAAATGTGTCATAAGATATGCTCAGCTCATGCCTAAGGATTTTAGTTGTGTACACGTGTTTCGTTCGTGCACAATGCCTTGCCGACACCCATGTTTTTAGCTAACATGCCAACAACCGACCGAAACCACACACCATGCCTTGCCCTGTCAAGGCATGTGGAAAAGTCCTAAGCATTACCTACGGAATGCCCCCAAATGTGCCCCAACCTAGCCCCACCCGACTCCCAGCCAAGAAATAAGATTGTCATATCCTCCTTGTATATGCTTAAAAAGTAAAACTACGAGTGATAGGAGTAGACACTCTTTTACGAAAAATCATTAAACCCATAAGGATGTCTCCAGTGTTCCCCAAAATGTGCACCAAGGTTCCACAACCCATATTCGGTGTGTAATAAACCTCTCTCACTTACTTGTTTACCCAACCCCAATACTCACGAACCTTCCTTTCTCGAACGCACTATTTCTGCCTACCATTTGCCCATGCCAGCATACTACCTAGTTAATAGCAACGTGTGTTCCTAGTCTGCCCACATTAAACCCTAAGAATAAGGTTATTGTGCCAACACCTAAAATTTAGCCCTAAGGTTATCATAACACTATGCCCTAAGGTTATCATGGACAAACGCTCATCCTTTGTCCCCAAAGGACTTGTCTTGATTTCTCTCAAAACCAAAACACACACAGCCAACATAGCACTCCCCCACTTGTTTTTCGGCTCCCACAATTAGCAAGACCCCATGTCTGACTGTTGTTGTTGAAGTTTTGTAGTGATTGTTTGCTATGTTACTTGAATTGTACCAACAAGCACCACTTATGTCTGTTTCACTCAACAGCTACCCACTACCTTGCATTAACACCCTTTTTGCCAAGCAGCCATACACTATCTAGCACCCGACAGCCTACACACTGCCTACTCCTTCTCCCATAGAAGCCCTCCGCTTTTCATCACAAAGGAGTGTTAGTTTTTGTTGGTGTTGCATACCAATGCCAAGGAATCTATTCTAACACAAGACGGACTGTCCTCGTCAGTTACAATGGCACCAAACTAGTAATTTGGATAAGTTCATAATTGTGCTATATTTTATGTGTCATTTATCACATTTTCATGGGTTATAAGCAAGATTTGAATTATTATTGAGCTTAATTTGGTTATTCTTAGTTTTTATAGGGTTAAAGTTAAAAAGAGCTAAAAAAGATGGAAAAGATAAAAGAAAATGCCAAGGGCGAAACATGCATGAGTATGACGCTATTCTGGACGTTATTTCGTATTTTAAGCGTAACTTTCAAGTTCAAGCTCCGATCGAGTTTATTTAAAATGTGTTGAAAAGCTAAGAGAGAGAGTTACAAATTTTTTATTTTACACTTTCCCAAATTTCAAAAGCATCAGGGTCAAAATCGAAACCGAAAGTGAAGTCCACTTTGAAGGCCCAGTGCACATGTGCTGGGGTTGTGCAGCGCATGTGCTCTGTGTCTAAAAAGGAAAATTTCAAAACATGTTGGAGCACACGTGCATGCAATTAGGCAGCGCATGTGCGTCTGGAACAGTGGTGATACATGATTTTTTTTAAATCTCGGTCAATTTTTTCGTCTAGCTGAACTTTTTCTCATACGATTTCATTTTCTTATCATGAGACAATTATTGTAAACCTAGTACTCAATATAAATACCCCATGTAGGGTGAATAGGAAAAAAGAACGCACGTCTATTCTTCGTTTTATCTGGGATTTTCAACAGAGAAAATTCTTGGGTACTCTTTCATGGCACTTAGTGCCTAAACCCTTTTTCTTGGTCGAGGGATTTGAAGCCATAGTCAATTCTACTATGTTGTAAGACTTTTTGTTCTTGAATGTATTCACTTTTATACCAAATATTGATTATTTTTCTGCGATTAATTTTATGATTGTTCTTTTTAACTTGCTATTGCTGCAGAATAATAAGTTATTGGAATTAATTTATAGTTAGACTGTTTTAACCATATGTGCTTAATTCAATCTGTGAAGCAACTAAGTTTGGTAATTGCTCAATTAGTGTTATTGAATTTAGGAAAAATAATAAATTAATTGGCATAACTGCATGAATCGTTTATGTTTAGTAAGCCTAATTATTCTTGTTATTTTAATACTTCTATTAATTAATCTTTCATGCCTGTTTGGATTAAATTGATGGTTAGAATTAATTGGATCGCGTGTTAAAAATTAGCCAACTTTAGAAAGAAATAAGAATAAACTTTGAATTGGAATTCAGGTTAATTCTTCAATTAGTACTTGGTACAGAAATTGAATTATCTTTGGTGTCAAGGATCGACTAGTAAAATTGTCATGGTGGATATGACCAAAACCAAGATTTTTCTTGAATTGAATTCTTTTCAGTCATTTTCTTGTTTTAGTTTTTAGATTAGAAGTATTCAAAACCCCCATTCTTTTTGTTTAAGCACAAGAATAAATCCCATTCTTTGTGGGATGACCTGGACTTACTACTGTTATTTTAATATTGTGAATTCTTTAATTTTGGGTGTCTACGACAGCACTGACCAAAATTTTGGTGCCGTTGTCGGGGATTGGTTTGAATTATTTTAGTGCTATTCCTATTTCAGTTTTTCTTTTCTTTCATTTTATTATTATTTCCTTCACTAATTGTGTATGCTAGTGATGCAATCTGCTAGACAAGTTGAATTTCAATTTGATCCGAAAATACAGAGAATACTACACAAATTAGGGAAGGAATTAATGGAAAGACAATTGGGGAAAGATCAATTGTTCAACTGCATCTTTGCAGGAGATAAAGAAGGCCAAAGAGAGACAAGCATGGCATAAAGAATTTTGAGAGAATTAGCAGCGCCCATCTTAAATCAACAACCATTGTGCATTACATATCCTGAATCAGATGCAAATGTTACATTTGAATTAAAATCTGGATTAATTCATCTATTACCTTCCTTTCATGGATTACCAGGTGAAGATCCAAAGCATCTTAAAGGAGTTTCATGTAGTTTGCAGAAGTATGAGACCCATTGGACTTTTAGAGAAACATATTAAATTGAAAGCATTTCCATTCTCGCTAAAGGACGAGGCAAAGGATTGGCTGTTCGATGTCGTTACCTTCGAGCAGCATTACAACTTGGGAGCAAATGAAATTCTTGGCAAAATATTTTCCAGCCTCTCAGACTGCAAATATCAGAAAAGAAATTTGTGGCATAAGGTAGTTCAACTATAAGTCTTCATATGACTATTAGGAGCGCTTTAAGAAACTGTGTGCAAGCTGTTCACATCATCATATAAGTGACTCTTTATTAATTCAATATTTTTATGAAAGTTTGTTGCCAAAATGAAAGGAACATGGTCGACGCCGCTAGTGGAGGGGAGTTAGATAATTTGACTATCGACACTGAACTTATATTGAACATGGCCGCGCGTTCTCAAAAGTTCGAGACACGACGTCATCAATCTCTAAAACGTGTTAACGAGGTAAATGTTTCATCTTTAGAACAACAAATGGCTAGTCTAACTTCTTTTATACGATAATTGGATTCAGGAACTGTACAAACAGTACAACCCTGCGGTATTTGTTCAAATGAAGGACACTCACAGATATATGTCCCACATTACTAGAACAGTGGAAAAAGGAATCTCAAGAGCAAGTAAATGTTGTAGGAGGATTTCCAGGGCAACCATGAACAAATTGTGATCCTTATTCTAACACGTATAATCCTGAATAGAAGGATCATCCTAATCTGAGATATGGGAATTCAACACAACCACAGCCTCAACAGAATCGGTAGAAATTCCAACCATATAGGCCCCTATTTTCTCAAAGACAACAAGCTAATCCGATTAATCAGATTGGTAAGTCTTTAGAAGAAATGTTAAATGCTTTAACCGCTAATACTCTGCAATTTATATCAACAATCCCAAAGAAAATGTAAGTGCAATTGTGTTGAGGAGTGGTAAGGAGGTTAAGGTGCGGCACAAAATGGTTCCTGAACATGTTGAGGCTGAGAAGAACAAGGCCAAAGCTAAAAAATAGGTTGTTCCAAGCAAAAAGATAGGCAATGGCAATGAAGAAAAAGGTAATCTTGTGTAGATAGAATATAAACCCAAACCCCCATTTCGCAAAGCGTTGAAGGACTTTTCAAAGGAGGAACATAATAGAGAGTTGTATGATACTTTTCGTAAGTGCAAGGTAAATATCCCTTTATTAGATGCTATTAAACACATACCTCACTATGCTAAGTTTTTTAAGGAATTGTGTTCCCACAAAAGAAAGCAAAAAGTTAAGAAAGTTAGAAAGGTAGAGGTTGGGAGAAATATATCATCCATCTTTCAAAATCCCTACCTGAAAAGCACAAGTATCCAGGTATGTTCTTTGTTCCTTGTAAGATAGGAAATACACAATTTGAAAAAGCCATGCTAGACTTAGGTGCATCTATTAATGTAATGCCATATTCTATTTATGATGCATTAAAAATTGAACCATTGAATAAGACTGTAGTAATTCAGTTGGCTGATAGATTTTTAGCCTATCCTAAGGGAATAGTAGAGGATATCTTAGTTCAAGTGGGGAGATTAGTTTTTCCTGCTGATTTTTTTGTTCTAGAAATGGAACAAGGTGAAAATTAATTGTAGTGCTTCTATTTTATTAGGAAGACCATTTCTAGCTACTTCTCAAACTAAGATAGATGTTCTTAAAGGCACTCTTAGTATGGAATTTGGTGATACAAGTGTTAAGTTTAGTATTTACAATGATGTTGAATCTTCTGACCATACTAACCTTGTTTCTGTAACAATAAGGAGGTGGACGTGAACCATAAAGAACATCTTGAGGGAAAGAATAAAAACTTGTCACGGCGAACAAGTAATGGAAGTTCTAATGCTTTACCACTTTCTAACGAGAAGTTGATGCTATATGTTGTGCAGGGAAAAATTCCGAATTGTAACCACCTTCCTGGTTATCTTAAATACTTATTTTTGATAGATAAGGAGAAAGTGATCATCTCAAGTCAACTTAGCAATCCGCAAGAAGAGCAACTTGTTCGGGTCCTGAAAGAACAAAAGAGATTGAATCCATTATTTATGAGAATAATGAAAAGGAAGATACTTGGACTCCTTAACATGGGAGTTATAAATGTGTTCTCAAAAATAGTATTTGCTTGATTTGTGAAAATGAGCATCAAGTCGAGTCAACGATAGTAAACAAAGGTGCTGCATGGGAGGCAATCTATGTTCATTTAAATTCTGTTATGTTTATTTAATTTTGTAATTTAATTTTTGTTATTTTATTTTTAAGGTTAGCATAGTTACATTGTGATGTTAGTGCGGGAAATCGACTTCATTACTAAACTAAACTGATAAATTGGTCCCTTGAAGGTTTAGTGTGTTGTGTGGGTGATTTAGAATAGCAAATTATGCTATAAAATTTGTTTTATTTTTAAATTTTTTTTAAAATGCCCTACATTGCTCGCACATGTGGATGAGATCGATCCTGCAAACTTTGTTTCTACCTAGAGCGCACATGCGTGCTATAATGCGCTAGGCAGAATTGGCACTCGAAATTTTTGCTTCGCGTGCACATGCGCTATATAGGCAGTGCATGTGCTCACGGCCGTTATAAGGGCACAAAACCTTGGTCACGATTATAAAACACAACACACACATACAACCTCTCTTCTCTTCTTCTCCAAACCGTTTCTCACTCCCTTAACCCCTAAAATTCCCCACTACTATTTCTTCCTCAAATCACTACAGCTTCATGAAATTCACCCCCAAAACCTTTCTTTTTCAAAGGATAACTACATCAAGGTATGAATTTCGTTCAATTTCTTCAATTTTTCCTTCATGGGTTTCAATTGATTATCAAGAATGTTTTGAGTTTTTATGCTTTAACTAATTAAATCTGTTATGGATTGAACTGTAAACTTGTGATTGGAGTGATTTATGTTTGGTTTGTTGATTAAGGAGTGATTTCATGTTAGTTATATCCACACAAATTTTGATCTTTATCTATGCATGCCATGTGTTTGATGAATTGTCTCAATGAGTAAATATATTAAAACACAAGGCATTGATGCATGAATTTAATTCCTAGATGTGATCTCTTTTTGGTTAATAATAAGGTTCTTGGAATGTATATAAGCCTTATTTTTAGGCACTATTTTGTCTTGAATTTTCTTATATATTCTAGGGTTTATGATTTGGGGAATGGAATTTTATTTAAATGTGGGGTGTAGAAGTTAATTGTTGGGAGGCCATGATGCTCATATTTATATTTTGTAGGAATGGGAAGAACAGACAAGAAAATAGCTACAGGCAAAAGTGTCGGAGCATCCTCATCATCCGGGTCTCAACAACCTATGGTAGTTGGGGATGTGAGATTTTTAACTACAGCAGCCCAACAAAAGTACGACAATGATATCTCTAAATGGGCTGTAATCAAAGGGAAGGGCATTCAAGTTCCGTTAGCAGGGGTGCCCAAGATCAAGTTAACCATTCGCATCGTAGATGGGATCACTTCACCTCAACTCCTATAGATGCAGTCATCCCGATGGTGCGTAAATTTTATGCTAATTTCGATCATTATAGCGACACTGGAGTCTATGTTCGAGGCAAGGAAGTGGATGTCTCTGCCAATGAAATTAATAGAGTTTTGAAGGTCAATAGAGTACACGCAATAATAAATGGCCAGATACCCGAAACACCCACATGGAGTTAATTGAAATTACAAGTGTTCTTTGTAATGGGGATGTTCAATGGACCTACACAATAGATGGTAATGTGGCTCGACATTTTATTGCTAATACGCTTAAACCACCTTGGTTTGTTTGGTTTAAATTCCTTTGTGCTTGCCTCCTTCCAGTCAACCATCTTGCACATGTCACTATGGAAAGAGCCAAACTCTTGTATTGCATTGCTACTGGGAAATCCATAGATATTGGTCAACTTATACGCCAACAGATATGCTACTCATCCACGAATAAGTAACTTATGGTTTCCCCATTTGATCACTGCTCTATGTTTGCAAAGTGTTCCGAAGAAAAACTTAAGCCTGGGAATTTAATTGCCATGGAGGGTATGAGAGCCCCAATTAGACGTACTCTGTCCCATGCCTCTACATCGCACATTGATGAAGTTGCTAATTCAGAATATGAGCTTGTGCCCGTGCCACAGCATTTAGATCACAGCTCAAGCAGAACTTTTTCAAGAAATCCTGGCGGAGCAACAACGGATGAGTCACTATTTTGATATGTTTATCCAGTACCAGTATGCCTAGCAGCAGACCATGGAGGCTTGCCTGTTGGCAAGAGAGCGGGGAGAGGACCCATTGACATTTTCACCTTTTCCTTCTTTCCTGCAGGATTTGGGACCAAATGCTCCATGAGCTTTTATGGGTTTAATGCCCTATGTTTAGTGGTTGATCTTTTAATTTTGCAAGTTGATTTCTTGAATAGTTTAGTTGTTTTTACTGGTTAGACATTTTAGGATTTAATTGTTGTCATGGTGTTTTTGTTTATTTTTGTCGTATATTTCCTTAAGGGAATAAGCTTTTTTTTTAAAATTATTGTAGGATCCATTTCTATAATATTCTCATTTTTCTTATTAACTCAAGGGAATTATTTGTTTTGTTTTGTTTCGTGTTAATCCAGCTTTCATTTGTGACAAAGAGATTGTTTGATACAAAAAAGCAAACTGCATCTAGATGTGTATTTATACAATTTGGGAGTAATTGTAACTAAGATAATCCCTTATGTTTCATATATTTATTGATGTTGTTCATCAAACAATAGCATATATAGTCAAGAGAACTATAGCTTCTTTTCCTTAAGCTTCTAGTTTCCATGCATTTAGAAAAGAATTTGTTTATTTTAAAACATTTAATAAATTTTGTTATCAGCTTATACTGATAGAGTTTGAAAGAACAAAAGAAGCTAAAAACACATTATTTGTTTATTCCATGAGGGGCCATCTGGTCAACAAAAGTGGACCAAAATATTTTACAGTGAGAATTTGGAAAGCCACAAAATAATTAGCAGCTCCAGTGCTTTGAATTCCATCTAAATTTACATATTTAGTACTATCATTGCATGCTCAAAGAAATGATTTAGTAGGGTGTAGTGTAGCGGCATTCTAGAAAGACTTACTTCTAATATCGCGGCATTCATCATTGACAATTAGAACTTCGAGAACTTGAGCACTGCAACACATTAACCAAGAGCCAAAAGCCAATGCCACGGTGTTACATCAAAATTCTGGACAAGTCAAATTGTGATTTCTTCAACTTTTGAATTCAGTTTTGGTCCATAGAGATATAACTAGGGCAAAAACCCTACCTAAGACCCAAAAACACATTGTCAATTTGTAACTATAAATAGACTCTTTAAGGACCTAGTTTAACATGTAGGAGGTAAGATTAATGTATAGTAAGAGTAGGATAGGTTAGATTAGTTTAAATTCTCTCTTGATTAGATTTTACAACTATACAAGATGTTGGAGGATTGTCTAGAAGATTACGTGCTCATCCGTAATGATTCTCCAAACAATGATTTCTTCTCTGATTTGCCAGAACTTCTAGTGCCAAGAGGATTATGTGCTCATCTGCAATGAGTCTCCAAGCAATGTTTTCTTCTTTGATTCGCCACAATTTCTAGTGCTGGCTTTCTTGTTTTTATGTCTTTAAGTTTTATATATTATTAGTTTCATGTTAGAGGATGATATAAGTATCACAACTAGATAACTCTTGAGTGCTTGTTTTGAATTTAAAGATTCAATCTTTACATGTTATTTGTCCATAAGAATATGTGTTATTGCTCTTAATGATTTTTTTATATGAATCAATACTGGATTATGTCTGGAAATTGATATTTGAATATTAGTATAGAATAATGCATATCATGATTTATTTGTCTTTATAATGGAAGTTTGATTGCAAATGAATTATGTGGTTCGTTTAGTGGGTTGAAAGAATATTATAATAGGCCGGGGTTCTAAATACCCTAATGTTTTGATTTTATTTGCCTAAATTAATTCTAAAAGACTTATTTGAAAGTAGATAAAATTGAAATTATTATTGGCTTGAGAAAGTCTAATACAAATTATGAAATTTTGCCATCTTATGTGCATCCTGATTGATTATTATTTAATTTGAGTGTCATGGTTATGTTAGTTAAGTGAAGTCAATTCCCTAGCAGCATTTTGTCATATTTTCTTGTCTTTATTTATACTCATCTTTTGTTTAATTTCTTTACATTTACTTTCGCTTAGTTTAATTATTTAATTTTGCTCTCTCTTTCAATTGCTTAGCTAAAGTCTAATTTATTCACTCTTCTTTGTGGGAATGTTACTCTACTTTTTCACTTCATTACTTGAATGACTAGTACATTTGATAGTGTGGCTACCACGCCTCAGTTATAATCCTATTAAAAGTTCAAGATCAGATTTGGTAGGTAGAAAGTTTGTCAGATTTGGTAAGTAGGATATTTTTCGTTTATGGGTCGAAACAGTACTAACACCAGTGAAATCTACTGCTATAACCATCTAATGAATTCTATGAGACACTGTCATTTAAGATAAATTTACTAGTGATTTTATCAAAGAGGGGACAAAATATAATTTTGCACCATATAAGGGTAAAGTATAATTAATCTTAAAATTATACGAGGGTATTTCAGTATATGTTCATCACTCTCTAATATTCTGACTAATTGTTGGCTTTGACTATTTGTCAGAGGGGACAACTATATGTATAAAAAAATTTATAACGAACAAATTGAGACACTGTTAAGTTCACATAGGGGCAAACTATAGTTAAACCTTTTAACTAAGATGCTCCCTCATGTTTCATAAGTTTATTGATGTTATTCATGAAATAGCATCATAGGAAACAATGGCATTTTGTGTCTTAAACTTTCAAATTCTATCCATTCAATAAAGAATTTCTTTATTCTAGATCATTTAAGAAATTTTGTTTTCAGCTTATAGCAATAGAGCTTGAAAGAATGAAAGAAATGGAAAATATATTATTCATGTATTTCATGAGGAATTCTCAAAACTTGACGTAAGGCATCTCTTGACTGTGAAGGGTGGATCAAAATATTTTCTAGTGAGAATTTGGTAAGTCACAAAATGATTAGCAGCTTCAGTGCAATGAATTCCATCCCAATTTACATATTTAATACTATCATTGCATGCTTTGACGGCGACTAAGGTTCCATTCAAGATTTTCTTTTGGCCATAGAGATAATGGAACATCCTACTGTCAAAGTTAAATGGTGGACCTCCAGTTCCACAGCAAACCATCATAGATTGTTCAAAACTTGCAAGTTTATTCAATGACAAAGTAAGATTTCTTTGTATTGTAGAACTGTGATGAGAATATTATATATTCATAATTTTTTGACACTAAGAAGGTGTTTGATAACTCCATTAAGTATTTAAACTTAATTCGTTAAGTGCTTTTTGTATAACATGTGTTTAATAATGAAATTCTCCTACCTCTCAATACATTGCCGCTTAATTTCAATACAAAATTTTAAGTGAAAAGTCTATCATTTAATTTGCTAAATTCTTTATTAGTATAGAAAACTCACTGAATTTTTCTTTGTTTCATGTTTACACACTCTTTACATAAACAAATATATTCATAAACAAGCACTTTCACACACTATATTCATTTTTTCTCACACATAAACATACATTTGCACACACTATATTTACCTTGTTAGCTAATCATAAGCTTCAATTTGCACCAAACTAAAATCACGATATTTTTTAAGGCCATTTTATAAGGCAATAATTTGCTTTTGTAAACTGGCCCATCTGACAATCGGTGATTTTCTTAATAGAAATTGGAAATTAAATAAATAAATATACACATGATTTCAAGAATTAGGATTTAAATGCATCATTTATAATTCATAGACGTTTTTCCTTTACTTTTCTATGGTATCTCAAAAATAATTAAATTTCAACTAACAATTTTCCCAATAAATTTGGCAATTTACTATTTGATGGATCATTCAACCGTGTAGTATTCATCATCCATTTATAATTTAGGGTAAAACCACTTTGCACCTCTCAACTTGTCACCATTTTCATGTTATACGAGAAATTTAAGACAAGGTGCTAAAATAGGGAAAATGTTCTATAATTTTGAGTAGGAGTTCAGCCTAGGTGTTCATCGAATGCAAACTGTACAAGGTTTCTTTGCTCTTGCTATATCCTGGACTTTCCCAACCCCAGGGTACTACAAGCTCAACCATAGATGGTTCCTCTTATGGAAACCCTGGTTCTTCTAGAGGAGGAGGAGTTTTCTGTGATAGCACAGGTCATTTCTATCTTGGACTCTCCACATATGTCGGACAAGCAACATCATTGGAGGCGGAATTTCATGCACTTCTCATTGGTTTGGATTGGAGTATTTAGAAAAAAATTCTTCCCTCTAATTATTGAATCTGATTCAAAAGTCCTAGTGGATTTTATTCTTCAACACCAACGGCCACCATAGAGGCTGGACAACCAATGTCGGAAGGTGCAACATCTCATTTCACAAAATTTGATTGCTCTTCGTCACTAATATCAAGAGACTAACTCCGTTGCAGATGCTCTAGCAAAGATGGCAAGCACAAGTAGGAATTCAATCACTTTAGTAGCTAGTTCTCTTCTATCATATGTTAAAGAACTTGTTTCAGATTCTTTAGCTACACCATATATTCTCAAATGTACTCGCCCTTTGATGTAACATCTTTTGTTATTGAATAAAATTTTTTTCTACTTTTGGAAATAAAAAGTCACATTTACTAAATGCGAACTTGCTCAAAATTACAATATATTTTGTTTCCTGTCCTTAACCATTGAATCTCACTAGCTCAAAATTTTTATTTTTTTAAAAAAGTGGCACACTTCCTATTTCTTAAATGCAAACTAGGTCAAAATTTCAATTAAAAAAGAAAAAAGAAATTGCAAACTAGATCAAATTATAATTTATTTTTTAACATTTTTTTGTCCCTAATTTCCAATTTTTTTTTTTTAAAAAAGTTTGGCTATAACTCGCATTAAATGATGCAAGTTTATGAGAAATTTTTTGCATAGAATTATTTTATTATACAATTTATTTTTTTTTATTTTGCAAGCCTAAATGTTTAAAGTTAATAAGAAAATGACACCAAACCATCACCTCTTTCAATATAAACCTAATACTTTGAAAAAAACATTGATCGATTATATAAACCCTAATTAAAGTAACTATAAACTCTAACCCTAACCTGAAACCCTAAACCCCAAATCCTTATTCTAAAATTCATGTAACAAACTATATTTTGAATAAAGAAAAAAATAATCAGAAACTCCTAAACCCTAAACCCTAAACTAACTCCAAAAAAACTTAAACCTGATACTCTATTTCCCTAAACCCTAAATTTAATTGAAAAATCCTAAACCCTAAACTAACCCTAAAATCTGCAAGTGTTCCAAGTTAATAGTATTATGGTTTCAATACCTTTGAAGTTATTTTAGAAATAAAAAGTGTAAATTGAAAGAAAACCTTATTAGTAGAAATATAATCTTTTATTTAATCAATACTTTTTGGGAAAAATTTTGACAAAGTTTCCCCTATTTGTTAAAGATTCTCCATGCCAACAACCATGCCTAAATTTTGACATAGTTATTGGGTTGAATGTGATCAAGTTAGGGACATTCTTGGTTTTTAATCGTAGCATTAGTCAAATTTAGATTTAATAGAGTATTCTTAAATTTAAATTCTAAGTAGTACATAACATATAGTGATAGACTGATAAGGTAGCATAGTGTATGTCATTCAAGAAAAATGACCATTTAAACATTATTCATCGTCCTTTCCTTTTCAAGTTTTAGTTACTCAACATAAATTAAAACATATTTTTTATTTTATTGGTCAAGGAAATATCAAATATGATACATTTCAAAGTCATACTCATAATGATTAAGAGATGAAAAGTCACAGCAATTAAGTGGAAGACTTGATTAGTGTCTGCCACACTATTAATGATAATAGAAGTTACTGTACCATATTAGTAATACAAGTAGATATGTACTGAGAAAGTCAAAGAAGTAAGCACCAACTAACCTGAGAAAATGAAATGGATATCAACCACAATGGTCCAAGGGGATAGACCATTGGACCTACTGTGTTGTGGATGAAAAAAGCCAACTTCAATGGCTGACAAATTTGATAGGGCAGAAGGCCTGTATACTACTAACAAGTCCAAGTTTTTTTTTGTTGGACATACAAACAAACAAATTCAATAAAGGCTTTTCTGGTTTCCAAAACATCAAATTTTCGTAATTCAACAACTCATAATTGCCTTTTTAACTAAAATTGAAATGTTAGGTAGAATTTAATAAAAAGAAACTAAAATTAAAAAAATTAAAAATACCTAAAATTAAGTTAATGGAGAAAGGTGATGGTGGAAGGCTTGCATGTGATTGTGGCTATGTTGACTTTTATGCAGGGGACTATGAATGGTGCTAAGTTCGACAATAGTGGTTGTGCAAGGTGATGGTGGTGGTGTGGTCAAAACCAGTGTAGTAATTAAAGATCTAGGGCTAGTAATTGTTGAATACATGTTGAGGAGATAATGATAGATGTGATGATGGTGTTAATGGCTAAGGTTTGCTAGTGGTGGTGGAGGTTTTAGTGGCATATTGGATGGAGAGTTAGAAAGGTTCTTTATTTTTTCGAAGTTGGTGTGTCTGTTCGTCGAAGAAGAAGAAGAAGGTGGGTTTTTATAAATATCTTTCTTAATTCGCATTTTAAGAATGCAAACTGTAGTTTGAATTCTTAAAATGTAAACTGTAGTTTGAATTCTTAAAATGTAAGTTTAAATTCTTAAAATGTAAGTTTAACTTCCTGTTAAAACCTATATATTAATGGCCATTTCATAATTTTGGAGAAATAAATGAGAAAACTTGCATCTAAAGACTATGATTTTCAAAAAAAAAAATTAAAAATTGTTTTTGACTGAGTTTGCTTTAGAGAAACGTGAACTTATTTTAAATTGCATTTTTGGAATAGGAACTATACTCTAGTAGAACTCCACATCAAAATCCACACCGTTACAGAATGATTTCTCTAAAAGGTATCTTGTTAGAATTTTCTCCACACAATATGGAGTGGCTGCCATATGAATTAGTTGGGATCTTAAGGTTGACCTAAAGAAGGATAATTTTGTAGTTCAATGAAAAAATTTTATGGCTTTAACAAAAATAATTGTGGCATTAACAATTGCCATGTTAAAATATTTGAAAAACAAAAAGAATAACCTTATTGATTTTGTGTAAATTTTACTTGGGTCCTGAATCATTGCTCCAACAGAATGCCTGCCAAAAAATGTGGAGGCGGTCACCGAAAATACTCCGATACTTAAGTCACTAAGGTTTCAAAATTAACAAGTTGGGAGCTTGCAAAAATTACAGAGAGAATTTATGTTTGTGTGTTTTATTGTATTTTATTACTAGAGAAATTATATTGATAAGCATTTTGATGGGCTTACTGTGCTTGTGGAGATATTGGGCTTGGTTAGGGGTCCAAGCCTATTGGTGATTGGGATCAGATATTCTAAGTCTGTATAGACTAACCACGTGGCGATATCCAACTAATGAGCAAATTATATTGTAACACTTTCTTTCATCCCATTTACAGCATGAGAGAAAATAGAGTAAATTTAATTGCTATGAGATATCAGAAGTGTCAATATGATTTCCTGTTTAGAAAAAAAGAGAAGAGAAAGGTTGATTTTCTTCGTTCTGAAATAATCTTTTAGGAATGATAGGGAATGGTGTGCGCAAAATGATGCTGCTGTCGAGTTGCAATGCCGTCGTAAGCACCCAAAATTAACAACTCTAATATAGTAGTGGTGAGTCGAGTTCGTCCCATAGAGAACGGGGCTTATTTTAGTGCTAATGGAACAAGGGGGGTTTTGAATGCTTTTTAACTAAAATTAAAACAGTAAAATAACGAGGGAGAATTCGATTAAAAGCAATCTTGGTTTCGGTCATATCCACCATGGCAATTTCACTAGTTGATCATGGACACACAAAATAATTCAATTCTATATCAAGTACTAATTGAAGAATTAACTCGAACGAATATCAATTCAAAGTTGATTCTTATTTCTTTCTAAAGGTAGTTACTTTTTAGCACGCGATCCCATTAACCCTAACTATTAAATTAACCCAGACACGCGCCAAAGATCAATTAATAAAAGCTTTAAGATCAACGAGAACAATTAGACTAATTAAACATAAACACACGCGGTTATGCCAATTAGATGATTAATTTCCCTAAATTCTATAAGAAATAACACAAATCCAGTAATTATCAAATTCAGTTGCTTCATAGATTGAATTAAGCACACGCGGTTAAAACAATGTAGCAGTAGATTAATTCTAATAACTTAGTATTCTGCAGCAATAATAAGCTAAAAAGAACAATCATAAAATTAATCGCAGAAAAATAATCAATACTTGAGATAAAAGTGAATAATTTAAGCACAAGAAGTCTCACAACTTTGTAGAATTGACCATGACTTCAAATCCCTCTACCAAGAAAAGAGTTTAGTCACAAAGTGCCATGAAAGAATATAGAGGAAAATTTTCTATTAAAACCCTAGCCAACAAGAAAATAAAAGTGTTGATCCCTTTTTCTCTCCCTACTTGGGGTATTTATAATGAGTATTTAGGGTTACAAATAATGCCTACAGATAATAACGTGAAATCGAGTGAAAAAGAGTCCAACCGGCCGAAGAAATCTATTCAAAAAACTCAAAAACTCGCTTCTACTGCTCCCCGCGCACATGAATGACAGAGGCTGAGATCCTAGCGCACATGTGAGTGCGAGCTGCTTCTGGATGCAATGCATATGCGGTGCACAGCTCCAGCGCTTGTGCGCTACCTTCCTCCACTGTGCTCTACCTTCGGTTTTGACTTTCACCTCGATGCTTCCGTTATTTGAGAAAGTGTAAAACACAAAATTTGTAGATCTATCCCTTAGCTTTCCAATGCATCTTAAATCATCTCAATTGGAGCTTGGTATCAAAAGTTATGATTTAAATACAAAACAGTGTCTAGAATGACTTCGTACTCGTGCATGTCTCGTACTAAGCATTTTCTTTTATCGTTTTGCATCCTTTTCAACTCTTTTTCACGTAACCCTACAAAAATTGAGAATAACCAAATTAAGCTCAATAATAACTCAAATCTTGCTTACAACACATAAAAGCGTGGTAATTGACATATAAAATATAGTACAATTATGAACTTATCAGGGAACATATTTGGAAGAACTGGATTGAGAACTATGGTTTAAAAAATTACCTCTTCAATTTGGAGTGAAAATGAGAGAAATCTGAAAGAAATAATTATTTAACATTTAAAATTCTTCTAGATTACTTTCGGATCGAAAAATTTGATAAATGATTTGAAATCCATCAAATTTTTAAAGTAATTTCTAAGGTTAAAATCAATGAATTTTAAATTTAACTAAATTAAAAATTGTATAAGGAATAATTCAAATAGACTTTATGGACTAGAAATTCATTGATTATAACTTTACAAATCCCTCCAACAAATAAGTAGATTTTTAATGTCTTCCTAAATCTATCGATCTAAACACAACTCTATTTCTTTTCCTTGCATTCTTCCCTCTCATTTTTATTTTTTCAAAAAAAAAAACTCACCTCTCTCATCTACCCTCTAGTGACTCGAACCCATGACCAATTAAAATCCACTTCTTGTCCCTTCTCATTTTTATTCCCTCTCATAACCCCCAAACTAGGCATTAATGGCTACACGGTATCCGTCCTAGTAACGAAATTTTAGTTAGCTCTTTTGTCTATACTTCTGATTTTTTACAAAGAAAAAGATCTATCTCTAAAGGCCAAAATTTGGAGGTCAAACACAAATTGTATCAAATCGGACATAATATAAGCTTTCTTCTTCTTTCTTTGAACAATAATGAACACAAAGTTGACCCCTCTCATTTTCATTCCCTCTCCTAACCTCCCAAACTTGGCATTAATGGCTACGCGGTATCCATCCTAGAAGTGAAATTTTAGTACTTTTTATCTATACTTCTGAATTTTGAAAAAGAAAAATATCTAACTTTAAGAGCCAAAATTTAGCGGTCGCACACGAATTGTATCAAATCGGAAATAACATTAGCTTTCTTCTTCTTTCTTTCAACAATAATGAACAAAAAGCTGAAGTGGATGGCTAATTGGAAGTTAGAAACATAAATGTGCACAAGATAGGGAAAAATGGTTGGTTAGTCCTTTAACTTTTTTATCAAAACACCTTCAGTCCCTTATTTTTATTTAAGCCAATGACTTAGTTCTTGAATTATTTTTTAACGAACCAATTTGTTCCTTTTGTGGCTGAGCCACAAAAAATAATATATTTCTCAACCACTCCCACGGGTCAACCAAGGGGTAATTTTGTCAATTCAATTATTTCAAATCAAAAAGCAAACAAAGAAAAATGGAATAAAAGAAAGGGTTAATTACACCTTACCTCCTTCAACTTCAGCGTCAATAGCATTTTAATTTCTCGCGTTATCTTTTGAGTGCCAAACCAAAGTCCTTAGACTAATGATAAACTCTAATGCGGTCCAAAATTCTTGCTAAATAAGAAAATATTCTCTTTGATTAATTACACTTTACCCCTTTAAGTTTTAGTATTACTTACATTTTAGTACCGAACGTTTATGTTTTGAATATTTAATCCCGTTTGTTATGTCAATTTAGTGTTTTGACCATTCTATTTTTTTTTTTACTACTCCATCCCTCTAATAACTACTACTACCAATAACAACAACAAAAAGTGCTTTTTCTTTTTTCTTTTTTTTAAATTTTGTTTTATTTTGATTGGCCCAAATAATTTTAAAATTGAAATTAATCCAAAATTTCTAAGCTTATGAATTTTTCTTTCTATTTAGCTAAATTTATGTTAAATAAGTCACATGAAATTGCTATAATTGATCGTCAGTTACAAAGATATATAAATACAAAATGATTTCAGTAATATTTTGTCATCTTTTTTAATTTATCTTGGACAAAAAATCATAAAAAAATACTGAATTATACTTCTAACCATTTATTCATATCAATTTCTATATAAATTAAGTCTAATCCTTATAAAAAAATTGATTTATTAAACAAAAATTAAAAAAAAATAAAGATTAGAATAGAATAGGGATAAAGTGGTCAAAAAAATTAGTTGGCATATTGGAAGGACTAAAGTGCTCAATAGATAACATTAGAGGCTAAAGAATTAGTGATGCCAAAATTTAAGGGATAAAGTGCAATTAACCCTAAAAGAAAAAAAATATTGTGTTTGGATCGATAGATTTGGGAAAGGATTTGAAATTCATCCATTTTTTTTAAGGATTTGTAAAGCTAAAATTGGTGAATTTCAAATCTGCCCAAATTAAAAAGTGTGAAATGAAACTTTCAAATAACTTTCTAATTTGGATAGAGATACTTAGGTAGACCTTGTCTTTGACCCCACTTATAGACCATATGGTGTCGATTAAATGTTTTGGAATCTTTGACATCAACAAATGTAAGTAAGATTTTATAAGATTAAATTCTAACCAAAATGACTATAGGTAGGGCCCAAAGCCGAGTCTATGTTTGTATTTTTCATTTTGATGGATTTGAAATTCATCTATTTTGACTTTACAAATCTTTCATGCCCCGAAACAGGACAATGACACGTTGTACCTCGAGATCACCCCAAGCATGCAAGGCACGGTACAAGAGCAATAAACAAGCCATAACATATGTCATCAAACTTCTAAATCAGCCAAGATAAAACCACAAGAGTTATATACAACAAACATAACCACAACCACATGTTACTATTCACTATATAACCAAATCACACCTATAAACAAGTATTGAACCACAAACGAAATGACAATCAGAAGTTTGATATACAATACTATTCTAATGAGTACTTAGGAACATAGGCCGAAACACAAGAACAAACTTCACATAAAGATGGTAATGGAAAACTCTAACTCTAGTAACTAGGGTTTGCACTGTAACCCCCTCCTAGATCGGCACTCAACTCAGAGCCTGCTATCGCCTCCTATTGGTCCTCGACTACAAGTAGAAAGGAAAACAATAACGGAGTAAGTATATAATGCTTAGTAAATAACATTTAAGCAAAATTATAGACAACATGTATACAATCAATGAAGGGTACAATATACAAGACATTTTCAATATTTATAATGCAAATGCCAATCAATGAGCTCATGGTTCACAAAAGTCTTCTCAGCACTGGATCCAAATATACCTATTATCTACTCGAGTAGACAAGGCATAATAGAGTATCTATCACTTGTTTTCCAGATAGACTGTCTACATAGGGTATAACATTTATCAAGCAGAGTACTCAATATATCATTTCAGTCACTCACTCATAGCCAAGTCCACTCAAGTAACCCATTGAACTCTTCACAATAATCAATCATTAACACGTTGTGCAATAAATAAATAAACAATATATTACATAACGAACGTATAAATCATAAACGTACTTACCTTATAAACACTACTCAAATCAAGTACAATTACCTTAATATCAATTATTCTAGGGTTACAAAATCAACCACATACAAGATATCGACAAAAAGGCGTAAACATTACTTTTCTCAAAAATCAATTTCGTAGACGTACCCTAACTTCAACGGTTTAAAACTCTGACTCCGTATCACCTAAACTAGGAGAATGTTATATAATTAGGATAAGAACCAAAAAAGGAGTTCACTTTTGGGTGTCACCTAAATTCTCAAATCAAGGAATAATCGAATGCAAACAAGCAGGGGTTGACTTAAATTCATTAAAACAAGATCAAAGTCCAAAAATAAAGGTTCATAACTTCAAATATATCACTAAAATAGGAATTGTCAAAATGCTCATTCAAATCTCACCAAATTAATAGTTAAAAAGTCGTTTCAAATCATAAATCAAGTCCCAATAGCTCATAGATATCATCGGTAATAAAATCAAATCACAAACAACAAGAATTGGATAAATTAATTTCTTGAGAAACTTAAAATTTAACATCAAAACCATACAAAAGTTGGAGTAAAACTTACTTGTGAATTTGGATTAAAGGTCTAACAGTATTCCTTGATCACAAATTTAATTTGGATGGAAAATTCCTAAGTTAATGATTGAATTTGAGAATTTGAATTGAAGGATTTTGGAAGAAATGTTCTAAGGACGTTTTCTTTTCTTAAGCTTGAATAAAATTATATAGTGGCAACTAAAGTATAAAGCTTCATTGAGAAGTTATAATAAATTTTCAAAATTTATGCTTTGGTCCCTATAGTTTTGAGAAATTATACTTTACCCGAAAACTTTAGATTAAAATGTTCAAAAAGGGTAAAACGATTGTTTAACACTTGAAAGGAATGTTAACGAGTATTTAAAGAAATAAGATCAAGTATGAAAATACATAAAATGAGTATAAAAGATCAAGTATTACAAAATCCCTCCAAAAAATAGATGAATTTAAAATCCTTCTTCGAATCCACTTGAAACACAACAAAAGAGAAAACAATAAAGAAGAAAGAAATCAAAAGGCTCTATGTGTGCTTTCGTTACCCTTCTCACTGACAGTTACACAGATTTTAAGCATTTGATGTCTTACACTTCAATTACTCTAATAATAAAGATAAATTAAAGCATCGAGTATTTCTTGTATCCTCAAGGTTGATAAGAAGATACTATGATTTTGGTTTAGCTTCAACATATGTAAATTAATCATATAAGATATGTTTTTGTTTATGTCCACTGTTTGGCAAATATCCCAAAGGATAGAAAACTAGGAATCTTTGTTGTTGCTGTTAAAGAACATGGGCTTTCATCTCAGGGAAATCAATTGACAATAAGTAGTGTGGCCCATGGACCTTATTAATTAGTCTAAGATCTTTAAAGTAACTAATGTAGGATATTTTATATTTAACACCACCTCTCACACATAACTTGGGTTGATTAAGCACTCAGGGTTAGAGAGAACCCATGACTTGGATTGGTTGAACTCCTAGAGAATTGAGCGCCTGAGTCTAAAGAGAGAACCACCTGTGGGTTAGTTGAGCTCCCAGGAAATTGAGCCAGCCTGCTAGGTTGGGCTGAAGAGAAACCAAGGCACATGTGGATAAGAGAAAACCAATGTTTTGAAAACTGGACTGGGCATTGAACCGGTGGCCTGTCCGATTCGCGGTTCAACTGGTCCGACCAGTTGAACAAGCCGGTTCACTATTTAGTTTTTTTTTTTTAACAAAAGTGTGATATAATTTAAAATGACCTAAAATATATTTATATAAAATCTAAAATAGAAGTGAAACACAATTTTTGTACAATTATAGTCCTAATATCCAAAAATCATTGATCTAATTTCTAATAAGAAAAGTAAAATTTATACAAAAATAAGTATAAAAAAGATCAAAAAAATAATAACTTAATATTTTAGGCTTTGGTATGTTCAATGTTTTACCATTTTAGAGTTTATTTTATGATTTTTTTATTTTTCTCTTTATTTAAATCATTTTTTATTCTAAAATTTAAAAAACCACCAAAACCGGTTCAACCAATTTTTTATCGGTTCTCAGTTTTTTACCAGTTCTATCCATTTTTTTAGATAGACCGGATATATAGTTGGACAAGACCGGTGGTTCTTCCGGTTAGCGGTTCGACCGGTCAAATCGGCCGGTTCGGTCTGATTTTCAAAACATTGGAGAAAACCCGAGGCTAACTGGTTCGGTCCAGTTTTCAAAACATTGGAGAAAACCCGAGGCTAACTCTAATACCATATTAAGCAACATAGGTTTTCATCTCAAAACCAATTGCTTATGAGTACTGTAGCCCAGGAACTTATTAACTAGTCTTGGATTTTTAAGAAGAGTCTAACCAATATGGGATACTTATACTTTGACACCCTTTCTCATATGTGATTTAGGTTAGTTGAGAATGGTTGGACGTGGGTTGGAACTTGTTACATGGGCTAGACATGGACTGGAACCCGTTACATGGGCTGGAGAACCTGTTGCATGGGTTAGACGTGGACTAGAATTTTTGATGTGGGCTGGACGTAGACTAGAACCCATTACGTGGGTTGGACATGAGAGGACCCATTTGGAATGGGCCAGACAGAACCAAGGCACATGTGGATGTGAGAAAAACTAAGGCTAGCTCTATTAGGTTCAAAATCATTTCTCAAAGCCATAAAAAACTGAATTAACAGAAGATTATCCTTGTGAGCAGTATAAAGTACAACATCTTCGGCATGAAGGAATACTGGCTTAAACAATGCCATTGATCCCAAAGACTATTCATTTTAGAATGAAAATTATCAATACATTGTCCAGATTCTTAGCGGAGAAGTTGTAGGTTGCTTATAATCTGATACTGAGTGGTGAGCAAGATCAGCTGTGGTATATCGTTCTTCCAAGAAATCCCTAGCTTCTTTGGCAATCTCAAAACCATTGAGAAGAGATCTAATGGAGGAGTAGATGTATTTATGAACCAAGAAATGATCTTGTTATTAATGTTATCCCAGTCCTCCAATCTATCAGCACATTTATTAGATGACTCTTCGTTGTCTGGCGTCAGTTTAACTAGATCTCCAGTGATATATTGCCAAAGCTTATGACCTTCGAGGAAACTTTGCATGGCTTGCATCCAGATTCTATTGTTACTTCCATCGAAAGTAATATTTGTTGGATAGGTGATATCAAAAGTAGGATTAGAAGTCATAATGATGGAGAAAACCTATAGACAATAGACAAAAGTACAAAAGAACCAATTTCCAAGTAATTTTTTCACAAACAGAGGCCGAAAATGAGTTTAGAACACTGAAAATCCTAGAAACAGCCAAACCAGTGAAAGAACCGGTCAGAATGTGGTCGAACCGGTGAAAATCCATATTAGGTTGTTGATTGAACGGGTCCGAGTTGCTTAAGACTAGGGCACAAGTAGCATTCTGACGTGTCAATTACGTGGCACTGACGTGGTATTGATGTGATGATAGCATGCCAGTTATGTGGTGCTGACGTGTCCATGACTCGGAGTTGATATGGTGATAAGTCAACATGTTTGTTTGGTTCAGTATCGGACGCGCTGTTATGGTGCATGTATTGCATATACGGCTGAGATGGTGCTCGGCACGTGTAGTGCACACGCGACATGTCTAGACGAACAGAAGTCTCTGGCAGCGTGTGAAGGCATGTAGAGACTCCTTTCCAACTAGTTTTTGCACCCTTATGATCGTTTGGTCTTTTTCTTTTGGATTCCGGTATTACTTTTGGTTTCGAACTAATATAGAAATAATATTTTAACATATCAAAATGAATTTGCTATGGTGGAGCATTTTTTTAGGTCCCAAGGTGGGACTCTGATACCATATTAAAAAATATGGATTTTCATCTCAAAAATATATCCCTAGAGGTTACTAATTAACAATGAGTGTGTGGCTCATTAACCTTATTAATTAGTTCAGGATCTTTAAACTAACGCATGTGGGATATTTCATATTTAATATTTGCGATGTGTTTGTCTATTCGTTTCTGCAAGTAAGTGTGACAAAGGTAGAATATTGCCCGTTAGCCGGAGGTTCATGGGGAAAGAAAGAAGTGTCATCGGAGCTGTTGATGACTGGGAGAAGATTGAGGTTTTTTTTTTTATTTCTCTTGTTTTATTTTGTTGTGGGACCCACAAGGGTAATTTTCATTTTATTATTTTTTTTTTGAATTAGTTTATGGGGCAGGGGCTTGATGTTTTGACAAAAGTACCCATGGAAGGAGGCTGAGAAACTTTTTATGGTGGTTCTATCACAAAAGGACCAAATTAGTTCATAAAAAATAATTCAATGACTAAATTAGTGCAAATAAAAGACTAGGAAGTAACAGTGTTTTAGTAAAAAAAGTTTGAGTGACTAAATAAATCATTCCCCACAAAATGTAATGAATTCTTCCGAATATTAATACTTTAACAAGTACTAAAAGCGCACTAAACAGTAAAAATAGAAACTTAATATGAAATGACAAAAAAATAAATTATGCTTGAAAATTTTGATAGTTTTGATTAAAAAAAAAACAACAACAATGAAATCCTCTTATTTGAGAATGAAAATTAGTTCAACACTAAAACTATTACAATATAATT
This sequence comes from Cinchona pubescens, assembly GCA_025175665.1. Classification (NCBI taxonomy): domain Eukaryota; kingdom Viridiplantae; phylum Streptophyta; class Magnoliopsida; order Gentianales; family Rubiaceae; genus Cinchona; species Cinchona pubescens. The sequence continues at coordinate 232,804 of JANKKI010000391.1, read as the reverse complement.
TGTTTGTCAATTAAATACTACCACATGACACGAAATACTACCACATGACACGAAATACACAGACTTTGTGTATTCAATCTTCCTCACTTAGCAAGTTTAACCGTTCTAACTAGGGCCAATATCTTCACCAGCCTAGTAAGTCTATTGTATTTCCTATAAATACGGTTTTCATAACTCGACACAAGAAAACACACAAGCATAAATTCTCTCCGTTAATATTGGGTCTCGGTCCTCTACCATATATAACTCTTACTGATTTAGGTATCAGAGTATTTGTAGGGTGCAGGCCCCCACCTTTCTTGCAAGGACTATCAGACAATTACAACAAGAGTAGTGAGAAGAGACTAAAGCAAATTTTACTAGAAACAATTTGGCGTCGTCTGTGGTAAAAGTACTAAAAGCCACTAGAAAGTACTCCTTCCATAACTCTAAAACTTGCATCTTCAAAACAATGGTGGATACTCGTAGAATAACTGAGGACAAGAAGTCTTTCATTGCTCAGTCAAACCCATCTATTAGAGAGCTAACACCTTCTGTTGGAGAAGCTAACTCCTTCGATACCAAGAATGTGCGGCGTCCTCATGGTACTGAACAGCTAGAACACCCCGAATCAGAAAATTCTCACTCACATTGACCCCAAAGATCAATACATTGTTGCGTTGGAGTTGCATGTAGAGACCTTAACTTATTTGATCATCCGCCAGAATAACACAAAAAAAGTTCAAAAGCCAGAGGGCCTTGAAGGTAGAGAGGTCCCGAAGAGAAACCGTAAGAAACCTCCTAAATACCCGCGTGTACCTGATCACATTATCTCTATTTTTAAATCTCCAGCTTTGTGTTAGGACTTGGAAGCTGATACTATCTCCTCAAATGTCTTTATTCAAAATGGATATAAATATGCACCATAAATTGGTTTTTTAGGTAGTCTCAGTCAATGCACTACAGTGAAAGCCTCAAAATTAAAATCTTGCACTTGAAAATCTAGTTTATTGGAATTTGATACAAGAGTCCCGGTATGCTGACTTAGGGGGTGATATAAAATAAGCCTACAATCAGCGACATGATGTGATACCTATTTTAGTTTTATATTTGTTTCTTTAGATTGTTTCAATTAGAGAAATAAATGAAGAAACTCGATTCTCTGCTGATTTTAGGAATAAGTATTTGGTTGTCTATAGTTCAAAGAAAAAAATGAAGGTTGCTTTGATTAGATCTAATCATGTGAACATCAATCATTTAAGTGGACTTAAGTAAAAATGAAGCAATTGTTTAATCCAGTTCAATTATGTGTTTTTGGGATAAATGCTAGCAAATGATTGTTGTTCACTGCTGTATTGCTGCCGCAAATTCAGTATTCAAAAAACTGATGTCTAGGATGAAGGATAAGCTAAAAAATTCATGGATGGCAAATGACTCTGCTTGCTTATAAATTATGTTTCGGCAGTTAATTTGTTGGTGACAATATGTAATTATGTTTTTTTATCATATTCTGTAGTGCTTGCAACAGAAGAGAAATACAGCGAAGCAGTATACAGCAGTGCCAACCATTTAATTGTCGCGTTTGATGGGCTTCATGATCTTGGTGACCCCAAATTCAAAGATAACAAAAGAGAATCCACGTAGTTTATGCCCTAAAACCAATTAATTTTAAGGATAAATTAAACTTTTATATTTATATATATTTTGTTATATGACATTTAACGAATAAAATATTTATATGTGAAATCATAAGGAGTTATGATGTAATTATAGTTTGTTCGTATATATCCCTAATCGTAGCGTATGACACTAGTAGATTAGCACATAAGAGTATGTGGGTGCTTATTAAGAATAAGTGCCTGTATCGGATTGACCCGTTAAGATTATCCCACACGGATTATTATTTAAATGCCAGTAGATTAATCACTTTGTGATAGTAGTGTAATGGTCCTTTGACTTGACCTCATGAGTTTATCTTGACTGTGGATTATTATTCTTTGACTCTATTAGACGTTACTCTTAGTGGGTCGCACATACTGTAGAGTTCGGGTATAATATGAATCATGAAAAGATAAGATATGATCGATAGAGGATTCACCACTCCTTATAATAGGAGAGTATATCCCAGTATAGCCATTTCTTGAAATATGATTCGGAAATCTTTGCACAAAGTGAAAATATAAGAGTGTCTTAAATTCTATTTCAATTGAGTTGTATTTTGGAAAGAAGTAAAATTAGATTAAGTCGATAAGAGTTGGCATTATATCTGTATTCTTGAATTAATCGGGATATAGGTTGGTGAAAAGATAATAATTACAGGGGAACTAGTCACGGATGGGTGATATCCAACCACTTGACATATCTCAACGAACTTGGGTGGTCATGATGCTTTGTTAGAAGCCAATCTTGATCTATAAGTGTAAATTAATTAATTGAAGAATTAATGATAAATTAAATCTAATCTTAATTAATTTAGGATTATAATTTATACTTGTTGCCAACGTGATTGGGAACCTAAAGGGTCACACACTTAAGGATAATTAATTCAGGATTAAAATGATTTGATAAGTATGAAATACTTATGAGTTAATTTATGATATAAATTAACTTTTGCGTTTAATTATAATAAGTTATAAATATTAGGAGTTAATATGTAAGACATATTAATAGTGGTAATGGTTTTATAATTATTCAGATACCCATGTCCCAAATTGATTAGAATTTGTAATTCTCTAAACCCAATTTGATTGAGATTCTAAATATATATATATATATATATATATATATATGTCTCTTATACACATCTATACTATAATATATATATGGAAAAGGAGTAGTACTATATATAGTACTAGTACTTGTCGGGAAAAGCCAAGCAAGCAAAACAGAAAAAGCCGTCAAAACTTCTTTAAAAAATGTGATAGTCACGTTTTAATAAAGGAAAATAATTTAAAAGCTAGCACTCCGTGGTTTAGGTCAATTAATTTTGTGAAGATTCCTGATTTAATTATCTGTGTGGATAACATTAGAAGCCGGGCACTTGTGCGGCTTGTGGATCGACGTCCCAAACATGTTGGAGATTTTACTGCAATTTTAAGGTATAATCTCTATACTTTTCTTGTACTACGCATAAATTAATCAAGGTGATCCGTGATAGGAAAGTAAAAATTTTAAATTCCACTGCGTTATCTATTTATTTACTTTCTTATAGTGGTATCAGAGCTACCCTTGATTTAATTTATGATGTAGTTGTATTTAGTTGTCATGAATACTGAATTGTTCAAACTATATGAATTTTTGAATTTTATTTATAAAATATTGGAGAAATTAAACAAAAAAAAAAACAGAAAAGGAATTCACGGGTCAAGCATGCAATTCTTTGGTGATGGCATTATGTTGACATCATCATGATTGCATAATGTCACTTTTAGTGACATTTATCCCTCTTCGTCGCTAAAAGTATTTAATGAGTTAAATTACTTTTAGCGACAGTTATTTAATATTTTCATATAAAAGATTTTTCTAAATTTTGATTTTTGAAATCACCAATTAATTTTTAACAATTTTTGTTTAAAATTAATTGACAAGATTTAGAAACTTTCTTTGTTTTAATTTGATTAAAATTTAGAAAGTATAAAACCTTTGAAAATATTTATTTAATTCTAATGTGATTAGAAGTAGGTAATTTGTTTAAATTTTAGAAATTTATTATTTTTCAATGAGATTGGTATTTAATAAATGTTCAAAATTTTTTAGAAATTGTTTCTAATATAATTTTTGAAATTCTATTATTTAAAGGATTATTTCTAATGAGATTGGAAAATAATAATTTTTCTCCATAAAATATTTTTTATAAATAATTCAAAATTGATAATTTCAATTAGTGATTGAAATTATGAAATATAGTGATTCATGATTAGATACTAAATACGGATTTATTCTTTTATTTAATTATTGAATTATTTAACAGCATGATGGATGATTATGGACTTAAGACCAATTTGATTGTGTTTGATTTATTTGGTTCAAATTCGATAGTTGTCAATTTTTAAAATAGGGCCTGCATGTCCTGCCTTTCTCTATGTTTCTGAATATAATTCTTTTCTTATCTCAATCCCCTCGAATGTAACTCTAGATTTCTTAACCAATCATGTAATATACATAGTTGTAGGTTAGGGATAGGATTGAATATCTAAAATGTTTAGATAGAATTACAATTGTAATGTACAAGATGATGGAGATGGCGGAAAAGTGCAACTTAGAAGGAAATTTTCAAGAGTTGAAGATTACCCTTAGAATTTGACCACCTAGTTTCCTTCGTGACTCAAGGAAATTAGTGTAGTAAAAGTCCATAATCATCCATGATTTTATGCATGTTATATTTATTTGGGATATCATGATATGATAATATTGCATGCAATTTGATGAGACCTAATAAAATAAATAAAAGAAAAACCCTCAAATTAATATTAAGTCAGTATATATGTTGTCTTCCATTATTATAGCAACAAACGAGAGTTCTTCTTAGATTTAACTTGTTGGGCTAATCCAAGGTTACTCTACGTTGGACATGTTTGAGGTATGAGATGAGATTTCTGAATAATGGGTATGACTTAACGGAGGCATATAATTTGTTGGGTACACTCAAGGTTATATGTCTTTGAGGCAAAGGTTAGGAGTCACGTAAGATGTGCTATCAAAGAGTTGATACCTAACTATCTAGGAATTACAAAGAGTTGTAATTGGTAAAAGTTACCTACCTTTCGAAATTATTTTGGTTTGTTGGGTACACCCAAGATCAAAATAATTAGATGGGATCCTAGCCCACTAGGGGTTATGTGATAGCTCCCGAATCAATATGTGAGGGTTATTGATTTGAATTAAAATAGTGGGCATAGCAAAGCCAAATTAAAAGAAAGTCCATATTATATTTTGGTTTTGTCTATGCATAAGTAACAAATACTTATAGTATCTTTATTTATGTGGTAGAATACGAGTAATAACGTCAATTTACGTCCCATTTTATATGATAACAAACTTACTGGGCCAAATTTTTTGGACTGGCATCGTAACCTGAAAATTGTTCTCAAGCACGAGAAAATTGGCTATGTTCTTGATCAACATATTCCTGTTGTCCCAGCGGATGATGCTGATGAAGCAGTTTAAAATGCTTATCGTAAGCACATAGAGAACAATGATACTGCCTCTTGTATCATGTTGGCCGTTATGAGTTCTGAATTGCAGAAACAGCATGAAAATATGGATGCTCACTCTATGATTATTCATCTCAAGGAGTTGTTTGATGAAGAATCTAAGAATGAGAGGTATGAGACCTCTAAAGAGCCATTCCGTTGTAAGATGGCAGAGGATTCTTCAGTAGCAATTCATGTATTGAAGATGATCGGACTAATTGAAAAATTAGATTGGGATTTAAGCAAAATCATGAGTTAAATGTTGACTTAATTTTGCAATCTCTGCCTGATAGCTTTTCACAATTCGTGATGAATTACAATATGAATAAATTATTCACAACTCACACTGAACTGTTAAATATGCTAAAAACTGCTGAGGCAACTATTAAAAAGGAAAGGAAACTAGTGATGGTTGTTGATTCTTCTAATAAGAAGAAAAAGAAATCCAAGATTGGTTTTGTGAAAGCCAAGTCTGGGTTAAAACCAACACACGTGATCAAGAAAGATAAAGCCAAGGGTAATTGTTACCATTGTGGAAACAAAGGACACTGAAAAAGGAATTGTAAGGCTTATATTGATACTTTGAAGCAGAAGAGGCTTACTGAAGCTTCTACTTCAGGTATGTTTATGATTGATATCAATATTTCTACTTCTAAATCAGATTCATGGGTATTAGATACTGGTTCAGCTTCTCATTTTTGTAAAAATATGCAGGGACTATGTGTAAAAGAAGTAGAATGTTGGATAAAGGAGAAGTAGACGTACGCATGGGAAATGGAGCAAATGTTGCTGCATTAGCCGTAGGGACTTATTGTCTTTCTTTGCCTAGTGGTCTTGTTTTAGAATTTAAAAACTGTTATTATGTTCCATCTCTTATTAGAAATATTATTTCTATTTCGTATTTAGACACTGATGGTTTTGTCATTATGCAAAAGAATAAATGTTGTTCTTTTTCACGTGTGGCATTGTGTATGGAACTGCTATTTTAAATAATGGTCTTTACATTCTAGACATGAAAAATCTAATTCTCAACATAAATCCAAAAAGGTCCAAAATTGATAATTTGAAACATTCTTTCCTTTGGCATTATAGACTTGGTCATATAAATGAGAAACGTATTTTCAAATTACATAACAATGGTTATTTGGGATCATTTGATTATGAATCATATGATATATGTGAATCTTGTTTACTTGGTAAAATGACCAAATCATCTTTTACTGGAATATGAGAGTTCAATAGGTGATAGATCTAGTGAATTGCGGGGGCTAATACATACTGATGTTTGTAGTCCTATGTCAATTTATGCTAGAGGAGGTTTTTCATACTTCATTACTTTTACGGATGATCACTCTAGATATGGTTACGTATACTTTCATTAAGTATAAGTCGAAGCGTTTGAAAAGTTCAAAGAATTCAGGAATGAAGTTGAAAAGCAACTTGGTAAAAGTATTAAAATACTTCGATCAGATCGATGTGGAGAATACTTGAACCAAGAGTTTCAAGATTATCTTAAGGAGATTGGGATTCTACCTCAATGAACTCCTCCTTATACACCACAGCTAAATGGTGTATCTGAGAGACACAATCGAACTCTATTAGATATGATTCGATCAATGATGAGTCTTACAGATCTCCCAAAATTGTTTTGGGGCTATATTCTTAATATTGCCTCCCATTTACTAAATCGTGTTCTATCAAAAGTTGTTGATTCCACTCCGTATGAGATATGGTTTGGAAATATCGCAACCTAAACTTTCATATTTGAAGGTTTGGGGTTGCCCTACTTATGTGAAGAGGGTAGAATCTGATAAAATTGAACCTAAGTCAGATAAATGCCTATTTGTGGGGTATCCAAAGGAGATGTTTGGATACTACTTCTATAATCCCATTGAGCAAAAGGTGTTTGTCTCAAAACATGTCGTGTTTCTAGAAAAAGAGTTTATTCTTGAAAGGACAAGTGGGAGCAAAATAGATCTTGAAGAAGTTCAAGAAATATAATATGGTATTGATCAACAAATAGAACAAGAGCTTCAATCACATGATGATGTGATAAAGGATGAAGCTATTAATATACAAACTCTTCGTAGGACTACTAGGATACGTCGTACTCCAAAGAAATTTGAGTTTCTTGTAAGTGGGCACAATGATGTATTAATCATTACGAATGATGAACCTACATCTTATGAAGAAACATTATCTGATAAGGACTCTCAGAAGTGGCTAGAAGCCACGAAATCTAAAATAGAGTTATAGTTCCATGTATGACAATAAGATATGGACATTAGTCGATCCACCTAAAGGGATTAAACCCATAGGGTGCAAGTGGATCTTTAAGAGAAAGACCGACATGGATGGTAATGTGATTAACTATAACATAGATGGTAATGTGATTACCTATAAGGCGCGATTGGTGGCAAAAGGTTATACACAAAAATAAGGAGTTGATTTTGTTGAAACTTTTTCACTAGTTGCAATGCTGAAATCTATTCGAATTTTACTTGCGATAGCTGCATATTATGATTATGAGATTTGGCAAATGGATGTAAAAACCGCTTTCCTTAATGGGAATTTGCAAGAAGATGTATAGATACAACCTGAAGGGTTTACATCCACAAATCCTAACAAAGTATGCAAGTTACAAAGGTCTATTTATGGACTAAAGCAAACTTCTAGGAGTTGGAACATCCGTTTTGATGAGACAATCAAAGAGTTTGATTTTATCAAAAATGAGGATGAACCATGTGTATACAAGAATACGGTGAGTGGGAGCGCCATTATTTTCTTGATACTTTATGTGGATGACATATTATTGATAGGAAATGACATACCTATGCTTCAAAGTGTAAATGTATGGTTATCCAGAAATTTTTCTATGAAAGATTTAGGAGAGGCAACCTATATTCTGGGAATGAGGATCTACAGAGATAGATCTAAGAGGTTGCTTGGTCTTACTCAATCAATGTACATAGATAAGATGCTAAAGAGGTTTAGCATGGATCCATCGAAGAAGGGTTACTTACCAATGTCTCATGGTGTGTACCTTTCTAAAGATATGTGTCCTAAGACAGATGTCCAAAGAGATAGCATGAAAAATATCTCATATGCTTCGGCTATAGGTTCTATAATGTATGCTATGCTATGTACTAGACCCGATGTCTCCTTTGCTCTAAGTGTTACGAGTAGGTTTCAATCTAACCCAAGGAGTAGTCATTGGATAGCCGTCAAGAATATTCTTAAGTACTTAAGAAGGACTAAAGATAATACAGATAACTTTATTCTTGATCTATGGTGGGCAAGAATTCACAGTTCGTGGATATATAGATGCTAGCTTTCAATCTGACAAGGATGATAGCAAGTCACAATCTGGATATGTATTTACTCTTAATGGTGGTGCGGTGAGTTGGAAAAATTCCAAACAGGACACCACGGTTGATTCTACAACAGAAGCCGAATACATTGCAGCTTTAAAAGCAGCAAAAGAGACAGTTTGGTTCAGGAAGTTTGTGGCTGAACTTGGAATGGTTCCTTCCATTAGTGATCCTATACTCTTGTATAGTGATAACAATGGAGCTATTGCATAAGTAAAGGAATCCAGGTCTCATCAGTGATCTAAACATGTATTACGGCGCTATCATTTGATTAGAGAGATCATTAATAGAAATGAAGTAAAGATAGAAAAGATCCCCACGGATGATAACATTGCTGATCTGTTCACTAAAGCTTTGTCCCAGAAACATGAGAGTCATGTTAACTCATTCGGTCTTAAGCACATGAATGATGTCTCTTATAACAATGGCTTTAGTGCAAGTGGGAGTTTGTTAGTGTATGCCCTAAAACTAATTAATTTTAGGGATAAATTACGCTTTTATATTTATGTATATTTTGTAATATGGCATTTAAGGAATAAAATATTTATATGTGAAATCATAAGGAATTATGATGTCATTATATTTTGTTCGTATATATCCTTAATCGTAGTGTATGACACTAGTAGATTAGCACATAAGAGTATGTGGGTGCATATTAAGAATAAGTGCATCGGATTGATCCGTTAAGATTATTCCACACGGATTATTTTTTAAATGCTAGTCGATTAATCTCTTTGTGATAGTAGTGTAATGGTACTTTGACTTGAGGTCATGAGTTTATCTTGACTGTGGATTATTATTCTTTGGCTCTATTAGTCGTTACTATTAGTGAGTCACACATACTGTAAAGTTCGGGTATAATATGAATCTTGAGAAGATAAAATATGACCGATGGAGGATTCACCACTCCTTATAATAAGAGAGTATCATCCCAGTATGGTCACTTCTTGAAATACGATTCGAAAATGTTTGCGCAAAGTGAAAATAGATTTAAAAGTGTCTTAAATTCTATTTCAAGTGAGTTGTAAGAGACAGGAATTGTTCAAGAAGTAAAATTAGATTAATTCGATAAGAGTTGGCATTATATTTGTACTCTTGAATTAATCGGGATATAGGTTGGTGAAAGGATAATATTACAGGGGAACTAGTCACAGATGGGTGATGTCGAACCACTTGACATATCTCAACACTTGGGTGGTCATGATGCTTTGCTAGAAGCCAATCTTGATCTATAAGTGCAAATTAATTAATTGGAGAATTAATGATAAATTAAAAGTGTTTAATTTATCTAATCCTAATTAATTTAAGATTATAATTTATACTTGTTGCCAACGTGATTAGGAACCTAACGGGTCACACACTTAAGGATAATTAATTCAGGATTAAAATGATTTGATAAGTATGAGATACTTATAGGTTAATTTATGAGATAAATTAACTTTAGTTTGGGTTTAATTATAATAAGTTATAAATATTAGGAGTTAATATGTAAGATATATTAATAGTGGTAATGGTTTTATAATTATTCAGATACCCATGTCCCAAATTGATTAGAATTTGTAATTCTCTAAACCCAATTTGATTGAGATTCTAAATATATATATATATATATAATATTATATTATAATATATATATGGAAAAGGAGTAGTATTGTATATAGTACTGGTACTTGTCGGGAAAAGCAAGCAAGCAAAAAAGAAAAAGCCGTCAAAACTTCTTTGAAAAACGTGATAGTCACGTTTTAATAAAGAAAAATAATTTAGGAGTTATCACTTCGTGGTTTGGGTCAATTAATCTTGTGAAGATTCCTAATTTAATTATCTGTGTGGATACCATTAGAGGCCGGGCACTTGTGCGGCTTGTGGATCGACGTCCCAAACATATTGGAGATTTTACTATAATTTTAAGGTATAATCTCTATACTTTTCTTGTACTACGCATAAATAGAATAATCAAGCTGATCCGTGATAGGAAAGTAAAAATTTTAAATTTCGCTACGTTATCTGTTTATTTACTTTTTTACAAATCTAACTTCAAATACCAGAAGGAGACTGAGGAGAAGGGAAGTCAATTCACACTTATAGTTGGAGGTTTTCTAGTGATTGCATTTGTTGTTCCAATGGCACAATGCTTATGTCTCCAAAAAGTGAGAAGTGTAGTTCCATTTCTATAGATTTGCTCTCTTATTTGTTCACAGTTTGAGCACAGGTATAAATAATTGTACAAATTAAATGGTCATTCAAAAGTGACTAAAGAGATCTTTCAATAGTGGATACAAACTGAATCTTTCATTTTACCTTTCCTTTCATTTCCTCCTAACTCTGTAGATATCAATTGTACTGTTTAGCACATTGGTTGCAGTACTTAGAACTCTTGGAGCAGCATCTTTTTATACATTTTTTCTGAGGTTTTGAAATTCAGTATTGTTGTAGTCTTTATTTCAAAAAAGTAAATCTGACTTATGACTTAGAATCTACTATTTGAAAGAGACCGTTTGTAACACCCCAGATCCTAGGCTGACCCAACAACTTTTGAGTGGAAACAACGGGTTCAAAATACTTAAGCCAAGTTGTAAGTAACCCACAACCCAAGGTGCTATAAACAATACAATATCCCCTCCCACTTTCGATATGGAACAGGGTGTCACAATCACCCCTCCTTAAGGTTTTGTATCCTCGCAAAGCCCAAGTTGGGGCCCAATAACATATCACATACAATGCATAGATAGCCCAATACCACTGATCCAATCTCACCCCGTGCAGGCTTTGCGTCCTCACAAAGCCCAAGTTGGGGCACAATAACATACAATACCACTGGCCCAGTCCACCTCGTGCAGAGACCACACGAGATTCGCTATGATACCAACTGTAACAGCCTGGGCCCTAGGCTGGCCCAACAACTTTTGAGCGGAAACAACGGGCTCAGAATGCTTAGGTCAAGTTGTAAGTAGCCCACAACTCAAGGTGTTATAAACAATCATACAATATCCCCTCCCACTTTCGATGTAGAACAGGGCGTCACAATCACCCCTCCTTAAGGTTTTGTGTCCTCGCAAAGCCCAAGTTGAGGCCCAATAACATATCACATACAGTGCATAGCATAGCCCAACACTACTGGTCCAGTTCACCCTATGCAGAGATCACATGAGATTCGCTCTGATATCAATTGTAACACCCCGAGTCCTAGGCTGGTCCAACAACTTTTAAGCGGAAACAACGGGTTCAAAATGTTTAAGCCAGTTGTAAGTAGCTCACAACCCAAGGTGTTATAAACAATACAATATCCTCTCTTACTTTCGATATGGGATGGGGCGTCACACCATTCGTCTTAAAAAATAAAAGAATAAAAATAAAATAAAAAAAGAGCCAATTGTGACAGTATCGGAGTAATTTTGACCAAGATACTCGCTCGTGTTTCATATATTTATTGATGTCGTTCATGAAACAGCATCATACTCAAAAAATAATAATAGCATTTGTGCCTTAAATAATGTGTATTAAGACAGTTCGAACTTGCGTCCATTCAGAAAAGAATTAAATTATTTTAGATCATTTAATAAATTTTGTAATCATCTTATACTAATAGAGTTTGAAAGAATAGAAGAAATGGACACCACATAGTACTTGTTTAAAACTTGAGTTTAAGTAGGAAGGGCATCTGGCCAGCAAAAGGTGGATCAGAATATTTTCCAGTGAGAATTTGGGAAGCCACAAAATGATTAGCAGCTTCGGTATAATGAATTCCATCCCAATTTACATATTCAGTACTATCATTGCATGCTTTAACTGTGACTGAAGTTCCATTCAAAGACTTTGGTTTGGCCACAGGTAATCCTACTATCATAGTTCAATGGTGGACCTCCATTTCCACAGCATGCCATTATAGATTGTTCAAATCCTACAAGTTTATGCAAAGACAAAAATTAGCTTTCTTGCTGCAGAACTGTGGCTTGAGAATAGTACATATTCATACTATGTTAAACCCAGAACCCTAAAAGTAAGGGCAGTTCGCATTGGCATGTAGTCATCAATAACAATATGAAATTGCCTTCGTATATTTAATTTCACAATCTTTCAAACTCTATATTTTTATTATGGGTTTTTCTAATTTAGTGCATTTATATAAAGTAACAAAATAACAAAACCACTAATATGTCAATAGATTAGGAAAAGAGAGAACAAAATCTAAATGAATATATAAAATAAGAGGGTTAGTGATTCAATATGATCTTGCCTTGAAGAGTGATTTTTGAAAAGTAGTTATAAATTTGAGACTTTTAAATATGTTCCTTTTTAATTTTTTTTATTAGAATTATGGTAAAAATTTAATTTCTCTAAAAGTAGTGTAAAGGATAAGAGAATTTAAAAAAGAAAAAAAGAAAAAAAAGGCAGCAATGTAAAGAGAACAGGAAGGCATAAAAAATCTAGGGGAAACAAATTTGGAGATAAATTTTAAAAATGTAAAATTTTGCTAGCTTAATTAGTCATTTTTTCAAAGTTGAAAGGGGTACAAGTTGCTTATCCTCAAGGTGGCTAACTCTTGACACTATGTTCCGGCATCCCCAAAAAAAAAAAAACAAAATCTTCCCCCTTTTTCCTCTCTATTTGCCTAAAACATCTACAACTTTTGTTTTGTATACGATGTGAGTTATCCATTATTCATAGAAAGATCATAGTGTTCTGAATTTCTTGAATTCTAAAAAAAAAATACCAAAACACTGAAATCTACTTAAAATTCTGAAACTGACCATTAATACGTTGACTGAGAATTGAAGTGAATTATATCCATACTACTGCATATTCTTTTAAGCCCTTAGTTTGATTTGAGAATATCATTTTACTGTCAAATAGTTCAACAAATATGAAGGACGAAGACAACATCTTAGTTTATTTTAATTATCTGTTTTAGTAACCATGCTTTATGTTTTTCGGCTACAAAAAGTATCACACTTATTTCTTATAAAACTAAAATTTTATGAGAAACTGAAATCATATATTTAGGTAATATATGTCATCCTATTTGGCAAAAAATAAAGAATTTTCAGAAATGTTCTAGTTTATATACTAAATTCAAGTATATTTTAGATGTCTTGATTTTTTTTTTTTTTTTTTTTTGGGGGAAAAAGACGTCTTGATTGAAAAGGCAAAATTCATGCCTTTCTTGGGGAGCATGAAGGCCAATTTTGCTAAATGGAATTCAAAACTTTATGGAAATTCCAGAATAGCGAAATGAAGAGCAGTAATGCAACATTTTGAATTCACACCATATCATGATAGTGACATGGAAAAAATATAAACGCTTATGACATTAGATGAAACATAAATAAATCTGTATTTCGTTTTCTTTTAGAGGAACGTGTCCATAAACACACTGAAAGTTGTAATAGTTAATAGAAGTATGAAATGATTCATTAAAAGTTGTAGACATTTCAAGGAAAATACAACACCTGTTTACTGAAATGTAAATTATGAACATCGAAATTTAAGTGTTAAAATTTTAATTTGTTAAATTTATAATTTGTATCTGTTGAATTATGATTTAATAATTTTAATACACGTAAATAGTATACTAATATATAGTGTGTGTATACGCCTGTATTTGTATGTTTATGTATAAAAAAGAAGGAATATAATGTGTCCACTGTATATCCTCTTTAAAAGAAATATGTACCAGAGGAGAAAAATATGTATTTGTTGTGTGTGAGGGAGAAATTATAAATAAAAGTGTGTGTGAGATATTATATGTATTTGTGGAATATGTATGTATATGTGAAAGAATGGGCGAGTGTAAAATAAAGAAAAATTGAGTGAATTCTACTATTAGTAAAGAGTGATATATATACTATTAGTAAATAATTCAGCAAATTAAGTGATAAACTTTTAGCTTAAAATTAAGTGACAATCTATTAAGAGGTAAAAGAGTTTTATTATCAAATACACTTAATTTAAAAAATACTTAATTGATTAATTTTAAACACTTCGTGGGATTATCAAACAATCACTAAATTATGTTTGGGGATTATTTCAATAACTCCACCTTAATAAGTGTTTTTAAGTAGGGGTGCTCAACTTGACCTGTCGATTCAAAAAATTCACTGATCCAATCCGATTCGAACCGAAAAAAGATAGTACTCGAATCGCATTCTGAAAGCAGGTTGGGTAGAAGGTCGGGTCACTCACGTTGAGGGTCGGGGAACGGGTCACAAAAGGTACTCAACCCAGTTCATTTCATGGGTGATTTTGTAAATTGGATTAATAGAATTTCATTAGAAATTAATACTTACTAGGGTTATTGGTAGCCTCTCACATCTTTCTTTTAGTTCCTTCCCTTCCTCTTCCTCCTCAATCGTCTCTTCCCTTTCTTTTCCTCGCATCATTATTTTCACACTCTCTTTTGTTGAGATGTATTTTGTGATGTAATTGTTGTTGCTATTGGCTTGTTGCTACTTATTAGTTTGTTGCTTTTGAGATGTAATATTGGGATATTTTTTGTAATTTTGACTTAATTGTTGTTGACTTAATTATGAAATTAACTTACCTAACTATCATTATTTGTAAATTTTTATATTTTGTTAATAGTAATGATCGAGTACCCGGTCAACTTGACCCTTTTTTGGAAGTACCTGGTCGGTCGAATACCCGCTTTATATGGATCGAATAGAATGTTAGAATTTTTTTTATCTAGTCAATGAGGATCGAGTACTTTTTATATCTCATAGACCAAATGTCCGTTCTATAAATACTCCTATTTTTAAGGGACTTTTCCCGAAGTGATGTACATACATGTAGGCCTCTTGGTATAATAAGATAACTTAATACTCCAAAATTTGGTGATTATTTCCATTTCTGGACCATCAAAATATAAATCGCTATGGTATGCTATTTGGTAAAATAAATCACTTCATTTAAAACGTACGTCATTATGCTATTTGAGTACTTCACAGACACAAAGACGTAATGCATATCCGTGTCTTACTTACATTAAATACAGTCACATGCTCCATCTTTTTTGTATTTAATTTGAGTACATGTTTAGTGAGACGAAAAGTTGCAAAGAATTTGTTTTAGGAGATAATTTATATAATATTATGATAAATCGCCACTAATAATTATCACATGTAACTTTTTTTTTAATTAAAATCTCACACATTATGTGTATGCCTTCTCCACTAATATTTAATTAAATTCTTTAACTCTTCCTCTTATATTGGACGGAGTCAACATTCTTTCTTCTATTTAATTTAATTGCATAATTAATCATGAAACCATATAAAGATATTTTAGGAACAGTATTTAATTAAATTTATAACTCTGCATTGTCATAGGTATATTAGATAGAGTCACTTAAAAAATAAAAAAATAAAACCCACCTCTCTCCTCCTATTCTCTAATAATTCATACTCATGATCAATAGATCATAAGAGAAGAATTTTATCACCTAAATTTCATTTCATTATAAAAAATGGAGTCACATTCTTCTTTTATTTAATTACGTAAACAGTTAGAAAGAAAAAGTACAAAGCAATTAATACTTTTAATGGAAGAATAGATAAATATGTGCCTTGATTTAAGAGTGTTATTTATTATTTTATAAATAATATTTTATAATTATTTTGTAACATATTTTTTAATTAATTTTTTTACCTTTTATACATTACATTTTTTAAATTATTATAATAATTATTTTTATAATATTTCAAATAATATAATAAATAATAACTATCTAAATAGAACCAAAAAACAAATACAGAATATAGAATGGTTTACTGTGGTTTTCCTTCGCCACAAATTTTATGCAATTTGTGTTTGAGTGGCACCCTAATAGAATTGAAGGAGTGAGAAAAAGTCAATAGCTCATTTTGCCTGAGTTCAAAAACTCTGATTACACATACCCTGCTCTATCTGTGTCTTCTTGATTACATCTCTAGCGAGAATAAAATAAGTTCCCCTTTTTTTTTCCTTAAAAAATAGTTGCAGATTGCCGAAAAATACTCAAATCTGTATAATGGACATCGGGACACATCCGACAAAACAAGCCTATTAAGTTTGTTCGATAAAGTACAATTTAGATACTAATGTATAACATTTTATTTGTAATGTATAAATTTTTAAAGTTTAGAAAATAATTTTTTAAAAGAAATCGTAAAATTTTCCTTATTTATAATTTAATAGTCATTAATTAAAATCACTAAAATTTAGAGAAAGGATGATTTTATTAAAGGGAGGAGGGGTGGCCGAGGAGAGCCTCGCCTAGACAATGTCCATGATCAATTAGCATATTAACTTTCTGAAGTAAGTTTTATTGTCACTATGTTCATGGTTACAGAAATAAAGTATAGACTAATTCTATTTTGTATTCTTTAATTTATATTAAATTTTTATTTTGCAGTTTGTATTTTAGTTTTGAATATTTTGTATTTTCAATTCTCAAATTTGTTTCACTTTATCTCTTTTTTTACATCGTCAAAAAAGTTAACAAAATCATTGTTTTTCTACGAAAAAACATTATTGTACATCCTATTGAATTTGTCATATATATATATGGAAAAATTTCGTTAATTTTTTAGACAACGTTAAAAAAAACTGAATAAAGTGAGATGAATTTAAGAGTTCAGAGTACAAAGTGTCTAAAACAAAAATTTAAAATGTAAAGTAAGAATCGGATATAAATTGAGAGGTGTAAAATAGAATTAATCTATAAAATATTAGTGGTCTTATATAGTTTAAATTATTCAATTTTGTATCGGGAAATAAAATTACCTATGGTAATAATCATGTTATAAAACCCTTAAAAACCAAATCAAAATTTGTTAAAGATACCATGTAGAAATATAAGAAAGAAATTAGCTTGTATTTATCACAGAAATAAAAGGATGTATACTTACCGTATTTAGAATAGTTGGCAATTAGATTGGATTTGATTGAAAAAATGTCAACATGTGTGACATTTGCATCTGAATATTCACCTTGCAATTTTTTGCAAAGTGCATAGAGCTGGAGATTAAAAAGTTTGGAAGCTTGAATGTGTGTGATGACACATCCAAGCTCGTCAAGCTTGGATGGATCAGTTCCAAATTTAGCAATATTTTGAGCATAAGCAACCAAGCGGACCCGTATTGTGAATCCAAAAATTCCTTGCTCCTTCGTCATATAATGTCTGCCAAGGAAATACAATACTAAGCAAGCATGTTTATCTGCAATGTAATCTATGCTACGACTATACGACCACAAAATATATATATATATGACTAAGAATGTGAGGTACTTAATTCATCACTAATTGTTTTGTTATTTCATACTAATACTGTTCTCGTCACGTGAAGTAGAAAAATTTTGTAAAAATTTTAAGTATATTAAATTTTCTCTCCAATATTTTAAGCATGAATTTTTTATTAATTTATTATCAAATAGTTTGAGAACTTCAAGGATACAAGTCACATGAAATTGAAAGAGGTCACAAGTTTAACTGGGAGGGAAAAAAAAATTGTAAAATGAAAGGATTAACCTATGATTAACCCACTACAAATTATGGAGAAAATCTGGTTGCAATACTACACTAGTAGATCTGTTATTCATATTTTATTATTATTCAAATATAGTGTTTCTAACCACCTTTTATCTCATATATATCACTTCTCGAAAATTGTTATATTAGTAATTATTCTATATAATATTTTAAATAATATCTTAAATAATGTAGTGCAATAGAGCTGGCTGTTTTTTGGAATTTCTATGTTTATGTGGGTAGACTAGACAAATATTCAGTCCCACAAAAAATTAACTATCTCAAGCTTTTTGACAAATGAAAACAACTAACATTTAAGTGTGTGTTGTGTACATTTTACCAACCTTAATGCCAGCTTCAAATTCTGTCAAAATGGTTGGGATTGAAGCAATAACTTGATCATATGTCTTGGAATAAAAGGCACCAGCAACATCATTCTGGCCTATGTCAAAAGTATAAAGTCCCTTCTGAAATACCTCTACAGTAGGAATATACTTGTCTGATTTCCTACCTGCAAACAAAGCAATCAAAATTTACTTCACAAATCTGACTTATCATTTTAACTTACATTTGAAGATAAAATATAGGACCCTATGCAGAAAACCTTTAGGCTGAAGATCAAGAACTCGATTCTTGAATCGAATAAACTGAGCTACTTGAATTCCAAATGAAAATGGACTAACAGCATTAGCTGTTGCTGGAAGTATTGTAGAACCAGCAACTGCAAAATCACACCCCTTTTTGAAACTCGGCGCATCGATCGAATCCAAATAAGGATTTAAATATGGAAGGTCCATTGCATCCACTGAAAAAAGAATGTCATGAAAATGAAGAAGACCAATCAAATTCTAAGGGAAATGAATGTTAGAAACAGAGAAAAACATGGGAAATTGTGGATGGATGGAAAATTTTACTTAGAAAATCTATGATTAAACGGCCATCGCAGAACCTGCCAGATGGTTTTTTGAAGTAAGTTTGTCCATTTGGTGGAAGAAGGGTGTCTCCTACACCAGCAACAAGGCCACCTGTGTCGGAATTTGAATCACCAAAGTTGAAAACTGCAGGGTAATTGAAGTCAATTGAACTGGAAAAGGGAATGGAGATCAAGAATGCAAGACAGAGAATAATAAGGTGAAAATTTGTAGTGTGGAAGACTTTGAAGCCATGTCCAGTTTCAGAGGCTACAGCTCCTCCAAGGCTTCTCTATGTATTTAGCAGTGAATGGATTTGGAAGCAACTCAACCAACAAGCACACCCCATTGAAAAAGGCAAGTCTGGTAGGCTTTTGTTTGTTTCTGAAGTTATCTTAAATTATAGGAAAGCCCAAAAATTGAAGGGTCCCTATTTGTCCATTACTGGAATATTTGCTTTATTGCTTATTGGGTTGCTTATTTTTTATTAGTACCATTTACTATTTTACAGTCTACGGAAATGGAGACATAGAATTGAAGACATCCATTATACTCAAAATCTGCAATGATGGCTAGTTATTGTAGAGTCATGTTATCGGATTTTGGATAATTCATTGAACTTAAGCTTAAGAGTCAAACTTAAAACACGTTTAATATTACTACTGTGAAAAGGAAATCATATTTTTTTTTGTATCTCATAAGCTTAAGAGTCAAAGTTAAAAATTAGGACTGAAATGCAGCATTTTAAACTTCATAGACGTTTTTCCTTTACTTTTCTGTGGCATGTGTACAAATTAATTAAATTTCAAGTGATAATTTTTCCAATAAGGTTGGCAATTTAGTGTTTGGTGGATCATTCAACTACGTAGTTTTCATCATCCAATTATAGTTTATTAAGATAGATTTTCTAACTAGGAATTGTGGCACTTCTTATGTTTCATTGCAATTAAATTTACTCTATTTTCTCTTGTATTGTAAATGGAATGAAAAGTAAAGGATTTTTTTTAATCTTTTTACATGGTTAAAAATGGCAAGAATAGTTCCATTATCTCTGAATAACATGAATCATGTTGGCAAATTTGGCCATAGTGATGTCTCTTTCATGCCAACGACGTCCCCATCTGGAGAGCTGGTTTGTGGGTGAAAATTTTAAAACAAAACAAAGAAAAAAATAAAAAGAGAGAGAAAGATTGATTTTCTTTGTTTTGCGATAATTTTAAGGGAATGAACAGGGAACAGATTTGGAAGAATTTGATTGAGTTACGGTTTTTAAAAAATTAAAAAAAAAAATTCTTGAAAAGGTGAGAAATCTGAAAGAAACCTATTACGACTAGTGAAAATAGCAAACCTTACATTGTGCAAATAAAAGTAATACTAAGAAGAAGGGATTTGAGAAGAAAATTAAAAAATATATATTTGCTAGTTGTTAATAGGAAGTTGTGGGTAGTTAAAGGGTATCAATGAAAAGTTAAAGTTTTACATCAAAAAATTTGCACGAGTTATTAAAGTAGTACTAATAATCTTTTAAAACTTTCAATTCTTATATTTGAATAGATGAATATAAATTGCAGAAAAGATTTGAAATGAATAAATTTAAAATTTATGAATTTAAAAAGCATGAAATTTAAGTGAATTTAAAATTCACTCATATTAACTTTTAAAATCTCACTCTCACGTGTTGATAAATTTCAAATCTAAATTAAATTCTTTAATGTGTCACCTCCATTCAAAGACAACATTTCTTTCTACCCACTAATATTATTAGTGAGTAACACAAATGTAAATTAAATTCCTTAACTTGTCCCTCCTCTAAACACACCTTCTTTTTTTTTTTTATGTGCATTCCCTATTCTTTATTCTTCTCAATAATTGTGCAATCTACTATGCACTACTGAGTAAGTAGTACAAAATTACTCCTCATTTATATTCTCTCTCCTAACCACCCAAACAAGGCATTAACATCTACGCGGTATCCATGCTTACAATGAAATTAGCACTGCATTTTGCCTGTACTTTTGAGTTTTGAGTTTTCACAAATAAAAAAGGATCTAAGGGTCCAAATTTCCTCGGTTACACACAAAATCGTGTAGAAGGGCAATTTACATAAGCTTAATTTCTTCTTTCTTTCAATAATAATGAAGACAAAACTTCCAACCCAAAAAAAAAAAAAGACAAGACTGAAGTGGACGGTTAAATAGAAACATAAATGTGCACAAAATATATTTACTTCGGAATATTAATACTTCAATAAGTACTAAAAGAGCACAAAACAGTAAAAACAGAAACCTGATAAGAAATGACAAAAAAGTGAATTATGCTTATTTTGATATTTTGATAAAAAAAAATAAATAACAATCCTCTTATTTGAGAATGAAAATTAGTTCAAAACTAGAACCTTTGATATATTTGGGCCCCTAAGGAATCTAAAATATCTCTCTTGAAATATATTATTAAAAAAAAAAAGAAAAATGATTGTATTACTGTGGTGTACGAAATTAGCTCAAGAATTGGAACAGGGATCAATTAATATTGTTAGGGAAAATATTTGGTAGACTCATTTTTTACTCTCATCTATATATCTTGTGGTTAGAATTATTTATTACTTATTTTCATTGATGTGAGTATTTTCATATAATTTAATACACATCAATAGATTTATGACTAAAAATAAAAATTAAATCTATTTAAATATTTCCTCAAGACCCAACTGCAAGCCATACTTTTCTATTTTTGCTTCCACGGGTGGCGTACTTTTACTTTTTTCCTTTCCATATCACGGGGAAGAAAATGCATCATTCTAAAATCTTCAAGTCACAAGAAAGGAAAAAAAACATTTGTCTTCAAGTACCAAGAAAAATTATCCCTTCATAGGGAAACACAATTGGTCCCAAATAATTGGTAACTGACAAAAAAGAACCAAGTCGAAGGAGTGTAAAATCCTTTCATTTGTAAAAAAGTAGCACGCCAAATTAAAATAGTATGTCTGTACAAGCCTACAAATTCATGACACTTGACAAGATTACAAGTGTGTCATTAGATCAATAAAAGAAAAAATAAATTCTAACTAATTATCTAAAATGTAAGGTTATGATTTAATACAAAGATGTTACCTCGTGATTTTTTTAACAAGTGATCATGAATTGTAGTCTTGTAAATAAATTTTTCTGCCAAAATTTCATGTATTTTTTATGATTTTTTTCCTTTGCCAATCGTCATAATAATATGCTTTAGAAATATACGTTAAGTAGATTCAATTTTTTGTCCCACTTATAAATTTTGTAATATAGATTAAACCATGTACAATAAATAACATCACGAAAGTAAGATTGCATAAAATTTAATCATGACCATAATGTGTAAAGTGGGGTCCAAGACCTTATTTACTGAATATTCTTTCTGTTCCATTATATTTGGCATGATCAAAGTTACATATAGTTTAAGTAACATTAGTGTTTGTCCCACTAATAAGATGACTTTTCTATAATTGTTCGTCAATTAAGATATAAAATTTATTAGTTGATTTTAGAGTT
The DNA here is from genome assembly GCA_025175665.1 of Cinchona pubescens. Taxonomy (NCBI): domain Eukaryota; kingdom Viridiplantae; phylum Streptophyta; class Magnoliopsida; order Gentianales; family Rubiaceae; genus Cinchona; species Cinchona pubescens. The sequence goes on along the minus strand of JANKKI010000391.1, from coordinate 210,316 downwards.
TCAAATTTTGAAATATCTCGTGAGAGCAAACATGAATTTAATACTGAAACATGAATTTAATGCTTTATTTTTAGTACTTGCATGAAGGATACAATAGATAAAATTACCTTAAAAAATTACCTTTTTAAAAATTGACAAATAATTTGGAATAAGATAAAATAGAAAGAGTGACATATAAAATGGGATGCAGGGTGTATTTTTCATCTGTCTTAGTATGGGGTAAGCACGAACCCCATTAATCGATTTCGCGACTGTTTTCACATTCAATTAAAATTTTGAAACTGTTAATCAGAATTGGGTTAATAAATTAGTCCAACCGAATTCTGAAATTAGAAATCGATTACAAAATCTGAATTGAGTTTTGAATTTAGAATTAATCGATTTTCGAATTTAATTAAATATTTAACGAACTCAAGACCTTTTATGTAAAATCTTTAGTACTTGCAACCAGAACAAGTTAAAAACTTGCAATGTTATATCTTCTTTTTAAGTAAATATATTTTTTATATAATATGATCCAAACTAATACTATCATTCTACTTATAAAATACATATATAGTCGCACAAATGATATTATATATATATATATACACGTAAATACAAACACATTTATGTATACAATTTATGTATATGAAGTCTTAATCATGCACACATATAAAGTATTAAGAAAAATTGCATCCATTCAAATATAATATAATTTTGATGATATGAAATTACATGGATTATTTTATTGTTAGTTGGGTTTATTTTACATAGAATTTTAAGTTTATATATAAAAGATTTTATTTCAATGTTAATGGGCCTGAGTGGCATATGTGGTTAATTCGAATTTAAGACCGATTATCGAATTCAAATTTGACTAACTAAATTTTATTTTGAATTCAATTCGAAATTGAAATTGATTAATAATTTTAAAAATTATTTTCAAATTTTGATCTAATTATTTTACCGATTAACTGATTAATAAACCAATACACATCCTATGCCTTAGCATTGCAGATGGCAAAATGTGATAAAATCTTTTCATATTCTCACTAAAAAGCTTAATCTTTTCTTGAGAGACTTGACGAACTTTAGAAACTAAGGGGCATTCACCTACCATAAATGGAGGAGTGTCTTTAGAACCTACAGCTAAAGGAGGGCGTTAAGAGATCATTCTCAACTCAGAAGTCAGAAGGGACCCCTCATTTATACTTGGAAGGAGAGTGACGTCCCTTTGTGTGCGCCAAGCTGGATCATCTCTTTATATACTGTCATTCTTGAGATCATTTATTGATAACCAAACACCAAATTAAGAGAATCAAAACTTGACCTCTAAATTTTCAACTATGGAATGATATCCATAAATCGAACTGTTCTTTCTTACGAAGACTAATTCTATTTTGCACTAATCAATTTATACCAAATATTTATTTTTCACCTCTTACTTTAGTTTTTACACTTTGCATCCCTAATCCTCATATTTGTTAATTTCAATCCATTAGACTTTAATATCATCATCAAAGTTAACACAATTTTACTCTTACACGAAAAATCTGATAGCAACATGGTTGTACATCTTACTGAATTTATTATACATGAAAAGATTTCATAAATTTTGGAGACATTAAAATTTGGACTGAAATTGGACAAATTTAAGAATTGGAGGTTCAAAATGTCCAAAATTAGAATTGAAAGTGCAAAGAAAAAATTAGATATATATTGAGGAGTACAAAATAGAATTAGTCCTGCTTACAAAATAAAAAAAATTAGTGGTAGAATTGGGGTATAACGGTCAAAATATTGTGTGGCACAACAAAAGTACTTTAGTGCTCAGAAAATAACATCAGAGATTAATTAAAGTTCAATAGGATAAATTGTAATTAATCTTTTTCAACTATGAAATTGTTGTCAACAAACTGAACCGTGCTTTCTTATAAAATAAAAAATTAGTAGATTACCATATCTTTTGACAAAAAAAAACTAGCATTATGAAAGAGAAAAGGCCGACAGAAAATACTATGACCATGAAACAGAAAAGATGTTTGATAAACATCTCGTAACGCCCCAAGTCCATCCTTCACCATTGTCTATTAGGAGCAAAGCTTAAGAATTTTCATTTGGGAATTGATACGACAATTCTTGACAATATAGATGTATGTGATGTATCCCTACTTCACCTTCACCTTCACCTTCACCTTCACCTTTGCTTCTTTCAACCAACGCCCAAATCTTCAACATTCTATCTACAATTCCTAAGATTACCCCAGAATCCCATAGCCCTTTCATGCTAACCATAATCATTGTTAAAAAATATGAATTTCTATTTCAAAACCAATTGATAATGAGTGAAGTAGTCCATAAAATTTATTAATAATTCATGATCTTTGGGTTGATTGAGAATCCGGAGCTAGAGAGTCTGTTGGAAGATATTAGAAAGAAAATTTGTAACTTGGGTTGGTTGAGAGCTTAGTGTTACACAGAGTCCGTTGGAAGATGGATGAGAGAAGACGTCAAATTTTCTCTAATATATACTATTATAAAAATATGAGTATGTTTTCTATCATAGTGTTCTTCCTTTTTGAACAACCTAACATACCTGTATTGAAGAGTGAAGCTTAAACTTACATGTATTTATGATGGACAAAAAATGTAAAGATGCCATATGTTTTACTGATATAACAATTCTTAATTACAGTGTTCTATTGGTATAAGATTTTGTAATTCTAATTGATGTGCACGTGATTAATATTGTACTAGGACTCTTCTAAGGCCATAGACATGGTTAAGATAATGACTCATAATTGCATATGTTATTAAAATTAGGCTACATCAACCACAAAGATACCAATTACTTTGTTGGCTGGATGAAGCTTGTTAATGTATATATGTCTAGATTAATTAGTGTCTAAATTTATGTACAGTTACCTTATTAGTTAGTGTCTAGATTCATCGTACAGTCTAAATTCATTGTACCTATAAGCCTATAAATATAGGCTATTATATCATTTATCTATACACACAAATTTTCTCTTTACAATTCTAACATGGTATCACAGCTATATCTTGGTGTTTGAATCTTTTTTTTCGGTGGTCTTCTTCCAATACCCAATTGGCATTCCAACCCTTTGTGGGCTCTGTTTTCTCAAAATCTTTTGAGGTACTGTTTCTTTATAATTTTTTTGTATCCTAGTACTCTAGTTTTCTTCATTATTGTTAATCTCATGGCTTCCTCTAATTCTATAGTTGATCATATTTCTCCTCACACTCCAATCACGTCACTCCAGATAATTTTATTTGGCTATCAAACAAGTACTCTCTAAATTCCTTTCATCTTATGTAATGCAAATTCTGTTATACCAAGTTCTAGTTGGTATCTTGATTCTGCATGTTCCAATTACATGACATCAGATTCTGCTATTTTTTCTTCCAAACAACCCTCACCCGCACCATATATTCAAACAGTTGATGGATCTCTAATGTCTGTTAATCACATGGGTTCTATATCTACATCTTCTCTCTCTCTACCAGAATCCTTTCATATTTCAAAATTGACTTTAAATCTTATTTCTATTGGGCAATTAGTTGAACTTGACATTGATGTTTCTTTCTCTATTACTGGTTGTCGTTTACAGGACCGTTAGACTGGACAACTCCTCAAAACCGATCGTAAAGTTATGCGTCTTTTTGAGTTAACCGATCTCAAACTTCCATCATCTTCTCATGTGTAATCTGGCGCTTTTACATCTCATATTCCTTCTTTAAGTATTTGGCACTCCCGTTTAGAACGTCATGCTTCTTTAGGTTGTTTTAAAATGATTAGTTTCCAGTGGTCAATTAGGATCTGTGTAAAATAATTCAGTTGATTGTGTGTCTTGTCAACTTGTTAAAAATCATGCCCTTCCATTTCCTATCAGTGAGTCTGTATCAACTGCACCATTTGATTTAGTACATTAAGATGTGTGGGGTCCTTATTCAACACCTACTATGGGTGATTCTAAATATTTTGTTATCTTTGTAGATAATTTTACTCGATTTACGTGAATTTTTCTCATAAAAATAAATCTGAATTACCTCAAATTTATCGCGATTTTGCTATAATGGTAAAAACTCAGTTTTCATAAACTATCAAAAATTTTCGCACTGATAATGCCATGGAATACAAAGAAACATCTCTTCTTAATTTTCTTCGCCAATAGGGTATCATTTTTCATCGTTCATGTTCAGATACTTTCCAACAAAATGGTCGTGTTGAGCGTAAACACCGACACATTCTTGACACAACTCGTGTTTCTCTTAGTTTCTTCTTCTTACCCAGAGCATTTTTGGGGTGAAGCTGCCATTACTGCTGTCTACACTATTAATAGAATTTCCTCTCCTATTACCAACAACTAGTCTCCCTATGAATGTTTATATGACTCCCCTCCAAAATGTAAGAATCTAAGAGTCTTTGGTTGTATTTGTTTTGTTCTTCTCTAACCCCATGAATATACTAAATTAGAATCTCGAGTTAGGTTATGTTGTTTTATTGGCCATGGTATTGAGCACAAAGGTTATCGTTGTTGGGATCCCCAATCTAAATGATTACGAATTTCTCGTCATGTTATCTTCTGAGAAAACAAGGTGTTCTCTTCAATGTCCAAATTTAATTTATCACCATCCTCCTTACCACCCTTGTCTACTTCACTTGTACTCGATCTTTTTTCAAATACTATCCCTGTAACAGATTTTCCTAGCTCAGTTCATGAGGTATCCACCTCCGACGACCTCCATCTCACGTTTTTCGAGGATCAACATCAGGCAACTAATGGCCCTGACACACACACTCCTCTTGAGTCATCCATTCTTCCTGAATCCTCTATTCTATCACCTATACTTCCTTGTTAGTCTACTAGGGTAAGAGAACACTCTACTCGTTTTCGTGATTTTTATTATTTTTCCACTATTCTTTCCTTTCATGAGTCTACATCCTACAAAAAAGCTTGTCTTAATCCTTTTTGGCAACAAGTTATGTCTGATGAGTTGCAGGCCCTTGAAAAAACTCACATCTGGGACTTAATTGATCTTCCTCCAAATAAATCTTTTGTTCGCTGCAAGTGGGTGTACAAAATTAAAACCCACTTAGATGGTAGTGTGGATAATTATAAAGCCCGTCTTGTTGCTACATACCATATACGTAAGAATATGGTATTCACTATGAGGAAACTTTTGCACCCGTTGCTCGGCTTATCTCTGTTAAAAGTTTACTTGCCGTTGCTTTTCTCAATGGAGATGTTCCAGAAAAAATTTATATGCAGCCACTGTCAGGATAAAGTACTAGCGATTCTGGAAAGGTTTGTAAATTTCTTAAGGCTCTCTATGGTCTCAAATAGGCTCCAAGATCCTGATTCTCTAAATTTAGTCACACAATTGAACAGTTTACACATCAAATTTAGTTCTTATGATTTTGCTCTATTTGTTCGCCATTCTGATTAGGGTATCATTCTTTTGCTTTTATATGTTGATGATATGATCATCACAAAAGATGATCTAACTAGTATTTCTAAATTCAAGCAATATTTGAATCGTCATTTCGAGAGAAATTTAGATCTTGGTTTTCTTAATTACTTCCTAGGTCTCGAAGTATCTTCTACATCTGATGGTTACTATCTTACACAAGCCAAGTATGCATCCGATCTTCTTTCTCGTGCTGGGTTAACTAAGATTGCATCTACTCCTATTGAGGCCAATACTCATCTCACCCCTAGTGATGGTTCACTTCTTCTTGATCCAACCTTTTATCAATAGTTTTTTGGTAGCTTGGTATATCTTACTGTTACTCATACAGAATGCCAAATATTGTTTATGCTGTTCATATCGTCAGTCAGTTTATGGCTAGTCCCTGGAGTTCTCACTTCGCAGCTGTTCTTCGTATTCTGCACTATATGAAAGGCACTTTGTATCATGGTCTCTTCTTTTCTTCTCAATCTTCTCTTGTACTAAATATTTATTCTGATACTGATTGGGCAGGAGATCCTACTGATAGGCGTTCCACCATATGTTTCTATTTCTTTCTCGGTGACTTTCTTATATCGTGGCGAACTAAAAAGCAAACTGTTGTCTCTCGCTCTAGTACTGAGGCCGAATATCGTGCTCTTGCTGATGCCACTCAAGAGCTTATTTGGCTCCGTTGATTGCTACATGATATGGGTATTTCACATGACTTGCCCACTATTCTCCATGTTGACAATCGAAGTGCTATTCAAATTGGTCAAAATGATATTTTCCATAAGAGAACCAAGCACATTGAAACTGATTGTCATTTTGTGCGCTATCATATATTAAAAAGGATTGTCAAACTTAGTCTTTCAACTCCATCTTCTGATCAGACTACTGACATTTTCACCAAGGTGCATCTTGCGGGGCGTTTTCTTCATTTAGTTTCCAAACTCAAGTTGGTCTGCGCAAAACCGTCTTGAATTTGAGGGGGGATATTAATGTATATATGTCTAAATTCATTGTATATATGTCTAGATTCATTAGTGCCTAAATTTATATACAGTTATCTTATTAGTTAGTGTCTGGATTCATTGTATAGTCTAAATTTATTGTACCTATAAACCTATAAATATAGGCTATTGTATCATTCATCTATACACACAAATTTTCTCTTTACAATTCTAACAAAGCTAATAGAAAAACAGGTAGGATATGAGGTACTATTTCTTCAACCATAAGATTCTTAACCACTATTTTCATTGTAATTTTGAAAATTATTATGCTGATTAGTAATGATTTATCACTTGTTATTTGTGAGTAGTGAAATTTTCTTGGTAGAAGAGTAGTAATATATAAATCTTTTATTTGCTTTATGGCTATTTTTTATATATAAGGGCGTGGAATACTATTGTAATCTTTTAGAGTTAGACCTGGGGCATTGTTTTTGATGCACTTTTTTATATAATGGATTATTGAAATTCTAATAAAATCGATATGGTTGAAGAAGGTAATCAAGGGGGGTAAAGGAGGCAAAGCATGAGGAGGCGATCCAAGACCATATGTAGATGAAGCTGGAGCTCAAGTTGAAGGGAATTGTATGTTGCTAAGTTTAGTTTCAGTAGTTTTTACACTAATGAAATTTTTGGTAATTATTGTCTTGAAAATTCTTATCCCAATTAAAAAATTAAATTACATAAAAACATATCTAAATATGAATAATTGACTTGTACTCCTTCCAGAGCTTTCATGAAGTACTGTTGTTAGTCATCATAGGACTCTGGAGGCTTATCTCATTCAATACCCTTATGCTTGTTGATGTTTGCTGCCTTTTGTCTCAGTTAAGAATTTGAATATCGTTATCTACTCCAGAGTAAATTTTCTCTTTTTAACTGATTAACAATGTAATGAATATTAATTATTATTTTTTAATCTTTAGCCCATCCATTTTAGTTTTTCCATTGTTCGAATCTTACAACATTAAGAAGATATTTGAAGGCTGAAAACTGACACGCAAAATAATAAATATCTAACTGAAATATCTAATGCAATTAAAGCCCTTATAGTTGATAGAAAGAATTTTATAATTCCATGAGTATAGCCACTTTTATGTTTCTTATTTTCGAATTTTGTATATATATATTAATCCATATTCTTATTTGATATGAATAGCAATTAGCAAGTACATATTAGATTAAAAACGGCTCGCCACCAACAGTTCAAGGGAATCAAAGCTACTAGTTTAAATAAGGAGAAATTACATAATAAAAGGATAAGAAACTCTGTACTTGCATGGATAGCAAGCAAACTGAAAAATTGAAGAGGATCTTTTCTGCAGTGACATGAAATAGATCATATAATTCAACTAAGAATTGCATTCATGACATAATATAGTATACATAGCTTAAGACCTACTAAAAATTGATTCATGATATATTATATAGTTTAAGACCTATCGCACTGTAATGAACTTAAATCTATTGAAATATTTTTGAAGACATAAATTCCTATTATATTTTGTATATTAATACAATTGAATCAAAGGGCGCTAAATATTAGAATACTTTTTTTTTCCTTAGCTTAACTAGAAAAAATAACATTTATTATGCTAGATAAAAGTTTGAGTAAAATCAAGACAATTTTTTTTCTTGAAGATGAGAATTTTTATTATTGTTTGATGAATTGGTTCATGCTATGAACAAGAGGTAATTCTCCCCTTTGTCGAAGTGTCCACGTACCCAACCTACTTTGGCTTTTTAAAAGAACAAAAAAAAAAAAAATTAATGTTTAAATATTGTTAATTAATTTTCCTCGGCAAAACAATCAAACAACGATTTATTTTTAAAAAGTTGAATTTCTTTTATGCTCAAATATATACTTGTAATAAATTTTCTTTAGTTTAGCATTGTTTTATATAAATATATTGCTCTGTTGAGTTTTTGTAGTTAAATAAGATTTGTTATCTACAATATTTATTATAAGTGCATTTCTACATTCGACAACAATGTTTAAGGAGAGTAACTAAAGTTCTATAAAGTAGTAAAGTATAACGATAAGTACAGTATTAAATTTACATAAGATATTGCCTTTCAATTGAAAAGGCTAACATGCCCAAAAATTATAGTTTATTGAGATTATAAACTTCATTTTCCTTTCAATATAAGAGATTGTCAATGAACATTCAGTAAATAAGTTAGCATAACAAATATAACTAATAGTCATTAGCTCAAAAACTTATTAGAGAAATGATTATGTTGATAAATCACTGAAAATATAAATTTTGAACATTAATTGTACAAGTTAATTTATTCAAAAGGGTTTAACATGTACATGTTCACCACATAGAATAATCTTTAAAAAGGTAAGAAAATAGATAATAGGAGACTTAAGCTTCGTTTTTAACTTCAATCAATATGCCATAGTTGCAACAAAATAAAGTTAAAAAGTCGGACTGAATAAAGACCATTAAACTTGTCGGTAGAAAAATTTATCTTCTAATTGGTTGTCAAAAATGAATGCAAAACAAAACAAACGAAGAGTTAAACATACATGCATACATACATACATACATACATATACATATATATATATATATATACATACATATACACACACACACACATATATATATATATATATATATATATAGTCGAGAGGTTTATCTCCTAAAAAACTATTCCACTTCATCCATTCGTGTATTAAAAAAAAGGAGAATTCTACAGTTTCGGTAAAGGAATCATTAATTGGATTAAAAGACTTGTAAGGTACAAGTTTTTAAAGCATATGAAACTGTGAAATCGTATATGTGAAATTGCAAAGGCTTGTATTTCTATACATCTCTTATTTATGTATGAAATCGTATATCTAACTATTTTAAGGTCCCATTTGTGATTGCAGTAGTTTATCATAAAAACTTTATATAGTAGAGTTTTGAAGAAACTATTTTGTTATTTGGGTACAAACTTGTATAAGTTTTTTATATATATATATATATTTGGTAATATATGATTTAAATTTTAAAAAATGTTTTATCTTTATTTAATTCTAAATATATGTTAAAATGGTCTAACTTTATTTTTGATTATTTTAAAAAGAAAACTTAATTCCAAAGCACTAATTTTTAATTTGTGCTAAAAGTACTTTTGAAATAAAAAACTCCAACCCTAAATTTAGGTATAATACTTACAAGACATTCCAAGAAGTGCTTTTACGATCTAAAGAACTTTTTTACTAAAAGTACCGTAACCCCCAAATAGGGCCTAAATCTATATGATTCATATAAAGATTGGTTCCCAATATTTTAGTAAAATTTTACAATCCTATTGAGGAAACTATCTCGTTGTGTTTTAAAAACTTGTGCGGCACAATTTCATGTATTTTCAAAACTTATACCGTACAAACCTTTAAAGTCAACTAAATGATTCGTCTTAATAGGACTGTAAAATTCTCCTTTTTCATTACACGAATAAATGAAGTGGAATAGTTTTTTGGGATATAAACCTCTCGACTATTTCACTTCATATATTCCACTTCACGAATGGATATATATATATATATATATATATATATATATATATAGTCGAGAGTTTATATCCTAAAAAACTATTCCACTTCATCCATTCGTGTATTAAAAAGAAGAGAATTCTACAATCCCGTTAAGAGAACGATTTAGTTGGCTTTAAATGTTTGTACGGTACAAATTTTTAAAGTACATGAAAATGTGCCGAATTTTTAAATCACAACGAGATGGTTCCCTTAATAGAACCGTAAAATTTTTCTAAAAAAATTGGGAACCAATATTTATATGAGTCATATAGACTTAGGCCCCATTTGGGGTTACGGTACTTTTAGTAAAAAAAAGTTTCTTTTAGATAGTAAAAGCACTTTTTGGAATGTCTTGTAAGTATTATACCTAAATTTAGGGTTGGAGATTTTGAAAAGTGGTTTCAAAACCACTTTTAACACAAGTCAAAAATTAATGCTTTGGAATTAACTTTTCTTTTTAAAATAATCAAAAATAAAGTTTGATCATTTTAACATAAATTTAGAATTAAATAAAGATAGAACATTTTTTCAATTTTAAATCATACATTACCATATATATATATATATATATATATATATATATATATATATATATATATATATATATATACCTAAATAACAAATTAATTTCTTCAAAACTCTACCATGTAAAGTGTTTTATGATAAGCCACGGCAATCACAAATGAGACCTTAATAAGATAGTTAGATATACGATTTTACATATAAATAAGAGATATATAGAAATACAAGACAATGAAAACAGAATTGAAGAATCTAATTATTTATTAAGTAAGCCTAAATAGTTACTTATACAAATTCATAAGATTCATAATTAAATTATGTAGATCTATAATGGATCTATATTTGAGCCAAATGACACCAATAGATTGCTAAAATGAAAAAAGCATGATAAACATGTTGGCTTTCCAAATAATACATTTTTAAAAAAAATTAAACCTAATAAAATTAGCCTTCCTAAATTAACTCCCAAAAAAAGATGTAATAATATAAAATATGTGGGTTGATGATTTTTCCTTAATTTGTGTAATGTTTCGCAATTCCAAAATTCAATATTGCTTAACATTATTATCTTATATGCTAAATAAAATAATTCTTGAGATATAATTACAATACACATCTTTCTTCTACCCAAAAAAAATGACATTATTTATAAAAAAAAAAAAAAAAAATTAAAACTATATGTATATACACTATGTATATCACAAGAAAATTTATTTTTCATGTAGAAAATTTGTTTCATAAGATAACAAAAAGATAATGGGTCAACACGTACATCACACGTGAATGTTATTAGTATTATGTTAAAAATATGAAATTCTATTTCAAAATCAAATTACTGAGTAAGGTGACCCTTGAATTTTATTAATTAGCAATATTTTGGTAAGACACCAATATAGGATATTTGTAATTAACAATCTTCACATTCTTTTTTATTCACATATTAAGTGCCATATTAGCATAAGACGCCTTAGGCAATCACATATTAGTGAATTTAGAGATCAAATGGTCACCAGACATGGATTTTGATTAAGTCATTAACAATAGAAATTATCAATAACTGCTTCCTGTAATGAGAAACTCCTGTAGGAATACCATGAGTACCACCAAGTATCAGCATGAAACACAATTATGAAGGAAACATACGAAGAAAATTTAATTAACCAATTAAGTCAATCACCTTTTAGAACTCTGCTTCTCATTTAAATTCAACTCCCAACCAAAGGTAGCATAGAAAGTACCGATTGACAACTCAAATACTAGCTGGTATACGGATTCAGAATTAGCCAATTAAATGGCAATAAGATCCAAATAAAGTAATGCCAAAAATCCCACTTAGAGACCTAACACTTCCCTCCCACCCGCCTTTTTTGTAAGCTTTATTGTAAGTTGTAAGAAGTTACATAAGTTTTAAAGACCATTACCCATGATAAACTAAATAACTTCTCAATCATTACATGCAATCAAGCTTAATTACTTGTAATTCAGTTATACCATCTCACAAGTCACAACTCAGATTTTTTTCATTATTTTCTAAATAATATTCTACAATCATTTCATATATTTTTTTCAATAACATTTTTATCCCACATGTATCACATAAGTAAGTTTGGATGACATATTTTTTATTATTCTCTAAATAATATTTTGTATTCATTACTCAGATACATTTTTCAACTACCTTCTATTTCACATATATTATATTTCAAAAAAATAAGTACAATATTATTCCAATAATATTTAAAATAATATTCTAAATAATAATTGTCCTAATAAATAATATAGGAACGAGTTTCTAAGGTGTAACCGATGTGTAACCAACATTTCTAAGGTCTGCCAACGTGAGGAGTATTCGATAAACGTCTTGAATCTTGATTTTGTAGTTTGGTCAAAGATAGAAAACTAATGTAATAAACTCATTAAATTATCAAATGCATATGATAACTTCACCCCAAATAATTAAAAGTCCCCAAAAAAAAATAAGGAGTATAATTTATCAATCGATTAAACTAAAGAATACAACTGGCTGAAAAACTAGAAAACACTTGCCACTTCAATTTACATTAGAAATTCGTTTCAATCACAAAACTAAGAAAAGTTTTCTATATGCAACTTCTCAACTATGGTTCGGGAAATCAATAACAAAAAGCCACTTCTCAAACATCGGAATTAGTATTATTTCGAAGCTTACAAGTTACAAACATCTTGTTATTATTATCTAACTCTTTTACTCACAAATAGATTCCAAAACAAGCAAATTCCAGTTTAAAAAAAAATAAGCACACATAGTATTGACAGGAAACAAGAAGAACATAAACTTGTCATTGAATTCAAAATTGCTGAATAAATCTCAGCACAATGTCAAGCTCAAGAAATAAAGAAAAAAATACAATGCCGCAGAGTTTAACATAAATACTAATAAATCAAAACTGACGTAAAACTTGACACCTTTAGGTAAGAAATACATTAAATTCAAAAACCCCGACATTGCATATCGTGATGCTGAAAAGAGGAAGAAGAAGAAGAAGGAGGAGGAGCCTCATAATTCAAAGGCTGCCAATAGTAATACTCTGATTCAAAAACTTGTTGTGGCAAAGGACACAACAATTGAGGTGAATCGCCGAAGATGGATTAGCCTGCATTGTCAGCATCAGCAATCATAGTAGGCTGCAACAATGTTCCTCCAGAGAAATTAGTACCATATTGAAACTGAGGGCAAAACCCCCCAGTCATCAAATTCGCATCGAAAATTCTGCTTTCATAATTAGTGCTATCGAAACAGAGAGATTGATCATCAGAGAATTGAATGTTCTGCCCTGATTCTGATGAAAAGAAATTCAGTCCATGATTAACGGGATTGTTGAAAGAGTTGAACTGCTGAGGGATTTTTGGAACATTCTCATGAACTGTTGGATGTTGATTCCATGACTAAATTCATCCCAGAATTGTTTATAGAATTAGTATAGAATTGTGGGTACTGAATTATATTCTGCTCCGTTATCGGTTCGAAACAGGGGATACAACTCTGCTCTGATAATGATTCTAAATTGGGTAATTGGACTCCCTGTGAATCTTCTGATGTTTCTTCGTCCTCAAGTAACTCCCATAATTCACTTAAATACTTCTGATTCAATTCGTTTTCATCGCAGTCAAAAACAGCAACTTCTTTGCCCTTTTCTGCATTCAATAAACATGTTTTTTCATCCGAAAATTCGAACTTCGAGTCAACTTCTGCTGTATCAAACTCTCGATTTTCTTCGACGATTTTTTCCACATGATCATCAGGGTTTTCAACCTTGACAGTTGGTTCGAAGACCCTCTTGTTCTTGCAGCAATTCTTGGTACTAAACTGTTGGTACATGTGTATGACTTCTCGGACATTATCAGCGTTTTCAGGCCAAGTCTCGACCTCCGATGGCCATTGGGGCCCAAAACAACCAGACAAGCCCTGATATCACACAGCACTGAGAGTTCCCTCGTCTTTCTCTTGATACACTCTTTTCTCTTCTTACAACACAAACTTTTGGCTGTGATACCAACCTTTTTTTGCTGCTTGTGTTGTCGACTCAACACCTTAATCTCCATAGCTATTTCTTGCTTCTAATGGTAGTACGTAAGAAAGTAAAAATAGAGGCTATTTGTAGTAGTGTATATGTTTCCCTGGTTTCCTATTTGAGAGTCGCTTATTTAAGGAAAGTTCACTCCCACTAAGGTTACCGTTTTAAAATTAACTCAACAATATTAAAATCCTCCAGAAAAAATAAAATCCATTTCACAACCCTTAAATTACCTTTTTGGACCGAATTTATTAAATTATATAATTTATACTATAGTTACTAAATCGAATCCGGCTTGTTGATTCAATCGATTACCCCAGTAACTTAGTCACTTGACTGAGTTCGATTGACAATAGAATGGATGTAGAAATAAATCCATCAATTTTCAACAATCTAACAATTCAACTGTGGTTCACCGAATTGTTAAAAAATTATTTGTATTGTCGTAAGATTTGATCCCAAGACCTCCGCAACAACTTACAAGACATTTTTTTTGGTTATTTATTCTTTTAAGGCCCAATTCTTCTTTGGAAATAAAATAATTATGATTTCTATTTTCAAAAATAAAATATTTGCTTTATATAAGAAGAATATTTAGCTTTCCAATAAATTTTAAAGATATAAATTAGCCAAACGTATTATGTTTTTACAATCACAAAGTACTCCACAAAATGTTCTACTGCTAAAATTTTGTGAATTAATCCAATATATTATAAGAAAGGACATATCCATTCAAACGCAACCTATAAAGACTCAAAACTCTATACCAACATAATACTGTGAAATTTTTCCTCCATCCTTTTTTATACTGTATATTTTGACTTAATAAAATTTAAGTACTAACTTGCCACCTATCTGTGATTTCTGGATTACAAAATTGCCATACCCTGCTACTGGCATAAGAAAGGACATCTCTGCCTGGAAATTAGACAGTTGGCAGAAGTTACATGTATGAAATGCTAAAAATCCGGATGCTGGATCGCTGATAGGATTTTGCATAGCAAAGCAAATTAAAAGGCTGGGAGTTTTCAGTAATGTCATTGACAATAAGGTTTGCCTGCTTTGTTAGCTCAAGAAAGTAATTGAATGTCTCCATGTTACGAATCACAGATGCAATATATGCTACAGGGCCTCTCTCAAATGCGTGATCTTCATGTTCAACACATGGTGCACTGCAACTTTCTACTTCTCCTTTGGTGGTATCACACTTGCTGCCTTCGTTTTGAACTTCACTTCTGATGCATCTGAAATCAGGTTGGCATCCCTCACAGGCATCATTTCCATGATTAGGGCATGATGTTCCACGTTTCAGAAGACCAGTTAGGACTTGAACAAGATGTGGAAGGTATAATGGGTCATAAATGACATCTAGGCACCCAAACTGCAGAACAGTAGATCAAGTTATAAGGCTTGGCTAAAGGGAGAAAAAGAGAGAGAAATGAAGCAGGTCTACTTTAGATGGACTGGAAACAGGATGCAATGTGTTAAGAGCAGGTTCCGTGCCAACATGCAGCTAGAACAAGACTAGTAACTTCCCCAGCTAAAATATGCCAAAAGATAATCTCTCTTAGTTCCCAAGAAAACATTTTGGATAGTGACATATGATAAACTATTCGTCACCAAACTAGCAGTTCATTCCTACTTCACAAGAGAGAACCTAAGACATGGGCCAATGTTTACATTCTCATAAAAGCCAAATAGATTTCTAGTGAACAAAATAACTTACACTATATCTGGTGCAAAGTTTTGCAGCTCATTTTCTGTTGCAGATTCCCATGGCAAATGAATGCACTGTACCTGCAGCCGTAATTCATGTCAAGTTGAATTGCCTTGTCCTTGTCCTGATAAAGTAATCCCATGCACAGCAAGTTTTTAAACAGTCAAAAGCTTCTCCTCTATACAGAAATTACCTCCAACTATAGGAAGAAAGAAACCCCATCAAAATGGCAACAGAAACAAGAAATTTCCTGAAAATAACTAAGGTTTTCAGGCACTTATCTTCCTTTATCCTTGTATCCAGCAGTTACACAACCAGCCCATTGACTTACAAAAGCATCTATCCATGAATTCTCATAAAATTGCACACAAGAAAAAGAAAATCTGCTATTGAACAAAACAAATTGTTCATTTAATGCTTTAATGCATGCAGTTTCTGATACTAAAACCAAAAGGAGTTGACATCCACAAAAAATTCATGTTTTTAAAAGAATCCAATGTGGACATCCATGCTTTGTCCAAAATTCAGTAGTATTAGCTAGGCATCTCTCTCTGTTACAGGAACCAAAGTTCTAAACTTACTGTACTGGGATCTTTATCATGTTCTGGCATATCACTTCTGGTGCTGAGCAGATTTGACTCCAAATTAAGCCTCATCTGATTTGACAAAGTGGAGAGATCACCATCACTCAAAACCACCTGCATCAGATAAAATCCTTCAGATATGTTGGTATCAGAAGCCTTGTATGCACTGTCAAGAATCCTCAACTTCTGATGAGAGAGAAACAAACGCATCTTACAAAGCAAAATAATTATGAAAACTATAGAAGGATGACTACTCGAAAAGGCAGTAAATATGCTGTGATTCAAGCAAACATAAAACCGTTTTACTGGGACAATTTGATCAATTTAGCACGTTAATAATTTGTCTATTGGGACAGAAATAGTTGAAAACTTCAGATATATTTTACCATATATAGAAATTGCTAAGACAACACAAGAAGTTTACCCAACTAGAAGCAGTTTATACTTCAGCATACGAGTAATCTGCATTTTCTTTAGCAAAACTGACCAGGATACTGAAATTTCAAGCTTGTATTATTGAAGGTGAAATTTGGACAGGAAGCTTTCTACTAATTACTGGAATCCATCTACAGAAGTGCCACAATAGCATGTGGATGTGTAGATGACACACATAGAAATGAGACCATAATCAACGAATATATTTGAGAGCCCCAAAGAATGGAGTTAAAATGACAATGTTGAGAACTATTTGAGATCTCAAATGTTGAGAATCATTTGAGATCTTATCACCCAAGAGCCAGCATGCAATATTACGTATATGTTTATGTTTTAATTCACTTGCATCACTAGATTTCAAACTTCAGATTTCTTTTTTGATAAGTCATGATTTAGATTCTGAATGTACTATTTTATTTATCAGATGAAGCTTAAGAGTTCAACGAATTATACGTTGACATCATACTCTATTCCTAAAGCTGTCAATCTGATTCTAGTAGCCGGATTTTCCCGACAAAATAGATCCAAAACAGAACCTAATTCAATGAATTATGAAACCTACTACAGAATCAACCAAACTGAATGGACTTGCATAGCTACCGAAGGTCTTAATAGTAACAACTTGATAATCACATGAAGAATCGTAGACACATTTCCCTTTTTTTTTTTTTTTTTTTTTTGAGGCACATTTCTGTACGTGGATCAAGTGTTCAAAGGTTTCCAAGCTTAGTCAGCACAAAATGAGAATTACATTTTAAGTAAAGGAAAATCTAAAACTGAAACAAGAATTTGAAAATAATTTCTGTTTCCATGCCATACTCGCTAAAGATCAATTTTAAAAGGATCGATTTCCACTATCTTATCTGATATGTTGGAATATCAGGATGCTTTACGGATATCAATCTAAAATCAGTAGTCAGTCATGGTATATAATCAGTAGTTATGTTGATAGGAGCAAGAGGTAAAGCATTATTCAACAAAAAAATCAAGTCTTATCTTCATTTATAAGAAAATATCTGATGTACATCAAAACCTATATTAGTGTAACAGCTACCAAATGATGATCTCAGCTTCACCATGATTTGAGAATTCAAAGACAACTTATATAATTCTAATGTAAGAATCTTGTTTCCTATATTCAACTCAGTCAGCCTACACTAATTCCTTTATTGTGCAAGTAGAAGCCATTCTTCTTTGAACTCTAATTTTATATTTCCTTCTCTGTACCAAACTTTACCTCTGATAGAGTTTGTTCTGACATGTACATTTTTTGGTTCATGTTGAACATGCTCAAACCTTGTTAAGGTCACTCCTCATTAATTCTCCACAACTGCTGCTTTAACCACTTTGAGTCTTTGTCCATTTCAAATAATCTTCTATGTTAATTTACCAGAAGTCCACCTAGGGAGCTGTGCTTTGGTTATTTGATTCAAATAACAGTTAAACTGAACATGTTGTATAGACTCTTGCTGTCCATTAAAATAAACTGGGCTTCAAATTTCCATTCTGTCTTCAATGTGACAAAGGAAATAACTTAGTTTGTTTGGGCAGAAACAGGAAAAAGCAAGTACAAAGAGAATGACGAGATGAGATTGCAATCATTAGCTTAACGCTAGAGATATTCTTCTCAAAGACAAAGTATAGCCTACAAAAACTCAACTACTGATATATGAAGGAACTTTTTTCTTTGTGTCTCAAATAGATAAAAGCATGCTTTACCAATAGTTTGCTTATCTAATCTGCTATGGCCAAAACTGATGTCATCTTGGTATCACCTCCTGTAAAGTACCAAGCCATATTCTTTAAAGATTTCACCTAATTCACATTGGGCTGCATTTATACTTTTCGGTCCATTTTCAAACCTCAAAGCCAAGTCTCTGATACAAATGTAAAACTCAACATTCTTTTCTTTTCTGTCCCAAAAGATCAATCTTTGGTACAAGTAGGGTTTGCGTGTTCAATCGGAGTTGAATAAATGTTTCGGGTTCCTCCTTTGGGTGAGTACTGGAAGCTTCAATGTCGTGATTTGTATATATGATGACTAGAGCTTCTTTGGGGTTTATTGTTGATTATAGTATACTTTTTTGCAGATATTTGAAGCGTGGTATTAAAGCTATAGTAATGAATTATAGGTTCAAATGGTGAATTGATGTTGGATAGCTATCCTTTACCGATTCTAAGAAAGTTTCTTTTTCTCCCATTCCTGTAAGTCCTTTCATATCTTGCATGGGGCCTTGGCATTAGGATATGGTAAACAGAGAAAAGCCATAATCCTATCTTCTCAGAATTGTACTTCTCAATTTTGAGCTATCTTAAACAGGGTTAAGACCAGTGTTACATGGATCGCTCTTTTCCCTTCCGATCCGCGTTCTGGGTACAGTCATTCCGGAACATGGATCGTTTGCGATCCAAAACGCTGTTTTGAGCGTTCCCAAAGAGTTGTGAGAGAAAGGGAGAGTAAGAGTAAAAAAGAACAGAGAAAATAATAGAAACAACAAATTTTGTACTTATCAACTTCTTTTAAGGAGAGAAGGAGTCATATAGCAAAGAGAAAATAATATAAACAAGAATTTAAGTACTTGTCAACTTCTTTTTATAGATAAGAATACAGTTATTTAATGAGATTAGGAAATTGTAGGTAAACTTATTAGTTATCAGTATTTATAATTTTTTAACTAGAACTCAATTTTGAACTAAATAACGATCCTAAATAACGAATTTCGAACCTAAAAAAGCGACCCACCTAAGCCTACCCCTCCGTACCACGTACCGAGAAAAGTCCCAGAAAAAGTCCCGGACCACATACCAATCCATACCACAATCCATGTAACACTGGTTAAGACATTCCTAAAATGGTGATTGGAACAGTTCATTGCAACTTGCAAGGTGTAGATACAATCAGGCCCCCAGGCAAGACACGATAGATTCATCTCTGACCAAGTTGTCAGCATTTGCCCATTCAAAGTGTTAGTTTATTCTGAAGAAAGCCCCTCAAAATTACCAATGGATGATTGCAATCAGCATACAGGGCTTCGTAAGAGGTAAAACAGCTTGTACCATGTACACATTTGGACATCATTCTGAGGGCTGAAATATTTCATAGCAGCCTGTAAAAGGCCAAGCGGTGTCCCTCGACAAAAATATTTGTCAAAAAACATAACACATTCAAAGACTTAAAAAAATGACAAAACATTTGGACATGAAATTGATATTCTATAAGTGTCTTTAATGCACAGAATTGAGAAGGATCAATTGTTATGATCTTTCAACAGATTAAGACCGAATACAGGTCTCTGGATCATAGTTACTAGAAATGCAGTATATTAGGGAACGCGGAAGCATCGGATATGTAGGGGTATACTTAATCGATACAACGCGGTACGCCACTTCTTAGAAAAGTTGTAGTTGTTACATTATAGGGATAAGAAGGTAGTTGGTAGTATATAGTATTAAATTTCTAATAAATGTTGAACTTTTATTAACTAGAGAAACGAAAATGTTCAACTTTCAAGAACTGTTATCCTCAATCCAAAACTAAATAGTTCTAATTAGGTAAAATTAGAGAATATTTTCTCATTTTATGAAAAAATAAGGATTCGCTACTTTTGACATTCCGAAACATGAATCACTACATTTCAAGACGCAAATGAATCTTGTTTAGATATGAATGAATCAGTACACAGTTTGTAGGGGTTCGAGGAGAGTTTCCGGTAACTATGCTCTGGATAAACACAGAAGAAGGCCCAAAATGAAACCTATGAACAAAGTGAAAGAACTGGATACCTTTCTTTCTTTCCCAAAATGAAACCTATGAATAAAGTGAAAGAACTGGATACCTTTCTTTCTTTCTTTCTTTCTTTTATTTATTTATTTTTTCTTTTTTTGGCAAAATGCACACTGATTACTTGAGCAAACCATACATACACAATTAGCAGCTTGAGAGAGTGACTTACAGAAGAAGCTTTCACATGGGCCAGACAAATACCAACCAAACCAACACCTGAGCCAACCTGTTTTTTGGTCAATTATCACAAAAATGAAAACGCCACTTAAAAATGTAATATTACTTATTTGAGAACAAATAGTGCATTAGTAAAACAAAAATGGAGAAGTTGAATTTGAAAGTCAAAATTTACACTCCCAATAGAGATGGAAAAAGACAAATGGAATTATGAGAAGGCATGCCTCACCTCAAAACAATTAGATTTATCGAAGAAAATTTCTGGGAAAGAAAGTATGAACTCTGAGAGGAAAAGACATGAGGGCCAGATGGAACACCTATTTGCACCGGACAGAAAAGGAAATCCAATAAGGTTGCATGTTGATCACGGACCAATTAAAAGAATAAAGAACACAAATTAGAATTTAGAATACAGAAAACCAGTAACAGGGATATAGAAAAAGCTCTTGTTGAACTTCATTCCTACTTCCCTGGAAATTAAGAAAATCAGAAGAGAAATTTTCTTTGATGACATTGCTTTTTTTCCAATGTTGCAATCTTGCATTTCAACAACTTACTTAGCCTACTTGTACATATAAACTAAGCTAAGAAACATACCAAGAGAATTTGAAAAGGAAGGACTATAGTACCGCATTAGGATCCAGCACTTTGAGACCTGGTTAGCATCCTTACTTGTTTCTTCTTCTTTTTTTGTTTGGGAGGGGGTTACAGTGTCTGGTTAGTTTATATTCATGTATTGAGCTCAATTAGTTTTCCCAGCTCACAAAATGCAACCTGAGTCTTATGGTTCGCCATACACAGAAATGCTTCTTATTTTATTTTATTTTTTTTCCTTTTGTGATTACAGGGTCTGGTTATTTCATGTACTGAACTCTTAATTTCCCAGGTCACATTATGCAACCTTAGTCTTACTTATGGTTTGCCCCACACAAAAATGCGTCTCCAAGCTCTCTCTAACTCGTTCAACCACTACATTCCACCCTTCAAAATTTTTCCCGCAACTCATCATCAAGCAAACCAAACCTAGCAAAGCTTACTCAGGAAACATCTTTTGCAGCTACAAAAATAATCCTACCACCATCTAACCACAAATTTGTATAATCATGCTGTGATCAAGGCTCTAGACAGAAAAAATAGCAACTGAGTAAATGAGGCTGATGAACAATAAACAGCCTAAAATGAAGGTACCACTCGAATTGTTATACATGTTTCGGGAATCCCAGTCCAGCTACTTGACCGTCTTATTCTGAATGATGCATTGAAATATAAACCGATCTCTCTTTCTCAGTCAACTCATGGTCTGTCCTTTTGAATCCAAACATACTACTCAACATTTACAGAGACTGAAAAACTATCTGACAACACACCCTCCCCCCCCCCACCCTCCCGGAAAAAAAAAAAAAAAAAAATCCCCCCATTACTTTGATCAAGATTGATCCGCCAACTATTAGAGTTTATCCTTCAAAAGCAAATTCTGAGCCATCCCTAACTGGAAGAAGGAAAGGAACCAAGAAGCAAAGCAGACAGGAAGATTCCAGAACTTGGCAATCAATTGTAGAGCATAAGGGTAGCAGTAGCACAATAAAATCTCAAAATAAATAAATAAATAATCGTTCCTAGTCACTGGAAAGTGTCCCAAGAACTTCCGCATATTTAGTGATGCCTCAGCCAAGTCACTACATAGCCTATTAGGTACAGCTCTGGTTCCATACGAGCACCTCTTAGTGTATATTGAAAATTTAAAAAACAAATCGCCTACATTAGTTTGATTGGGTTGGTTGAAGAGACATCTAGAAAAGAATTTGCAAACTAAGATAGAATATGGCTTTGCAAACTATTTACATCACCAAACTTCTCAGTCAAGTTCAAGAAAGCATCAATATATGTGTTCATATTTTGAGCTACTTGTATCCAGCATCTGGTCGAAGAAAGGCAAATAAAGCATTGACAATAGAAAAGACAGCATTCCTATTGCCAAATGTATATTCTAACTGCATTTCTGACAAAACTTAACATTACTCATCAACAATTAAGAAGAAAAAGGAAACAATAAATTAAAAGTTATACCCAGTATCTCCTTCAAGCATGTTCACTGAACACTGAAGTGAAACTTCCAATTTCTTAGATTTCGGACAGCTTGAAAGTTCACTACATTCTACACAATTCAAATTGGAAAGTAACACAAATCACTAGTAGAAACAACCATAAAAGCGACTTCAATTACACAAGACACGGAAAAGTTATATCCTCACCATCACAGGAAAAAGAAATGAAATTCTTTTCACAACCCTTGAGTTCCCTTCTGGAAAGCTATCATCCTAACAAATCCACAAATAAAAAAATAAAATAAAAAAAACAATTTTTAACTATTTTTCAAAGAAACCCATTGACATCAACAATAAAAAGGAAGAAAAACAAGGGAATTTTTTTTTTTCCGCTACCTTTAAAGAAGTCATGATAAAAGCATAATGTTCATATAGTTCATCAAAAACAACCACTCCATCTGATTCAATTTCACCAATTAGCTTCTTCAGAACCCTTTTCAAGTAAGGTCCTTGCTGGCAACCCCCATTGCCCACCTAAGAAAAATACATGAAAATTTTTCAAAAAACGAAGAAGGTAGAAAAAAGAAGTCAAAATTTCCATTTACTCACTGTTTTGCTAATTGAATGGTTCCAGATGAAGCTCTGTACTTTCTCCCCAATGCCTTGTTTGAAAATTGTGCAAAACATTCCCTATAATTTTGCCCTCAAAAAAACATATTCAAATGCTTTTGTGGACTTTTTCTGTCGTCTAACCAAACGGGGAAATAAAACAAGAGTAGATTACCTTGCGAAAGATATTAAGACGTCAGGGGGTTCCATTGCGAGAAAAGCAGAGATGAGATGCAGATATGGAGGCCCAGAAATTACCACTTCCTCTTCGTTTGCTTGGATTTCCATGGCTCTTCTGGGCTCAGTACGGTATGCCTGCTATATGTTCGAGATTTTGCGCCAGAAAGTTATGTTTGGCTCGTGTAATGAAAAAGGGTAAAATGCAAATAACTTTGCAAAATAGGCACTTTACCCCAATTATGGTTATTAAATGTGCCTTTGATCCCTTGTGATTTAATTCCTTTTACAAAACAAAATTGAAACTGTCAAAATTAATGGTGAATTGTGAAATGACATATTTTCCCCTAATTAATTGAAGTCTATAGCAATGTATATTGCGGTAAAATAAAAATTGACAAATTTTGGGGTAAAACAGAAAATAAAAAAATAAAAAGTAGGTCAAATTGAAATAAAAAAACAATCAGTGGATCAAATTAAAAATAAAAAATCCCTAACCCTTCCTTTTCCCCAACAACATGCCACTGCCACCCAACCCTACCAGCCACTAGCAGAAACTAGCACCTTCCTCAATAGCCACCACACCTAACCCCTGTAGCAACCAGCAAAAACCATCACCACCATCCTCAATAGCCACCACCACCACCAACCTTCTCCTTGCAATCCCCAACACCTCCCCACCCCATCACCTAACTAGCCTCATCCCCCACCTCAATCTGCACCAAACCCATACCCGTCACAGTCCCGATCTCTCTTCCTTACCCTTTCCTCACTCCCGATCTTCCCCTTTCCTTTTCCAACAATTTCAAACCAACCCATGTAAGATCTTATAACAAAAACCACAAATCATTTCAAACCAACTCATATCAAATCTTATCATCTTCGAATTGTTGTTGGAACAACATCTAAAATCCTTTAATCCAAAATCCAAGAAAGAAGGAAATTTGTTGCTTTATTACCAAAATGCATATTTAGAAAGCCATTCAACAAAAACCATAAAAAATTAAATCCAACCAACAAAAAAAATTCAACTTTTTGAACAATCCCGTTAAATGAATCGAAGCTAGGAGGTGGGGAAAGGTGACAAGGCTAGGTGGGGAAAGAGAGGGAGTGGTAGATTTGGTGGGTAGGTTGATAGATTTGGGGCGGTGGTGATGATGGGTTGAGGTGGACGATGAAGCTACTGCTAAGATGGGATGGGACGGAAGAAATACCAGCACTGAATAGTGGAAGAGAGGGGGTGGTAAGTGTTTGTGAGGGATCTAGGGACTGGCGTGGGTTGACTGATTTGGGTTAATAGTAGGGCTCCGACGGTGGTAGTGGTGGGCAGAGGTGTTGTGTGAGAAAGAAAAATGAAGGGTTAAGGTTTTTTGGTAAAATTATTAAATCAAATAATATGTTAATGTTATTTAAAAAATTTCACATTTGTACAAGCGCGTGTATATCAAAATTAGTTAGATTTGACGATTTTTGTCAAATTTACAAAAACAATAAGTGAAGCACAAGGAGGTAAGGTGCATATTTGATAACCATAGGTGGGAAAAGTGCCTATTTAGCAAATTACAGGGAGTTTATTTGCAATTTACCTTATGAAAAATAGTGGATGTGTAGTAAATTTGTACATACTTGTTTAGGTGAATGTGTATTGCATGTTTGTTGTATGTGTTTTTCATATTCTATTGTTTTAGGGATAAAATTGGGGGAAAAAAAAAGTCATTCATTTCCCCCACCTTGTATGGTATCACACGATTTCTATTTGACATAAAACTAACATGCAAGGCAGAATAAAAAATCATGTGATGACACCAAAACTCACACTAGAATTTTGATAAGCCTTACCCACACTTGTGTTTGGTTTCTATTGAATTGGTGTTTGATCCCTCACAAACAATTACTAAACACAAGCACAAGAAATATAAAGCAACTAGCAAGAATGTAAAACACACACAAGCAATTTATAGCACTTAGGCCAATCTTTGTAACACATTTTACTAAGTTAGGACAACAGCTTACAACAAGAATTTTCACAAACAGGTGGTGTGCATAACAATTCTTGGCCTATACTCCTTCATTGATGCCAGGTTTTTTACTACCACTCTTTTATTGAGGTATTTTCAGTTGTCAAGCCCAACTGTTAGCTTTGCTAGAAAAATAAAATGATTAAAACTTAGCTATATAGCTATCTAGCAGCCTATATGGCCAGAACACGCCCACAAAGGTGGAAACTGCCAAGTAACTGCCCATATGATTGCCCAACATGCAGCTAGCTTTTTCCCGTGCACAAAGCCAACCAAAAGGAACTAAGCTCAGCCAAACAACTCTCTCCGGCCCCAAAATACCATGCCCAACTCAAGTCCAATTTTCGTGCAAGTGCTTGTACCCGTCGTGCACCCAATCTTGTCGTTCTTGCAATTGTCGAGCACATTGGCAATCGTTGCCCACATTTCTCAGCCAACTCCTAGCCAATGCTTCTTTCCACCCACAAGAACTTTCCTTGAGCTCCCAACAATGCCTAAGATGTGTCACAAGGCATGTTTAGCTCATGCCTAAGTTTTGATCGTGTACACAAGTCTGTTTGTCCATAATGCCTTGTCGACACCCACATTTTTAGTCGATAGGTCAACAACCAATTGAAACCATGCCTTGCCTTTTCAAGGCATATGGGAGAGTCCGAAGTAATGCCCAAAGGTGCCTCTACCTAGCCACACCCAACCCCCAACTAAGAAGTGAGACTATCATACCCTCTCTATATATGCTTAAAAGGTAACACCCCAAGTGATAGGAGTAGACACTCTTTCATTAAAAATCAGTAAACCCACAAGGCACCACCAAGGTACCTTCAGTGTGCCTCAAAATGTGCACTAAGGTTCCACAACCCATTTTCAGCACGTAATAAATCTCTCTCACTCATTTGTTTGCCCAAACCCAAAACTCGAGAACCTCCCGTTCCAGAATGCACCATTTCTACTCATCGTTCGCGTATGCTAGCATGCTGCCTAGCCATGACATCATCAGTGTGCCTAGTCTACCCATAATAAGCCCCAAGGTTATTGTGCCAATACCCAAAACTAGCGTTGCCCCACACATTTGCCCCCAAGACAAGCATATCCATGTTACCTAAGTGTGCCGAATATTTTGTCAATGCATACCAATCGTGCCAACACCCCATGTGCGAGCTCAGTTGCATGTTTCGGTGCCAATCACTGCCGAATGCACAAAACCTTTGGCCAAGTGTGTTGCATGTTGGGGAACACACACTTGTTTAACTGATGGAAGAAAATAAGGAGCTAGCAAACCTACTCCACTTGAAGAGATTGATGCCCTTGTCAATGCCAATCCCAAATTGAACTTCCCTGTTGCTAAAGTTTGCAAAAGTACTTACCACTGTGCACCACCATTGCCCATTTTCCTACACGGTCACAATATTTTCCGTTCATTTAGTTAAGTTACAAACCTCTTTTTATGATTTCAGCATCGTTTAAGTTGCATAGTTGCTACCAACTTTGAATCCCACAAGCTGTGATCAAATTGTGTTGTTTTGTCTAATCGACCTGCCTTAGATTGATAATGTACATAGGC
This sequence comes from Cinchona pubescens, assembly GCA_025175665.1. NCBI lineage: Eukaryota > Viridiplantae > Streptophyta > Magnoliopsida > Gentianales > Rubiaceae > Cinchona > Cinchona pubescens. Next base: position 183,134 of record JANKKI010000391.1, on the reverse strand, counting down.
AACATATGGAATATAATATAATATTCTGCCAACACTAAGCAACAACATCAGTTATTTGACACGTACCTGTGCCCCAAATTAAACAAGTAAAATGAAAACTTGGATAATTTTAAACAAGGACAGAAGTAATTACCACATGTTCCACCCTAGGAACTGCCTGTTGCAACATTGTTAGACCGCATGCATTAATCTCCGGGACTTGGTAAATAAAACCAACACGGCCTGCCTCTATTTTCACCAAAACCTTGGTGATGAACAACACACGGCTAAGGCATCATGCACAAATGCCTGCTTGTACTTTGCCTCCAAAGAATTTGTCTTGATTTTCCCTAAAACCAAAACCCACACAACCAATATAACACATTTCCCTACTCGTTTTTCGGCCCCCACAATTAGCAAGATCCCATGTTTGACTGATTTTGCCCAAATTTTGTAGTGTTTGTTTGCTAAAATCGTTACCCAAACTTTGCCAACCAACTCCACTCATGCCTGTTTTACTTGGCAGATTCCTACTGCCTTGTATTAACACCCTCTTTGCCAAGCAGCCACACACTACCTAGAACTCGGCAACCTACCCACTGCCTATTCCTTCCCCCAAAGAAGCCATCCACTTTTCCACAAAAAAGAGAGTTAGTTTTTGTTGGTGTTGCACACCAATGCCAAGGTACCCATTCCAACACAAGACGGACCATCCTTGTGGCTATAACGACGCCAAGCTGTTCCTTCTTGGGACATTCCCTTGCCATATATAGATAAAACAACCACTGAACTTGTTAGTTTTATCCTTGTTGAAAGGAACCTTACCAGTTACGGTATCAGTCACCATAGCCTTATTTTTCATCTTGTATTTCCATTGCCAATCTTTGGGTTCTTTTTTTGTGAAAGTTGTTCCCACTTTTGCCAGCCTTGTTGATTACTCCTTGGAAATTAACTAAATTTGTTCCCACTTTTGCCAGCCTTGTTTTAGATTACTCCTTGGAAATTAACTTACCTGTTCGTAGCGGTGATTGTTGTTACAAAATTTTGGACACCTTGCGTTTGCAACTCCGTTTGATCCCACTTTTGCAAACTAGCTATGAAGTTGAATAATTTATCTTTGTTAGATGTTCCCCAAACATCTAGCATCACGGAACTGAATTCCTTCACATAGTCATGCACACTACCCATGTGTTTCGGCCTTCGTAGTGCCTTTCTTACAAGCCATGAAGTGTTGATAGGAAGGAATTGCTTCTTAAGTTCAATCCTCATTGAGGAGCAGTTTCATCACCGATCTTGGTCCTCCACAATAGTTTCACATCACAAACGGGATACATGCTTGTGATGGAAACTTTTTCCTCTTCAGACACACCCATTGCCTTGAATTATTGTCCTATGTCCCAAAGGAAGTTCTCCAACTCCTTGGCATTCTGTGCACTATCAAAGTATTTAGGATTCGGAACTTTTACTCTAATCCTTGAAGAATGGCTTGTGGAATCCATCTCCTACATATCCACAACTGCAATTGCCTTCCTCAAAATGGCCATATCCTCTTGCATCTGTGTAAAAGTCTCAAACTTGGAATTCCATGCTACTAAACTTGCTAGAATAAGCATGGACTACCCTAGTGTTCCCTTTATCTCATCAAAGGAACTACGCAACACATATCCCTCTGAAAGTTCTCCCAACTATACCATGAGTTGATCAACCAATACTTCAAACCGTTGAATGTATTCAAATTGTTCCAATAGCCATGGTAGAGAATAGAACATCTTAAATTGATGCTCTGATTAAAATCTATCACAAGATTTCTACTTGGCACAAAACCAATGTGCTAGGCAGAATAAAAAATCTATGATGGTACCGAAACTCACCCAAGAATTTTGATCAACTTTACCTACACTCGTGTTTGGTTTTACTTGAATTGGTGTTTGATCTCTCCAAAACACTCACCAAACACAAGCATAAGAAGTATAAAGCAACTAGTAAGAATGTAAAACACACACAAGCAATTTACAGCCCTAAGGCCAACCTTTGCAATACTTTTTATTAACAAAAGCTTACAACAGGAATTTTCACAAACTAATGGTGTGCATAACAACTCTTGGCCTATGCTTCTTCATTTATGCCAAATTTCTGACTATCACCCTTTTAATTGGGCATTTTCGATTGATAAGCACAACTGTTAGCTTTGTTGGAAAAATAAAATGATTGCAACTCAGCTACATAGCTATTTGGCTGCCTACATGGCCAAAACATGCTCACAAAAGTGGAAACTGCCAAGTAACCGCTCATGTGATTGTCCAACATGCAAACAACTATTTTATAAGCTTAGCCAAACAACTCTATCCCCAAAATGTCGTGCCCAACTCACGCTAAACTTTCGTGCAATTGCCTGTACCTGTTGTGCACCTAGTCTTGCCGTTCTCACAACTGTCCAGCATATAGGCAACCGTTGCCTAGGTTTCTCGGCCAACTCTTAGCCAATGCATCTTGCCTCCTGTAATATTTTTCCAGCTCACACATTGAGCTCTCAACCGTGCTCAAGATGTGTCACAGGACATGTCCAATTCATGCCTAAGTTTCGGTCGCGTACACGGGTCTGTTTGTGCATAATGCCTTGTCGATGCCAATGTTTTAACAACTAACCGAAGCCAACATGCCATGCCTTGCCTCTCAGGCTTATGTGAGGGTCCTAAGAAATGCCCACACAATGCCCAAAGGTGCCCAAGTCTAGCCCATCTGGCCTGTAACCAAGAAATAAGACTGTCATACCGTATCTATATATGACAGGAGTGGACACTTTTTTATTGAAAATTAGTAAATACATAAGGCACTACCAAGGTAGCTCTAGTGTGCCCTAAAATGTGCACCAAGGTTCCACAACCCACTTTCAACGTGTAATAAACCTCTGTCACTCGTTTAGCCAAGCCCAATACTTGGTAACCTTTCATTCCCAAATACACTGTTTTTGCCCACTATTTGCCCATGCTAGCATGTTGCCTAGCCGATGGCAATGTGTGTGCCTACATCTGCCCACTCTAAGCCCAAGGTTATTGTGGTAATATCCAAAACTAATATTCCCCCACACATTTGTCCATAAGACAAGTATCTCCATGCTTCCTAAGTATACCAAATGTTTTGTCGACGCGAGCCCGGTTGCACATTTTGGTGCTGACCACTGTCGGATGCGTAAAACCTTTGGCCAAGAGTGTTGGTGTTGGGGAACGCATACCCATTTAGCTGATGGAAGAAAACAAGGGGCTAACATATGCCATCACTACCTTCCTATCTCTATTATCACACACACACATATATATATATATATATAATAAAATTGACACTTAATACTTAAATCCCACATTCTCTTTTTTATTTGGTATGACCTAATTGGAACGTATATCACACTCGCTCTCTAAACCTTCTCTCAATTTTCTCATTCACCCTCTCTTTTTTTCTTACCTATCCCCTCTCTGGTGCCTTTAACCTTACCTTCTCCCCCTCGTCCATAATCCTTCTCTATCCCTTACTATCTATTACATTTCTTGAAATTTTTTCCAATTCTAAATCCAAATTCAAAAAAAAAAAAAAAAAATCCTCATTACCTTAATCTTATCTTCATATCACCCTAAAGGTTTTCAGTACAAAAATCACTATCCCATACTATTCTTGAAAGTCGCCGAGAAGGGGTTTTTCTTTTGTTGAATTCCTTCAAATATAAAACTAAACAAGGACGGGAAAGTTCTTTCTCAATTAGTCAGATAGCTCATAAAGAATAAGAAAACATAGGCATGAGTAATTGAGTTAGCATAAAATCCTCTCTATTTTTACTTTTTCATGACCAAGCTATCCAGATCTAATAGACTCAACACCGATTCAGAATCCCAGAGATTCTTGTGTGATATTTTCTATGAATCCAATGTTGAAAATAACTACTAGGTAAACAAATTTCTTTTTATAGTTTGTAATTTGAATAAAGACACTATCCCAGTTATGATAATCATGTTTAGATGATGACAAAATTGTACTACTGGCTTGAAAACAAGTGTGCTAATAAGAAAAGCAGGAAGGTTCCGACGTAAATGATCGTCTGAACACAATGAAGAAAACAACTAGAAGATTCTATGGACGTTGCTAACTGTCCGAAAGAAAGGAGCTCAGACGTAAGTGACCATCTGATAATGACTGAAAGCATTGAAAGAGTTACACTCGTGGTGAACCCAAATAACTATCCGATGGATAATGCTTTGGATGCAATACAACATCCGAAAAAGCAACAATCATTTTTCATGACATTTAGTTTCGAACGAAAGATAACGTCTGAACAGTTATGTGAAAAAATCCAGAAGCTACTGACCAAGTATCGGACCTAAGACCGGACATAGGAACAGACGTCCAAATGAAGGAAAGATAGGATCCATCAAGAGTTTAGACGAACCTCCGACGTAGAGTATTGGTATTGGCCATCCGAAAGCTCTATGGCTCATTTTTCAGTAAATAGAAAATCGCCATTGGGGAGTTGTTGGAGACAGTTTTTTGGCATCTATAAATACCTCTAACCTAAAAATAGTATAAAAAATAACTACTAAATTCAATAAAAACACTTGTAAGAGTTATTTGGGGGAGAAATAGGCTAAACTAGAATGGCTTGTATTGGTTTGGGTAGAATAGAACTCTTGGCTCAACTAGAGAGAGTTAGTGTGAGCTAGAGTAGACTAGCGAGTGATCTTCAAGTGTAAGAATGGAGGGATAACAAGTGTACAAAAATGAGGTTGCGGTGTAAAACCCTTTGGCTCAGCTAGAGGGCTTAGTTAGTGCAAAGAGTTATCCTACTTTGTGTACAAGAAGGTTATTACCTCACATTCTTTGAAGACACACTACGATTGGATGTACACTCCAAGCTAGAGGAGTTTGGGAGTTTAGTTTGTATTTCTTTATCTCAATCTTCATATTTTTCATTTATCTTTGAGCATTAATTGATTGAATATTTATCTTTGATTATTTGTGCTTAAGTGTTATTTGTTTCATATAGTTTGAATTTTCTTTAAACACCTTAAAAGGTTTGTTTTTTTAGGCGACAACCTAATTCACCTCCATCTTAGTTTACTTTTGGGCCAACATTTGGTATCAGGACTTGGTCTTTTATATTAGAGCTTAACTGGCTTTAGAGAAAAGATCATGGCAACCAATAATGCATTGTTTCTAAATAGGCATTCCATTACTAGACCTCCTATATTTAATGATGTTAATTTGTTAGTTGGAGGGAAAGAATGGAAATATTTATTCAATCTATTGATATTGATTTATGGTGTATTATTAATGAAGGTCCTTTAGAAGTAAATATTGTTGATGCATATACAAATACCTTAAGGCCTAAGATTAGGAGTGAGTTAAATGCACAAGATAGGATAAATTTATCTTTGAATGCTAAAGCCATGAATGTGTTGTATAATGCATTAGATGCTACAAGATTGAAAAGTTGCAAATTAGCCAAGGAAATCTAAGAGAAATTGAAAGAAATCCATGAAAGTAGTGATGATGTGAGAAAACAAAAGAGGTCTTTGCTTGTGGCCAAATAATCTATAACATTTATCTTTTACAATGGAATCTCATGAGAATATTGATAAGATGTATTATAGATTCAATGATATTATCAAGGATTTGGAAGGCTCAGGTAAAGAGTATTCTTTGGTTGAAAAAATAGAAAAATATTAAATGCTTTGTCAAAAGAATGGGAACCTAAATCCATTGCCATACAAAAGTCTCAAGATTTGAATTCTATGGCTATTGAGTTTTTGATCAATTCTCTAACCTCTTTTGAATTGAAGATGAAATACAAGGGACAAGATGAGGAGGAAGCAAGGATCAAGAAAAGTATAGCATTAAAAGTTTCCAAGATGATAGATGCTTTAAGTTTGGCCAAGCGGGACATTTTGCAAATGAATGTCCATCCAAGAAGAAGAAAGGGTCAATGAAGCCTAACTTCAACGACTTCCAAATAACATGAAAAGATTGCAATTCGGATGAAGAAGTTGAAGAAAAACATAATGCAGCCCAAATGGCTTCCATGGCCTTTGGAGATAATAAGGTGACTCCTCTAGTTATGATTCTTGTGATAATTCTTGTGATGATGATGATGACTATGATGATGTTGAAACGTTTATTTTAAAATTGCTTGAGTGTTTGAAATAATCATATGCTAGGTACAAGGAGCTAAAAATCAAGATTAATGTTTTATTGAGTGCTAACTCAAAGCTTTTGCATGAAAAAATTTGTTGACAAAAGAAATGATGCATTAAAGAAAAAGGGATTGGACGCAAAGGCAGAGATCAAGGAAGAACAAATTTTGTTAAAGAAAAGAATATATGATATTAGTTCTTTCTTGCAAAAGAAAAACAAAATGTTGTTGAAAAGAAAAGGACTAGAAACATGCTTATCAACAAGAGCTTTATCACCTTTAGAATGGATGATTTGTACTTTGTTAAATCTAAATTTTCTTTGTATGACAATAAGAATAATATGTGCTATTATTGTAATGAACATGGTCATATGAAGAAAGATTGTTATGTTAAAAGAAATGAAAAATTGGGAATTAAAATCTATGTGGATATTAAGTGAATACACTAACTCAAGTGGCCCCAAGAAAGTTTGGGTACTAAAAGTTGTTGCTCAACTTTGTGTGTAGGTATGCTTGGAGAGAACCAAGGGATTCAAGATGGATCATTAATAGAGGGTGTTCAAAGCATATGAGTTAAAGTGACATAGATGGTAACATTTAAAATTCTTGTCAAGAATGTGCTTTTAATTGCCTATTTGAAATGTAACCTCTTGTGCGCTAATCAATTATGTGATAGGAATGTGTTTATCTTCATATTTTTTGAGTACTCCCAATTTTGTCTAAATTAAGTCACTCTTGCAAAAGAAAAGGGAAGCATTCATTTTTCAAATGGCTCATATGTTATAAATTGATTTAACTCACAAGAAATTGCATCACATATGCTTCTTTGGGTAAGGAATGAGTGAAAAATGCCTTGATGTTAATCCTATGCATGAATTCTTTAGGGGAGAAATGTTTTTAACTTAATTTTTCCCATGTATAACTCACTTGAATTACATGCACTTTTTAAGGGGGAGCTACATAATGAAAATTTTCGGGCTCTCAAATTTAGGGAGACATTAAATTTAGGGGGGAACCTAAATTGGTTTTTACTCTTATGTTTTGATGATGCTAAAATGGGGAGAAAATAATGGACAAAACCTCTTGTCTTGTACTTTGTATTTTATGGTTGTTTATAGAATTGTCCAATTGATTTGTCATCACAAAAAAATGGAGTAATTGTTGAAACCTAGTTATGATAGTTATGTTTTGATGATGGCCAAATCATACTAAAAGCTTGAAAATAAGTGTGTAGTAAAACAGGAAGGTTCAGACATAAATGATCGTTTGAACACAATCAAGAAAGCAACCAGGAACTACATGGACACTGTTGACCTTCTGAAAGAATTGAGCTCAGATGCAAGGGACTGTCCGAAACATGACAAAAAGTATTGAAAAGTTACACTCATGGTGGACGCCAATAACTGTTCGACGGATAGTGCTTCAAACACAATACATCGTCCGAAGAAGCAATAATCATTTTTCGTGACATCTAGCTTCATACGAAGGATAACATTCGACCAGCTAAGTGAAAAAATCCAGAAGCCACTGACCAAGTATCAGACGGAAGACCGGATATAGGAATGGATGTCTGAACGAAGGCAAGACAGGAATCCATCAAGAGTTCGAACGGACTATTAGGTGCAAAGTATTGGCATCGGTCGTTTGAATGCTCTAATGGCTAGTTTTTTAGTACATAGAAAACAGCCATTGGAGAGTTGTTGGAGGCATATTTTGGGCATATATAAATACCCCCTAGCCTGAAAAATGTAAAAAAGGACTACTATATTCAATATAAAAACTTGTGAAAGCTATTTGGGAAGAAATAGGCTAAAATAGAATGGCTTGTATTGGTTTGGGTAGAATAGAACTCTTGGCTCAACTCAAGCGAGTTAGTGTGTTCAAGAGTAAACTAGTAAGTGATCTTCATGTGTAAGAGTGGAGAGATAACAAGTGTACAAAAGTGAGGTTGTGGTGTAAAATCCTTTGGCTCAACTAGAGGGACTTGGTACAAAGGGTGATTTTACTTTGTGTACAAGATGGTTATTGCCTCACCTTCTTTTAAGAGGCATTACTAGTGGATGTACATTCTAAGCTTGAGGAGGTTGGGAGTTTGGTTTACATTTCTTTATCTCAATCTTCATATTTCTCATTTGCTTTGAGCATTAACTGATTGAATATTTATCTTTGATCATTTGTGATTAAGTGTTTATTTGCTTCATATAGTTTGAATTTTCTTTAAGCATATTAAAGGGTTTGTTTTTTTAGACAACCTAATTCACCCCTCTCTTAGGTTGCTTTTGGGCCGGCATAAATATATTTTCCTTTTCTATGATGTGATTCAATTTGTAGGTGAAAAATATCTTAGTAAGATCTCTATTTATATCAGGTGTTCGTATTTTTATGTTTTTGAAAACTTATTTTGTTTGGATAATTGAAGGTTTTGGTTTACTTACTAAACTGGTTATATTGTTTAGTTTATTTGATTGTAAAATATTGAGAGATATGATTTTCTATTGACAACAAAATTTTAAAACATTTTCTTTTCGAAAACTTGTGTTTTTTCCCCTTTTTTGGTGGAGTTTCAGGAATGCTCAAGTTGCATTCAATGTATTAGGATGAGTCAGATATAACAAGTTTGTTAACTATTTTGTTTACAAATACATTTATTACATAGACATATCTTTTTCACATCTTGGTTTAATGTTTTATCTAGATGATTGTGTTGTGTAAGATTTTAAAGATATGTTTCCTTCTGTCAATTACTATTGATGTTGCATCAACTTAAGCAAAATTGCTTTCTCATAAACACTGGATTAGTGTTGTGGCATTTTAAGGCATTGATTATAGCTATATTGATCAAAGGTGGCCTAGGGCGGGGGTAATGAAATGGAGAAAGATATAGCATTTTTGTGAATGGCTACAAATTTGGAACATGCTTGGAAGGGAATTTTAGGTGTTGATACCATAAGTTGCTTTACTATGAGGGAGTGAAAGGTTCAGTATTGTGGAGATTGTTAAGGATTTAGCACATTGGTCATACTACCTTTTTTTTCATTGTGTCTGCTTCACACATTCATATTAGTATTTAATAATCTTATGAAAATATTGGTTTCAGATATAGCAAACTGAAACATGTTTTGTGAGGCGTGATGTTGACATTAAAAAAAATAATGAAATAGTTATAACATACAAGGAGCTAATTAAAAATAATAATAATTGGACAAGTAAATGGTAATTCCCAAATCCTGTAAGATTGTACTTTTAAATTTATTAATTTGTTTGGATGATGTAAATAAATATATGTTAACACTATTAGTACTATTTATTAAATAAATATACTATCTAGTCAAATGTATGGGTAAATATCTAATTTGGATTGAGTTCTTTATAGTCATTTGAGTGAGCATCATGGTTTTGATTGAGTTCTTTAAACTAACTTAAAATTGGGCATAAGATTTATAATGCTCCAACTATCCTATATATGTGGGATGAGTTTTAATGGTCAATAATGTGGAACAGTGAATTTACCATTGAAGGGATGATTGGAGGATTTAAGAAATAAAGACTCTTTGCAATTACAAAAGTTAGATTATAGTAGTAAAAAGTGTTCTACATTTGAATTTATTGAAAACATATAGCTTACTAGCAAGGAATTGAGTTTTCGAACTTCGCTTTAATGTACAATTCTCTGTTGTGTTTGTTTAATTGTTGGCATTGTTTTCTTTTTCTATTTTAGTTTGCTTTCTTTGTTAAATGAAGTTTTATTTTTATGCATTTTGTTAAATTGCAGTTGTAAAATTCGTGAAAAAAGGGGCTAGATTCTACAGATATTGAATCTAAAAATCAAGTTCATCATTTTTAGTTGTTTAGTTTTGGAAACTTCTCATTATTTTTCAAATAATTTTTTGCACTAATTTTATATCACGTCTTTTAATCCTCTTTTTATCTCACATGTATCACATTAAAAAGTTGCTAGACAGCCACTAGTAATTATTCTAATAATATTTTAAACAATAACTATCTAAATAGAGCCAACTACATTAACATCCTGGAACTTGCTCAAGATAGTTGAGTATGTCTTTTATCTCACAAGGGATCGATTAGTTGCAATTTTCTTTTATAATATTTAGTGAAGTGGCCATTTTGGAAGTTAACTGTATGGCCTTTACTTCTTGCTTAAGCACTTACTATCATATTTGCCCCTTTGTTTAAGTTTTTGAATACCTGCATCCAGAGAGCTTTCTTAAGCTATTTTATTTTTGCCTATAGAAACACAATATAGTAAAGAATTTCAATCATTTGAAAAGTGCTGACATTAACATCTTGATTGAGGTTTTCATTCTTAGAGCAGTTAGCTAATGAGAAGTTGATACTGCGAGAACATTAGGGAGATATTGTGATGTTTTTTTGCTTTTCTTTATTGACTAGGTTTGAGATTGTTGGGTCCTCTTGTGCTGATCACTTAAATGAATTTCATACCTACCTAGGGACATCATTTGTGTTGTAAATATATCAAATGTACTATTTAAGTTATATCCAACACTCATTTTATTTGAATGATTTAATGATGGTTAAATGTTTCATTCATATTATTTGGTTTATCAATTAGCATTCTCATAGCTAAAGAATTATGATGTAGGTGCAAAAGTATTGTTTACAAATTTGGACATTGGTTCTTGGCATTCTCTACTTTGGTTCTTGACAAAAATAAAATAAGGATCCTTTATACATTTGGCTTTTTTTTCTTTCTTGTTTCAAATACAGTTTGTAATGATGGTTTGTATCAAGTTAAGCCCGTATATGTATTGATTTTGTTTATTTTTGTTTTCAGCTTCATCACGCATAATTACTAAATATCTATACTGAGGAAAAGGTAAAATGGCATTGTAATTTCATTTATGGTGGTGTCTTTTTGGTAACTGCTTAATTATTTTGATTATACCAAATTTTAATACTATCTTTCCATCCATTTTGTTTGACTGAGGGTGCAAGTAGTAATGGGTAGAAGATTTTCTTTCTCTATTAGATTTTTTTTTTTATTCAAATTAAACAATATTACAAAATCAAAATGAAATTCTGTTTACAAACGGGGCTACGACTAGTTTATCGTATATGTTTACAAACTCCACTATCACCATCACTACCAATCTTCGAAATTATATGCAATCACCATTATTGAATACATAAAATACGTGAAATGAGAATGGGCTGGTGGTTCTAGGTGATTGGGGAGGTAGAGAATAAATGAGGTGAAAATATGTTTGCTTCCAATATTGTCCTTGAAAAATAAGCATTTAAAACAAAAACAAAATGCAAAAATCAAAAGAATGGAACTAATTATTGATAAAAAGCCAAGTAGTGGCAATCTCTTACTTTGATTAAAATTGTGTTTAAAAAATAAAAGACCAATTTTGTTCTTTAATTTCTAAACACATCCTACAATTTATATTATAGAAAGAAATTTACTTGAATCAAATTTCATTCATAAAATGAGAGTATGATAATTAGTATTTTTTAAAATCTTCCTAATAATTAAGGGAACTTACCTTAAAGAAATCATATTTCTAAAATAAAAGACTAATATTTGTATTACATGCATAACCTCAACCATTTTTTAAAAAGTACTTCATCCTTAGGGATATATTGTAGGCATTAATTTTGAATTGAGGGGAATTTCGACAAGAATATCTAGAACATCTTATTAAAATCTTTCTTTTAATAATATATATATCTATATATATATATATATATATATATATATATATATATATGGATAGATATAGATGGTGTGGAAGAGGACCTCTTAGATGTGTTTGGAAAATTTTTGCATTGTAGCAATAGGAATTTCCCCAGGGTCAATTACATTTACCACCCTCGTGGTTTGGCCAAATAACCATTACGTTTCTTGAATTTTGAAAAATAATGGTCACCCCTTTGACTAAGAAGTCAAGTAACAAAAAGCTCCCAATTGTTAAGAAAATAACGATCCAATTTAATAGGGGTATGATTCCATACTAAAATATTAGCTTGATATTCCAATCATACCCCTTCTTTTATATTCTGTCACCAGCCTTCCCCAACATCTTTCTCTTACCACTCTGGCACTTCCCTTATCCAGCCTCTATGCCTTTCCCATTCTTATCTTCCTCCCAAAATCACTACCACCTATCCTCAAAACCAACCACAAACCCCATCACTCCAACAAATCTTCCTATTCTTGCAAGGCTGCTACCCATCTCATCTCCACTTCCCTCTTTCCACTACCATTACCACTGCCACCACTAAATCTACAGTCTGTAGTCTCCCCAACAATCTACAATGATAAGTTAAAATTTGAAATTAATTGAAGCAAATATTGAGAGGATATAAAAGTAAAAATAGAAAAAACACTCACACCCTTTTCTTCTTATTCAGTACTTTGCTCTTCTCCATTTGACCTTCTTAACCTTATTCCAATTTTCCCATTCACAACACGCAATCAGGAAAAATAAGCTTTGCCACACATAATTACGAAAGAAATAAACTAGAATTTTGGTAAACATGTGAAAATGTTAGGTAAAGTGATTGGAAGATCCCGAAGCAAGGAAGGTGGGTAATAGTGGTGTTTGGAGGAGATTTTACAATAGATGAAAAACAATTGGGATTTGAAATTCAGCAGCCAAGGTTGTAGGTTTCTTTTGCAGCTATTGGAGTTAATTTAATGGTCTTAATGTAGCAATTAGGATTTGCCATTGTCATGGATCCATTTGTACAGTATTAACATCAAACGAGAAAAGCATGAACAAAGTCCTGCCCATTCCTTGCGGTAGTGAGTTTGAGGGGACTAAGGAATTTTTATTCTTTTCTATTTTTATAATCTTTACTGAAGATAGGTAACCTTGGTGGCTGAATTTCAAGGCTTGGAGGCTGCAAATTTGAGTAACAGAGATAGAGTCGGTGGGGCGAAGTGCGTTGTGCTTCATGTTGATTCAGAATCATGTTTTGATGATGACAAATTCCTTTTAATGGTTTAAAGTTCGAGTGGGCAGTAAGATCTTAATGTAACAGGTAGTTTGGACGCTGAGGATCGTCCGAAGATACAAGGCTAGGATGCAAGGGAGTGTCTGAAACATAACCAGAGAACACTGAGGAAGAACACATCTTTTGGACGTAGATAACTATCTGAAGAATAGTGCTTCAGATACAAATACCGTTTGAGACAAGGAATCCGAAGGCAAAAAGATCGGACGCTAAAGACTATCCGAAGAAAGGAGTTTGAAATGAAGAAGCTCCTATTAAGCTGTAAGACGCATATGACCATATGAAACACTGTTCATGAAGCTATAAGATGCATGATCGGACATCCGAACCATCGTTCGAACTCTAAACGACTAGTTTTTAACAGCTAATTTTTTTACCGTTGGAGTTCAAATTTCAGCACATCTTTTATTTATAAATAGCCGAAGGACATCAAATGAAAAGAATAACTACTACATTCAATACAAACACTTGTAAGAGATATTTAGGGAGAAATAGGCAAGAATAGAGTGGGTTGCATTGATTTGGGTAGAATAGACTAGTGAGTGATCTTCAAGTGTAATAGTAGAGGGAAAACAAGTGCACAAAATTGAAATTATGGTGTAAAACCCTTTGGCTCAACTAGAGAGACTTAGTTGGTGTAAAGGGTGATCCTACATTGCGTACAAAAAGGCTATCGCCAAACCTTCTTTGAAGAGGCACTACTAGTAGATGTACACTCTAAGCTTGAGGAGTTTGGAAGTTTGGTTTGAAATTCTTTATCTTTGTCTTTATTATTCTTATTTGTCTTTAACCTTTGATTGATTGAATATTTATCTTTGATTATTTGTGCTTAAGTATTTATTTGATGCATAAAGTTTAAATTTCCATTAAGAACATTAAAAGGATTGTTTTTAGAGACAACCTAATTTATCCCTCCTCTTCGGTTACTTTGGGCCAACAATTAGTATTAGAGCTTGATCTCTGATATTGAGCTTAACTAACTTTTGAGAAAGGATCATTATGAGCAACCAATAATGCTTTGTTTTTAGAGGGGCATTCTATTACTAGAACTCCCATGTTTAATGGTGTTAATTTTGTTAGTTGGAGGGAAAGAATGGAAATATTCATACAATCTATTGATATTGATTTGAGGTATATTGTTGATGAAGGTCCTTTTGAGGCTAATATTCTTGATGAAAATACACATAGGTTAAGATCTAAGACTAGATATGAGTTAAATGCACAAGATAGAGTAAAATTAACTTCGAATGCTAGAGCAATGAATATATTGTATAATGCTTAGATGCTAACGAGTCTACAAGAGTAAATGGCTACGAATCGGACAAGAAAGTTTGGGATAAATTGAAGAAATCTATAAAGATAGTGATGATGTGGGAACAAAAGAAGTCTTTGCTAGTGGCTAAATATGAACCCTTTAAAATGGAACCTCATGAAAATATTGATAAAATATATTGTAGGTTCAATGATATTATAAAGATTTTGGAAGGCTTAGGTGAAGAATATTCACATTGGGTGAAATGAATATTCATTGGGGGAAAAGAATAGTCATTGGGTGAAAAGAATAAAAAGACTTTGAATGCTTTATCTAATGAATGGGAAGATAAATCTATTGCTATAGAAGAACCTAAAAATTTGAATTCTATGCCCATTGAATCCTTGATTAACTCTTTCACTTCTTATGGGTTGACGCTTAAATTCAAGGTCCAAGATGATGAAGATGCAAGGATCAAGAGAAGTCTAGCCTTGAAGGCTTCTCAAGTTAAAGATGAAAATGTCTCCCTCAACTTAGAGAATGAAGAGTTTGGTTAAGGTGACCTTGCACTTATCACCAAGGGATTCTTGAAGCAGTACATAAGTAAAAGAGAGGTGTAAGTTACTCCAAGAATATCAAAGGAAAGGCTAAAGAAGATTCAAGAAAACCCCGCTTCAATAACTTCCAATCACATAGAATGTGATAACTCTAGTAAAGAAGAGTTTTTTACTCTAAATCATGGCATTTTGTTAGTTACAGGTGAATTCTGAATTTTGGTTAATTAATTGAAGATTTTAGTTAATTTCATATTATGTGCTTATATTTTAGTTATTGTTAATATGATAAGCTTTGATTACAATTTTAGTAAAATTGATTACTTAATTGGTTTAATATTATGCAGGTCTAAATTAGAGGTTGAAAGCTAGAATAAACAAAGTATGAGAGCAAAGATGCAATTTCTCAAGAATTGAAGATTTGCTAAAAATGGTATCCATGTCGCGACATCAACTTTGCCAAACCGCAATATGGACTTGAAGATAGGCTAAAGTAATTTTAGGGCCGTGCCGCGACATGGACTCGCTTTCAGCAGAATTAGTAATGGCAATTTTGTAATATTTTAGCAGGCAATTCCTAATCTTGGCTTGTGCAATCTCTACTATTTAAGGTACTTTATGAGTGTTCTAGAATAAAGAGAAATTTCTACTAAAACCCTAGCCAAAAGAAAATAAAAGTGTCTGCATCAGGGTCAAAATTTTGGCGCCGTTAAAAATTCCGGGGAACGGTTTGATTTATTTTTGTGCCTTAAATTTTTGTATTTAATAGTGTATACTTATTACTTGATATTCTTTTGATCTTCATCATGTTTACCAATTTGCATGAGCTTTATTGTTCCGATTTCATTGTTGAGCAATTACCACCACAACCTTGGTATGATTCCTACACGTATCAATCCCATCAAGGATGGATGGATTATCCTGAGTTTGGTTATTCATCACAAGATCTTCGGTGTATACATCCAGTTTTGCCACAAAAACCTTATACCCAACCTGGTAAGTCTTTGGAAGAATTAATTTATTCTTTAGAAGCTAATACTTTGCAATTTCAACAGGAAACAAGAACTAGTTTGCAAAGCTTGGAGTATCAGCTAAGTCAATTGGATTCTTCCATAAGTAGACTAGAATCTCAAGTGATTGAGAGTGGAGAAGATGAAGAAAATGAGCGAGAACTAGAGATGGGATTTGTAGACGACAAGCCTATTGAGGGTGACTCTAGTTTAAGCATTGCCTCCGATGTCAATGCCTCAAGACCTTCCAGAGCAAGAACCAATCAAGGCTTTAGACTTAGCTATGGAGGAAGCCCAAGAGATTCTAACCACCGTGAAGGATCACCACTTGGCTATTAATAGGGATTGTATTGTGGACCCAGTATACCCCACATTCTGTTATGGATCGATCTTAAAAGTTGAAGATTATTAAGTGTCTTGTAAAAAGTTCAATATCTTTGAGTCACCCAAGGACCATGAGGAAGGGATTAAGTTGGTTTACATAAACGACAATGGGGTCAGAGTTGAGTTTTTAACTGATGGAGTCAAGAAGGAGATTGAGAATAAGTATATGGCGAGAAATTATAAGAAGGGAGCCTACATACGACTGCTAACAATTATTGAGCTCTCTTTTCTCTGGTATAGAGATGGTTATTCCGACCATCTTGTTCAAAGTCGAGCCAACGACAGTAAACAAAGGCGCTACATGGGAGGCAACCCATGTTCATTTTATTTCGTTGTTGCATTATTTCTTTTTGAAGTATTACTTTTGTTTATTTTATTTTTAGGGTTAGCTTAGTTTTTTTATGCTGTTAGTGCAGAAAATCGACTTAATTGATAAGTTAAGATACATAAAATGGTCATTTCAAAAGGGGTGAGGAGAGGACTCATCGACATTTTCACCTTTTCCTCATTTTCCACAGGATTTGGGGCCAAATACTGCATCAGCTATTAAATGTTTAATTCCCTATGTTTAGGGCCATTTTGTTGATCTTTTAATTTTGCAAGTTGATTCCTTGGATAGTTTAGTTGTTTTTACTAGTTAGACATTTTAGGTTTCATTTTTGTCATGGTGTTTTCATTTATTTTTAGTTGTGTATTCTCTTAAGGGAGTAAGTTTTTTCCTGATTATTGTAGGATTATTTTCTACAATTTTCTTGTTTTTCTTATTGTCTCAAGGGTATTATTTATTTGTTTTGTTTTGTTTTGTTTTGTTTAATGTTCTGCAGCTTTCTTTAAACGACAATGGGTTAACAATCTATAGCGAATACTACTCCAAACGCGAATTTAATCTAGAGAAGCTTTCCTTTTCCCATTTTATGCTTTTATTTTTGCATTGAGAACAATTCTTATTTTTAAATGTGGGGTGGGGAAGTTTTTTGGATTTTTTACTTGTTTGGTATATTTTTCTAGAATTTTCCTGCAATATTTTAACTTTTCCTTTGATCTGAGAGGTTGTCAAAATTTTTGAAAATTTTGTGGATAAATTGACCATTTTTAGAAATTTTCGAAAGTTTTTGCTTAATATATTTTTTTTCATTCTTCTGCATAATATTCATTAGTTGAACCATGCATGAATGAGTAGTCAGTGTTAATATTTTCCATCCATGATTTTCAAGATTTTTGAGCACTAAGCCATACTCTAATTTTTGATTTGGGTATTTACACAAATTTATGTAGACTCAATTATGTTGCATCCCAAAAACTCACTTTATTACATTTTCAAAGCTAATTCTTAGACGACCTGATTTAGTTTAAATATTGGGGGTGTAGTGCTTTTTTGTTTGATGAGCCTTTCTAGCCAACCATTTTAACAATTTATTCTAAGTACCTCATTTGAGCCTTATTTTTGTGAAAAGAAATATCATTCACCTTCTTTCACATAAACTCATTTACCTACCCTTATTGAGCTTAATATTTCTATTATTTTACCCTTAATTTTCCCTTTAAGAGCTTATGGTACACATTATTTGTTAAGGGGATATAAGGGTGGAAGTTTGTGAGAAGTGAGTGATGTACATTTTTGTTGCGAAATGGGGTATTGGAAAAAAATTGTTGAGAAAAAAATGAATATGGGAGTTTTTGAAACATGCAGGTAGTGCCCATCATTGGTACCTACATGTTTTGATATTTACAGGTAGTGCCTATCACTAGTACCTGTGTTTGCAGGTAGTGCCCATCACTGGTAACTGCGTGTTTATATGTTGCGGGTAGTGCCTACCATTGGTACCAATACTGTGAGCGGACATAAAAAAAAAATTGATGATGTGATGTATATATGTACCGAGGGAGGTTGGCATGTTTGGTTGTTTCAAAATTTTTCCGGGGTGTTTGTTACTCAAGTGTGGGGTTGTGGATGTACGATA
The DNA here is from genome assembly GCA_025175665.1 of Cinchona pubescens. Taxonomy (NCBI): domain Eukaryota; kingdom Viridiplantae; phylum Streptophyta; class Magnoliopsida; order Gentianales; family Rubiaceae; genus Cinchona; species Cinchona pubescens. Next base: position 164,817 of record JANKKI010000391.1, on the reverse strand, counting down.
TTTCTCATATGAAGAGAAATTTTATTTTAATGTGTGGCCACCATTATTATAAAGCTCTTGTTCTTATTTGCTATATCATTTCCCTTCTTTGGCTAACAAATATCCTAACCTATTTTTCGAACTAAAAGTCCTACCTAAATTTAAATTGAACCAGTTGTCTAGATTAGTGGAGGGGTGTAAGAAGAGTGAGCTATGGGGTATTTATAAAAATGTTGAGGGTCTTTATGATTTAATCTAGATATTGTCAAATCTAAATTTTTTGAATGGCTATACACACATACACACGAATTTCATGTTTGGGTTTTTATTAGCATTTGAGCTCTTGGGTTCGTTGACTACTCTGATTGTTGGATTGATTATTGATTATTATGTGGATATTTGAAGGAATATGTTGACTAGAATGTGTTAGGCTTAAATGTTTAATTGATAATTTGATGTTTGATCGAGGACGATCAAAGGCTAAGTGTGGGGTAATTTGATAAGTTCATAATTGTACTATATTTTATGTGTCAATTACCACGTTTTTATGTGTTGGAAGCAAGATTTAAGTTATTATTGAGCTTAATTTGGTTATTCCTAGTTTTTGTAGGGTTAAAGTGAAAAAGAGATGAAAAAAGATGGAAAAAGATGAAAGAAAATGCTAAGGGCGGAACATGCACGAGTATGAAGCCATTTTGGATGCTGTTTCATATTTTAAGCATAAATTTCGAGTCCAAGCTCCTGTTGAGATTATTTTAGATGATTTTGAAAGATATTGAAGATTTCTACAACTTTCATGTTTTGAGTTTTGCAAGATTCTACAGGCATCTTGTTCAAAATTGCAAAGTTGGAAAATATGCACCGACGAGGAGCAATTCTGACATATTTTGGTAGATGCACCGACGGGGTTGTGCTGCTCATGTACGCTGGCAACTTTATAGCACTGCCTAGCGCGCACATGCACGCAAAAACCTCAGCGCATGTCCACGTGAAGCAGCAGAATTGCGTATTTTTTGAGTTTTTGATGGATTTCTTCGTCCGGTTGGACTCTTTTTCACCCGATTTCACGTTCTTATCAGTAGGCATTATTTGTAACCCTAAATACTCATTATAAATACCCCAAGTTGGGTGAGAAAAATGGGGATCGACACTTTTATTTTTTTTTGGCTAGGGTTTTTAGCAGTAGAAAATTCTTCTTTATTCTTTCATGGCACTTTGTGCCAAAACCCTTTTCTTGGTAGAGGGACTTGAAGTCATGGTTAATTCTACAAAGTTGTGAGACTTCTGGTGCTTGAATTTATTCAATTTATCTCAAGTATTGATTATTTTTCTGCGATTAATTTTATGATTTTTCTTTTTAGCTTATTATTGCTGCAGAATATTAAGTTATTAGAATTAATCTACTGCCAGGTTGTTTTAACCGCGTGTGCTTAATTCCATCTATGAAGCAACTAAGTTTGATAATTACTCTAGAGGGATCTGTGTTATTGAATTTAGGAAAATTAATCATCTAATTGGCATAACCGTGTGTGTTTATGTTTAATTAGTCTTATTGTTCTTGTTGATCTTAATGCTTCTATTAATTGATCTTTGGCGCGTGTCTGGGTTAAATTAATAGTTAGGGTTAATTGGATCGTGTGTTGAAAATTAACCAACTTTAGAAAGAAATAAGAATCAACTTTGAATTGGTATTCGTTCGGGGTTAATTCTTCAATTAGTGCTTGACATAGAATTGAATTATTTTGTATGTCCATGATCGACTAGTGAAATTGCCATGGTGGATATGACCGAAACCAAGATTGTTCTTAATCAAATTCTCTCCAATTATTTTATTGTTTTAGTTTTAGTTTAAAGGAATTCAAAACCCCCTTTTTCCTATTTAGCACGAAAATAATCCCAGTTCTCTGTGGGACGAACTCGACTCACCACTACTACACTAGAGTTGTTAAGTTTGGGTGCTTACAACGGCATTGCAACTTTGACGACTGCATCATTTTGCTCACACCACTATGCAGGTCTGCTATTTTATTTGTTGGAAACATAGCTTTCAGATGAAGTACAACGTCTGAATATTACTACATTTCTCGGACGAACAGGATCCTCTGATAGAGATTACAACGAACGCAATTCACTGTCCGAACGTACAAACAGAGAACAAATTTTTCATGCACCTACAACGGACGCACAGGCACGTTTGAAAGAATGTTCCTCAGGTGTATTTTTTCGTCCGAAAGAGTGAAGCGGAATCAAGAATTTAAAGCTCTCCAATGGACACATCCAACCGACCGAAAGAAGTTTACATCTGACGAAGAAGACTGTCCGAAGAGATAAATTCCCTGATAAAGCATTAAACTTGTTGGATGAGATATACCATCCGATGTATGATCGGACCCTGGGTCAGATGCACAACAAAAACATCGGATGTCCGAAACCCATAACGGCTAGTTTTTGAGCATTTTTTATTGAGCCGTTGAAAGGTGATTACAACCCAATTTGTGTATAATAGACAGGCATTGCTCCTATAAATACCAACTCTGATGGTATTGTAAAAGAAATCTTACACATTGAATACAAGCAAGAAGAAAAGTAATTTGAGTGCAAATTAGCTATTGAGTAAAATTGTATTAGTGTGTACTTTAGAAGTGCTATTCAAAATATTGAGTGGATTGATAATCTTGTACAAAACTGAGGTTGAGAGTAAAATCCTTGGCTCAAGTAAAGAGAATTAGTGTGAGCAAGGATTGTCCTACTTTGTGTATGTGTATATTTGAGATTATTGGCTCACCATATTTGAGGAGCATTCTAGTGGATGAACACTTCAAGCTTGGTAGCTTGGAAGTGTTGTTTGTTTAATCTCTTTCTTTACTTTTCATATACTTCTTAAGTTCAATCATTTTTATCTCTATCAATCTACTTGTTAGTGCAAAAGATTTTATAAGTGCAAATTTTGTAAAGTAATTTTTTTTAAGAAACCTAATTCACCCCCCTCTTAGGTTGCTTTGGGTCCATCAATTGATATCAGAATGCATTGGTCTCTTTATTGTGTTTAGACTGCATTTGAGTAAAGATCCATTATGGCAACCAATAATGCTTTATTCTTTGAGGGTCAATCTATCACAAGACCCCCTAAGTTTAATGGGATAAACTTTATTAGTTAGAAAGATAGAATGAAAATATTTTTACAATCCATTGATATTGACTTGTGGTATGTTGTAAATAAAGGTCCTTTTGAAACTACCATCATTGATAATCACACAAATAGAAGAAGAGAAAAAACAAGGGATGAGCTCACTCCACAAGACAAGGCAAACTTGACCTTAAATGCAAAAGCTATGAATGTTCTATACAATGCCTTGGATGCCAACGAGTCAACTCGAGTCAAAGAATGCATTTCTGCTAAAGAAATTTGGGACAAGTTGAAAGAAATTTATGAAGGGAGCGATGATGTTCGATAACAAAAGAAATCCTTACTTGTTGCTGATGTCTTTTTAACACACCTAATTATAATTCAATGAAAAACCTAAATCATCACTACTAACTAGATGGCAACCCACAAGTATATGGTTGTCAACTAGTAGTAAAAGGGAAGTAGGGATCGTTCTCACAAGGATTGTCGATTGCAATTACCAAGGTTTAAGAGTGCTTGTGTAGTTAAGCAAAATCAATTGGTAGATGATAGAACTATTCTAATGAAAACTATAATTTTAATTCTAACCTAATTTAATCAAATTAAGACAAAAATTTAAGACAAGTAAATCACTCAACTAAATAGACTACAAAAGAGAAACTTTGAATATTAAAAGCATTCATTTCTAAACTACAAATTAGAAAGAGTAAAACTAACAATTTAAATATTTCTTGGATTTTCGATTGAAATTAAGAAAGCCCACTAAGATTTGACTAGAAATTAAAGCTAGAAATTGAAAATTTTTAAATAGAGAAATTAACAAGAACCCTAATTTTCCTAAAAACCCTAATTTGAAAGTAAAGAAATTATTACTAAATTGGACAAGAAAGCAAATAAAAATTATCATCTATCTACATTAAACTTGCGATTAACCCACTACAATTATCTAATCAAAATTTGAACTTGACAAGAAATTTAAAGAAGATCTAAGATGAAAGTTAAGAGAAATTTCTATTAGAAAAAGTAACCTGTAGTTCAAGCTATCCTAATCTATCTAGAACTAACTAAAACTATCTACTCCTACTATCTACTCCTCTCTAAAACTAATTCTACTTATCTTAAATAGTGCAGAGCATTACACAAGGCAAAATTAGGAGTTTTCTGGCTGGAAGTTTTCAAAATTACCCTTACAACTTAACATTCAGCGAGTAAGAGATCGCGGTCTGGAACCTTTGATCTCAATTCTAAAACAGTAAAACCAATTCCCGAGTCGAGATTGCGGTCTAGAATAGTCGAGACCTCGATCTCGACTCTCCTTCCCGCAATCTTCATTTCATCCATTTTGCAATCTGGTCCCTTAAGCTTTGTTTCTTCCAGCTTCTAACCTTTAATTTTTAACCTGCATAATGTTAATAGCACCATTAAGCACTTAATTAAACTAAAAATTTAACACAAACTTATCATAATTAATTCAAGAACGAAAATACAATACATATGAAAGAAATTAACTAAAATCTTCAATTACTTATCTAATTTTGGAATTTAAACTATCAAAATGCTATAATTTAGAGAAAAATAACTCTAGTTTACTAGAGTTATCAGTTGCCAAGTATGAGTCCTTCAAGACGGAGTCACATTAAAACATTGATAAAATGTATTGTAGATTCAATGATATAATCAAGGATCTTAAAGCCTTGGGAAAGGAATACTCCTTGGGTGAGAAAAACTAAAAAATATTGAATGCTCCATCTAAAGAGTGGGAGGCCAAAACCATTGCTATAGAGGAAGCAAAAAATTTTAAATTCCCTGCCGATTGAGTCTTTAATTAACTCTCTTACATCCTATGAATTGAAGCTAAAGGCTAAAATGGTGGATGATGAAGAAGCAAGACAAAAAAGGAGCATTACATTAAAGACTTCTCTGGAAGAAGAAGATGAAAATGCTTCCATCAACCTAGAAGATGAAAATCCTGATGAAGGAGATCTTACACTCATCATCAAAGGATTTCTCAAACACTATATCAATAAAAGGAGAATAAGAGGTGGAGCTATCAACTCAAATAATTTCAAAGGGAAGACCAAGCTAGAAATAAAAAAGCAAAATGAAAAATGCTTTGAATGCCGTCAACCCGAACACTTTGCAAATGAGTGTCCTTCCAAGAAGAAAAAGGAAGGAAGAAAGCCCCACTTCAACATTTTTTAAATCACATGGGATGATTGCAACTCCGAAGGAGAAGTTAAAGCAGAAATGGAGTCGGCACAAATGGCATATATGGCCATTGGTGATGATGAGAATGTATGTGAAGATGAAGATGTAGTATTCAAAAAGAGCTCGAAAAGGTCACTATTCATGATGAACATCATGATATCACATCAAACAATGAGGACAACACCCATCACTTGAATGAAGAAGGAGAGAAGAACGAAGATAAGGAGTATCTACTCCAAAAGATCTTCCAAGAGCATGGAGATTTGTCTCTAGTTACCCTCAAGATTTGATCTTAGGTGATCCATCAGATGGGGTAAAAACTCAATCTCATAAACCTTTGAATAGTAATTATGCATTACTTTCTCATATTGAACCTAAACGTGTGGATGATGCATTGAATGACAAATCTTGGGTTCTTGCTATGATAGATGAACTTAGCCAATTTGAGAAAAACAATGTATGGATCTTAGTTGAAAGACCATCTATTCATCCCGTAATAGGAACAAAATGGGTTTTTAGAAACAAATTAAATGATAAAGATGAAATCATTAGGAACAAAGTTAGACTTGTTGCAAAGGGTTATGCTCAAGAAGAAGGCATTGATTTTGATGAAACTTTTGCACCCGTTGCTCGTTTAGAATCCATTCGCATGTTTCTTGCATATGCATGCTTTAACATTTCAAATTATTCTAAATGGACGTCAAAAGTGCATTTTTAAATGGCTTTATTGATCTATGTAGAAAGAAGTTTTTGTTGAACAACCCCCAGATTTTGAAAACAAAAATTTTCCAAATCATGTTTTCAAACTTTCTAAAGTTTTGTATGGTTTGAAACAAGATCCCAAAGCTTGATATAACAGGCTAAGTGGTTTTTTTTTATTGCAAATGGTTTTAAAAGAGGTGTTGTTGATACCACTATCTTTACCAAAACTAATTCTAATGATTTGTTAATTGTTCAAATTTATGTTGATGACATTATTTTTGGAGCAATTAATGAAAGCTTGTGCAAGGAATTCTCGTACTTGATGCAAAAAGAATTTGAAATGATTATGAATGGAGAATTACAATTCTTCCTTAGACTCCAAGTTCATCAAACAAAGGAAGGAACGTTCATTACACAAATCAAGTACAGAAATGAGCTACTCAAGCGATTTGGAATGGAAGATTGCAAACAAGTTGGGACACCAATGTGCACCTCAACCAAACTAGACAAAGATGAAGAAGGTAATAGTGTTGATGAAAAATATGTCTAAACTATAGAGGTATGATCGGAAGCCAATTTTACTTAACAGTTAGCAGACCGAATATTATGTTTGCTGTTTGTCTGTGTGCTAGATTTCAATCTTGTCCTAAAAAATCATACTTAATTGTTGTAAAATTAATTTTTAGATATTTAAAGGGTACAATGAATTTTGGTTTTTGGTATCCAGAACCTTCCTCTTTTGATCTAATTAGTTAGTCTGATGCTGACTTTGCTGGTTGTAAAATTGATAGAAAAAGTACTAGTGGTATGTGTCACTTCTTGGGTAACTGTCTAGTGTCATGGTTTAGCAAAAAATAAAATTATATTTCACTTTCTACAGTAGAAGCCGAATACATTTCTGTTGGAAACTGTTGTGCTTAACTTCTATGGATGAAACATACATTAAAAGACTTTGGTGTCATTTTTGATTGTGTGCCTATAAGATGTGATAACACTAGTGCAACTAATCTCACAAAAAACCTTGTCATGCACTCTAGAACGAAACACATCGATGTGAAGCAGCCCAGACGACCATTTTATTAGAGATCTTGTATGCAAAAAGGAAATTTGTGCTGAATTTGTATGTACAAAAGATCAACTTGCTGATATTTTCACTAAACCTTTGGCTATAGATCGTTTTGAATATCTCAGAACTCGTTTGGGCATCATTAATTTCATATCATATGAACTCAGAGTTCGAACACACATGACTGTCCGAATCATATATTCTATCGGACGCTCTTAAATGTCCGAAACCCTCTTCTCTATCTCGGAAGCTTATAATCGTCCGAATTCTCCCTCATTTTTTTATAAACTCTCAAAAATTCCTACAGACGCTTATTACCGTCCAAAACTTTCTCGGACGTATAATGCAGAGCTTCGGCTATCCATTCATCTACATTTGGACAAACCATTGGATGCATACAAATAGTTTGGCCATCCGAAAGATTGCTTTTCCCGTTTAAAACTCTTCATTTTCCTCCTATCGGACATTTCTCATCCTCCAAACCCTAGCTCTGGCGAAGTTTTTTCCCTTTCAAAACAATTCTCTCAACCCACTCCTTCTCCTGTAAAATTGATTTGGAAATCCTCATTTCAAAACCCTCCCTCATTTCCATTGAACTTTATTTCACCTTTCTACCATCTCCATTCTTACAATTTTTTCCCAAATCTCCTCAATCCCACTTTTCCCCATTTCTTCTTCTTCTTCAAAAATTACAATGGTTTAATCTCAAGGCGGTTCTTCAACAGCTACTCATGGACGTAAATCAAAGGGGAAGGCACCAGTACAAGGGCAATCATTCGTAAATCCTCAATCCTCTACCGACCCTTCTCTACCCAAATTCATTGATGCCAAGGCATTTGGGCGGTACACTTCTCTTCTTAGCAAGTCCATCATTGTTCAAAGACCTGTTTCCCAAGGACTTTTGATGAATTTAATTCGTCTATTGTGAAAACTTGCTTTGAAAATCAAAATTGGGATCATTTGGTACACATTGATTTACAGCCTGTCATGATATGATACTCTAATTCACTGCTAATCTTAGGAAAAGGTCCCATTATTTTCACATTGATATCTCATGTGAATAACGAAAACCTTGAGATTTCATCCAATGTCATCAACTCTGTTTTGAATGTGAGGTTCCCTCGCCTAATGATGTTTCTTATTTTTTCTCTTTGGATAAATGGTTTGCTTTAGACACTCAATTTGACATCGATGAGGTTCGAGCAATTTTTCCTGTGAATTTTAAACAGGTTTCGAAAGCCAAAACTACTTTGCTTACTCCTGAACTTAACATTTTCTACACTTTAGTCACTAATTTATTGTCACCAACTGATGGGCATCGCTTTTAGCCCGGTAAAATGCAGCTCTATTTACTTTCCTGTGTTTTTAAAAGCATTCCACTGGACTTTGGTTATCTCTTCTTCTCATTATGGGAACTTTTCTTAACTGATACTCGCTGCAACATACCTTTTGGAAAATTTCTTACAAGAATTTTCGATCATTTTGACATTTCATTTACTGGAAAAAAACAATATCCCCCCTTACTTTAACATTTAAGCATATATTGAACGTAAGGATTGGAGATTTTTTAACAACCAATGGTTTACAAAAGCAGCTTATGAAATTGAGAAGTTGATAAGTTCATAATTATGCTTTATTTTATATGTCAATTACCACATTTTTATGTGTTGTAAGCAAGATTTGAGTTATTATTGAGCTTAATTTGGTTATTCTCAGTTTGTTTAGGGTTAAAGTGAAAAAGGGCTGAAAAAGATGAGAAAAGATGAAAGAAAATGATTAGTACGGGACAAGCACGAGTATGAAGCCATTCTAAACACTATTTTGTATTTTAAGTATAACTTTTCATCCCAAGCTCCGATTGAGGTGATTAAAGATTAATTGGAAATATAAGGGATAGAGCTACGACTTTTGTGTTTTACACTTTTTCAAATTGCACAAGAGTCGAGTTGAAAATTGAAGCCGAAGGCAGAGCATAGTTGAGGAAGTCAGCGCACATGCGCTGGAGCTGTGCAACGCATGTGTGTTGCATCCAGAAGCAATTCTAATCCCACAAGTGGCTCACGCGTACATGTGCTGGGGTCCCTACGCATGTGTACGGAGAATAGAACAGGCCTGGACCTCACTGCCTGTGCGCATGTGCGCGGAAGTTAGCAGGGTGGCGTAAGTTGGATTTTCAACATGATTCTTCTCCCGGTTGGACTCTTTTTCACCGAATTTCACATTCTTATCCTTAGACCTTAATTTTAACCCTAATACTCATTATAAATACCCCATTTAGGGTGAGAGAAAAAGATCGACACTTTTATTTTCTTTTGGCTAGGGTTTTTAGCAGTAGAAATTCTTCTTTATTCTTTCATGGCACTTTGTGCCTAAACCCTTTCCTTGGTAGAGAGATTTGAAGCCATGGTCAATTCCACAAAGTTGTGAGACTCTTAGTTCTTGAATTTATTCACTTATATGTCAAGTATTAACTATTTTTCTGCAATTAAATTTATGATTGTTCTTTTTAACTTGTTATTGCTGCAGAATACTAATTATTAGAATTATATCTACTGCTAGATTGTTTTAACCGCATGTGCTTAATTCAATCTGTGAAGCAACTGAATTTGATAATTACTGGATTAGTGTTATCGAATTTAGGGAAATTAATCATCTAATTGGCATACCCACGTGTGTTTATGTTGAATTAGTCAAATTTTTCTTGTTGATCTTAAAGCTTCTGTTAATTGATCTTCGGCACGTGTCTGGGTTTAATTAATAGTTAGGGTTAATTAGATCGCGTGTTGAAAATTAACCAACTTTAGAAAGAAATAAGAATCAACTTTGAATTGGTATTCGTTCGGGTTAATTCTTCAATTAATGCTTGATATAAAATTGAATTATCTTGTGTGTCAAGGATCGACTAATGAAATTGCCACGCTGGATATGATCAAAACCAAGACTTTTCTTACATCGAATTTTCTTCAATTATTTTATTGTTTTAGTCTTAGTTGAAAAGCATTCAAAACCCCCTTTTCCATTTAACACAAGAATAAACTTTGTTCTCTGTGAGTACGACCTGTACTCACCGCTACTACATATTGAGAGTTGTTAATTTTGGGTACCTACGACAGTATTACAACTCCACAGCATATTATCTCCATCTCACCAGAAGTCAAAATCTCAAGCTTCTATCTCCGGGCGAGCACTTTCTCATTCCCCTCCTCCTCAAACACCTCCACTTTCCCATGATCCCCATACCTCTTCTTTTGAACCTTCCCTGTCTCATATTTGCAGCCTTCTCACTTCTTTGAGCGATCAAACGAGATCTTTTCAGCGTCGCACCAATCGTAAATTGAAACGCCTTGAAACTTGTCAAACAATTCTTCAAGAGGCGCTTAGCTTGGGCATGTATGCTTCCACTCAAGTCCAATTCGCCAATATCCAGTCCCAGTACACTCCCGAATCTTCTTCTGAAAATGATGACGATGGCACAAATGGTAGTGATCATTCCATTCCTGAGGAGAAAGATCGTGAGGACCCTACTGGAACCACCAATCTTGATAAATCCACTGCTCCTCCTCACTATTGCTGATGATGACGAGGACAAGGACGTTGATGACACTTTTAACTACATCATGCAACGATGAGATACTGATGCTCATGACAGTGAAGCTACTGATGACGATGTACCCACCAAGAAACGCAAGCTTGAAGAACGCTCCAAGAAGAAAAATGCTCAACTTAGTTTTTCTTGTTTGTTCGTACTTCCTATTTGTACTTCTTATTTAGTTTTACTTCTTGTTTATTTGGTTGACATCATGGTTAATTTGTATCTCTTACTTGATTTGGTTAAATGATTTGGTTTTCTTTTATTTTCCATTGCATACGTGAGGAGGAGCACCTTCTAAGGGGGAGCTTATTTTGATAATGTCAAAAGAGGGAGTAGGAACTTGCATCTATTAAATAATTGTATCTATTGTGATGGAGTTGTTTGTATTTGTTGATTCATGGTTTTTCATCATCAAAAAGGGAGAGATTGATGATCCACAAACCTTATTTTGATGATGACATATGCATTTACCTCTTAATCTGAACCAAGTTGTGAAGGTCTGCTATTTTATTTGCTGAAAATAGAGCACTCGGACGCAGTACAACATCCGAACAATACTACATTTCTCGGACAAACAGGATCGTCCGATAGAGATTACAATAAACGCAATTCACTGTCGAATATATAGACAGAGAACAAATTTTTCATGCACCTACAACGGACGCACAGGAGTGTTCGAATGAGTGAAGCAGAATCAGGAATTTAAAACTCTCCAACCGTCCAAAAGAAGTTTACATCGAACGAAGAAGACTGTCCGAAGAGATAAATTCCCTAATAAAGCATTAAACCTCTCAGACGAGATATACCATCCGAAGTATGATCGGACGCTCGGTCGGATGCACAACAAAAACATTGGACTTCCGAAACCCATAACGGCTAGTTTTTGAGCATTTTTTATTGAGTCGTTGGAAGGTGGTTGCAACCCAATTTATTGCTCTTATAAATACCAACCCTGATGATATTGTAAAAGGAATCTTACACATTTAATTTCGAGCACAAGCAAGAAGAAAAGCAATTTGAGTGCAAATTAGCTATTGAGCAAAATTGTATTAGTGTGTACTTTAGAAGTGCTATTCAAAATATTGAGTGGAGTGATAAACTTGTACAAAATTGAGGTTCAGAGTAAAATCCTTGGTTCAACTAAAGAGAATTAGTGTGAGCAAGGATTGTCCTACTTTGTGTACATTTGAGATTATTGGCTCACCATATTTGAGAAGCATTCTAGTGGACGAACACTTCAAGCTTGGTAGCTTGGAAGTGTTGTTCGTTTAATCTTTTTCTTTACCTTTCCTATACTTCTTAAGCTCAATTATTTTTATCTCTATCAATCTACTTGTTAGTGCAAAAGATTTTATAAGTGCATATTTTGCAAAGTAATTTTTTTTAAGAAACCTAATTCACCCCCCCTCTTAGGTTGCTTTGGGTCCGACATAGTACACATAGTTTAGGGTGTAGTTAGTAGTTTAGGTTAGATTAGAATAGAATAGAAAAACTTGGCTCGCTGCTCAAGTTTCATTTTGTCAATACAAATCCTCTTTAATTCTCAATTAGATCTAGTTTTTAATTTCTTGCAAGTTTAGATTTTGATTACGTATTAGTAGTGGGTTAATCTTTAACTCTAAGTAGATATAATTTGTACTTAATTTCTAGTTTAAATTCTTAGAAATCTCTATACTTTCATTTCAAGTCTTCTTAGAGTAATTTGGGTTCTTGTTAATATAGTACTTTCTAATTAAAGTTTTCAATTCCTTGCTTTAATTTTGAGTTAATTTTGAGTGGCTTTCTTTATTATTCTAAAAAAAATCCAAAAATATTTAGATTTCAAGTATATTTCTTTACAAATTTTGGACTAGAAATGACATCTACTTGCTTTACAAGCTTTCTTAGTGTTCTCTTTAGTTAGGTTAATCAATTGCACTTTACTTTTAATTGTAGTCTAGTTCAATTAGAGCAGAATTGAGTGCTCTTATTCACTTGCTTTCATTAGAATAGGTTAATTAGTTTTTTGAATTTCGTAGCTACTTAATATTAGTTACTTGCTTTAGTATAGATATGGTTTAATTTTGGTTTTAACCTGTTTAATTGCATTATGGCTTTGATTAGATTTGGCTCTTTCTCCTCAATTTGATTAGCCTAACTATACAAAGATCCTTAAATCTCCGTAATTGCTTGCCAACAATCTTTGTGGGAACAATACCCACTCATCCTATACTACTACCAACTTCGTATACTTGTAGAAGTGAGGTAGAGTGTAGTGATTTTGTGAGGTTTTATTATTACTTATTTGCTTGATTTGACCTCTACCTAAAGTTTGACAAGTTTTTGGCACCGTTGTCGGGGATTGTCCTTGATACTTGGCAATATTGAGCACTTTACGGGTCGTGTAGATTAGACACTTTTTTTCAATTTAGTTGTCAATTTTTATTTATTTGTTTATGCCGGTGATTCTTCGTGTTGATTTGTCTTGGTACTTGAATTAATTACTTGCTTTGGCTTTTGTAGTGTATGGTCTAAGAGAAGAGACAAGGGACCTTTTGATTTACTTAAATGAAGAAAGGGAAAAAGACTTAAGGGAAATCCGGAAGCATAAAAGAATGCAACAAGAGCTAGAGAGAATTGAAATGGCAAATGTTAATCAAAATCAAAGAAATTTGAACAATGGAAATGATGAAGAAAAAGTTGCCAGAAATCACGGAATGGGTGGTTATAGAAATGGGAATGGTATGAACATGAATGTCAGACTTGTGAGAATATATACCTTACCAAGCTTTGATGGGGCAAATTATAGTATTGTATGGATGCTTGTGCAAGCAAACAATTTTGCGATTAAGCCGGCTTGATACAAGCTCATGCAATGTTTGGGGGCGGTCCTAATGAAGATCCATACACACATCTAATGAATTTTGAGGAAGTTTTAGACATTTTTAAATTCAATAGTGTGCACTTGGATTGTGTGAGTATGAGAGTACTACCTTTTTCTCTAAGGGATTGGGTGAAATCTTGGCTTCAATCTCATGTTACCCAAGGGACGTTTGCTATGAGGAACCAGCTTGCATAAGAATTTTTGGCAAAACTTTTTTCACCTTCAAGGATCGTAAAATTGTGGACTGAGATTACCTCTTTTAAGAAAGATGTTGGTGACAGCTTAAGAGAGCCTTGGGTGCGATTTAAGGATTTTCTAAGAAAGTGTCATCATCATGCGATTCTATTATGGCTTCAAATTCAAACCTTTGACAATGGATTGACACAAGAGACGAATCAATAGTACATGCCTCTGCTGATGGATCCATATCTTACAAGACACTGGAGGAAGGTCAAGAATTGCTTAATAGGATGGCCTACAACCATTATTATCATGGACCAATGACTCCACTGGTAGCTCAACACCCAGCAAATCAAGCTAATGTGCAAAATAGAGTATTGAATTTGAATATGCAAGATTCTCTATTAGCTCAACAAAGTATGTTTATAAATGTCATGAACAATGTTGCAAAAATGTTGTAGAACTTAGGGAAACCGAGTAGTCGTGAATGCAATGTCTTCTTTTCCAACCCAACCACCCATGATGTGTGATTTTTGTAGGGGTAGACATGCAAATGAGCAATGTGAAATGCCTTCTGGTTCCAATGAGCAACTCAACTATATGTCCAATCAATTATCGTTTCCTAGAAATCCGCTCGGAGTATATGGGAGCACATATAATCTTTCTTAGAATCATCCCAACTTTTCATGAAGCAATCCAAAAAATCAATCCAACCCTTCCTGTCAACCAATTCCCCAGCCTCAAAACTTCCACAACCAAGCTTCAAGTTCCTCATCTAGACTCTATCAATCTCCACACCAAAGAAAATTCCAAGCCAACTCCTATCAATCTTCGTCTAACTTTCCACTTCAAAATCAACAACCAAGGCCTTCATTCTAACATGCAAATTCTTCCCAACCTATGTATAATGACCAATTTACTCTAAGAGAGAATGTATGTGAAGATGCTTGGAAAAGAGATGTGGAGTACTTGAGAAAGGAGTTGGGGAAAGAGAAAGAAGGGATAACGAAGAACATAGGAGGGACTTTGAGAATTTGAGAGCATCAACAAGAAATTTGGAAATTCAATTGGGACAATTGGCGAGGTTGAATAAAGAAAGACCTATAGGGCACTACCGAGTGATACTATTCCAAATCCCAAGGAGCAATGCAAGGCCATCACCCTTAGAAGTGGTAAGGAGGTGGATGAAAGGGTTGGGAGACACTCATTAAAGAAAAGGTTGAAGATGAAGAGGAGGAAAAAGGAGAGTCTTCAATTGGACAAGGCAAAAAGATGAATGAGCCTACCATGCCTAATGTGCAAAGTAATGAAGGCAGGGATCCTACTTATCAAGAGCCAAAGCAAATGAACACACCATTCCCTCAAAGACTGCAAGATGAAGAAAAGGGGGAAAAGTTCAAAAAGTTCCTTAAAATATTCATGAAGTTTGAAATTAACATTCCTTTCATAGAGACACTTGAGAACATGCCCGCTTATGCTAAATTTATGAAACCTCTATAAGTCCTTACCTCAAAAACATAATTGTATGGGGATGAAATCTTATATCCCATGGAGAATTGTAGTGTACTCCTCACAAAGAAGTTACCAGCCAACCTCAAGGACCGCCGATCCTTCATCATACCTTGTGAGATTGGAGGTTTGCAATTTGGGAAAGCTTTGTGTGATTTGGGAGTTTCAATAAATCTAATGCCTTATGTGGTGTTCAAGAAATTAAATGGAGGATAATTGTAGCCCACAAGTGTCTCATTTCAATTTGCGAATCATAGCATAAAGTTTCCAAAGGGAATCATTGAGGATGTGATTGTTAAAATTGACAAACTCTACCTTCTGACTGATTTTATTATGCTAGACATGGAAGAGGATGAAGAGATGCCGATCATACTTGGGAGGCCTCTCCTTGTCGTGCACTCATCGATGTTCAAAAAGGAAAGTTGGAATTTTGGATAAATGATGAAATCGTTACATTTAATGTTTTTAGTTCATTAAAGCTTCCTTCAATGGTTATGAGGATGTCATGAATATAAATGTAGTGGATGATCTAACTGATAATTGTTGGAGGAATGAATTGGAGAATTCTTTATTGGAGGATGCCAAATCCAAAAGGATGAAAATGGAATGAAGAATATGATTCACTTGGAAAATGATGCTTTATTGAAAAAAGAGGAAGAGAATGAAGAAAAGGGTAAAGGAGGGTCTCTGACCAACGAACCCCCTAAGGTTGAGACATACCTGGTAAATGTGAATGCATCTTTGACAAGTAAGCAACTTGAAAGATTGATTGTGGTGCTTAAAAAGCATAAGGATGCCATTGCTTTGTCTATTGATGATATTAAGGGAATTATCCCTTCCATTTATATGCATAAAATCTTGTTGAATTAAGGGAACAAACCGGTAAGGCAACC
Source organism: Cinchona pubescens (assembly GCA_025175665.1). Classification (NCBI taxonomy): domain Eukaryota; kingdom Viridiplantae; phylum Streptophyta; class Magnoliopsida; order Gentianales; family Rubiaceae; genus Cinchona; species Cinchona pubescens. The sequence goes on along the minus strand of JANKKI010000391.1, from coordinate 148,698 downwards.
TCAAAGGAGATTGAATCCTACCTTAAAAAAGGTTGTGAGGATGGAGGTTATCAAACTTTTGAAGGCCGGTATTATTTATTCTATTAGCGATAACGAGTGGGTTAGTATTTCCTCCACTAAAGTCGTTCCAAAGGAGGGTGGTATTACCATAATAATAATAAGTGAAACCAGTGAACTCCTCCCTTCTAGGTTGGTCGTGGGTTGGTGCATGAGTATTGATTTTCATAAATTGAATGAGGCCACCCATAAGGATCAATTTCCTTTGCTTTTTATTGATCAAATGCTTGAGAGGTTGGCCAATTTTACATATAATTGTTTTTTTGATGGTTATTCCGATTATCTTTAAATTATTATTTGTCTGGAAGATCAAGATAAATTAACTTTTACATGCCTATTTGGTACTTTTGCTTATAGGAGACTGGCCTTTGGGCTTTGCAATGCTTCTAGCACATTTTAACGTTGTATGTTTGCTATTTTTCATGATACGGTTGAAAAGTGCATAGAGATCTTAACAGATGATTTTAGTGTATTTGGTGTCTCATTTGATGACTGTCTTGTAAATTTGTTCAATGTGTTGAAAAGATGCCTTGAAACTAATTTGGTGCTTAATTGGAAGGAAAATGTCATTTTATGGTGCAAGAAGGAATTGTTTTAGGTTGCAAGGTGTCATAAAGAGGAATAGAAGTTGATAGGGTAAAAGTTGAGATGATTGAAAAGTTACCCCTTCCCATTAATGTTAAGGGGGTGTGAAGTTTCTTAGGTCATGTGGGTTTTTATAGATGATTCATTAGGAATGTTGGACATATAGCTAGACCTTTGTGCTCCTTACTTCAAAAAGATTGTCCTTTCTACTTTGATTATTCTTGTTTGAAAGAATTTAATGAGTTGAAACACGCTCTTGTAATTGCACCTATCATTATGGCACCCAATTGGACTTTTCCATTGGAGCTTATGTGTGATGCCAATGACTATGCAATCAGTGCCATTTTTGTCAAAAGGTGAATAAAATGTTGCATGTCATTTACTATGCAAGTAGGACCTTGAATAAAGCACAACTTAATTATTCTACTATACAAAATGAACTATTTGCTATAGTCTTTGCATTTGACAAGTTTAGAATATGGCACTAGCCTAGATACTCATATTTGATTGGGTCTAATGTAATTGTGCACATTGATCACTCTGCATTAAAGTAATTATTTTCTAAACAAGATGCCAAACCACATTTATTGAGATGGATACTTTTATTACAGGAGTTTGATTGGAAAGTGGTGGACAAGAAGGGTGTTGAAAATATGGTAGCACACTACTTATCAAGGATTGAAGCATCTCGACTTGTCAATCATGAAGGAAGAACCATCAAAGAGGAATCATCCATTGAGAAATTGCTTGAGGTGAAAGAAGCAAGCCCGTGGTATGCGGACATTGTGAACTATCTTGCTGTAATAGTACCAAAGATGCTCAATATCAATGAGAAACGGAAGTTCTTTGTGAAGTTTTACTTTTGGAAAGAACCACATCTATTCTGAAGATGCAATGATCATGTTCTAAAGAGATGTGTCCGGGGAAGTGAAGTGACCGACATTTTTAGACATTGTCACTCATCTCCCATTGGAGGTCACCATGGAACTCAATGAACGGTCATTGGCTTTTAAAATCCTTCAATGTGGCATATATTGGCCAAGTATTTCAAGGATTCAAGGGAGCTTGTACTCAAGTGTGATGAATGCCAAAGGGTAGATAATATTTCAAGAAGACAATAAATGCCTCTCTATGGTATTACGGAGTTGGAAGTATTTGATGCTTGGGGCATTGATTTTATAGGACCCTTTCCAACCTCATATTCCAACACATTCATTTTGGTTGTGGTGGATTATGTGTCAAAGTGGGTTGAAACAATAGCCACCCCAACCAATGATGCTAGAATGGTCACCAAATTTCTTTAAAAGAACATTTTCTCTCGATTTGGAGTGCCTAGAACTATTAATAGTGATAGGGTACACACTTCAAAAATTCACATTTTGAGGCCTTAATGACCAAGTATGGGGTGAAGCACAAAATTACCTTAACTTATCATCTTCAAACTTTGGGTCAAGTTGAGGTTTTGAATCAGGAATTGAAAAAGAATTTTGGAGAAAATAGTGAATAATTGCCAGTGCAAGAAGGGGCAATTAAGTTGGATGATGCATTATAAGCCTACCGGACGGCATTCAAGACACCCATAGGCATATCTCTGTACTGTATTGTATATGGCAAAGCATGTCACTTACCGGTTGAACTTGATCAGAGAACATATTGGGCAATCAAGAGCTTAAATTTTGATTTGAAGAAAGCATGTGAAAGAGACTTCTTGATTCGAATGAGTTGGATGAATTTCGGAGAGAAGCATTTGAAAGTTCCTTGATCTATTAGGACAGGACTAAGGCATGGCATGATAAACTCATCTTAAGGAAAGAATTCAAAACCAGTGATTTGGTATTGCTCTATAATTCAAGGCTCAAACTATTCCTGTGAAAGCTCAAATCACTTTGGAGTGGCCCCTTTGAAGTGGTTCAAACCTTCCCTCATGAAGCGGAAGAGATAAAAGGGAAAGAAGGGATGTTCAAGGTCAATGATCATGGGCTTAAATCCTACTTGGGAGGAGTTATTATAGAAGGTTCTCGTTAGAAATCGTCCAATTTGTGCAAGAATGAGCACCCATGCCATAGTCAAGCTAGTGACTATAAAAGAGAGTTTCTTGGGAGGCAACCCAAGTTTTTAATTTAGTTGGTTTTTATTTCTTTTGGTGTGATTTTTAATTAGTTTATATTTTGAGTGATCTTGTTTAAATTAGGTTACAAATTTTAGTTGAAAATGTGTGTTTTCAAATTAAATAAATAGTGCTAAGGATGAGCGAAAATTATATCTAAACTTGTTATTTTGATGTTTGTAGGTTGTGCATGGACTTGAAGAAAAATGGTGAAGAAAGGAGAAATTTTGGCTAATTGTCAAAAATACACTTTGTAGAAATTTAGGTCCATGTCGCGACATCAACCTCAAACTTCTGGAGGGCATTTTGGTCATTTGAGCCAAATCGCGACATGGAAATCCAAATCGCGATTTCAACTTCAAACTTCTGCAAGGTTTTGAAAATTTTTCCCGAGTCGAGATCGTGAAATGGATTCTTAACATGTTGTGACCTCGATGCACATGTAGGGCATATGACCAGGCCAAATTGTGACCTGGAATTCTCTATGTCATGACTTGGAGTTGCGTATTGGTAATTGAGATCAGACCATGTCGCGACATCGACATGATCAAAATCCAAATTTTAAAAGGATTCTTTTCTTCATCTCTCAAATTATGCAACTTCTCCAAGAAATACCTGTACAATTCCTCTTCAAAACTTCCACTTTTCTCAACTTCTCCCATTTTCTTCCATAAAAATCGCTTTTAAACACCCTAATTCACCACCATAATCTTTCTACATCATCTTCAGAGCATTAAAGAGGGAACACTTTGGATTTTTCTTGGGAAAATTGAACACCAAGGAGTGAGTTGCACCCAATTTCGTGGGAAATTTTTGGTATCAATCGGGTAATATTCTTCCTAACTTCGTGATTAAATTGGTGAGATTTGTAGAAGGTGATTTGTGGGTGCATGTTAACCAATTTCATCTAGTATTTTGATTAAAATAATTTGGGTGATTTTGGATAGAATTTTTGTGAAAACTTTTTGGAAAAGATTGGATATTGAATTGATTAATTCTCTGAATTGTTTGGATCGTGGTTGGATTATTTGTATTGTCATTGAGAAATTGTGAAATTTTGTTGACAAAATTGGTGAAATTTTTTCTTCGTTGTGAATTCAAAAAATTTTTAGTGCTTATTTGTTAAATTGGTTCATAATTACTGTGAAAAATGACAAGGGGTGTATATGGGAGTGCTGAGAGAAGGGAAAGAATGAGGGGTAGAGGGGTGAGTACAAGAAAAGAAAAGCCGGATAAGGGACAAGTAGAGAAGGGGAAGTAGGTCAGCCTAGTGGGGGTGGTGAACAAGTAGAACCACAATTCTCCAGTGATAGAGCTCATCGCCTTTACAAAAATAATTAGAAACATGAGGTGATTAAGGAAAGGAAGTTTCATTTATCCATGCATTGGGGATAGTATGAAGAGGCTAGGAAGGAGATAGAAGCTCATAAGATGGTATTAGAGCTAGGCATTGGAAAGATTCAATACTCCAATTGATCCTGGGTATACACAACTTGTGAAAGAATTTCATTACAATCTTTGTGAGCTAGAGGAACGAAAGGTGAGAGTCCAGGAGGTATTGGTTGATTTCAGTTCTAAAATGATTAATTCCTTCTTTAACATACCTCCTATGCATTCTAATGAGTATCCAACGTTTTTGAATAGTGATAAGAAGGATATGGATGCTAACAAAAGTGCTATTTGTGATATGAATGTGGATTGGGTTCGGAGCACTACAAATAGCACCAAATTAAGATTTCCTCATCGTGGACTCTCATTTGTGGATAAATTGTGGTTTTATTTCATTAGTTGTCGAATTTGGGGTTCAATTCCTTGAGATTTATTCAGAGGGATAAAGTATTGTTGGTTTATGCGATTGTAACAAGAATACCGATGGATGTTGACAAATTGATTAGACATGGATTTCTCAAAAGTAGCAGGTCTAGGAGATCCATTTTTAATGATATGCACCCAGTCTAATCCATTGTTTATGTACAGTTGCAGGATGCCACATTGACCTGGCGGAGCCAATGACATTCCAAGGACAGGATCAATCGGGAGAATGTTTATAGGATGGTACGCGAGTATGAGAAGCATCAGTATAGAGAAGGCCATATCCCATCACTACCACCTCCTGGAGCATCATATGTCCCTCTGCCACCCGGACAAATACTTAATGCCGCAGTCAATAAAGAAGAATGGAATGAGTTGCAGGGGTATTGCTGGTAATACACAACAATTTGGCAATGATAGGAGAAGCCCTCTAGACCACTACACTTGATACATGGGCCAGTCCACTGCCACCTCCGCTTTGGCATTATGGCAACCTCGTGGGCAATATTATACTCCACCGGTAGTTGATGTACATCAAGCAAAAACCCAACAAGCTGGAGAGGCCGGAGGAGCTCAAGATGATGATGACCAAGAGGAGGCTAAGCCTAGTGAGGTAGAAGATGGTCGAGAAGACATGTATCAATGAACAGGAAAGTTGAGCAGTTGGCGGCAATGAATAATGATGATTTGGGACCCAAGCATTTGAAGAATTTTCACGAAGACTGACAATTTTTATTATTCTTGACTTAGCACTTTTATCTATAGTTATTTTTATTTTTAGTTTTTTTTACTTTGAGATATTTTAGTTTTGGACAAGATTGGCTATTGGCCTGAAGCTGACGCCAAGTAGATTTCTTTTTATGACATGATGGAGTATATCGTTTTGAGGATTAATTAGCTAAATTCTTGGTTTGATTTTTGGTCATTTTTATTGTTTGATGATAGTAGATTGGCTAAGGCCTTAAGTTGATGCCATGTTTGATTTTATTGAGGTTTTGACTTGAATATTTATTTTTCTAGAGCTTAATTGATTAAATATATGGATTAGTTAATTGCCACTAGTATTTTCAATTGATATTAGTTTGAAAAAAAAATTGTCATAGTTTACTTGGGTCTTGTTTAATTGCTTTTATGTTTTTATATCAGAATTTTGGGTCATGAGTGGTAGGATGAATTATTCATCAATTAGAATAAATGAGACAAGTTTGGGGTGTTTATATATTGTTTCGGAAATGGCTATTTTATGTGTATTGGTGTGACTTGATGATGAGTGGATGGAAAATTGGTCAATTGAGTACTCAATGATGATATTTGACCAACAATATTATATGATTGAAATATTTGATTGGGTCATTTCATGGATTTAAGTGTGAGTGAGTAGTTCTTTTGCAACATAAAGATTTCAAAAACTTGGTGTAACTGTTTTTCAAAAAGAGGTACTAAAATTTGGGAAAACTTTATTTGAAACATCTTTTTTGATCAAATCATTCAAATTATTTTGTTAGTTGATTTATCTTTTGGAAAGAGTAGGCTAAATGAAATAGAAGAAAATTGGGACATTTTGTGTGTTTGCATAGGGAATGTTCTTCTAATTTGTGAATAATTGGTATTTGTGATTAATTTTAAGTACATTTCACTCCATTTTCTTGGTTTTGGGCCATAATCTTTAAAAAGAAAATTTGCACCTAGTAATAAGGCGAGTATGGAATTCCGGCATGTGACCATGTTGTTTTTCCGAAATAAGTCATTAGAATAGCAATAAGCCAAGTACGGGATTCCGGCATGTACCCATGTTATTTCTATGAATTAAGCCATTAGAAGTTACATTTAGTATACCAATAAGTTGAGGAGAAAATGTTTGTAATAATTATTATTGATTTCATACTACTTATTCCTTATTAGAGGTATATTCCCAAATTATGTTATATTTGCATTTTAAGTAGATTCCTAATGAACTTCCATTTTCATGTGACCTTGTTGGGATAATTGACTAGGTTTATAATATTTGTAATTTGAGAAGAAATGACGTTTTGAATGGATAAAACTAAAACGTTTAGAAATTCTTTTTGAGAATAGTAATGCTTGGTGACTTGAAATCTTGTGTAGTAGTAAATGAACGTGTGGTTTTTTATAAAATTCAGAAACTTGGATTGACTCACTTAAATACATTCACATATCATATAGTATTGAAAGTTCCTTGAGAGATTTCTTAGTTGTTCTAAGTACATCCATAGCTTATCAAGTGTTTTGTCAATTTTGGTGGTGTTATTTTGTTTAGTTATTAATTGGGTTCTTTTTACTTTTTGTTTTGCTCGGGACAAGCAAAATGCTAAGTTTGGGGTGTGATAACTCTAACAAACTGGAGTTATTTTACTCAAAATTGTGGCATTTTATTAGTTTAAATTATGAATTTTGGTTAATTAATTGAAGATTTTAGTTAATATTCGTATTATGTGTTTATATTTTAGTTATTGTTAAATATGGTAAGCTTTGATTATAATTTTAGTTAAATTGATTACTTAATTGGTTTAATATTATGCAGGTCTAAATTAAAGGTTGGAAGCTAGAATAAACAAAGTATGAGAGCCAAGATGCAATTTGAGAAGAATTGAAGATTTATTGAAAATAGTATCCATGTTGCGACATCAACTTTGCCAAACCGCAACATCTGGACACGAAGACAGGCTAAAGTAATTAGGGCCGTGTTGTGACATGGACTCACTTTCACCAGAATTAGTAATGGCAATTTTGTAATATTTCAGCAGCCAATTCCTAATCTTGGCTTGTGCAATCTCTACTATTTAAGGTACTTTAGGTGTGTTCTAGAACACATAGTTTAGGGTGTAGTTAGTAGTTTAGGTTAGATTAGAATAGAATAGAAAGACTTGGTTCTCAAGTTTCATTTTCTCAATACAAATCCTCTTTAGTTATCAATTAGATCTAGCTTTTAATTTCTTGCAAGTTTAGATTTTTATTATGTATTAGTAGTGGGTTAATCTTTAGCTTTAAATAGCTATAATTTTGATAAGCTCATAATTGTGCTGTATTTTATGTGTCATTTACCTCATTTTTATGTATTGTAAGCAAGATTTGAGTTGTTTGAGCTTAATTTGGTTATTCTTAGTTTTTACAGGGTTGAAGTAAAAAAAGGCTAAAAAGGATGAAAAAGATGGGAGAAGAAATTCCAAGGACGATTTGTGCGCGAGTATGGAGAGAATTTTGACAATGTTTCGTGTTTTAAGAGCAACTTTCTAGTTCGAGCTCCGATTGATTTGATCAAGATTCGTTGGAACCCTAATATTCACTATAAATACCCCGTGTAGGGTGAATAAAAGGGTACAACATTCTTTTCTTTAGTTTTTATCGTAGCCTTTCAGTAGAAAATTATTGTGCATTTTTTCATGGCCCTTAGTGCCTAAAACCCTTTTTTTGGTCTAGAGAATTGAAGCCATGGATTGTTTAGTTATATTAGGAGACTTTTGTACTCGATTTCATTCATTTTTATACCAAATATTGATTATTTTTCTACGTTAATTTTTATGATTGTTATTTTTAATTTACTATTGTTGCAGAATAGTAAGTTATAGAAATTAATCTACAACAAGATTGTTTTTGACCGCGTGTGTTTTATTCAATCTGTGAAACAACTAAATTTAATGATTGCTCGATTAGCATTATCTATTTAATTTAGGAAAAATAATCAACTAATTGACATAACCATGTGTGTTTATGTTTTACTAGTCTAATTGTTCTTGCTGGTTTTAATGCTTCTATTAATTAATTTTGGGCACATGTTTGGATTAAGTTAATAGTTATGGTTAATTAGATTGCGTGCTGAAACAAAGGAAATTTACTAACCTAAAAGAGTGGTCAGTATGAACAATTGCTTTTGACCCTAATAGATATGAGCGAAATTTATCAAGTGCAAAAAATAAAGCTAGTAATTCCTTTTCAATAGTGGAATAATTCACTTAAACCTCATTAAGTATTCTACAAGTGTAGTAAATAACATGCAAAATCTTGTCTTTTTTTTTGACATAGGACTGCACCCACAGCAAAGTTGCTGTCGTCACACATTAGCTCAAAATGTAAGTACCACTCGGGTGCTACAATAATGGGTGCAGTCACCAATGTTTTCTTAAAAGTGTTAAATGCCTGTAAATAATTTTTATCAAAATTAAAGGTCACATTTGCTTTTTGCAATAAATTACACAAGGGCCTAGCAATGAGGGAGAAATTCTTAATGAAACACTGATAGAACCTAGCATGTCCAAAAAAAATCTCCTAATTCCCTTAACATTACTTGATGGAGGTAATTTTTCTATCACTTGCCTTATCTACCTCACTTCCTTTTACAGATATTCTATGACCCAAAACTATCTCTTCTTGTACAATAAAATGGCACTTTTTTTTCAATTAAGTGCAAGATTTGTTTTCTCACATCGTTTAAGAACTAGGGATAAGTTATGCAAACAATCATCCAAGTAGACCTAAAAACAGATAAATCATACATGAAAATTTCAATGCACTTTTCAATCATGTCGTGAAAAATGGCAAACATGCATCTTTAGAATGTGTCTGGTGCATTACATAAACCAAAAGGCATGCTCTGATACGCAAAAGTGCTATATGGATAAGAAAATGTGGTCTTCACTTGGTCCTCCGAGGTTATAGCAATCTGAAAATACCCGAAGTACCCAATTTTCTTAAAAACAATAAAAAGTATGCTTGCCAATCATTTTAACATTTGGTCAATGAAAGGTAGGAGAAGTGATCTTTACAGGTAACTTCATATAATTTCCTATAATCTATACAACCACTCCACCCTATGACTAAACTGAATGGGATAAGTTCATTGTTCTCACAGGCTACTACTGTCATCCCACCCTTCTTAGGCACTACTTGAGTAGGACTAACCCACTCACTATCACTAATTTCATAGCTAATGCCCGCATCTAGCAATTTCTAACTTGTTTCCTCACCACCTCCTTCAAAGTAGGGTTAAGCCTACGTTGAGGTTGTCTACAAGTCTTATAATTTTCAGTCTTTAAGATTTTGTGCATGCAATAGTGGGGCTAATCCCTTTTATATCATGATGCTCTATGCAATTGCGCTCTTATGGTTTCTCAAAACATCAAGCAATTCACATAATTGCTCATCAGACATGTTAGCATTAACAATCATTGGAAAATTTTCATTTTCACCAGTAAAAATGCATATTTCAAATATGCAGGAAGTGGTTTTAACTCTACCTTGGGGGTCATTGGTCGGAGACCCCTATTATGTAATTCTTCTCATGAAATTGGCTCCTTGACTGGAATGTTTGCCTCTAGCATCTTTAAACATGTCCTTGTCGCTTCATCATACTTCTCAACATCTTTTGTATGCGCCAAGGCTTTCTCCAATAGTAGTCGTGTAGTCTTGTACTTACAAAAATCATCAACCAATTTATCAACCACATCACTCATCATTAAGTCCTCATATATAGATGGAAGTTTGGGAGAATTAAAGGCAGAAAAATTGTCAATCTAATCATCAACTTTCAATTGTAGCTTTCCTTCTTATACATCTATCAATGCTCTACTAGGCGGCAAAAATAGCCACCCATTGATTAACGGCATGTCCTCGTCCTTCTCCATGTCTATTATGATGAAATCAACTGGCAAACAATATTTGTCTACTTTGACCAAAATATCCTTTACTATGCCTACTAGGATACTTTATACTTTTATCTGCTAGTTGGAGTGAGACGTTTGCAGTTATGCTTCTTGCTATTCAACTTCTTGTAAATTGATAATGGCATCAAGTTGGTGGATGCCCTTAAATTGCACAATGCCCTTTCAAATTCCATCCTTTCAACAGTGCATAGAATAGAAAACGAACTGGGGTCCTTTATCTTAGGAGGTAATTTTTTTCTGCGTAATGGCACTGCACCCCTTTGTTAAGCATATTCCCAGTAATTTTCTATTGCTTGAAAGTACTTGTTTCGTGAATTTTGCATAACTATGCATATTTTCAAGAGCCTTCATGAAAGGTATGTTGATCTCAACCTTCTTGAAAATCTCTAGAAACCTCTTAAACTTTTTTTGCTGATCCTCGCCCTTCAGCCTTTAGGAAGTGGAACTGTGACAGGTGGCTTTGCGGACTGACTTTCTGCCATCTTCCTAGCTAGAATTTTTTTCTTTTCTGCTTCTTGTACCTCTCCTTTGCCTTTTTTCATTTGCAATCTCAGTATCATCACCACTGTCTATTTTCATCTTTTATTCAGTTTTTTGTTTCATTCTCGATTTTTCCCTCTCTCTTCTTGATCTGCTTAGGCTCTAATACTTTTCTTCTCTATGTAATGGCTTTTGCATGCTGCCACGGGTTAGCAATGGTATCACTTGGTAGTGCTCCAAGTAGCCTTTTAGCTATAATCCTTGCCATCTAACCCATTTGATTTTCAAGATTTTTTATTACAGCATCTTGACTTTTCATTTTGTTGGTACTGAATTGGATGAACTGTGTAAGAACCTTTTCTAGTTGACTCTCTTTTTCTAGCTGGGATGGAGATGCTTGCAGTTGATTTTGTTGGGATTAATACTGCTACTGAAAAGTGGTCTATAAGTTGAACCCTACGATTGATTTTAAGCTTGATTCTGTTGATTTCCCCAGGAGAAGTTCTGATGGTTTCTCTAACTCTGATTGTAGGTATTGCTGTACTGGTTGTTTTGAGGTATAAACTGATTTTTGAGATTTTGGTTCCCCACATAATTTACTTGCTCATGTCCCATGAAAGAAGAAGAAAAAGAACCTAACGTGCTACACTGACCATTTGGATGGTCACCTGAACAGAAATCACACATGAGTGGTTGTATATAGCCACTGCATTTACTTTCATCCTTCTATCTATTTTAAAGTTGTCATTTGTCTCGCCATTACTTTTTGTTTGAGCCAATAGTGCATCCAATGTATCCAACTGGTGAACTCCTCTCCTTGGTTCTCTCAACTATGGTGCTGATGATTTGAAGTAGTTATCGAACATCATGTTAAGGAGTTCCTGTGCTTCCATTGGCGTCTTGTTCGCTAATAATGAACCACCTACTAAAGAGTCAATTGATTCACGGGTTTCTTGGAGTAACCCATTATAGAATGTATCAATCTATATCCATATTAGTTGTCCATGATGTGCGCATTTATTGAGTAAATCATTGTACCACTCTTATGCCTCACTGAGATTTTCTCCAATCTACTGGCTGAAGATGAAGTGATATCATTTCTAATCTTGGCTATTTTGGATATTAGAAAATACTTTGTCATGAATGCTTGAGCCAATTTGTCCCAAGTAACAAATGTTTCCTGCTTGTAACCTTGCAACCACAACTTGGCCCTATCCCTTAATGAAAAAAGGAATAATCTCAATTTGAATGCTTCAGCACTGACATCATTCTTAAAGATGTCACAAAGTTCTTCAAAATTTAGTAAAAAAAGACTCGGATATTCATTCAGCATCTCCCCAAACGTAGCATGTTGTTATAACATGGAGATCAAAGCAGATTTAATTTTAAAGTTGTTTGCCTAAATAGGTGGTCTAATGGTACTAGAGTTAGTTCCATAAAAAATAGGCAAAGAATAATCTTGTAAGGAACGATTATTCCCAATAGGTCTGTTGTGCTCGTTGTCCCCATCACCCTCTGTATTATCAAGATTTATCAGTTGCCTTGGATCTCTTTCCTCCACCATGCTAGATTCTGATTCTCCTTGCTGTATAAGTGTTGTTTAGATTTTCTAATATTCCTTAAAGTTCTTTCAATCTCCAAATCTAAGTCACTAAGAGTTCTATCAGAGCTCATAAATTGAAAACTAATACAAGGAAACAAATTACGTGCACTAATATATAACACGATAAATTGAATAGATGGAGAAGAATAATAAACACTGTCACACAGAAATAGAATTAAAAATTAAAATAAAAATACCTAAATTAGGAATTACCTAAGACTACAGTCCCCAGAAACGGCGCCAAAAACTTGATGTAGGAAAAGTTCAATTAACCAATTCACAACTTTCCACTAATTCCCATAAGTGCACGGTATCAGTGTAATAGGATGAAATGGGATTGTTCCCGTGGAGATTGTGTATGCAACTACCAAAAGTATTTGACAATTTCTATTTGGACGATTACAAATGAGTATTTTTGGATTTTTAAAATAAACCAAAACTATAACTAAATAGAAATTAAATAAATGCAATTAAATAATGCTAAACTAAAAATGAGCTGTTTTCAAATAATTTAAAAGACAACTAGGTATTAGGCTAGCAATTTTCCATGATTACTCAAATTACCAATCAATCAAATTAATTATATTAAATAAAAGTACAATTCCCAATTATCAACCTAACCCCGATTTGTTGCACAATTGGGTCATATTAAATTAATTAATATATGGGTAGAATCCTCTTTGACCTAAATCAATTAAATTGAGTTGTATCTGTATAGAATTTATAATGAATTAACCAAGTAATTCTTACAGTCACAATATCAAATTAACCAAGTCTAATAATTAACACAAGTCTATGATGGAGGATCAACTTCCATGTCACCTCAGCAAACCTAACCAAAACAAGAGTTGGCTATGTTCTTGAATTGTCACCCACGTGTATAATCTTTCCAATTAATGATTTTTCGAGTTAATCCGTAGAAAATTGTATTGTCTGTACCTATCATGCATCATAGATGAAACAAACATGCAAGAATCATTTAAATCGCAAAAACCAATCATGATCAAAATATAACTAGAGTTGTTACTTCTTGGAATAATTAAAACTGCAAATTGTAACGTTAAATTCTCCTCAAGAAATAATTGTTCAATCTTCGATCGAACTCTATTCTTGAATTCAAAATCAAAGACTAATGTTTGTTGTGCAAAAAATTAAATAATATAAAAATTTTCTAAAGCCTAAAGAGTAAAAGAAAAAGCTCGTATTCTTCTCAGTTGGAATTGACTTCCTCCAAATTTCTTAAAAGCCTATATCAGCTTAGCAGTACTGCAACACTTGAGTCCTACGTGGACTATTCTTCTGCCAACTTAAGCTCGCTAGATGCGAGCTCTTTGACTTGTCCAGCTCGTAGAAAGCGAGCATTAATCTGCCTAGCTAGGCTCGCCTTTAGCAAGCAAATTGTTGTTGTAGCTCGCCAAGGGTTCGAGCCTTTTTTTTTTTCCTTCTTTTTTCTACTCAATCTAATCCTCTTGACTTGAGCATGAAATAACTGTCTCGACCTTTTACTCAAGTAGAAGAGACCTGCACACAAAAATCAAAACAAAATAAACAACTATATTTCTACATTCAACACACCAAATAAACTATTAACATAATACAAACCTATAAACTACTAACATACTAAATAACTAACACTAAATTGTGAAATTGGGAATAAAATCACACAAATTAAACATAATTAGACCACAAAAAAACTCTAAATATAGAGTTATCAAGGGGGTCTTCTGTGACTCCTCTAAATGCTGGATCTTAGGTTATAGATGTCGGATAAGGCATACTAATGCCCTAGTAGCTGAGTTATAGGTTGTTCACAATAACCTCCAAATTGCATTGGATCATGGGTTTCGAAATATTAAATTATCTTTGGATGCTTTGCATGTCATCTTTTTTTATTGGATCGTAAACCTCCTACCCCGTCCCCCATCTTTTCACTACTATTGGATTGTAGATGCCTTATATGCAGACCGTGGTGCATGAAGATTACACATACTTTGGGGAGCTTAATCAAGTTGCAGATCTAGTGTACAGCTATCCTCCTTCTTTTTTTTTAATAAAAAATCAAGTTATAAATCAATTAGAAAATGGGCAGTAAAGCAGGTAGATTTTTTTTTGTTATTTTCCTATCTATTCCTTCTTTTGTATCCCAGTTTCGTTTAGCTGATGTAAACCAATTGCCCACCCCAAGGCATCATCTTTTTATATATTTGGAAGAGCTACTATTCCTACTCTATCTATAAATTATCATTTGTCTTAATGAAATATGGTTGGATTACCAAAATAAAATGATTTGATTACTAGTCCTTCTTAGTTTCTTTTTTGTATCTTTTTTTTTTTTTTTTGTGTATAAAAAATAGTGCTTATCATCATTACAAATAGGATTAATTTTAAATAACCCTTAAACTTTGTTCAGTTTACAAAATGCCCCTTGAACTTTCAATTGCGGCATATTGCTCCCGTGTACTATGTATTTAAAGCATATTGTAACAATTAAGTTAATTTGAGACTCATTTTTCAAATTAAAAGACCATAATATCCCTAAAATCTGAAATTTGTTACCTAAATAGTCCTTTCTTTTTCCTCATTTATTATTTCTCTTCCAACCAAAGCACACTTAACATACCCTCTCCGTCAAACATACCTAGATCAAACACTTTACAAACCACAGCGTTGCCACTACCATTATTGTCACAATCCCCATATCATCATATAACTACCACAACAAAGTTAAAAAATGCCGGCAAGAGCCATCACAAAGTTACTCAAAAAAGAAATACAAACCGCTCCACTATGAAACCCACCAAACTTGAATCCAAAACACCTCGGGTTTGGAAACCCCATTTTCCTCATAAGTTCAAACCTTTTTGCATTATCCAAAGTTATGTCAAAATTCCTCATCAATAAAAATCCAATTATCTACATTCTACAATTTATATCCAAATATTTTTGACCAAAAAATTTGAAATTAACATTGCACACCAACTGGAATTGCTAAACATTCAAAAAATTTAGCATTTGAACAAAAAAGAATCAATTATAAAGAAGATTAAAGGTATCTACCCAACAATTAGGGAGGAATGATGAGGCTATAGAAAAGGTGTTTTGAAATGGTTTGCTTTGTCAAGTCATTTGCAAAGTTAGCTACACCTTTGGATATAATGGAAGCATTGAAAGACTCAATTCACTAATCATGGAACTGGGGGTTGGTTTAGAAGTATGAGGGGGTAGGAGGAGAGGAAGGGGAAGGGTAAGGGGTTACAAGAAGGGTACAGTTGCCGAAGGTTGTTGGGTTTGTGGAAGGGCTATGGGAAAAGGTGGAGGAGAAGGGAAGGGAGAAAGAGGAGAAAAAAATAAAAGAAAGTGGAGGGGAAGGAAGGTAGAAGAGGATAGGGAAATGGAAGAGAGGTGAAAAGATAGGGTATTTAGGGGATTTTATTTTTTGTTATTAGGAAAATGCGTCATTCATTTTTTATTTTTTTTTAAATTGAGCTTTATAAGGGAAATTGATAGTTTAGGTGGAATATTGCTGCAATTGAAAGTTCATAGCATATTTTTCTAATTGAATAAAGTTCAGGGTTGTTTGCAATTAACCCTTCCAAATATTCCTACTAAAGTATTAGATTTCCTCATTTATCAAAAAGAAAAAGTTTTAATTACGTTTACCACCATTTAGGTTTGACCAAATTACTAAACGAACCCTATAGTTTTGCAAAATTACAGATACCCTAATTACTAACGTCTATTAATAGAACAAGAGTTAAATTCTTAAAGACAAAAAATAATAAAATTAGAAATGATTAAATTACCTTATATTAGTTGAGGAAAGAGGAAGAAGCCAACTAGTGGGAGGGGTTAGGAATGCCAGAGTAGAGAATGGGGGTAAATCCACACAAGAGGAGGGAGAGGGAAAGAGGCCATCTAGTGGGGTAGGAGAGATGTCGAGGATGGGGAGAGAAGGTAGATCCATGCAAGAGAAAGGACAAGAAGGCTTGACCGGTGGGAGAGGGGTAGGAGGCTAGTTGACAGGGAAGGAGGGTGGGAATAGGATAACGAGGAGAAAGAAGTGAAAGCTCTCGCGTAAAAAGATGGAGGGGATGAGGCTAACTGGCTAGAAAAAGAAAAGGATGGTGGGCTAGGAAGGTAAAGTCGGAGGATGGAGAAGGGTGAAAGAATGAGAAAGGACATGGAGCCTAGAGAGAGAAGAAGAAAGAGTAGAGGCGGAGAGAGAAATTTGTTAGTTAAAGTTTCCAGAAACGTAGAGTGTTTATCACTTAGAGGCGAAGAGAGAAATTTGTTAGTTAAAGTTTCCAGAAACGTAGAGTGTTCATCACTATTATCTTAATTTTGTTTTGGCCCAACATTTTATAGTCAACCTCAAAAGTTTTTTGGAGAAAGAATATTTTTGTGAAAAAATTGTAATGCTTTAAGGGCATATTTGATCCCTTGTATTAATTTTATACTAACATCAGCGACATGTTTAATGTTACTAGTGTGAGAGAATGTACTTTGTATATTTAGAAATACTAATTATTTGATTTTTATTGCTATAAATAAAAAAATAAAGTATGTTTAGAGATACTAAATAAGTATCTGTTTGATTTTTTTAACTCATTTAATTTTCCACTTACATAATTTTTCTATTTATAAATGTTATTTAGCCTATTAATGTATCCACAACCTATATATATGTGATAATAAGCATATACATAATTCTATTTAATGAGAAATTTTATTCCATTCAATTTGTTTAATAACTTTATTTAATATTCATTTTGAATTTCTAAATCTATCATAGAATTCTATTCTATGGGAAAGTTTACTTCAGTTAAATTTAATTCTAAATGAAGTTTCAAAAAGTTAATTTTTATTTCATGTGTACCTTTTTAGAATTTTTTTCTCTTTAAGTGTATAAAAGTATAGGTGAAATATATAAATTTATTTTCAAGTAAATTTTATATTTTTGTTCTTGCTATATTTCGAAAACTCATCCCAAAAAAATATTTCTTAAATTCTTTAATTTCTTAAACTCATTCTTAATATTCTATTACATAAGAAAATTTATTTCAATCTAATTTTTTTTTCCTAATATGAAGTCTTTAAAAGTGGGTTTTATCTCCCCTTTTACTCTTTGATGAGTATTTACATAAATAGACTGAAAAAATTATACAAAGGCATTCAAGTTAGGAACATAATAAAGTCATTAAATTTTATACTAAGGATAACTTGGGAAAAAATATCTAAAACTAAATGAAACTCATTCATTTATTATATTATACTAGTGACTTTGGCACACTCTATGTGTGTGCCATTTAAAAGAAAAATTATAAATATAACTTTAATTGAAGAATTTAACATTGTTAAATTAGAAATATTTTCGAATAAATTTATGAGATAGTTTTTTGGAAGTAATTAAAGAATTAGGTAGTTTTAAACCTCTTTTTTTAGTTAATTGATGGTAGTTATATATATATTTTTACTTCATAGTAGTTATTTTTTAAAATTTAAAATTTCTCTTCTTCATAACTAATTAGGAAACCAAAAGGAGTGACCACCATACCAAGTAGGACTCTCCCTCTATATATAGTAATATATTCAAATAATTTGTATTTTTAATAATTTCATTTAATATTCATCTAAATTTATCCCAAAATTCTACTCTATGAGGAAATTTGTTTCAATTAAACTATAATTCTAAAAAATTTTGTCTCCTATATACCTTTTAGGATTGTTTCTCGTTAATGGTCTAAAAATATAAATAAAATACGCAAATTTATTTTTTAAGTATATTTTATTTTTTTTCTTATTACTTGACTTCTAAAATCTATTCCAATAAAATTATTTTCTAATATTTTTTAATTTTTAAAACTCATTCCTAATATTTTATTGTATAAGGAAATTTACTTCAATCAAATTTATTTCTTAATATGAAACCTTAAAAGTAAATTTTATTTACTCTTTTACTCTTTGAGGAGTGTTTATATAAATAACCTAAATAATTATGAAAAAGGCATTCAAGTTAAGGGATATAAAAAGTTATTAAATTTTATAATAAGAGTAATTTTGAAAATAAAATTTAAAACATCTAATCAAATTCGTTTTTTTAATATAGTATTTCTAGATAGATAGAGGGGTAAGGGGTTATTTGTTATATATTTAGACATTGAAAAAAGATGATTGTAATTTTGTCAAATTACAAGTTTTATTTTGTAATTTGGTCAAATTTGAGGAGACGTATATGTAATTAAACTAAAAAAAGATTTCCCTAAAAAATAGAAAAACAAAAAGCGAATTGCCAAATGGCAACCTGTGGAATCAATGCACTGTCACGTCACCGGGGGACGTGATTGAGCAAACCAACGACGTTAATTTGTAACGTTTGACATTTGACAGTAACAAATGCCTCCAGATTATCGTCATCCCTATTGTAAGGCACGTGTGTGTTGGCAGTAACTTTGCCAGCGGCACATTAATAAAAAGTCAAAGATTTCCTCCACCATTTTCAATCCTTCTCAAGAACCCATCCCATTCTGTCACCGTACCTTCCAGTCCAATCACAGCAATACCAAAAAATTGAAAAAAAAAAAAATGGCAGGAAAAAATGAAGAAATGGAGGTGATTCATTCATGGTCCGCTCCGAGGTCTCTCAGTACCAGCCTCATGTACTCTTTTGCTCAGGTATTGAATTTTATTCAACCCCTTTCCAGATTATTGTCATTTGCTGACAACTTTTTTTTTTTTTTTTTTGGCATTTTGTTCTGCTCCCTTTTCAAGTTGTAGCATTTTTACTCAAAATTGTATGTTGTTTTTCATTTTTAAATTTTTTTTTCCTTTCTTGTTATTTTTCTTGTTTTTCTTCTTCCTGATTTTTTTGACTGTTGGGTTACAGATGAGAAATCTGGTTTTATCCAGGAATGTGAAATGAAGTGGATTGTGATGTAATCATGTTATTATTGCTGAATAGTAGTTAATTGTGGTGGTTATCTTTGGTTCCTTATATACTATCTTGAATATCTTGATTTCATTGGACACTGTGTGAATTGTTACTCTCAAGTTTCTTTTATCCACTTCATCGCCAATTAGTCAAATGTTGTTAACATTCTATTCTGATACCACAATGTAGATACTTACATAGTTGTTATGTAAGTGAATGAGGTAGGGTTTTATTTCTGAATTTTTTTATTGGTTCTATAAACTTTTAGCATTTTTTTATGTTGCCAGAGAGATGATGCAGAGGTTCTTGATGAACCACTATATGCAAATTTCCTGCGTGTAACTGGAGCAGAAAGGCCATATAGAGAAGAACTTCTTTCCAAAATGGTATGCCAAAATGGAACACTACCATATCCAGTTTCACTTCTTGAATCCATCTCTTGGATTGTGTTTTTCTATCAAATACCAGCTACATTACTTCACATTTTGTGCACCTTGTTTCCATTTGTCTAGATGCTTTATGAATCTTATCCTGGCTTTACCTTGTGCTATTGATACCATAGCATGGTTTCTGCTTATTGCTGAATTATGAAATGTTTTAATGATACTACTGAAGCAGTGTGTTCCTTTACTGTTTTGAAGCGATTAGCAAACAAGCTTATTTATTGCATTGGTATTCCTCCTAAGAATTGAAGAGTATGACGGTAGTACTGAATTTGGAGGACATATAAACCTACCAGAAATGAATAATCTGTTACAGACCAAGTGTTGTCTTGTAACAATGACCTTGTGCTATCAGCATGAAACTTCTTTGACCAACTGCAGATGATAGAGTTGAGGCTTGGCAGAGGATTTTTAATGTAGGGAAGCTGTTGGAGACATTTATTAACTTTTGGTAGTGATTCTACTAGCGGATAGTCATCAGGACTTGTAGTCATAAAGATTTAAGGTCAATGCAGTGTCTGAGTTGTGGCCTTGAACACTGTCAGCATTATTGGTATTGTTAAAAACTTTGAGGAGCAAAGATTTTCGGGATTGTGATATCTGTAAAGTTTAAATCAAGTGAGTTTTAGGTCTATTCATGCAATATCGATAACAATGAAAGGGAGAGAAAGGAGAGGAAGAGAGAAATTCTAGAAATTGTAGCATGATCTTCTAATAATTTAATTAGCAAGAGAAGTTTACCTGAACCACCAATTGTTCGTTCAGAATTTTAAACATAAAAATATTGGTTACAAAATTCTATTTTTAATATTCAATTCTTTATGTTGTTCAGCCATTATGCAATTGAAAATGTTATTCTTAAATGACCAGGAATCTGATGGAAATAAGGTGGTCAGAGAGATTATTTTTTGTCCAGGATTAAAGAAGTATCGGTTTTGTAAGGTGATCTTTTCATACTGTGTCCTTCTCCTTACCTCTTCTTTCTTGTACGGTTGTCCAATCTGTTGGTGTCTTTTATTATTATTATTATTATTATTATTAATATATGTGACTCCATTATATTCTATGTTACTATAGTTATCGAAAAGGAAAATATAGTCAGTGGAGTTTCATGATTTGTGGTTATTACCATATGAAGATTTCAAAAAGGTGATTGTTGTGTTCAGTTTCTTTTTGTCCGGTTCCTTGTATAGTACACAAAGTATCAAAAAAAAACAGATAAAACAACAAATCAGGCTAGGTGATAAGCGATTGGCTTCATAATCAAATGAGAAAACGTAAAACAAAGGGGTTGAGAATTGATGTCAATACAAATTTAAATGCATTTTAGAACTCTTTCATCTTTGATATTTCTTAAATTTCAATACTTTTTAAATTATTGTATAAATTCATTATTGTTAAAATAAACTTGTTTACATTCAGGGTGAGAGTATTTCGATGATTTAGTTATGAGATGATGAGTTTCATGAACTAATTTATATTCTTTCATCATCTATTGAATAGCATATGGCTAAACAACTTCTACCTGGTTTGACCGATGATTTGATGAAGAAAGGAAAGCACTTCATACTTATTCGTAATCCTCTTGATATCTTGGTGAGTATGTTAAGGAAGAAACCTTTAGTCATCTTTTCTTCCCTGGCTCCCACTTTTGTCTAGTTATAGATTTTTAACAGGTTTATTTCTTTAGTTGTTTAATTGCAAAAGCTTTGTCATATGCTCTGGAAACCAGGAGTAACAAAGCTTG
Source organism: Cinchona pubescens (assembly GCA_025175665.1). NCBI lineage: Eukaryota > Viridiplantae > Streptophyta > Magnoliopsida > Gentianales > Rubiaceae > Cinchona > Cinchona pubescens. The sequence continues at coordinate 127,258 of JANKKI010000391.1, read as the reverse complement.
GAAAATCTGTACAGAAATATCTCCTGTTATTGACATTTTGAGTAGATATCTATCCTTACCATTCCTTTAATGATTCTATTTCCTATAATCGGTTGGCAGCCATCTTTCGATAAAGTTCTACCCCCGTCCTTTCTTGAGCTGGGATTGGCAGGATTAGTCTCCATATACAGTCAGCTGTGTGAATTGGGAAAGCCTCCAGCAATCATTGATGCAGCAGAACTGCAAGCTGATCCAGAGGTCCTGTATTTCTATCTGCCTAATTTTTTTTTGGGGATACGATAGTTTGACTGCTTTTATGCTTTCTTGTCATTTCCCTCCAACATTAATTTTCGAGTTATGACCATAGCAGGATATCAGGTCATTTACCAACTCAATGGATGATGGTCTAAGTATAGTTTGTTAGTCACTGGATTAAAGGAACAGTATAAAAATCTTTTAGTGTCTCAGAAAAGAGTAGATTACCAGAAAAAGGACAAAGAAGCTTAGAAAACAAAAAGGCACTTTTTGCCTTTTTCGTCTAGCTTATATGTGGAATTCTACATTCTATTTGTCTTTGCCAAAATATTCTCATCTGCATGGAAATCTAGCGTTCATGGAATGCAACATGTTAGGGAGTTAGTCTGCGGCCTTAGCTTGCTTCTAAGAACCATGGGCTTCTTTGTAGGGCATTGAGAGGTTAACTGTAGTTGCATCCTCTCTACCTCCCACTTCTATGTTCCCCTTCTTTGTTGCTTGGCTCTTTCCTTTTCAGAATAAGTAAAGAATTGTGTTCATAGGAGGTACTTGTCCTGGTTGAGAGCAACGAAACCATTTGAAATGTAGATTTCAAGCTTAGCATGGCAACCTTGTCAAAGCAGGATTGCCTGATGACAAAAGATTGTTTTTGTCAAAAGAGTAAGGTTCATGCAGTCTTACCTGTGAATTGGTGTTTTTCTATTCTTCATCTAGTTGTTAGATCCTACTTGTTATGGCTCAAAGTTATTGTGGAGGTCGAGGGACAGTATTGTCATGGAGTTTGGGCTTAAGGGAGATGCAGTGGACTTCACATTTCTTAAGAAATCACATTCTTGATTATAGTTGGCACAAAATTGGTCGCAACTTTTGTTTTTGTTCTCATTGTGGTTTAAGGAGTCACACTTCTGATAATGTTGGGTTTAATTGGTAGACCTCCTCAGTTATGTTGCAAATCTATTCCAAGTACTTGGTCTTCTTTGATAGATAATTATATAGCTCATCTTTCTACATCCCATACACCTACACCATGGCTTATCAATTCTGGAGCCACTGATCACATGGCAGGTACTTTTATCATTCTCTCATATTCAACAATTCTAATTCATTGCATAATATAACTTTGGCCAAAAGTTGTATTAACGTGCTTGATGGAATAGGAACTGCAAATCTTACTTCCTCTTTTCATTGTCATGGGTTCTCCATAGTTCTAATTTTCCATTCAATCTTCTGTCCAGATGTAAACTCACAAAAATAGTTTACGTGTTCTGTTAAATTCTCTAGTGGCAGGGGGTATGATCACAATGGTCCCTACTATTTTGTTTTAATCAATCTGTTGCATGTCATGCTAGTGTTTCTACTCTTGGTATTTATTGTAGTTTAGGTAATCAACCTTTGCAAAATTTAAAGAAGCTAGTCCCTAGTTTGAGTAGTGTATCTTTTTTAGAATGTGAGTCATGTCAATTAGGAAAACATCATCGTGTTTCATTTGTCCCGAGTCAATAAACAAGCACATACACCATCTACGAGTTCATCCTGATGTTTGGGTCCAATTTGTATCGCTTCAAGTTTGGGTTTCAAGTGTACTGTAGTCTTTGTTGAAGATTTTTCTCATTCTACTTGGCTTTATCTTATGAAGGTTTGATCTGAGTCGTATTCGGTATTCTGTGCATTTGTCTCTGTATTAAAAAAAATCCAGCCTACCTGTACTCATGCTATGATTCAAAGTGAAATGCAAAAGAATATTTTTCCAATCCATTCAATTCTTTCTTGGACAAGTCAAGTATTATCCATCAATGATCTTGTACTCCACAACAAACTGAACTTGTTGAGAAGAAGATTGGGTATCTTGTAGATGTTGCACATTTATGTCCCAAAATATTTTTGGAGTGGTGCAATTTTAATTGCATGTTATTTGGTTATTTGCATGCCATCCAGTGATCTTAATGGTCTATTAACTCAGTCTGTTCTCTTTCCTCATGAACGTATATTTTCTATCTCTACATATATTTGGTAGACCATCTTTCTAGGGTACACACGTTCGCAGAAGTGATATAGGTGCTACAGTCCAGATTTGACCGTTCCTTTACTTGTGTGATGTGAATTTCTTTGAGTCCTTAAATTGAAGTACATCTAGTGAATTAAGTCAATATTACCTTTTCCTTTTCCTGTGTAACCTGCTATATTTGTTTTACTGGAAATGTGTCATCCACCTAATCCGTCTGGTCTGTTATCCTGTTGTGATCTTCAAGTTTATTCTAGGCGTCCAAGAGTTGAGACCAGTACTCCGCATTTTGATCCAGCAGTTGTTTCTCTGCTCAGGTATCCTATCCGGCATTAAATATCCGTTTGATTTAGATCTTCCCGTTGCTTTATGAAAAAGGTAAGAGATCTTGCACTTCTCATCCCATATATCATAAGTTGAGTAGGAATTCGGAATAAAAACAAAATAAGTAAGGCTGGTGTAGAAGCTGTTGTGCTAGAATCAGCTCTTGGGAGAGCAATTGAATTGGCCGTTGAATCAAAGCCTTGGTAAGAATATTCCCTATGAAAATGGGTCAATTTTGAGTGATCCAGTCTTCTTTCTATTTTCTGTTCATTGAGAAAATGTATTTTTTGAATTCTATCTCTTGATTGATTGTGTCATCAAGGTGAGTACAAGCCCCTCTGGGCAACGAGTGGGAGGGAGCCTTGACTTGAGGATTGTAAAAGTGCTTAAGGCTCCTTCGGGCCATGGCCACAACTAACTTTTAGGGGTGTTCATGGACTAGATACCCAGTCCATTTGGCCCCAAAAAAAATAACTACCCGACCTGGTTTTATGGTATAACCCAGCCCATACAACTGCACAAGTGGGTTTGGATAGACCGGGTACCCGACCCTACAAATTTGAATTTGTAGAATACTCATCAGTTGCCAACTTTGAATTTGTCAAGAATAATCAAGACATAAGGGCTCATAATAAACCTTTATAAATCGATAGGAAAACCCACAAGCCTCTTCAGCAAAATTAGACACATTGAGAAAAGAGAAAAATGAGGAATATGATTTTTGTTCTGTTATCTGTAGCCACCCATTGCTAATAATATCATTAGTAGAACAATGTGGAAGACAAGCAGGAAATGCTTCATGCCCAAATGGGTTGTATTGCAGCTGCTGTGGTTGGTGTGGCTAAGAGAGCTGACTGGTGGTGGGGGTTGTCTGACTTGAGATAAAGGGGAAGGCTAGATTGGTGGTGGTGATGAGAGCTCACGGCTGGTGGTGGTGGTGGTAAAAGAGGGGAGGCGAGGGATCTGATAGGCTTGAGGATAGAGTAGAGAAAGAGAGGAGATAGATTGAGGGATCTGATATGTGAGGGTAGAACATATGAGAGAAGGAGGCGCTTAGTCTAGGTATGTTCGAACTTCCAAGTGGTAACCCTAATATGTAAATTTACAAACTTACCCCTATAATGGACCGGTCAGGTACCCAGCAGGTATTCAAAATGTGACCCGGTACCCAACCCTACGGTAGAGGTACCGACCCGGTTATGAAAAGTGGTTTGGGTACCCTATTTCTACCAGTTCGGGATGGATTGGTTTAGTGAGTTTTTCGGGTCGACGGGTTAAGATGAACACCCTTACTAACTTTGTACCTTATGATCATTTATCTCTGTCACTATCATTCTTTCATTGTCTCACATGATTCTCATCCAATCCCAAGTCCATGAAGCTACATCCCAACATGTTTCATTGCAGATTGAAAGTTGAAACATGGGAACTTGATGAAGCAACAAAGCTGTTGGTAGGCCAACAGTTGTAGATAGATGCCTTTTAAGGCTTAGAACTCACATTTTAATATGGAAGTAAATGCAAGAATAACAAGCAAAATGAAATCAAAAGCATAAAATAAAGAAAACTACTGAAAACTTGAGATTCTAGAGAAGTATGAATTACGAAACACTAGAAATCACTCATTGAAACCTTTAGGCATCACACCTAAGGCAAGACTGCATCACACAATCCCCACCAATTGAAACCTTTAGGCAAGGCAAGATTGTATCTTGTAATCCTCATGAAGAAAATTATGTATGCGATGAACTTTATTAAACTGAAAGCTATTTTGACTAGGATTCACTTCTTATAGGAATAATACACTATTTTAATGCTAATGCTAAATATAAACAGAAAATTTCTTATAACTACCAAACAGGAAATTTTTTCAAAAAGCTAGAATAGTGAAATAGCCCCAAGTACTTAAAGATTGGAAAGAACCTTGATATAATAAAATTGATTCTGAACCTGAATAACCCTTAAATTAACTTCTGATGGTCCCACATGCGGGCGAACACTTGAATGGCTGCACTGAAAATCTTTGATTTTACTTTCTTTTGGGCCTTTTCTTGAGTGCATCGGAAGTTCAGAACTTGTACCTCTTCCATTAGGAAAAACTACTATTGGTTGTCTATAGTGAAAGTACATCTTTCTACTCATCTCTTCCAAACACTTCGAAATTTTTTTGTTATATAGCTACTTGGTCATGGTTATCTTCTAGGTACTTGTTTCTATGGTTGGTGAAGTAGTTCTTCTATTCATCTCTTTCAAGCACCATGAAACACCATCTAGGCTTTCTCTAGCTTAATAGAGCTTTCTCGCTCTGATACCATTGCTGGCCGGAGACCCACACTCTAAAGATACGAGAAGAAAGGTACTATAAATCCCTGATATTAATAACACAGCCTTAAGTGCTTCTTGGACATGGATGGCTTCTACATACTTGTATCGAAATATCTATATTATCAAAATTCTTGTATCAATAGATTGTAAGGACCGTAGCGTAGCATCATTAACAATTATGAACTACGCCAGTATCTGATGTACAAGATCCTCTATAAAAGGCAAGTATAGAGCATACTTAATGCCTTTGATAAGAGGATTACATTTAATAAACCTTTAAAGGTTGTTACAGGTTTTCGAAGAACTTTGAAAGAACTTAGAAAGCCATAGAGTTTTTTAAAAAGGAAGAATTTTATTGAAGCCAATAATAATCCTTCATACATGGCAAAGAGGTCCTAATGTAAGAGGTCCTTACATAGGAATGACAGCTCTGGACAGCAAACAAGTTACAAACTATTGAAATAAAAGATAAGTATAGAGCATACTTAATGCCTTGATAAAAGGAATACATTAAGTAAGCCTTTAAAGACTGTTAGAGATTTTCGAAGAACTTTGAAAGAACTTAGAAAACCATAGAGTTTTTTAAAAAAGGAAAAATTTTATTCAAGTCAATAATAATCCTTCATACATGGCAAATAGTTCCTTGCGTAAGATGTCCTTACGTAGGAGTGAGAGCTCTGGACAGCAAACAAGTCATACAAACTATTGAAATAAAAGATAAGATTCTAGATGAGATTTTATCTTTTTGACACCAACCTTTATTTAGCTAAAAGATAAAGATATTAGATTTTTTAGAATGACCTAGGGTAGTGACATGGCTAGATACTTTACAATACTTTTTAAGAAAATAAATGATTTTGTCTTAACATCTCTAAAAGATGTTTTATTTAGATATAATGACCCATAACTTTTAATAGAGTAATTTTATCTTATGATTATGGTAGTCATAAGATGATAAAATATCTGTGGTAATCTAAGAAACTCATGGATAGAGAAGATGATAAAAAATCTCTCTGAAGCCATCTTTATCTCAAAAATAAAATATCATTAGCTCAACCCCGAGTTCAAGTGGTAACAACCACACAAATAAAGATCAAGACTGTTAAAGAACATGGGTTTCTATCTCAAAACTAATTGACAATGAGTGGTGTGAACCATGAACCTTATTAATCAGTCTAGGATCTTTAGGCTAACCGATTGTGGGATATTTATATCCCCCTCTCACATGTGACTTGGGTTGGTTGAGCGCCTGGAGAGTGCCTGGAGCTAGAAAGAGAACCCATGACTTGAGTTGGTTGAGCTCTTGGATAGTTGAGCGCCCGGGGCTAGAGAGAGATCTTGTGACTTGGGTATGGTTGAGCTCTCGAGGCTAAAGAGAGAATTCGTGACTTGGTTGAGCTCCTGGGACAGAGAGAGCCCATTGGAATGGGTTAGAGAGAACACATACACATGTAGATGATGGTAAATTTGAGGTTAGCTTTGATACAATGTTCTTTGCTTCCATCTCAAAACCAATTGTCAATGAGTGGTATGGCTCGTGAAACCTTATTAATTAGTCTAAAATCTTTAAACTAACTGATGTGGGATATATATTATATTTAATAAAGACCAAAGATAAGGCCGTCCAAGTCGATCCTAATGAAATTGAAAAATTCTATCAGGAAAACAGTGGACACTTGATTTAGATTACATCAATTAGGAAGATAGGCTATGGAATCAATCTGTCAGAATGACAAAAGCTTATTACGACTATCATGAGTTATAAGGAGGATAAAATTATTCTATTAAAAGTTACGAGCCATTATATCTAAATAAAACATATTTTATCAAGACAAAATCATTTAATTTCTTAAAATATTATAACTTATCCTAGCACTATTATAGGTCATTGTCAAGAAGATAACATCTTATCTAAAATCTTATCTTTTAACTAAAGATCTCATCTATAATCTATCTTTTATTTTAATAGTGTTTGTAACTTGTTTGGAGTCCAAAGCTCTCACTCTTACCAGGTGTTCTTTATCTTGTATGAAGGATCAAAGTTGGCTTGAATAAAATTCTTCCTTTCTAAAAAACTCTTATGGCTTTCCAAATTAATCTCTAACAGCCTTTAAAGACTTATTTAATGTATCTGTCTTATACTAAATTAGGCATTATGTATGCTCTGTACTTGCCTCTTATAAAGGATACTGTATATCAACTAGCATTCATACTTGGTAATGATCCTATACTACGGTCCTTAACAATCTATTGCAATTTGATATTATACTGTGATACAAGTACCTAGAAGCCATATATGTCCAAGAAGAATTTAGGTTGTGGTGTAGATGTTGGGGATTTATGGTACCTCCATTCTTGTATCTCTAGAGTGTAGGGCTCCCGACCAGCAGTGGTATCAGAGCCAAAGAGTTCTATCAAGCCAGAGGAAAATTAGATAGTCTTTCAAAGTGCTTGGAAGAGATGAGTAGAAGAACTACTTCACCAACCATGGATGAGTACTTTTATATGGATAGTGAAAGTTACATCCTGACGGTCTGTTAATCGGTTAAAAGCCCGTCTTGTGGCAAAAGGATATACATAGGTCCATGGAATTGATTATGCCAAGACACTTTCTTGTGTTGCTAAGATTGCATCAGTTCGTTTCTCATTTCAGCTGCAGCAACAGTTAAATGGCCTTTGTATCAATTCGATGTAAAAAAATCCCTTTTGACTCGTGCACAGTTTGAGGAGGAGGTTTACGTGGAGCAACCACTTGGTTTTGTTGTTGCTCAGGGGAAGAATCTCCAAGCTAATATGTAGTTTGAAGTGCTGTGGTCTCAAGCAGTCTCCTAGGCTTGCTTTAGTCATTTTAGTGGTGTTATGATCTTGTGATGAAGTTTGTGCATAAGAGATGTGGAGTGGACCACTCTGTGTTTTATTGACTTTTTTTTTATGCTAATAAGATTTTAATACTCCCTCCATCCTACATTTTTTTTTTGTCATTTTCAGGAATCCAGCCTTCTAATAATAGTGTGTTGGTATTGATAGTTGTTTAAATTGTTTCAATTTCTCTCGGAAATTGAAAATTTGAGTGGTATAACATAAGTCATCAACAAAATGACAAGGGATAGAGTGAAAAATGAGTAATTGTTGTGTTTTAACCTTAAAAATGAGTAATTAATGTGTTTTAACCTTTTGAATATGACAAACATTTTGGGACATGCGAAGGATGACACATTTTTAATGGGATGGAGGGAGAAAGTAGTTGTTTGTGTAGATGATATTGTAATAACAGGTAATGATCATGAGGGAAATTCAACGCAGTAAATCCACCAAATAGACAGTTTCAAACTAAAGAATTAGGCCAGCTCAGGCAATTTTTGGTCATCGAAGTTGCTCATCCACGATGTGGAGTTTTTCGTTTTGTGTTAGAAAAATTATGTTCTTGATATGTTGATTGAAGTTAGGATTTCAGGTTGTAAGCTAGTGCGTACTTCAATGGATCCTAATGTCAAATTCGTGGTACAACAGAGCAAGTAAATAGACAAACCGGGACAGCACTTGAAGAGTCGTTGGAAAAATAAATTATCTTACTGTCACTCAATCATATATATTCTTTCCAGTTGTAGTTAGACAATTATTTGAGGCTTCTTGAGCTAGTCAATGGGATGCGGTTATACATATTCTAAGATATCTTAATTGCTTCTGAAAGGTGTTTGTCGTAGAAGAACCGTGGACTGTCTCGATATGCAAATTGAAGTTGCACGGATGCAGATTTGGCTGGTTGGCCAAATTAAAACTCAGCTACGGGTATTGTGTTTTTTGTTGGAGGCAACTTGGTGTCATGGAAGTGTAAGAAACAAACAGTTGTTGCTCAGTTTAGTGCAGAATCTGAATGTTGTGATATTGCTCCTGCTTTTTGTTAAAGAATGTGTTACATGAGTTGGGATTCGAGTACAGGGAGCCAATGAATTTAGTATGCCATAACCAAGCAGCAGTATATATCGCGTCTAATCTGGTGGTCCATGAGAAAACTAAGCACGTTTGGCTGATTGTCAATTTTTTCCAGAAAAAGTCTCTAGAATAAGTAGTTAGATTGTCTCATGTCAAATAAGTAGATCAGTTAGCTGATTTGTTTACCAAAGCATTGGGGGGGTTTACGAGTGCAACATATTTGTAACAAATTGGGACTTTATGAGAGCTTATGTTATGTATACTCCAACTTGAGGAGGAGTGTCAAGAGATTTAGACGTAGTTTTGTACATACTGATTATGAGCACCTCTATAAATACAAGTAGGTCAACCAATGTGGTGTGACCAAGTTTTTCTTCCGAAATACTGTGACAGTTTTTAATTGACTAGTCTTAAGTTTTTAATCCATCATTCTGTAGGTGCTTACAATACTTTTCTTACATGGTTTCCAGAGATTGAATGTCTAATTCTTCCCCTCTAACTAGATGATTTTCGCACCTATTTTCCTTCTGCAGTTTGCTTTACGTGGACTTTGTGAAGATCTTGGGATTCCTTTTCAAGCTGCAATGCTCAAGTAAGCCAAAGTGATGCTACAAAGAAACTGCTTACTTGTACTTCTCTGAAAAGATTTTGTTTTTGGCAATTATGGTGTAGTGATTGTGTTCATTAGGTGTATTATCCTCTTTATTGCAGACTTAGTTCATAGAATGTGTCAGGTGATGTAAATAGCATGAACGGCCTAAGTTCTGTGTTACATAGGAATTGTTTGGTAAAGCAGCTTGTAAGATTGCATACCAAGAATTTTAGTTGCTGGGGCCATTTAGGAATTTTAATGTTGAAATAGGAGAAATTTCTTAAATTGTGCTTGTTTTGAAAATCCTTCTTTTTCAATGCTGATTTGAAATGGTGTATTCGTCAGGGAGAACTCGCATTCAGCAAATGCGAATTCAGTGAGCTCGCATTTGTTGAATGCGACCTCAGCAAAAAATAAAATTGTGAAAATTTTAAAAAAAAAAAAAATTTTTGATGACCTCGCATTCGCTAATGCGAGGTCAAAGCAAAAAAATCTCTTGAATAACGTGGGCTAAAAAATCTCAGATTGAAATAGATCCACTGACACTAATCAGTTCAGCTGCTTTGCTTATATATTCCTGAGTTCTTTCTATTATATATTACTTGTTAATTAAGTTTAAACATAATTAAATAAACCTTAAACCACTACTTGGGATTTATTTAATGTTAAGAGATCAATCACATCCCACACTAAGCATTTTTTTAATTTGATCCTCGCATTCAATAATTTGACCTCGCATTCGCTGAATGCGAGGTCATCAAAAATTTTTTTTTTTTTTTAAATTTTCACAATTTTATTTTTTGTTGAGCTCGCATTCAACAAATGCGAGCTCACTGAACTCGCATTTGCTGAATGTCAGTTCCTCCTTGCCGGATACACCATTTCAAATCAGCATCGAAAAAGAACGATTTTCAAAACAAGCACAATTTAAGAATTTTCTCGTTGAAATAGTGTCAAGGGTGCAGTAATTGGTTCAAATTGATTTTATAGTATAAACAAACAAAGAAATCAAGCCTTATTCCCAATAAATAGGGTCGGCTGCATGAATCCTGCTATGTCATTGTGCTCTGTCATGGACCATATCCTCCTCAGTTCCTAAATGGGCTATATCTTTCTTTCAAGTTATCCACCAAGTCTTTTTTGGTCTTCCCTTACCCCTCTTATGTTGACTATTCTCTCTAAAATCTACTCACCTGATAGGCGCTTCTACTAGCCGTCTTAACATATAGACATGACCTAACCACCTTAAGCGTGTTTCTCTCATCTTCTCATCAATAGGTGATATTCCAATCTTATCACGAATATGCTCATTGCATATTTTGTCCATCCTAGTGTACCCACTTATCCATCTTAACATTTGCATTTTTGCTACTCTCATCTTTTGCTCATGTGTGTAATTCACTGCTCAACATTCAGACCCATAGAGCATCGTTGGCCTAATTGCCATTCTATAAAATTTACCCTTAAGTCGTAAAGGAATTTTGTGGTCGCATAATATTCCCGATATCATTCTCCATTTAGTCCAACCCGCTTGTATCCGATGTGTGACATGTTGATCTATACCACCATCACTCTGAAGAATTGAACCTAAATACTTAAAATTTCACTTATGGGTATCTCTTGATCTCCGATACTAACCCCTATTCTATTCCTATGTGCATTCTTGCTAAACTTAAATTCCGTATATTCTGTTTTTGATCTACTAAGTCTAAACCCTTTTGCCTCATGTGCTAGAACACTCTCTCCAGATCTCGAGTTTAGCATTAACCGTATCTTTGGTTTCATCTACTAAAACAATGTTGTCTGCAAATAAATTGAGTTAGGTAAAATCTGTCACATAATAGTAGTAGAGAGCTAGGAAATTAAAGTTATTTAGAGTTGCCTGGTGGTTAAAATATAGAGGAAGTTTGTTGGACATATAAGCTTTGACTATGAAAGATCGGTATTGCCTTGTCCCAAGGCGATATGGCTTCTATGGAAAGGAACTTTTCTACTTATTTCTAAGCTGCGAATTTGCACTTTCTCTTATTAATGATTGGATATGTTAGGAAACCATTATTTCGACCAGTGGATGTTGTTAAGATGTGCCTGGGTAAAAAGGTCCTATTAGAAGATGATAATGGTGAAGAAAAATTAAGGAACAAGTGAAAAGTCAAAGGTCTGAACTTCTAAAAGCATAACAAGATGGATGGCTCTAAGACTGTTGTAGAGCAATACTGAAGTTTAAATTAAACTAGATATAGAAGTATATGGTGAAGTTTGAAACCTTACCATATATACTGATATTTTTTGACAAGATGGACCAGTGTACCTAGGTCTTGTTAACGCTGATAAGAGTTACTAGACCATCTACATTTTGACTTCAAGTTCATGATTTGACACGTTAACTTTTGGCACAAGGGGAAAACTGGGGACGGGTTTCAATCTCCCACTTTATCAGCTTGGTAGAGTCTTAAATGCTCATTAATGGACATTAGTGGGGACTCAGAGCTTTTGCTTTTGGCTGTGGAAGGTCATAGTTTTTCTACTAGTTAATGTCCATCCCATCTTTTGATTTAGGCTGATAGGACCAGCTTTAGAATGTCAAAGGTTTTCCATCTTGGGCAGAAAAAGTACTCGGGACAAAGGAGATTCAGATATGAATGATAAGTAAAAGATATCAACATTCTCAGAAAGATATGCTTTTTGCCTTACCTCAACTGGGACAACTGTGAGTCTGATTATTGGAGGTGACTTTCTTCTCTAATGATCCTTATGTATACATAAGTAACATAACTAGAGTTGAAGGAGTCCTTAGAGATTTCTCGCTCAATTACCTGATCCTCGGCAATTTGAAAAAAATTTGGGAGTTACAGAAAGGCTGATGCTATGCAAATTGTGCTTCTTCAATAAGATGGCAAAGTTTTATGACATTTCTCCCCTTGAACACAACTTGTTTTTTGGAAATTACTAAATATAAAATTTGCATTAATCCGGTAAGGAAACAGTTTAATACAAATGAATATTATTTGGGATGCTCTATTTGGTTGCATGATATTTACCTTTTGCATGAAATATTACTGAGAATCCAATAGTGAATGCTAAAACTATGGCATTTTAGAACCGTATTATCATCTAGCTATTGATTTCTCAACGTTTTTCAATGAAGAAGATGAATTCTTTCCTTACTACTTTGCAAGGTTTGTCCTGATTAGTAGTATATTCTTTTAAGATTTGCAATGCAATCTCGGATACTCTGAAATTCACTTTGTCCGAGTGCATATTCAGATGCTCTTGCAACACCTACAAACAGGCATATGTTACAGAGACCTGGCACAAATTGTTGCAAACAAATTTGTTGTAATGCAGAATGTAGGCTGTATTTCACAAGTGGCCCCAAACCCCCCCAAAAAAAAAAAAAAAAAAATTTGTTCCAAGCAGATTTAACTAGGAGATTATAATTGGGTATTTTATTAAAACACTACCCTGAAACGTCTTCTGAAGTCAAACTAGGAGATTTAACTTGAAACAAGGAAGTTATAGTTAACGTGAAATCACCTTTAAATGGGGACATCTTGAGAATGGAACTTTTCATAAAGCATACACTTCAGCAAATTAATTTAAACTTGCCAAACACAAAGCTCCCCCTCCTTTTTTTATTTTTAAATTTTTTTTTTTTTGGGGGGAGGGGGTAGTGGAGGCATCATCAAGGCCGCCAAATTTTAGCTTGCGTAGTAGCTACGCTTCTTTTCTTTTCTTTTCTTCTTCAATGGCTAAAGTTCTAACTTTAGTGAGGAAAGAACATTAGTAGTTGCAGAGAATAATAGAAATTCAGCATTTTTTACTGATCACATGCAATCAATTCAATTGAATGTTGAGAATATAACATTGTATTTGTAGGTGGGGAGCTGGGCCAAAATCAGTTGATGGTATGTGGGCCCCATGGTGGTACAAAAGCGTACAAAAGTCGACATGTTTCACACCCACAAGAAAATATCCTTCGGTATGTAGAATCTCAGTTAACTTTCAAAATCATTTCTTGACTTGGGGTAACATCTCAATTTTGTTCCTTCAATATTTTCTTGCACTCGGATACAGAAGCCTACACAGTCTAATTAGAAGATTTAATGGTTGTGGGTATTGTTTCTTCTTCTACTAGTACATCTTCCTGCTACTAAATTTGACCGTGTTACATGACCTAAAATCTTATGTAGGCTCTACCAGAAAGCAAAATAAGCAAAGAAATAAGGATAGAGTAAAAGAAAGAATAGAAAATTGAGGTAGTGTTTTGAGCTTCAAAGAGGATTTTCGACATCCAAAGGATCTATTTCTGATTTTTCTGTATGTTTGAAATTTGACTTGTAAAATATGGGAACATATATTTCCTGCCATACATCTCTTAAGGAGACTTACTGAGAGATGCCGGGATAAAGAAAAGGATTTACATATGATTTTTATTGATCTTGAAAAGGCATACGATAGAGTCCCAAGAGAAGTTATGTGGAGAGTTTTAGAAAAAAGAGGAGTTAGAATAGCATATATAGAATCAATAAAGGAGATGTATAGGGATGTGGTTACAAGTGTGAGAATACTAGGAGGATTGACACGAGAGTTCTCTGTAAATATAGGTTTACACCAAGGTTCAGTTCTAAGTCTTTATCTATTTACGTTGGTCATAGATGAACTTAAAAGACATACAGGAGGAAATACCATGGTGTATGTTATTTGCAGATGACATTGTGTTAGTGGATGAGGTTTGGAGAGAGACACTTGAGACAAAAGGGTTTAGAATTAGTATCGATCAAAAACAGAATATATGAAATTTAAATTTAGCAAGGGTGCACGTATGAATGGAATAGGAGTTAGTATCGGAAATCAAGTGAAAATTTTAAATATTTAGGATCAATTATTCAGAGTAGTGGTGGTATAGATCGAGATTACACATCGGATACAAGCGGGATGGACAAAATGAAGAATGGCATCGAGAACATTATGTGACTGCAAAATTCTTTTACGACTTAAGGGCAAATTCTATAGAACGGCAATTAGGCCAGCGATGCTCTATGGGTCTGAGTGTTGGGTAGTAAATCACACACACGAGTAAAAGATGAGAGTAGTAGAAATGCGAATGTTAAGACGGATGTGTGGATATACTAGGATGAACAAAGTACGAAATGAGCATATTTGTGAGAAGATGGAGTAGCATCTATTGATGAGAAGATGAGAGAAACACGCTTAAGATGGTTAGGTCATGTGTTAAGACGACCAGTAGAAGTGCCTGTCAGGCGAGTAGATTTTAGAGAGGAGTAGTCAACATAAGAGAGGTAGAGGAAGACCGAAAAAGATTTGGTGGGTAACTTGTAAGAAAGATATAGCCCATCTAGGAATTGAGGAAGATATGGTCTATGACAGAGCGCAATGGCATAGCAGGATTCATGCAACCGACTCTACTTAATGGGATTAAGGCTTGGTTTGTTTGTTTGTTTGTTATTTATACTTCCCGTCATGTCCATCAATACATAATGTGAAAAGGTTTCTAGTTTTTCAAACTGATGGTGCCATAATACATTCAACACGATTGCTACTTGTTTATCTAATGATATTAATTCAACACGTTTCATCTAGCAACTTTCCTACAAACTGTTTTTTTTTTTTTCCTTTTTGGGGTTTAAAACAAAAAACTCTCTTGTCAGCTTTCTATAATGGCTTTTCTAAATACCTCATTTATTGTTACTTTTGGTGTATCTCTTTCAGTAGCGTTATCATAGATGAATATAAGTCACTAGCACCATCATGTTCTCACGTTAGTGTATGTGGATCTCATTCTTCCATTAGCTATTTCAAATCATCCCTTAGAATGTCTGTGCTGGAATTTCTTGCACTTGAGATTTCTTGACTTGATTACATTACTCCTAATCAAATCAATGTCCCAAAACACTGATAGAGTTCTACTATTTGTACGGATAGGATGCTGATTAAGCATTATTTTTGTATTAGAAGTCCTATTCATAGCATGGGATATAGAAGTGGGAACTAAGATGATCAAATGACTAAGTACCTGCTATTCAGGATACATGTGTATTGGAGAAATATGGTTGATAAATTACATGTTGCATGATAAAAAACTAAGAAACTATTTCTTGCCTTTTGATTTTGTATTTCTTTTTCTTTCGTGTTTCCAGCCACTTCCATCATCTTTGTATGACCTACTAGAGCAGAGTTTACCTTTCTACAACATGCTTAGGCGCCAAGTAAAACGGAGCTCTTCTTTGCCAACTCCAAGTCTTCCTGTTCCTGCTAATGAGAAGCTCGCTTGCTTGGGTCGGTGATGAGATTGTGCCTCGTGAGAGTGCAAAGGTATTTCTTTATGGACCTCAGGGAAAGAATTTTTTGTGAAACTACAATGAAAAAAAAAAAAACTTAATTCAGTGTTTCGTGTGTTTTGAGGGTTCTTGAATCTGACCCTTGCTGTTGTAAATTTTAAGGTGTCAGTCTTCGACTCAGTTGTCCAAGGCGGTGATGCAGTTTGGGAGGGGCTACGGGTGTACAATGGAAAGATATTTAAACTTGAAAAGCACTTAGATAGGTTAGTTGAATAGATTAGCATAATCCTTGTGATACTTGGTTTTCATACTGCCATCATATCTTAGTTGTTCAAAATATCTGAAATTCTGAATTACTGTGATGCACTTTGCAGATAGACTTTAGGGTAACAAAAAGTACCTGACAAAAAAATCAAAATTAATTGAACTTCTCTGTGTGAATGATTGATGTTTTAAATTTGATTTCTAAGCTTTTTACCAAATTATTTTTAAGTAAAAAGTATTTAGTGTCTTTGTTAGATGAATTTGTGTTTCTATTAGCCAAAGCTTCCTAGATCATGCATAGCTTTGATAATGGACAAGGGGTAAGAAATAGAAATATCCATACCTGCAAAGTAAAGAAACTGATGCATATTTCATCAGTCCTTTTACTGTAGTCAATCCTTATTCTTTCACCCATATTTTGTTTTAGCCATATTTAATGCATGTCTGGCTAGTTAATAACCACTGAAAGAATAAGTCTCCTTGTGTAGGGGCGTATGTATACTCTAGGATCTCTTTGACTGAAAGTTTGGTTAACACTTAATGGTTCCTTGTATTGTGCCTCGGATACTTTTGACATTAATTGCGGTTCTAGAAGCTCCAGAACAATGTTCCATGATTTATGCTGAAATAAAAGTTCTGTAATCATACGTGCTTCAATAAGAAGGATGCATGGGAGTAACCTCCTTCTGCATTGTGTATACTGTTCACTTCTATC
The DNA here is from genome assembly GCA_025175665.1 of Cinchona pubescens. Classification (NCBI taxonomy): domain Eukaryota; kingdom Viridiplantae; phylum Streptophyta; class Magnoliopsida; order Gentianales; family Rubiaceae; genus Cinchona; species Cinchona pubescens. The sequence continues at coordinate 110,567 of JANKKI010000391.1, read as the reverse complement.
AGCACTGGCTCCAAGGGTAGTGGTGTATGTGACATTCTTATTTTCTAGTTAAGGTTGTAGAGTTGCACATTTTTCTTAGTGGGTTAGTCTACAATTGTCATTTTAAAATTAGGAAAAGGAGTATTTTTTTTTATTTTCATTTTAATGATTAGAATTTAATCGTGCGAAAGAAGAATTAGGGAACAGCTATTCACAGATATATTAAGGTAGTGATATGTTTTTTAAATGCTCAATTCCCCATGTAGGACATGGCACACAATAATTCTTACTGGAAAATCATGTATCAATAGCTTAATGATGGAGTTAAGAGTGCATTCATTACTTGGTTAAATTCTCAAGATGTTAATGCAGATGCAGGGAGCTGTTAGATACTATGGTCTAGTTTAATTTCAAGGTATCAACCTAGCAACCAAGTTTTTTGGCATTCTGTTTTTTCTTCAAGGGTAAATTTTAATTTACTTGCATCTGTGGCTTCAGAATCCATATTCACGAAATGCTCTTCTGGGGTGTCCTTGGCTTTGAATATCTGATAGAGAAGTGAAAAAGCATGAAAATAAAAAGAAGAAACAAGGAAGGTGACTTTTGAAGCTGAGTTGCATAATGATTTTATTTCAATTCCTGGGCTTTTTCTACCTTCTATTAGGAGTTATATGCAGTTGAATAACTAAATCCTGATACTATAAGTCTTGGGTCCAATTTATTTTAATTTGCATAAATTGGAGTAGGACATTATAGCTTATAGTCAATGGCCCATAAGACAAGTTGAACTGGTGAAAATTCTCAATACAAAAAATCCTTTGAACTTATTCTCTAACTTCACTAAAAGATGTGTGATATGGAGCTAATGCTGTGAGGGAGAAGTACTGGCTATGCAGGAAGCAATCGGAGCACATGGTCTATTGCTGTTTTTTATAGTGTGAAAATTGTATAGAATTTCCAAATCATTGTCTTGCTCAAGTAAGGAATATTATGGATCACATGTAACGTTGCACCATAGTATAGTGGTTTGAAGCAGAAACTGGGACTACACTTGCGCTGTCTAAAAAAGCTATTTGTTTCATTTTGGGAGGTAGCAAGTAGGCGTATAGGCTATTTCACATGTGCATCATGGAGTGTTGGCCCTCAGAGCCACAAGACATTTTGCAAGACCACCACTCTGTATGTTAGGTGTGAAGCTAAGTCCCACCATTTGCTCTAAGTAGGTTTAGCTCCACCAAGATTCTATGAGATCTTGATGGCAGGTATTGGGCAAGACAAGAAACAGTTTTACTTCTAATCTATAGCATAGACGGTGAACTCGGTAAGGATGGAAGATATTTGTGTTGGGGTGTATTGGGTAGGTGGAGAAGGGTGCTTTCGGCATGCAATACATAAATTGTCAAAACAAAATTGTGAAATAATCAGGGTTATTTATCCCTCTGGAAATAAAAACTTCTTAAACTGTTGTTATTCTGTCAAAAACCATTATCGCTGAGGTTGTATCTGAAACATTAAGCCTTCATTAGGAAAAACTTGTGTTTGTTTCTATTTCATGCATAACAAGTTGCTGACATATTTGCTGAGCTACACAGAGAATTTTCCCTGTACATTATGGTCTCGGTTGACCTTAAAAATTGACTGGGAAATTCCTTGTTTGACTAAGGGACTGACTTCAGTGTCTTTTCATATATGAATCCAAGAATATTTGAGAGACAGCTCTATGAGCTCTTCCAACTCACATGAATAGAAATGTTCAGCAAAGTTCCAAAGAAAGAGTTCCAAATCTTCACAATCTTATGTATCCCATTACAAAAGCAATTATTTTTGGATTAAGTGGTTGCTTCTCAGTTCTGTTATTATCTAAGAGTTGTTGCATTGTATACTGTGTTGGTTAAACTCTTTTTAGAACATGTGATATATCCCCAAAGTGCTTCATAGTTGGAATTGTCTATTCTGCTGAAATAATATGCCAATAGTTATTTAACTGGAAAGGTTCAAATAATTCTGCTGAAATAATATGCAAAAGATTGAAAAATTTGGTTATATGATTGTGTGCTGGAGGGTTGAGTTTCTACTTGCTAACCTAGTGTTTCTGGAGTTATTTGTGAAAATGCTTCCCCAAAGTGCGTCATAGTGGGAAGTTTCTATTCTTCTAAAATAATATGCTGATAATTATTTAATTTGGTATTCGACATGCACCCTTGCAGAATTCTTAATTGTATTTTGTTTGAAGTACTTCACAAGGGTAATGCTTACAAAAGCCACAAGAAGTTTTTTCTTAAATGTTTACTACAGGAAGATTTTTATTATAGTTATTTATGGAAATCGTATTCTTAATTTATTTGATTCAAGATTTCTTCTAATGTTTTACTGTAAAAATTGCAGAATTCCTTTGTCTACATTGCTAACTGCATGTCTCTTGCCAGATTGTTTGACTCAGCAAAAGCACTAGCTTTCAGCAATTTGCCAACTCGTGACGAGGTGATGTTTCAATTTTGTATTTCGTTTTTCTTGTCTCCTGCATTATGAAGCTATTAATGCATAATATACTGGGGTTTTAACATAATAGCACGCCACTAAAATACAATGGAAATAAATTTCTGATGTTGAAAATTTAAGTCTCGATGATTGATTATGCTACATTCTGCAGGTTAAGGAAGCTATATTTAGAACTCTTATCTGTAATGGTATGTTCGATAATGCACATATCCGACTAACAATGACTCGTGGCAAGAAGGTTTCTACTTATTGTCTTTATCTTTTTGAGTTTGAGTCATTCTGCTTGGTTGTGAAGTGTAGTTTACTGTTACTTTTTTACATGTTGACTAAAGTTTTCATAATTAACATTTTAGTAACTTTTGCAGGTTACCTCTGGAATGAGCCCAGGATTCAATCTTTATGGATGTAATTTGATTGGTATAATGCCCTTTAATCTATTTTATCTACTAAGTGTGTGGCTGAAATCAGTGCATATCTCACCATAGTCATGGTTAATACATCGTAGTGTAGCTTAAAAAAAAGAAAAAATAACTGTGCTTTTCTTTTCCTATTGTTCTTTTTGAAGGATTACCGTCAGTATATTTTTGCTCTCTGTTCCTTCTAATAATCAAATAATTCATTCTGTAAGGACATCATGTCGAGCCTTCTTGCCCAATGCCCAAAAGAATTCATCTTTGCTGTGTATTTTCAAACTTATATAGTTAGATTTCATACCTTTTAGTTTGTACCTCTTTTTTATTTATCTAAGCCTTCCTTTTTTCATAAAGTAACAAAGGAAAGATGCAGAGGTTACTTTATAGTTATTAACTGATTTACAATTTCATTATTTACCAGGGTTGCTTTCAAACTGTGAGATGATTAATGAGGTATAAAAAAACACTGTTTGCAATGCAACCATCCTCTAGGCCTCATACTTTTGGCTGATTCTTGAAGAAGCCTATAACTTACTTTCACTCTTGAATGCTTAGTTTTCATCAGAGAACTATGCAATCTAAAACGTTTGCCAAAGAATGAGTCAACCGAGAACAGATTTACCAGTCTTGATGTATTGACAAACTGATCATACTTGGGCACCAGTAGCGACTTTGCATTTTTTGAGAGACAGCCTTAGGGTGTTGAACATGTGGGATGCTCCACAGTTATCATCTTTTGTTTACTCTAGACTAATTAACAGAGTTCTCATGGGGAATGAGGATAGTGGTTTCTGAGGGATCACCGCCTCGTATATTTGCAAAAATGTTAATTAACAGGCAACTTTTTGGTAGCCTTCTGTGTCCAAAAGGTTGCAACAATGCAGATGCTTTGCAAGAATTATTCTTTTGTTAAGTTTGAAGGTTCTTTTCCAATTTGCACTGCCAATTGCTCTACTTTTAGCTGAAAAATTGTCTAAGAAATATTCTCGAGAAAGTATACTGCATATTAACACAGCTAGTTTGGCAACTATTTAATGTATTGCTGCTGTCTTCTTTGGGTTTTGGCAGTGCTTGCTGAATGGAAACCACCAGTGTATGATAATACAAGGGGAATAACTCTGGTGACAGCAACCACACGTCGAAATTCACCGAATGTAATGTTTTATGTGTTTTCTGCTGTTGCTTATTCAACTTGGTTCTTAGATCATCGGATCCTTCAACAAAGTTTGACAAGTGTAATTTTTTTTTCCACAAGGGAAAATGGGAATTATGGTTGGACTGTCATGTGTAATCCTTATCAGCATATTGATCCATGTGATTGCCTTTCACATTATGAGATCAGACATCCAAAATACCATACATGTCAGCATGTATATTCATCTCACTATCCAGCACATCAGGATATCTGACATGCTTGCAATATCATGCATCAGATGCTCAATGGCCTATTGTCATAAATTGTGCATCTTACAACATCATGACAGAATTTTGATCGCTTCTCGTTTCTGTTGATAGAATATTTTTATTTGATACTGAAACTTATTGGGCAGAATATACTGTAATCAAATTGCAAGATGATATATATGTGAGTATCATGAGAAAGTTTGAAAAAGATTCACTTCAAGCGCAGTTAAATATAGTCAGCCTTATTGAAAATTATTTGTTTAATAATACAAGAGTTGTTGTACTGTCTTTTGTCAGGATTGCTTAAGATAATAATGTAGTCAATCTGTCCTTGTTTCTCCTAGTTCTCCATTTCAGCATATGAGAGTTACTCGAATTGGAAAAAGAATTGAGTGAAATGTTGTTGAAAGGAAAAGTCGTTTTGCTAAATCTTTTTTATATTTTGCATAAAAATTTGGATGGTGTGTTCCTGTTATTGTTAATACATTGTTACCATTAACATGCTAATTGGCGCACATTCACCAGAAAACTACCATTGCTGCCTCTGATAATTTTATCATATTCATGGACAAAAGACTACGCCACCTGTAGTGCAAATTTACTGGCTAGAGGGTGTAACAGAATCATGGATGTAAACTACATCAGCTAGTGGTCCTACTGGCTTTCATGTTATCGAAGAGTTTGATAGTCGAACAATGATTAATTGTGCATTTATTTCATGTTACATTAATTCTGGAAAACAATCTCACCTTCAAAAACTTTTCTGCAAGAATCTACAATTTATAAAACTCTTATGTGAAAAATCAATGTTTCCTACGTTTGCAGAATTTGGATTCTAAGATTCACCACAACAACCTTCTTAACAACATTCTTGCGAAGGTATGATCTTGTTCCAGTTCTACAGCTTGTACTCCAAGCAAGATTACAGAAATACCTAATCCAATTTTTTTTCCTGGCAAGTTACATATCAGTGTACTCTTGTTCCTGACTACGATGTCTCACCTTGCAATTCTTTGAATAGATAATATGGGATTCTCCTGTTCAGAGATTCACCTTCTGTACTCAAATCCTCTCTCTCTCTCTCTCTCTCCCCCCCCTTCATTTTACATTTTAATTGAATGTGTGTTACGAGGTAGAGTATTGTGCTGAAGTATGGAAGGCAGGAAAAATGAAAATTAGATAAATGCTTCAATTGCGGACAAAGAATAATGATGAAAAAAGATGTCTGGTTCTTATTAACAGGAATGGGGTGGTATGCCATATTGTTCGTGTTAACATATTATACTAATACTTTATTGGTTTCCAATTTGGTGCAGATAGCAGGAAGGGAATAATGCCAAGGCTGATGATGCTATTATGCTAGATAAAGATGGTTATGTGTCAGAAACAAATGCTACAAATATTGTAAGTATAGATGCCAGCTCCATGTTCTTTTTGTTTTGTTTTGTTTTGTTTTGTTTCGTTGTTTTTATTTTTTTCATGTTTTTAAAATTTTTTGGCTTACTCTTGGAGTTCTCTTGGTTTTGAGATGAGTTCACATCATGAGGAATTGTAACGCTAAATCATAAGTATTAACAATTTTCACATGTGCGCACACACACACCTACCCCTCTCTGTCCCCCCTGTTGGTCCCTAGGTATAGTGGCAAATTCAGGTCCAAACTTGTTACAGCTTTTTTTCTTCCTAGTAAGTTGTCTATCAATATACCACCAGCTCTTGCATTAGTAAGAATACCATGTTTACACAGTATTACGGTGTAGTGTAGTGCTCCCAGATCTGCAATTTCCTTCTCCCTCTTTGAACTATCTGACAAAGATTTTGCCTATTGGACAATGGTTTTCTTGATGAAGCATTTTAATATTCTTTTTGTAGTTCCTAGTAAAGAAAGGCCGTGTTCTGACACCTCATGCTGATTATTGTCTTCCTGGGGTGACTCGAGCAACGGTAAGCACCATAATATTTTCTTTCTGATGGTGTAAGATTTTGAAGAAAGAGTTCTACATTTCTCAGTGGTATCATCATTATTTCTGTGTAGTCACTTATAACAGTTGAATGCAAGGCTCCATTTTATGCTTATGTTACATTCTTTTCCTATTTGCGATTTAGAGTAGAATGGGGTTTGGCTTGTGACTGTTACCAAACATCCAGAAGGCGTGCAATGCTGGGCCATTTGATTTATCTGGTGAATGTTTCATTGTCTCAAGAATGATGTAACAGGAACTAGTCATTTCAGAAGAGGTTTTGTTGATAATGTATTCAACTGCATGGCTTCTATTTAGAACAACAAACGTTTCTTGCATTGTCACACTTGCATAAATATGCTCTATTATAATATCAGCGTTTCAAGGTCCAAGATTAAAGGGTTAGTCTTGACGAGCCACGAGGAACTAGGATGGTTGTAAGGCTTTCTAACTAGAATTGTTTCAAGTCAATAGTTGTGCCATGCCTAGAATTTTCTATACAACTTTTTGTTTTTCAAACGGCTTATAAAATAGTTAATAAAGAACTTGGGGCCCCTCCACTTATTGGTATCTGGTTTTGAGGTTGGATGTATTACTTAATCCTGTGTCAGATGGGCTGTGGGTTATTAATCCATCCACAAATGACTCAGTTGCTTCATGAAATCTTTTAAGAGTTCAACCGCTTGATTCCTATTGAGAGTTCTAGGGTTACATACATCCTTCTTGAAAGCTTTCCACTTTTGCTGTCTGTCACTTCCAGTTTCGTGCACGTTTTACCCAAATTTCTGGTTGCTAAACATTTTGTTCGAAGTTGGTATAAAATTATAAAGCTAAACAGAACCTGGAAACAGCACAAAAGACTGATGTAATTTGAACAACTTGTTCATGTCAAAAGTGGCAAGTATGTCGAGTACTAATAATCCAAATCTGTATATGCTTATGTCATTTTTATGCACAACATGAGTTCTCTTTATCATCTATCTTATCTGGAGGGGCATGTGGTGATTCTATTTGTTATGAATATGAACAAATGTATTGTAGAAAAGGCATGCTTATTTCACATTTTTGGTCTTTTAGATAATCTATTCATTAGATTCTAAAATAAACAGTAGTTTTCCATTACTTCTACGTAGTTACCATCTCATTTAAAAGCTTAAGATTTTCAGTTGAGATGGTAGTCAACATAGTATTAGAACAAGTAAAGTTCCTTGGTTATATCTTCACATTCACCCTCGTAATAAACATGTGTTTTAGGCCAATTAGAAAGAATCAAGCAAAAAGGTGATGGGATTTTTGAACTGGACATGTAAATCCTTCTTAACAATTAAACATCTGACTGAAGTAAAAGTTAACATGGTAGTAAAGGAGGCAATGCTTATTGGTTCAATGCTCCTTTCCACTGCTCATTATGAAGTGTAATGTGCTGGCCTTTCAAAAGAACACAGCTCAGATGTGAGAAGACATGTAAGAGTGCTTAAATGAGTATTATTCTCCTCTCTAATAGCTTAAGCTCTTAGATGAATGGTATTTAGTTGATGCTCTTTGTTGTAACTTGAAGATGATACATAATGCTTGACTAATAGATGATAGGTTTTTGATAAGAACAATCAGTGGTTTTCCTAATTAAACAAAAATTTAAAGCATGCTCTGTTGCTAATACTGCAACAATCCCTGATTATGTACATGAAAGAGCAGTTTTGAAACAGAGGCTAGAGCAATGAAATCCTCTAATAAAACTACAGCTGATTGATGTTTATATCATTTTGAGAGTTTCTCTTCTCAGTGATAATCTTGGTCGCAGCTTCTATCTGGTTGTTAGTCCAGCCTTGTTCTAAAGCTCGCGGCGAACCCTATGGCTTTAGCTATCTCTTGATCCTCTGAAATCTTTGGCCCAGATTATTTTCAGCCAAACCCCAAATAGCCAGTAACCTTCCTTCCCAGTTATTCTCTAAAATGGCAATCCCCAGCTTTCTTTGTTGCTCATTTTGATACAACTGACATCTGGTGGAATCCACAGTTGTTGAACTCTTTCTTCTGTTGTTTCACTATTGCTCTCTGACATATTATTATTTTGAACCCAATCAAACTCATTCCACTCTCCAATGGCTTTTTGAATTGTTGTCAAACCAGTTGAACCTTTTTTCCGGAGCTGTAAACTGTTCCCAGCTTTCCAGATTTTCCAGAGAATGTTTGCAGTAAAGGTTATATGAAATTTCCCTTCATTCCTTGCCTTGAAGAGTTCTGTCTTAGTTTAATATTTTTCCTTTTCCGTCTACAAGAGCATTTGCTGAACAAAGAAAATAGAAACTAGAAGCTGTATTAGTTAGGCTGTCCTAAGACCCTAAGATGAGAACCTCAAAGAGGTTTTTTAGTTCATTAACCTCTGATGAAGAATTCCAGTAAATAAATAGAAGACATCACTTGACACCTTTACATTTAAAATCTCTACTTGGCGACAAAAGTACATGTCTACTTTTAGATTATTCACAAGTCGAAAGCTTCAGTTATATTTTTCTTCTTGATGGCCAAATTATAACTCATGAAGAAGCTGAAATCATAAGATTTCCTTGTAGGGAAATACTTCGTGGTCGGAAATTGGGTGCTTGAACTGAATCCAGATCATGCATAATGTGTAGTTACTATTCAACTTAATCCTCCATTCTGTTTCTCATCCTATAAATTTGGCATCTAAGTGTTACAGGTTTGTGATTTTAGCCTTAAGCAGTCGTATTTTTATGTGACACTTGTCTTCATTTTCATTCTTACCTCCAGGAATTGTGCCATCAACTAAAACATATGGAATTTCTTATGATGATCATTTTAGGATTCGTAAGAATCATAGTGAACTTAAATCTGGTGAAGCATTATGCCATCTGCTTGCTATTTGTGATGCTAAGTTTCACAGTATATGGGAGTTCATATTATGGATTGTGATTTATGTTTGCATTTTTGCAGGTTATTGACCTTATCACAAAGGAGCAGTTGGATTTGCAAGAGCGGCGTATTAGCTTATCTGAATTTCATACCGCAGATGAGGTCTGATTTCGTTCTTCAAGATATCAGCGGAATATTCTATAGAGAAATTGCCTAGTTCGACTTTCATATATTATATTCTGACTTTGACTCTTCAAATACTCGAACAATTACCAAGGTGGAGCCTTTTCTGAAGAGTCCGAAAGATCATCAAGAAAACTAACCCCATTTTTTAGTGATTAAATCCCATTGGGAATGTTGCAGTTTCTTCCCCATATACAAATCTTACATGTGGAGATGTCATAAATCCCCAAATACTAATCTTCCATGAGGAAATGTCATAAATACAATGCATCATCTTTTGTTTTACTCACTGAGATTCACATGTAACTGCAGGATTTAGAGGAAATTACACCAGTAATGTAATATTCTCTCTGGAAATACAGGTTCTGACATAGAAAACCTTTCTGGAGCCATGACTAGAAGTACTTTTTTGTTCTTTCTTAGCAAATCTCTGCGTTGTTTAGTGGATGAGTCTGGTAGATCCTGTTGATGAAAAAGATGGCTCTTATTTTCTGTTTTCTCCTGGTCCAAATTCAGTTTGTGAGTAGTATTTTCCTTCGTACAAGGAGGGAGCCATGGGTTTGCACACACTTCTTCGTTTGAGTTTCCACTGTTTTCCTCAGTTGATACTTCTTGGGATATATATGTCCAACAGATAAAATGGTCCAAAATAGTTCTTGCTACATCAACCCACTATGATAACTTCCCATAACTTCCCATCACCTCCTATATTCATATTACTTCTCAAAATTTCAAACTTTTTTCTTATTATTACTACCTCGTCCCATTGAAAGTGTCATGCTTTCCTTTTTTGTTTGTCCCAAAATAATTCACTTACCCAAAATAGTAAATAAGTTTTCCACCCTTTTCAAAATTTATCCTTAAATGTAGAATGTATATTACTTTTAGGCACATGGGTCCAACTAAGGTAGTGAAAATTCACTTGTGAGATGCGTGGTTTACACTGGTATTTGATGTTGATGCGTACATTTATTTGTTGGCAAAATTGTCGCTTGTTTAAACTTAGATGTTGGTCCCATATGTCTCAAACTTCATCAGAACTAACATTCAGGCAGCATCATTCTTTTATTTTGGATGAATTGGGTAACTTGGGCAGGGTAAAGTAGTAAATCTGTATGTTTCTATACTGTGTCAGGCTACTATTGAAAAAAGCACTCCTCCCAGAAAGTGTCAAACTTCTTGGAACTGGAGGGAGTAAATTTTGGAGATTGCAACTTGCAGCTGCCTTTCTCACTAGTTATCTTGCCTGCAGGTCTGGACTACTGGAACAATGGGAGAGCTCAGCCCGGTATGTCTCTATGTTCCTATCTGGAAGCATTATATTGCAGAGTACACCGTGATCAATGCCAACTCTGTAGCCTTTAGGTCAAAAAAAAAATTGTAATCATTTAATCAGTCTGACTTTCTGCCATCTGGCCAGTTTTTCTCTTTCAATTCTGTATGCAACAACTTTTTGTGTAATTTTAATTTCATTTTTTAAATTCTTGTTTCAATCTTCTTTATTGTGTGAATAGAAGCCTAACTTGGTTTGTTCCTGTAGCTCCAGTCAACATTCACTTCACTTCTTCACTTTAAAAAAAAAAAAAAAAGTCATTCACTTGTCTTGCTATGACTGTGATATCAAACAACACTAGTTGAAAATCCTGCCCAAAATGATGCTTGTTTGATATCATACTTGATCTGTAGTTTCTGTTTGAAGTCCTGATTCTGTAATATACTTATTGTATCACGATGATTTTAATATTCTTGGCCTGAGTGGATAAAAGATGCTGCAGAACATTTGTCACCTAGTAATTGTCATTTTGATCAATGACATATTATCATGTCCTCTGCATCATCTTTGCATTATAGATGCTGTTGGTTGCTTATCTTGTCTGGTAAATGATGTAATATCATGGACCTGTACTAGGTTGTTAAAATTGATGGGCGCATAATTGGTGATGGTCGAGTTGGACCTGTGACTCAAAAGTTGCAGAATGCCTACAGAAAGATGACTGAAGAGTCTGGTGTTCCTATACCAACATATCAAAAGACCTGAATTGAGGTTCTAAAGATACATTCTTCTCATTCGTCTCCATTGTCTGTTTTCATTTGCCTGTCATTTATTCTCTCGTCTTTGGTAGTCTTAATGAAGTTTGAACGTTTAATGTATTACTCTCAAGGTTCAAATTTCAAGTTGTGCAATGTGTGCATTGTATTAATACTATGTTTGCATTAGTACTTATTGAAGATTTTTATGGAAGGAGATTTTATATCTCTTTCTTAGATGTTTACAGAATGTACAAGGCTGTATTTATACAAAAAATATAGCTTAACTAAGAGATAAGACTAATTTTTAAAAATACAGATAATGCTAAGCTCTAAAATTAAGGTCCTGTTATGACAAATTTGCCTAATTAAATCAATCAAAGATCCTAAAAATCTGTCTAATTTAATCTATCAAAGATCCTAAAAATCTGCCTAATCAAATCAGATTAGTCAACACTTATATTTTTCAGAATGTATCTAAATAAATTTACACCTAGTTCCCATGATGTTAGGATTGTAGCGAACGAATATGTTACATGTGGTTGCTGAAACTAAACCTTTTTTGCATGGTAGCTCCTGAAGATGGTACTCCTAGAAAGAAGGATAGAGATGATCCTTTGTTTGCTCCTGAATTTCTTACCTGGTTCTAATTAAGTTATAACTGTCTCTTCGTATGCCACTTGGACTCCTAAAGTGTTAATAAGTTTTTCACTATTCTTTTCCTTTTGGTTCTTGATCGAGTTCCCTCTTTGTGGAAAATCCAATGTCAAGTACTAGTTAATGGGCTATCAATTATGTCTCGCTGTTTTATATGTCAACAACATTTGGTGCAAATCTGCTGAGAAAATTCTTTTAGGATACAAGGTGGGGTTGAATATCCATAAAAAGATCTTCCGAAAATGTAAAGAAACGTGTACTGGTTCTAATGAACATTGTCATCAACTACTCTCGAGTTATATACCCTGAAGCATTTATTACAAAAAATGTGAAGTTCCCGGAAAGGAGACCATTGTGAAAATGTATGACTTGTGGAAGTATTTCATGAAGAAATTTTGAGGTAAATTTCTTTCGGAAAGAAAGAGGTAGGGAAATGCATCTTTTAAGGAGAGGGAAGAAGAGAGAGGAGGTTCAAATGTTTGATTGTCCATGCTGTTTGGAAGCTGGTGGAATTGAAAGGATTTCCATTCCTTCGTCCACTTCATATCTCATTCTGGAGAAGGAAAACCACTGGAATTTGGATTTTATGCATCAACTTTCTTGGAAATTCACAAATTCATTGCAAGTAAATACATGTGCATTGGTTAAATTACTTGTTATAATGGTTGCATGAGTTGTATTTGGCTTAAAAGTTTTAGACAGTAGGGCTGAGGATGCATTTATCTTATTTCAGAGTTAGTTCATAAGAAGTTGAGAATTTTATTTTGCTGTCTTTCCTAGATGCTCCAGAAGTGATCTGATGTACTTGTTGACACTTTTAGCAGTCTAGCCCTTAAACGCAACATTAATGCTAAGCTAACTTGGCACCTTTTGCCAATGAGAAACAGAATTTGCTGGGACTTCCATTTGAGAGTATTTTTTGGGGTTTCATCTTTTTGTTATTTTGTCTTTGTATTATCTGTCTCCTCCCTCTTCTCTCTCTCTCTCTCTTTTTCCTGTAAATTTTTTTCTTTTCTGCTGATGTCTACCGACTTAAACTACTCTTGGTTTGTTGTCTTTTTTGAATTCTCCCTTCTAATTGTTGGACAGAGTGAATTCTTTATTTGTCATTGTGACAGCCTCTACTGTTGTCAAATTCAAATACTAACTGTGGATCATCCTGTGATTTTGAGATTTGAATTATTGGTTCAGGACCTGTTTCCTACTTATTGTAGATTTATTCTATCTCCCTTTAATAAAAGAAATTAAATGCAGGCTGTCAAGATTGCCAATCAATGCCAAGGGTTGATCAAATTTATTTTAGCAGCCGAGCTTATGGAGTGGAAGCAACAATCACCAGGAATCGGTTGTCATGGTACTCAAATTTGCTGCAGGGTGATTTTGAATTATTTGTGGAGAATAAATTATTGTAAGGCTGTAATTGATGGCGAAACCCAGAATTTGGCTTTGCTTTGCCTTTACAGGAGAAAGTGAATAAATTTCTCGGCAATGAAGTTTAATGTGCAAAGAAATGAGAGAGATGTTGGGTGGTACTTCTAGTAGAAATTCCAACATTCGGTAATTGATGTAACTGTGAATAAATTTATCGGGGAAAATCGCTGAAATAGTCCCTCAACTTTTTTTGTATTCTAGGTTGTGTATGGTCCTCCAACTTTTATTTTTTAGCCAAAATAGTCCTTTCATGTGAAATTTATAAAAAAAAAAAAAAAAAATTATGGTGACTACACTATGACAGAAAAAGACTTTTTTGGCTAAAAAATAAAAGTTAAAGGACTATTCTGGCTAAAAAAAAAATCTGAAGGACTATTCTGGCTAAAAAAAAGTTGAGGGACTATTCTGGCTAAAGTGTAAAAGTTGAGGGATTATTTTGGCGATTTTTCCATTTATCGGCAATGAAGTTTAATGTGCAAAGAAATGAGAGAGATGATGGGTGATACTTCTAGTAGAAATTACAACATAGGTGATTGATGTAACTTATATATATATACACGCTACAAGACGCTTGCATGGCTAGTGCCCCACTGTTTTGCTATTATTCAAACATGCTAAACAAAATCAAAGTAAAGAAAGTTGCCTAAAATTCACATAGTTGTTTAAGCATTAGCTTATAATAATAATAATAATGTACATGATAAGAAGCGAAGCTATAACTAGTGGTTGGTACAAACTTAAGTTACTTTAGAGGATGTCTATACGTTGAGTGTTTGGTTTATATTTAAGAATCAGAATCAAAATGGGAATTCATAAATTTTAATATCAGTATGAGTTTATATCATTCTTTTTTATTTGTTTGATTTGACTAAGGATTGGATTTCATTATACTGATAAGTTAATAAGTTTGAAACTCATATCACAAGTGGAGAATAAAAGTGGACATTTTCTAACACTTTCATTCTCACAGAATGATTTTTATAGTGATTAACTAAACAATATTTATGAGTATCATTAAATTTAATTTTCTTTCCTTCTCTTCATACCCATAAACCAAACACCTCCGAACAGATGATTGATTAAATAGCCTATATATTACTCTTAATATATGTTCATATTATAATCTATTAGTGCTCATTCTTATCCAAAGCACAATGAATTTAATATGAACTAAAAGACCGACATAAGTAGTAGCAATTCAAAAATACATAGAAGATGAACAAAAGATTTTAATAATTAAATATGTCTATTTGAGTTTCAACTTATCGAAATTCTTTTTGGAGGGACTCCCTGAAGAAAGATTCGGAGGAAGAGGCTGGCCTTTGATGTTTGAAATAAAAGCCTTTGTTGTAGATTCAGATAATGTGCTAGTTGGGTTAGATTTGATTCATTCCTTTTAACTCCAGTAGTTGCAGCAGCTAATTTTGGCAGAAAACTTAACAAGCTCTTCCAGATCTTTTTTGTTGTGGGAGTAGAAAGTTGTATCTTTGTGTTTGTGTCTGTGTTAAAAGTTTCTGCATCAGTTGTAAAAATAGTTGTACTAGTCAATGGCATGTCTTCATCATTTTGCAGTGAGACAAAAGCTGAACATTTCCTCTATTGCATATGTTTGACAATATTGTGCTTGTTTTTAGTCTGACCCTGAAAATCCTTCATATAATGCATGATAAAGCAAACAATAATATGCTTTCCAATAGAGGCAGCAACTTCACCATCCACGGGAGCATCTTTTTTTTTTTTTTTTTTATTAATAGAAAAGCCTATGAATGTAATAGTTTTTTGATATAGCAAACTCATTTAGAGGCAGTTACAACAAAGTTGGATTGTATGTTAATGAGTATGAATTTGTTGTTTTATATTATTTAGAGGCAAATACAAAAATTTGGAGGCAGATACAACAAACTAATTGAGATACATATACAACAATTTAACTCCATTTTCTTATATTTTTTACATGCAAAAAGAAGCAAGTAGGAAAATATCTCTGAAAATTCTTGACTAACATTTTCATTAGGTCCTTTAATTGTAAGGCAGTAAATGGAATGAGTTTTTTAGGATTTGTCAAGAAGATTACAACATGAAGCCTTGATGTTCTATGTTCTAACATTATGCCTATCCTACACCTGATAATGTATGGAATAAGGAAAACTTTAATAACAATAATAGCTTGATATATTTTGTTTTTTTTTTTTTAAAAAAAAAAAGATGTAATTTTATTAGATGGTTTACCTGATTTCAGCCTTGGTGACTTCTTTGCAAGATGGACATCTTATCTCCCAATCTATGTCAGCATTATTAGCTTTGTAGCAGTTCTTACATGTTGTGTTGTGTTACCACAACTTTTACTGTCCTGGAACAAAAATTGTCTTTGCCCACCCATACATAACTTACTTGTTCAATAAGGAATCACGTCAAATTATTAACCGTATTTGTTTATGTCATTTACTGAATCATGAGTATAATGGATACAAACCATTTTGAAGATGACCAAAGTTTTTTGAATAATGATTATGTCCTCTTCGGTTGGAGGTGGGAGTAACTTATCTGAGTCCATATAATCTTTTATTTTAACGAAGGCTTTCAAGTCTTCTTTGTTTTGCATTGTACTTGCAAATGTTCATTGAAAGTTAGTTTGTATGTATACATGCAAAATAAGCAAATCCAGAAGTTTTTGTACCATTCTCTCATCTGTGTTCCTTCTGCAAGTGTGAGATTGTGAATTATGCAAAAAGAAAACCTGAATGTTAGTGATAGGCCTGTACAAAAGGTGCAGTATTATTAGTATAACAATAAGAATGATGACTGTAAAAATTTAAGCACTAAGGAGTTTATTGCGTTGAATGTTGTCACTTTTATCCTCATAACAATGATTAGTGAAGCATACCAATGGTATCACTAAGCTTTGTTCCATCTATGTCTTCAAATACATTCTACATAGTCAGTAGCATAAGTTTTTCCTATAGAATATAAAGTCAGTGAATGACAAATCTTCGTTATTTTGCATGCAAATAGAGTAACATATATGACATGATCTGAATCTTCATTAACAAGAACAAATTCTTTTGTGATTGAGGATTCGATTTCCCTCTCTTTTGCTGGAAATGCATGCACAAAGCAGCTAGCAATTTATAGCACTAAACGAAAGCTAGTATGGTAATTATAAAACATGAAGTAATGAGTGAAAATTTTTATCGACTCACTCTATAAAATATCTGTGTTAGTATATCTAAACAGATCCGCAAATTTTGTTATCTAAAAAATGCAAGGAAGTGGAGGTATCACTGGTTCAACATGCTCTTCCAGTAGAGTAGTATTATTAATGATCCAATTTGACTTCTTACTTATAGCTACCAACTCTGAAAGCAGGTGCAACTCCAGTTAAAGTTGCAATTGAAATCCAGTTATGTGATGAGATAATGATTTTTTCCTCATTTTTAAAATGAGTATAGTTTGTTTTAAAGGCAGCAATACAATTATCAAAAATCACACAAACAGTATAGTAAGTCCTTGAGTAGCAAGAGGAATAATATTCTGAAAAAGGGAGATCCACCAGTAACTAAAGGCAGAAACTAAGTATTAATCAACATGCATTCCATAAATTTTAAAAACAGGATTCTAAGCACTTTAGCAGCTAGAGGAATGATATGAAAAAAAAAAACAAAGAAAAAGATATAACATGAACTAAAGGAAAAAAACTAAGCTAACACGTCTTCAAGAATAGAGAAGACAGCAGCCAAAGCAGTTTAAAACTAATAAGAACTGTCCAAAACTAACACAAAATATGGATTAAGATAAGTCAGAATATTAAAAAAGCTAAAACTAATATAATAGTTCAAGTTTGGAAAAAATTGGTTACTGTTAGTTGTTTATACAAAATCATGTGAGCCATGAATAGTAACAATGGTTTGATAGTTGATAGATTTAACAAGAAAATGAATAATGTTCATAATATTTTCTACTTCATGCATTCTGATGGGTCATAAGGTGTTAAAAGAGCTGAATCTCCTATTTTTGTACTAACTGCATCAGAAATAGCTTGCCTTGTATCTCCTAATATTTTGCTCTCATTTTGAAGGTGGGTAAACAAATATATTTTTAAGAAAGGAATACAATAGTCACAGATCATACAAGAAGTAAACGTACTACTTGATTAGAAAGTCTACAAAAGACTTTGCAAAAAACAACAGCAATAATTATGAAATAAACATCTAAGGAATTTAAAGAAACATGCATTGTATATAAACACAATCTAACTACTTGTAACAAATATGCATTTATTAAGATGGAAATAGTTAAATAACAAAAGCAGGTAATATAGCTATGTTAGAAAGTCTACTATGCAACAACGATGATTAGGTTAAAGAGAACAAATCTGGCAAAAAAAGAAAAAAAGAAATGGTAACAGAAGTAAGAACATAGAAAAGAAGCATCAATTTTTTGCATTGAAGGAATATGCAAGAAAGGTCCATTAAATAGTGTTTCATTGATAAGCTTATAACTGTTCTATGTTTTAGGTGTCATTTACTACATTTTTATGTAGTGTAAGAAGGATTGGAGTTAATAATGAGCTTAATTTGGTTATTCTTAGTTTTATAGGGTTTAAATGAAAAAGGATTGAAAAATGATTGAAAAGGATAAAAAAAATGAAGAGAAATTTTGAGGATAAAATATACACGAGTATGGAGTAAATCTGGACGCTGTTTCGTATTTTAAACACAACTTTCTGGTCCAAACTCTAATTATTTGATTCGAGATGTGTTGCAAAGCCAAGAGAAAGTGCTACAACTTTTATGTTTTACACTTTTTCGAATTCCATGAGTATCGAGGTCAAAATTGAACCTGAAGATAATGCACAGTATCTGTTGGAGGTCGCACATCACAATTTCCAGTGAGCAAAGTTCTGGATTAGGGTTTGTGTGTGCAGCAGTAGGGTTTCAAGATTTTTATTTTTCGACAAATTTCTTCGTCTGATTGTACTATTTTTAAGCCGTTTTTTTGTTCATATCCTTAGACAGGGATTATACAGGGGTATTCACTATAAATATTCCTTGTAGGGTGAATAGAAACAAGGACACTTTTTCTTTATTTTTATCATGAGTTTTTAGCAGAAATTTTTTAGTGTTCTTCCACAGCAATTTTGCCTAAAACTCTTTTCTTGATTGAGGGAATTGAAGTCATGGTTCATTCTAGTATGTTGTGAGACTTTTGTACTTGAATTTATTCATTTTTAATATTAATTATTGATTATTTTTCTGCATAAATTTTATGATTGTTATTTTTAATTTGCTATGACTGTAAAATAGTGAATTATTGAAATTCATCTATAGCTAGATTGTTTTTGACTGCTTTGTTCAATTCAATATATGCTGAAACAACTAGGTTTAATAATTGCTCGATTAGTGTTATTGAATTTACAAAAAATAATCAACTAATTGATATAACCGCGTGTGTTTATGATATATTAGCCTAATTATTCTTGCTCGATTTTAATACTTCTATTAATTAATCTTTAGTGCGGTCTGGATTAATTTGATAGTAAGGGTTAATTGGATCGTGTGTCGAAAATTAACCAACCTAGGAAAAGATAAAAGAATTGACTTTGAATTGGAATTTGGGTTAATTCTTTAATTAGTGTTTGGTATAAAAACTGAATTATTTTTGATGTTGATGATCAACCAATAGAATTTCCATGGTTAATATGACCGGAACCATGATCCTTCTTTCATTGAATTCTTTTAGATTTAATTCCTATACTAGTTTGTGTTAAAATTATTCAAAATCCTTCTTTTTTTTTTCACTTGAGCACAACAATAAATTTTGTTCTCGGTAGGATAACTGGGAATTCAATTAGTTTTGGGTGCCTGGGATAGTCACTAACCATTCATGTACCAAATTGAAGAGGTAAAATTATACCTTTACTGTAATATTTTTCTTTAATAAATAAAAAAAAAGAGAGGAAAGACTCACCGAATAGTAAGAAGTGCAAATTAGCAAATGAAACTTTAATTTTTCTCTGATCTGATGAATGGAAGGCTTGGGGTGTAAAAAGTGGAGAATGCATAGCATTCTCTGGGCACATAGGATCAAATGTAAAACAGTGCTATCCTGGCAGAGTTTTAGGCAGCAAGAGACTTTAAGGCTTGTTGGAGTTTCTAAGCATAACAAATCGAAGCCGAAGATGGATCAAGATAACTTGCTTGCCAAGCTGATAGGTGAAGGAACAAAGGATGGAACGTGCAAAGTGGTTTGCTTTCAATAGTTCAACCTATCTAAAAAAATTATCAGCCTACGAATGTGGTTTTGATCTTTCTGGTGATGCTAGAAGTCGTTTTGATATACGATTTTATCTTGTTTCCATTTTATTTATTATTCCTAATCCCCAAAGTAGCCTTTTTCTTTCCTTGGGCCCCACTACTTGTCGTATTTGATTTGGTATTGCTATCGCACATGACTTCGAGAGTCATGATGATAGCCATCTGATGGAAAATGACTTTCACGTTCGGTTTAGAGAGCACTTTTTTTGTTGAGAATTCCTCGTCCCCTTTCTTGTGAATTTCCTAGTGGCGAATTCAAAACTTGTGGACCCTATTTATTCCACTCTCGAGCCCCAAAGAAAACTCCTTCCCCTTTGGACTCCATATCTCTTTTGACTCTACATATGTGGATGATGTTGTTCAGAATACTGATTTTTAGCACGATATTTTTCTTTTGTCTTTTTTCTTTTAGGTTTTTTTTTTGAAAACGATGGCTTTTTCCTTGTATTTCTCTATTTGTCCATTTTCTTTCTCATCTCGTTATTTGGATGTTTTCTACAGATCTACTTAGTGGCTCATATAAGTAATTTTTTCAATTGAGTGCTACCTTTTGTAATTTTAGGTGTTTCTGGAAAAAATTCATTATTTTTCATTCTAGGACATCAAGCTTGTCCTCGTGGACGAACGAATCATTTGAGATGAGGGTCTTGTTAGAACCATTTCTCAAAACAGAAATGGGAAGGACGTTGGGGAATCCGGTAGGACAAGCATCATCTTTAACCACCTTACTAGGTGGGCTGTGCTGTTTGAAAGTACCTTAAATGGCTACTTGAGCCAGATTGAAAGAGAAACATCTTTCATGACATAAGATTGAAAGATCCAAACCTTCTTCTTCAGAGCGGAAACAGACGTGACCAAGACGTATAAAGATCGGCGCAGTCCCTCACAGGAACATATCTATCTGGATAGAGGATAGTCTAAATCGATTCATTGATACATCTCTCTCCATATAGATAGGTATCTTTTCTTGATCACTTATACTGCCTTAAACATCTGGCTGCATTTTCCAACTGAGAATATTACTATCGAAATTGCATTGTACATCCAAAATAGTCCTAAGAACATTTTTTCTTGTCTTCATTTTCGCTATAATATTCAGATTCTTTTTTATTTTTTCAAATAAATCTCTTGTTGATCATTCCATTTTTTATTATCTGTAGCCTTTTCAATTTTATTTGCCTTGCTTTCTTCTTTGACTGCTCTGCTCCCAACACAAATGAGGAAAGAGTTGTCGAAAATGGTTGGTTGTTGACCAAGGGAAAGCATGGGAAAAGCAATGAGTCAGAGTCATAGGTACAGGACCCTTTACACGTAAGACCTATTGCTCTTGCAATTTGGGATCCTTATTTTGGTCAACCGGCTGTGGAAGCGTTTACTCGAGAGGGTGCCCTTGGCCCAGTGATATCGCAGCCTGTGAGAGGCCGGGTAACACTTTATATCGAGTAAGGTAAACGTAAACACTTTCTATATGACCATTTTCAGTGCCAATATAAGTCCCAATAGTAGAAGTAGTTGTCCCCTTAGTTTAAGTAAGCTACCCTCCAAGTGTTTTCTTCCTTAAATATTTTTTAAAGAGTTATGGATTTTAAAAAAGGAGTTATATCTGGCTCTTTGATTATGAGTGAGAGTTCGAGTACTGTGAGAGGAGCTGATTCGGATTGTTTAAACAATTCATGTAATTGTTGACCTCTTGCCAATTGATTCTGAGTAGCTTTATCAAGATTAGAGGCAAATTGGGCAAAGGCTTCTAATTCTGCAAATTGTGCCAGTTCGAATCATATGACGAAAAGGTTCTATTTGTCTTGTTCCCTGAACTAAATAAAAAAAATTTCAAAAAATTTCAAAAATTTTGGAATCCCGCTTACTTTGCTATTACTAAATTTATTGTTTATTAATTTCCTATTTTAGTATGAGATAAGAATATCTCATCTTAACATATTCTCTAATTAAATTCTTTTTTCATTTTAGGGAAGTGGCCCTTCAATGAAGCCTTCTAATAGTCCAATCCAATTTTATGTCCAGAAGATAGTCTTGTTCCCCGAACTGACTTACCACCCCACCCATCTCATGCTTTTGTGGACTATTGGCTTGTTTAAGGAAGTTGGGAGATTTGAAACTCTTCCTCATATTCGGAGATGTCCAATGGGTCCTTTAGTTTAATTTGTCCGAGTTTTCACTCTCTTGGGGCATGACAATCAAGGAAAGGTAATTTAGGTTCGTTAATGCAGTCATCAAATAAGAAGGGTTTCAATTTTTTTCAAATGAACAATTTGAAGACCTATTGATTCTAACAACTGATTGTCGAGTTGATCATTTGGACCTTTCAATTCATAGATGTAGTTCTCGGACCTATGATAGGGATATTCCTGAAACTCATACTACCATATTCGTAGAGAGCACACTGCAAAGCGTAGGGGACAACTAACATACCAAAAGGTATGATAGAAAGAGTACATTCATGAATGAACTATCTTTGTCTCAATAGAGTCTTTTATTTCAGTGGCATGTTTCGATCCCCTTCCTCATTACTTAAAAAAAGTGAGCCACCAGTTCAGGTACAAGATACTATCATTACCGCCTGGACAATTAGACATCCAACCCGTAATCGCACAGCGCCTGACGACTCAATTGCAACAATGGCGCTCTACCAACTGAGCTATATCTCCCGAGTCGAGTGGAACAGGCATGAAGTAGTCAAATGCTTCTTCTATTCTTTTCTCTGGAGCAGCTTGGCCATCCTGGACTTGAGCTAGAGACCTCGCCCGTGAAGTAAATCATTGCACCTATGGTTCAATTGATGAGAACCTTAACCCTCTCTTCTTTAGTTCACCAGTCTGGCTATTCAGGGTATGCTTGTCAACCTAATAAAGAGTTGCTTTTTATGATTAAGAGAAGAAACGGCACTTGAAAGAATATTATTTCTGCAAAGCAAAGATCCAGAAAGATGCTCACGAAAGACTCTATCTCTCTCATCGATATCGATATCGATAGCATCGATATCGACTGCTAGTGATGGGACGCAAAAAATCACTCATCTCCATTAGATTGATTTTCTCACTCCAATTTGGAGAAAGTCTACTTTATAGAATCTGAAAGGAAAAAAGAAAAAGATTGAAAAGAATTGTATCTTTTCAACTGAAGAGAGGTTTGATGCTTTTGAATTCATTGTATTAATTCCACTTCCTACTCACAGTATGCTCTTTATGATCCCTGGTTTGTCTCCAACTAGGATTTGTGAGACCGAAAGTAAAGGCACAAAATCTAACACACTGTTGGTGACTTGCCATACACGATTTGGTAGAGGGGACCTTTCCCTAGTACAATAGGACCGAGAAAGGCACACCTCTGGGAAAAAAAGAATTGACTTAGATAAAAAGAAAAGAAACTTGGACAAAAAGACTCCCCATTCATTAGATTAGAGAAGATCACCAAGATTTCGTGATCCACTACCGAACTTATTCCATTCGGATATTTTTTCATGCGACTTCTTTTTCTTTGAATGGACACAAGAATCTACATTTGAGTGCACTTTCCATTTGCACTATACTTTTATCGTCGAGTCTTCTCTTCCTTTCATCACACCGACATGATATGATCGCCTAACTGTAGCCGCATATCAGCTGTGCTCAATATGCGGGACAATGCTACAAGGGATTTCTATTGGATCATATCTTTGGACCTAGCAAAAAGAACTCTCACTCTTCAAGCAAGCAATCACGAGAGAAGCAAAACTATCTACGAAGTGGTAGAGCATATTTCGGTGTAGCATATATAGCGGCATACTTCATTAACTAGGGTGGAAAAGAGATCTATTGATACCCACTATCAATTTACCTAGAAGCCCAAAGTCTTATAAGTTGAATTAATTAAATTCAATTTTTCTCGCTCTATCTCAGAGTATCCATTCACTCGAAACTGATCTGCTTTCGGATTGCAGGCTACAACTCGCTTTCATGAAGTCAGAATCACTAGTAATCGCCAGTCAGCCATATAGCGGTGAATCCATTCCCGGGTGTTGTACACACTGCTTCTCGACCAATTCTCAGGTTCGAGGGAGGGCGATAGAGAGGACCCAAACTTTAGATCTCCTATCTATACTGGAGGTTTCTTTCGTATCAAGAGTTTGTTGGGGAGGTAAATATGCTCTTCAAGAACTTGAACCTACTTGGATCACATCTAGACAAATAGAAGTAGGTCGATGGGCAATGACACAAAATGTATGTCCCTTATTTTACTAGAGGGATTTGAATTAGGCCCCCTGATTGTATTTTTCCTGAGATTAAAGAAAAGATAGGCAATTTGTCTTTTCAGAGCTATCACCCCAATAAAAATATATTCTTGTGATAGGACCTGTCCAAGTGAAAAAAGGCCTTGGCTTATTTCTAGAATTAGAGTTTGACCGTAGTAAATACATAGCATTTGGATGTTTTGCATACTGCAGACATCGCGCTAATAGACAGGGGTTGAGGTCGAAATGGGGTATATGTATTGTACTTCCCTCCTCACTTTAAGCACATCACGATTAGCCTTGTTTTAGCTTTGACTCTTGATGGTTTCATGCTCACAAGAAGAGGAGAGGTAACATAACACCTATCTCCCATTGAAAAAAAGGAAAGAGCTAGCTTCAAGCTTTGAAGTAGGTCCCTACCCGCTAGCGGAGATCGAGTGACCTAAGAAAAATTTAGCAAGACAAGATTCCCCTGCATGCATCTCTGGTCTTAAAGTCAAGAGAGAACTACGAAGATAAAAAAGAAGGGCAGTTCTTGATAATTAGAAAAGGGGAAGGAAGAATTCCATTCACTTCATTTTTTCAGTGGCTGCGGTAAGGCGCAACCCACAACAAACAAAGGGGAAAGCTTTCTTTGCTTTCTGTAGGCCTATTTTAGTAGATCAAGCTTGGTAAGTCCTTCTTTTTCATTCTCTTTTTATTTTTTTATTGGAAGCATTCTTAGTGTGTTAAGGGTCAATGGCTTTTGAGAATGTCTACCTCCTTACCCCAAGAAAATAAGGTTTTTTTTTTCTTACCTCACTTGGCTCAGTGATTGAAGTTGCTTGACCTCTCTTACAATATCGTTACCATAGTAGAGTTTAACAACCAAGTTTGAGATGGATTAGTGTGGTTCCTCTATGCCTAGGACACAAAAATATCGAACCATGAACGAAGAAAGTTATGAGAGAAAAGTAGTATTGGCTAGCGAATATGAGGTCCCAATTATATTAAAGTTTAAACTAGTGTAATTTGCAGAATTAGAAGCTTTGCCCAATTTGCCTCTGATCTCAATAAAGCTACTCAGAATCAATTGGCAAGAGGTCAATGATTATTTGAATTGAGAGCAGGATGTCGGTTGAGATGGAGCTGGGAGCAAACCTATACTTTCCTAGGGCTTGCCTTGCCTCAACATGTAAATAAATAAAGATAAATAAAGGACGGGCACCAAAAAGGAAGTAGCCCAGCCTCTTCAAGAAAACACGGATGAGCCACATGCAGGGAAACTTGCACGTGTGGTTCTAGCCGAGGACCCCGGTATACTGTACTAATATGTGTAGGTCCTTGTAATTCGAGTGAGATTGTTATGGCGCAAAACCAAATATGGTTCGGTATGCCTTCTTTGGCTTAAATGAACCTTCTGATGAAACTTCAGACTTATGTTATAAAAAAAAAAAAAGATTCTTGCATTTTCTTTCCTACTGAGAAAGCATCTATTTTTCATGCATTTCTCAAAATACTTGAATTGTCTTTCCTCATTTGTGTTGGGGATCAAAGATGTCAAAGAAGAAAGCAAGGCAAATGAAATTGAAGGTTACGGATAATCAAAGGAATGATCAACAAGTAAGAGATTTGTTTGCAAAAATAAAAAAAATCTAAGTAGTATAGAAAATTAAAACCAAGAACTTTTCCACTTTTCTGTCAAAAGAGCTCGTGTAGTTCGCAGAATACACCTACTTGGAGGCATTGCTGTAGCAAAGAAAGAAACTTCATAGAAGTTGAGAAATATGAAGAAATAGATAATGTGTCTAGCTACTTTGTTTTATGGATAAAAAAGGATCTAATTGATAGAAGAAGCTCCATAAAAATTGATTAGCAAGATTTTGGACCGATAAAATAATAACTGCATACTTATGTTATGATCAGAGATATCCATATCTCATGGTGTGAGATAAAAATAAGGATTCCTCTTATTTAATAGAGTTGATCCGACTAAAGTTTTGAGTTGCAGTGTAGGATCAGATCCCAAAGATAGTAGTCACTCAGCCGCTAAAAAAGATATAGTTGATCCTTTCTGGTGTAACATCAAGTTATTGTTATTTATAAAGGAGAACGTTCTCGCTCGCATCAAGATTGTTCAATTTTAAAAATGGACTTCTCCAGATCGACCGGATAGAGCTACTCGATTCTCTACGGCACCTGGTTCATAAGTTAGGGCTTCTTTAGTGCATAGCTAATTTGAAGCTCAAACAATGATTGGAGAATTCTCAAGCTATGGGTCTTCCAACTTTCAATCAATTTTTGTGAAAAGCCTCTCTTCCTATATATGTTATAGGGTAGGAAAAGAGAAAGAAGCAGGAATGGTACTAATAGCATTTATCTAGATTCCTAGTGGTTTATCTCCAATTGTGCCTTAGGCTTTGTTGATTTACTATGTGATGATTTTATTGAAAAAGATTGAAGTCACGATATTTATTTCACTCAAGATTGGGTCTCTCTACTAGGTGTTCTTCCCGTGGCTTCAGGAGGTATTAACGTTCCTAGGAACTTTTATAGTAAATGGAATATTTAGAATTTTAATCAATCAAATATTGCAAAGACCAAGTATTTATTTCCGGTTAGAGTTGGACCATAATGGAATTTCGGCCTATATTAGTACCATAATATCAGATTGGGGAGGAAGATCAGAGTAAGAGATTGATAGAAAAGCAGGTCTCAATCTTGCTTGGTGGTTCTCCTCTTGATGATTATTGACTTAACATTCATTTTATGCTTAGTTGGAGGGCTCCCCTTCCATCCATTGAGTCAAGTAATTTGATATCGAAAAATTTTCCACCGCCTATCTCATGCCATGCTTCTTCTTTCTCCAAATCGGCTCCTAGTGTCAATCAATCAAGATTTGCCATCAAGAGAGAAAAAAGGCTAGGCACTTTTTCCTTACACGTACCTCCTACTTGAAGCACGATATCGGTATTTACAAGCTTTACTTCTCTATTACATTATGCTGTCAATTTGTTTACAAAACCAAAACGAACATGCTTTCTAGCTACTGTACTAGACCTTCGACCAGGCACTCTACTTTTGTTGAATCGGAACCAACACCACTGCATTGCACTCAAACAGTTGAGCGACTTCCGTCCAGTAACTTCCGGATTAGTAACCTCTACCCAAGAGAGCCGAGCCTGAGAAGAAAGGGATCATCTTGTCCAAACAAAATGGTCTCGCGAGTACTTCATTTAATTTTCTCTGCGGTTTTGGAATTTGGCAGTATTTATCATGCATTTCTGGGTCCTGAGACGCTTGAAGAATCTTTTCCATTCTTCGGCTATGTATGGAAAGATAGAAATAAAATGTCATCCATAAGCATGGAAGCTTGGGGGAAGGCCCCAAGCAATCTTCCTATAGGTCTTATTCAAGGCATTTCTCTTCATCTTTTGAAAATGCTTTGAACTTGCCTGCCTTAAAATAGAGGATGGACCTTCTCATAGTAGTTCTACCTATAGAAAGAATCTATGAAAGAGGCTATCAGAATAATACTCGAATTTATTTACAATCCTGAGTTTCCAGACACATCGTACTTCCGCTCAGGTCGAGGCTGCCTAATTCAAGAGAAAGAACTGGTAATAGACACAAAACCATCCATTATGATTCTATATTTGTTCGAATAAAATGCTTAGTCAATTCCATACGTCTAACCAAAAAATCCTTTGCAAGTGGTTTGGTACAAACGAAGAAATTTCGAACAAAAGGCCTGGAACTCGTTATTAGGAAGAAAATAATTAGAAATGGGAATTAGTAATGACAAGACTAGTGACAGCACTTTTTGATTGGATAGAAGAAGCTGTTGTCGCAATTGAATCAGAAGGAACTACACATTCACAATGACAAGACAAAATTGTCCAACTTTTTGATCAATTGTTTTTGTTCCCCATATAGCTTATAATTTCCGAGCAATTGGAAGCCACTTTGACGAGTCCAAATAATTTATATTAAGCAATCCTTACTATTCATCTTTATCAGCCCCATACTTAAAGTATCCACTCAGTCTTGTCAAATGCCTTTAATAAAACTCTTAAACAAAGCCGAATCTAATCCTTCACGAAAAATAAGAAATTTTGCATATTTTGACAAATTCAAGGTGAAAAATGGAGTTGGTTCCTTGGCAAAACTGGGAGAAAGTTAAGCCAATAGATCCCAATTCAGTATAAATTCATGAGGAAGTGGTATCTCGGTCTAGAGGACCTTTCCCATGCATTGAAGAATCTCTGGCCTTAGCCTACCTACCAGTCTTGATTTCTTGCAAGAACAAAGGGAAACACTAAGAAACTATTTAAGAACTTGCAAAATGGATCTGTTTATCATAAAGAGATTTAGCATTATCTTGTGTGTGTCATTTGAATTCGATTGAGTTAAGTTTGTGAGAAAAGTACAATTCATGAAATATAAAAATTAGAAGCAAGAAACACATTCCACATGCCTGTTGAAAGTTCCTTGCCTATAAACCTTTCCAGAGGGAGGTCATTCGTATACAGAACTAGTATATCTTTGTCAAAACAATCTGGACTAGCTTTATTTCCAAAGGAGTTGCAAATGGATTTGCTAGTTCACCAATCATTGATGGTTCTAGATCCGCTAAGCATACGCTACAAGCAATAGTACCTAGAATTACTACTGGAAAGGGGTTCTCTTAAGAATAAAGAAGATGAATAGAATCTAATTCATGTTTATGCTAAGAGAAGAGAAAATCTATTATCCAAGACGACTTCTTTCTACGGAAGTTTGGCAATTGAGGAATTTTTTTACCCATAAAAGAAAATAATAATATAAGGAGAGAGAGGTCCCGGATATGCCATATTCCCACTAATAAAAAGGGATCTTGATCTTTCTCCTACTACTGATTTTGTTGAGAAGAGCTTATTGATAGCAGTAAGACCTTTGTGGCGCTAGAGTATTTTCTGTCATTTCTAAAAACTGCACAGATAGTCGCCATTTCCCTTTTTCACAATATTCTGACAAACTGAGAGTGTCTTGTCCATTCTTAAGTCACAGCGAAAGGCTTATTGAGACTTTTGAGCTATACCTCTGCCCATAAAAATAGAACTTTTTGATCTCTAACTACACCACCTACTATCGGATGGACTTATTGCTCAGTTTCTTGGTCTTTAAATCATCCATTGTAGGAAACAAGAATGGACCACTCTTTCATCTAAGGATGCCTAATTGTCGGACCGATCATTCAGGGAGAGACGGGACAATGCAAAATAGGTAGTTTATCTTGGGAAGATGCCTTCTAAAGAGTAACGGAGGTGTGCAAAGTTAGGCTCAAACAAAAGTCAAGGCCGAAGAAGTAAACCTGAAGTGTTGCGAAAGACTGGGATGGGAAATAAAACGGAATTTATCAAAAAATAGATGCCTTCTCAGCAGGAGGGAAAAATGCAAGAATCTTCATTTTTCTATAAAATAACTTAAGTCTGAAGTATCATCAGAAGGTTCATTCAAGCCAAAGAAGGCAAATCAACCATAAAATGAAATCTTGTTTTTGTGGTTTTGTAATTCAAGCATTTCACAAAAGAATCACCTTCGGTCATGTGCTTATACCTATCTGTCAGGCTATTATTCCCCAAAGTTATGGGGTAAGACATCGATTTCTCAATTAAGGTCAAAAAATTTTTTTTATTTGACTGTATGATGGATTCCTTAGAAAAACATTGGCATGCCTCTATCATGAACACTTGATGAAATGTGGAGGGAAGTAAGGCAAATGACCAATACTACAGGAAGAATTCCTCCTTGGATAATACTTCTAACCATATTTCTTCCATCGAATGCTCCTTAATCTATCAATGATAAAGAGAAAGTTCTTGAGTTGCCTCCCATCAGGATCTAAATCTAAGGTAGTTTCTTTAGATCCTAAAGCGAACGATTCATTCCAACAACTTCGGACCATATTAACCCCTTTGAATTAGCCAATCTTACAAGATCGATCGGCAGGTTGGTTAGAGTTTTGGAATGATTTCTTTGTTCTCTTATTTGGAAAGAAAATAAAACTTCCCTTTCTTTTTTTTTTTTTTTTTTTTGTCCTTTTGTATCCCTTCAACAAATTTTGGCTATGACCAATGCCCCACTAGAAGCAGCAGGGCGATAGCCCGGGAGCGAATTCCCACTGGTAGGCTGCCAGGAGACGTCTCATCTCAGATGTGTATAACGACCTATGGGAAGGTTGCCACGAGTAATTCAGGGTTCTGGGAAAACGAATAAAGTTCTCCGTGCACCAGACATTTAGCTTACCGATTTAATTTTGACATGGATGGGGATGCATTACTATTCCTAAATATAGGTTTGGTGATTCATGCCATATCAGATAAGCAAGATATGCAAAAGATGGGAGGTCTTGTCTCCTCACTGGTTTTGAATACCTTTTCGCCTATTGGGATGGTAGAAAAAGAGTACAGCCTTTTTGTCTTCTAAGAAGAAAATTTGAGCTTTTGAGCTCCTTGATAAAAAGAAACATCTGCTTCCCTTTCAAAATCGGTTTAAGCTATTAAAGTAGGTAAGCAATCAGACAAATCCGTAGCCCAAGCGATTCATAACCTCCCACATCTACAGGTTGACATCCAATCCAACCTAGTAGTAAGTAATCTGCCAAAAGTAACCAAAATATTCCTTGGTGAATCGGGCAAAAACTTGAACTACTCGCACCTGTTCTGGTAGTTTATTGGTGGAAGTCAGCTTGTTTTTTTGCCGAAGTGTGGGTTCAAATCCTTCCCGTAAGAACTTCTATTGAGGAATGGGCCAAGCTAGGTCATTTCTCAAGAAAAATAACCAAAGGACCTAATACTACCACTTGGATTTGGAACCTGTTTCGGCAAGTATGGCTAGTACGATAGTGACATTGGGTACAGTAGTAAGGGATTTTGTGCTTTTTCTAAGCATTCCCCTATCGTGCCAATAAGTTGCCTTTTCTTTTGGTTTAGCTCTTTGTTTTAGCTCCTGCCTAGCACAAAGCGAAATAGCTCTCGCATTTGCTACACCATTTGATTTTATTATGAGCAATAGATCAGGTGGGTACTTATATTAATTTGTATGCCAAGTAACATACCTATAGTAAATAGCGAACTAGTATTATCTTGCATTGGACATGTTGAATTGGATGCTTTCCTAGTAGATGCACCATACTTAATAGATAAGTTGCCTATCGGTCATTACAACACAGGTAGTCATCTCACTTGTGTGAGCAAGGTTCAAATATTATTTATATTGATCTGTCCATCTATCAATCGAGAAAAAAAACAAGCTAAAGATTTCCAATATCCCTCAATCCATCGAGTTGACCCTTTCACTAACTTCAGAAAGATTTAGCAATATTTTCTTATGATGACCTGGTTGAGAGAGTATGATACATCGGTGTAAAATATTGAGTTGAATCAATGAGATTGGTTATAGTAAGGCCTGGCCAGAAAGTGTTCTTGCCTCTATCATTAGCTTGGGTAGTCCCATAGGAGTCCGGGTTGTGTGTCAGTCCTAGTGTGGCTGATCATCCGAAAAGACCAGCTAACCATAACTGACTTGGTCATCAAGGGCTAACCGGCAATTACTAGCAATTTTGGCTTCATCCAGGCGAGTTGCAACCTGCAATCTAAACTAAGGACAGATTTTTAGGGTTAGCTCACCCTCGCGGGATCATGACCCTTTGTCCTAGCCATTGTAGCACGTGTGTAGCCTAGGGCATAAGGGGGATGATGACCTGACGTCATCCTCACATTCCTCTAGCTTATCACTAGTAGTCTATTCAGGGTTCCAAACTCAATGATAGGATGGGTAGTTGGTCAGATCTAGTATGGATCATACATGGATGGTAGTTGGAGTCGGTGGCTCATTCCTACTTTTTTTATGCCAATGCTAGTGACTGGAGATAACTCCCTTTAATTATTCCTGGGATGGGAGGGAATAGGTCTTGCTTCATATTTGTTAATTCATTTATGATTTACTCGACTTTAGGCACCGGGATGAATGAGAACTAGAATGAGCTCAATGGAAAAGAAAATCGAATTGATCCGTTTAAAATTCTTGTTCTATCCACACAAGCAGAACACTCTTTTAGTCATTATGGTCTTACCTTTCCTTTGTAGGATGCTGCTTGACTTCTATCATTCAAGGACAGTTCGAGTTGGACAACGTGCTAGATCAAAATTCATATATAATTTAGATCATAATACATATTTTTATCCATTTTGTCGAGATATACCCCATCTATTTTATAAATGGGTAGAATTTTTTAGATAAAGTTATAAAAGAATTAGATTCTAGCATCTTTTTTTATTTCTCCTCTTATTCCAAAAGTTAAAAGGCAAACATCTGAGCAAAGGAAAGCACAATACGCTTGGTACAACTGGCTTTCTTTCTTCATGATATACCAATCAGAATGGAGGGTCCTACCTATATACATGATTGATAGAATCAATACATAGGTAGGGCGGTCAACTTGATGCGAGAGAGGCATGAGTGCAGTTCAATCTTGTGGTTATTCATTTGGAGTGAGTAGGTCCTCTTTCTCGTTGATCAGTTTGCTTCCGCTCTATTCAAAACAGTTGGAATTGCTACGGTAGTTTTGTCAACGAACGCGTCTCGGTCAATCGTTCCGGGAATAGACTACTTTGATGGTTACCATGCTAGAAAAATACAATGGAAAAGAAACAATATAAGCATTGCTCATTTATTTTTTTAAGAGCCCAAAATGCTAAATGGTGGGTGGGAGAGAAGGAAGCAGAACCTTTAATTGACTGGGCACATAAAAAATTCTCGACGTCGAGAGAGATTTGAGATTCCGTAAATAATTTAGTGACTTTACTTAGAAGAAGAAAATGAAATATGAATAACCGTGATAGTTGTAATAGATCGTTTTTTGTGCTAGTTTTTGCTCCAGCATGAAAATTTCAAATTTTTTTTTTTTTGAATTCTAATTCAAAAAATTCCAACCTAGGGGGGCTTCATACTCAAAGAACCGGTATAAAACTTCTTAAGCTTAACAAGTTCATCAGAAGAGTGAGAGATCCATGTTTCGGATCTAATTCAACGAAAAAAGTTTTGATTATTACAATTGTGGGATTAGAATAGAGGCTTATGCTGTGAAATCAAATGTCAGTCTCTTTGTTACCCATCAAAGAACCTTGAGATGTCATCTACGAAAAAGAGTGAACCTTTTTTTTGTTGTTTCATTCCATATCCCTGTCCTTTCATTTACCGTACCTGACCCTTCTCTTTTCAATTAAAGGAAAAAAAAGATAGAGTATGCTCTTGACCTGGGAATTCATCTATTTGATTGAAGAAAGGTATTCGTGAGCTTTTTCTTTCGGGAAGGAAGGATTAGGGAAATCTTACTGATTGCAGCTTTTTCCAGGCCTTCGGGAAAAGCAAAAAAAAAAAAATTGCTCGAATGACACGATGCCTTCGTCACCCTAGAATGAAAGGGGTGATCTTGTAGTTCTTGGTCTATGAAGATGCATTGTTAGGTGCTTTCTTTTTCCCATTAAGGCTGAACCTAAACACGGTAATCGTTCCAGAGTTGGACGAAACTTTCCTCCCGGATAATGTTTGGATGGTGGACTCTGGTGATGGACTTTAGCAACACTTATCCATCTATTTCATTGGTAGGCATGACCAGGCCTACCTCCCACAATTCTTGGAAAGTTTGGAGAAACAGATGCTGGTAGAGAAAAGGATAAAGGCAGCATTAGTGCG
Organism: Cinchona pubescens; assembly: GCA_025175665.1. Classification (NCBI taxonomy): domain Eukaryota; kingdom Viridiplantae; phylum Streptophyta; class Magnoliopsida; order Gentianales; family Rubiaceae; genus Cinchona; species Cinchona pubescens. The sequence continues at coordinate 76,879 of JANKKI010000391.1, read as the reverse complement.
GGATGGGTATGCCGGGACAGTTTTTAGTAAAGAGAGGCGAAATTCGGGGCATCCTCTTTAACCACCCTATTAGGTGGACTGCACTTTCTGAAAGTACCATAAATAGGTACTTGAGCCAGATTGATCCAAGCCTATTGGGACTAAATAGAAATGATACCTCCAACAATTTCTTTGTTTTCAACGCTTTCTCATTTTAGGAATTAGTCACTTCAACAACCTTCGAGGCAAACCCACAGAAGAAAAGAAATCAATCTAATCACTCTATTTCAAGCCTTAGAGAATCCGATTAAAAAGCCTAATTAGCGAATTCACCTCCCTCTGAGTTTGATTAGTGCCCAGATTGTTACGGCCACCTTTCACCTAAGCTTCGGTTGCTGGCTCTAAGTGCATACCTGTGACTAGCTAGTTTGCCTAAAGCCCTGATCTGATATAAATAGTTTTTTATGTTGGCTTCTGATGCTACTACTTGAAATGTTTAAAATACTCCTACTTTTTCACTAGCTTGCTTAGTGTTTAGAATGGAATCGGCCTAGACCGCCACTTTAAAATTTCTTTTTTTGCAAATCTTCTTGATGTGAAAACACAAAGCCGGGGGACTAATCTTTGAATAGGAAAAAGAGTGAGCATTGTTGTTTGCGAAGTCTCGATCATTTACACGGACCCACTTCTCATGCCATTTGTGAGAATTTGATGATCTATAAACCGTCCCTAACGAACGATTGGCTCATGTTTGAGCATGATGAATCATTTCTTACCAACCTCTTGCCAGTCCACTTTCCGATGTCATATGAGAATGGAAAACTAGAGCATTCTCTACATCAGTGGATGAAGAATAACGAACATAATAATTTCTAATTGACCATGTTCCTGGAAAAAAAAAATACTTCCTCTTGCAGTAGAAGATCAGATTCAATCTTTGTCACTAGCAGCTTAACGTCCTTCTCTTGTGTGGGTTAGCCCTTGATTGGATAATTGTTCTTATTTCAAAGAATTGAGTTCTTTTAACTTTCACAATTGCATATTCTTCCACAAAAGAGCGTATTTTGATTTCACTACCGCAAAAGCTTCTGCTTGAAAATCTTGTGTGGTTCAAGGCCTTCTCACTTTCCTCTCTTTAATTTAAGGTTATTTCGGATCTGGCTTTCATTTTAATAGAGAGCTACTCTGAACAGAAGATTTTTCCAATTTTTCGTAGGTAAAGCTGGCTAACCAAAGGTTTTTTTTTTCAACCGTTGACAAGTGGTCTCAACTTGCTCATGTAACGAATTTTCTTTCCCTTTCTGTCGAAACAAGACCACTACCCCCTAGTCCCAATTCATTGCATATTCCTCCGATTCCTTATAAAAGATATTTAGTCCATTCGAATAGAAGTTAAAAAGGATATTTATGTGTTCTGTGTCCTCAACTGCGGTATGTATTTGATGTAGAAAGAGCTGGTACAGAAAAACCTTATGTATAAGGTTTGAAATGGTGAATTGAAGTAGAGTAGACTGATTATCCTCTATATTTCTCTTTGTCCAATCTGAGGCTTGAATTTTGAGGCAGTCATTGGAAAAAATTAAGGAGGACAGACTGCAGGTAGTGCTTCGTCTTGTCTTATTAGTAGTGATCAGTGTGAACAAGACTAGCTCTGGCTTTCAAGCGTGAACCAGGTCTGGGAATCGGCAAGAGGTCTTGGATTAGTGGTCAAAGCATGGATTCTAAGCCAGTCCAGTCTATTAGAAAAGTGCTATTCTTTAAGCCCAAAGGCTAGCGAATTCAACTTCCATTCTTTTTTAGGGCCAGAGATAGCCAGAAGGTTTGCCTAGAAGCAGCCACTCTTGAAAGAGTGTGTAATAGCTTACTGATCAAGCGCTCTTACGCCGAAGATGAATGGGGCTAAGCAATCTGCCGAAGCTGTGGGATGTAAAAATCATCAGTAGGGAAGCATTTCCTCATCGCCTTAGAGAGAAGCCTCCGCGCAAGCAGTGGTGGACGAAGTGAAAGCGAGAATGTCGGCTTGAGTAATGCAAACATTGGTGAGATTCCAACGCCCCGAAAACCTAAGGGTTCCTCCACAAGGTTCGTTGCATTATATACTCATCACCAATATATTGCGAGTTTCATCATGATAGAAGCATTTGCTATGGAGCTATATTTTTCATTAGAGATTATAATCCAGAGCGCCAATATATGAGGGCTCTTTGCTGCCTAGAAGTAAGTCCGTTGTAATTTCTTCTTAGTCTTCCTGGACAAATCAACTAATATAGAATTGTGAAGTGGTTTCATACTTTTTGTTGTGGGATACATGTTTAGAACTAATCTGGAAATTAATGTTGACACTTAGTCTCCTATCAGACCAGGTGAAGGGGATTTTCTTTATTTATTGCACTAGTTCCCAATGTAATGACTGCAAATGTATCCAAACTCGCTCAGAGTGAAACAACTAACCTTTCTATAGAAGAACCACTTGAGTTTTGAAGCAAGTGGTCTATGCTAGCTCATTTTCGAGAGGAAGAGACTATTTAATTAAGAAGATTATCTCAACCATGGATATACATACACATCCTTCACCCAATCTAAAAAAAGTCTTTTCAACTCTTTCGTGGTATCATAGCACTAGCTCTTGGGAAAGGTTCAGTTGGTTAGTGTAAAGTGTAGTATGAATACCTTTTTATGTGTTTTCTCTTTTGCGCTGTCTACCACTGTGTTTGCATCCTTTTCCTAAGCACTTAGGATCCGTCTATTGCCAATTTTTTGTCCATAAAATATATTTCTTCATTTTTTTAAAAGATCCAATGAGATTCTTTGGATTTGCTTTTTTTCTTAGGAGAATTCTTCTTCCAATTCAAGTGACTAGGACTCTAAACCTCTCTGGCTTGCTGACTAGCTTGCTTGCCTAAAGCCCAAATCTGATGTAAACACTTTTTTATGCTGGCCTGAGACCTTCTACTTATCTAATATGTGTGGAACCAAATCCAAGTCTTTTTCGGTTCCACCTCCTCCCGAACTAACACTACAAACTAGAATAAAAGATAAAATATTACTAGAAAAAAGACCAAAGTGGGATAGTATGTAGATCTGTAGAAAACATCCAAATAACAAGATGAGAAAGAAAATGACAAAGGGTAAGGATTCGACTAGCTTTGAGCTCTCACGCAGTTTAGGTTATATCAGGTCCTTTGACTCGTTGGTATCCTGTATTTTACATAGGATCAAGGTAGATTCAATGAAGGAATTGATAGAGTTAGAGTTAGTTGACATGAAAAGTCTTTTCCCCGAGGACCTTTAGTATTGTACTCTAGCCCCTAACCAGCAGCCTTCGTGCTAAGCAAGACTGCCTTTGTCCCTTTCCTTCTTCATTTTGCCCCGTTCTTTGCTTTGTTCCAATAGAGTCTAAGGCAAAGGGCTTCGTATACCTACTTGACGAAAGGGAATGAACTTTGTTTCTTTCTGAGGTTTTTGGATTAGATTCAGTCAGCCTCATTGCTATACTCAAAAGGAAGGAGTGAGGCTTTGGTTACTTGATGAATGCTTCCAAAGGAGATCTTCCCGATTTTTCTTCTTTAGTAGTCTCGATTGAAGTAGCCTTGCGTCGCCCTACCAAACTCACATAAGCAGAAAAGGAGATACATTCATGAAATGCGAGAAACTGCGCCGCGAGGGACTGAGCCAGTATGAATAGATCTTACTTACGAGAAAGAGTAGGAACATCTATTAGTCCGTATCGTGGGTCTACTTGTTACAAAAGGCGAACATCCCCACCAAACATTCACATCGGTTCTTAGGAAGACATCAAAAAAAGGACAAAAATAGTCTATTTACCTTCCATGTAAATGATCAAGACTTCGCAAAAAATAATGCTTCTTTCCCATATAGAGTTTCGAACCCAAAGGCAATCGTTGAGTGAACTGTATCTTCTTTGTGTTAGTTGACCTAAGCTGCACCCTAACTGTTGGGGTGGGCTTGTCCTCCGAACCATATGTGGGATGTAATGAGTTTCTGCCTCATACAGCTCAGGCCGAAGACCGAGGAAGTTTAGGAGAGATGGGGAAACCTAACAGCTGTCGGTCGGGTTTCTTTGAACCTTGTTAACGATCAAACTTAAAGATATGAACTGAGTGCCATATGATGAGTAACTGAGTAACTGAGAACTAAGGAAAGAGATATGGAAAGAATGAAGTAATGAAAGAAGATGTCATTGCTAGTAGTGGAACCTTAGTTAAACAAACTAGTAGTATAATCTTAGGCTTCACTAATTGATTTCTATAGCTCCCAAGGCATGTAAGAGAATGCCGAGACTTTTTCTTATAAACATGGTACGAGTCTTGCCTAGCTCTTCTTAATGCCATGGCTACTATAGTCGTTAGCTTAGGCCTCGGCTAATGAAACCAGTGGGCTACCCAATTGTCTTGCGCCTTTATTGCTGCCTGGGTTCTGCTTGTCATTTACATGTCTCTTTACCTTGCACAAAAATAGGAGTAAGGTGAATCTAGTTGTTGGAATATCAAACGATACCTAATAGCTACTTCCTTGACTTAATAAGCTCCCAAGAAAGTCCAACCCAAAGAAATACGAACTCTCTAATATACGGTTTATACTGGAAAGGTACAAAGTTGGACTAATTTGGAAACATTGGGTAATTTACTTTATACATACTATTTCGTCTGGTTTTTGGTTCCTAGTCTTATTTTATTAGTAGACATGATTGGGGCTATAGTACTCACGACAGAGAAGAAGATAGCAAGTGAGCGTACCTTTGTTCGCTTCTTCTCCACTGAGCACAGAAGTTTAAGGAACTTCTACTGGGCCCATTTTTTGTCTTGAGCTGCATACAGTTCCTTTTCATTCTCAATGGCCCACTTCAGCCATTGCTATGTTTTGTCTTTCAATCCATCATTGTCTATCCAGCTCATAACAAAATGTTAGACCAATCTCAGGGTTGGCACAACCGAATTGGTTGAGGAAACAGAAACCCTAACAACTGACGGACTACATGGGAAATACGAGATCTAGGAACCAAGCCATTACATGTTCTCCCCTTGCCCTGGCACGATAGAAGAACCACTTATCTTCCATTAGGCAGGGGTCAATCGGCTCACATATATTGTCAATCAATAGGTCCCCCTCCTTTCAGTCGAGCTCAATTACATCGATTCTCTCCTAACTAAGAAAAAGAAGTTTCAGAGGCATCTTTCGTTCATATCGATTTGGGTTTTTCTGCACCATATGGGTCAGTTTGAAAATAAATGAATTGCTAGTCGTAGAATATCAAACCACATAATTTGTGGACAGTTTTGGTAGAAAAGAGTGCTAAAAAGTAGATTCCAGTACATATTCCTTTTATAGGTATGGAGATTTTTGACAAAAAAGCTATAAATTCAGGGGAAAAAGCAAGAAAGGCTGTAAGGAAGAAAACTTAAGATAGAGGAAGATGGAAACGGTACGGTGAAGGAACAGAAGGAGAAAGGTAAAAAATTTGGAACAGTAATAATTGCGTTCAATTTAAACTGCTGTTGATATATGGAGATTCCGGTTGCTAAGTGTTGTAAACTTAATTAATTGATCTCTTTAATCATCTGGCTAATATTATTTGTAATTAGATTGACCACCAAATCCAAGGGTCCAAATTTTGATAAGAGGTCTATCCTAATGTATAGGTGTATAGCCAAACTTTATATTAAGAAAAAATTGAATTTTTAAGTCAGGATATATTTAGTTCTTTCCAAGTATAAGTTGTGCATAAGGTCTTTTACTACGCATATATGTAAGCTTTGACAGAAAATTTTCTTTATTGTACATTTGTACTACAGTTATACAAAGATCTAGGATGTGTATAACCGACGCTCTCAAGGCCTAGATGTGTCTTATACACATCTAGATGTGTGATAAGAGACAGACAGAGCGCAATGGCGTTAAGGATTCTGCAGCCGACCCTAGAGTGGGATGCTTTCTAGTTTGTCTCGTTTATATATATCATATCGGAAAAGACTTTTCATGTCAACTAACTCTACCTCTATCAGGAGAAACTATAGTATGTGTATAAGAGACAGTCTATATATATACATAATATGTATAATATATATATATATATATATATATAGTATATATATATATAAACGAACAAACAAGTCTTAATCCCACTAAGTAGGGTCGGCTGCATGAATCCTGCTACGCCATTGCGCTCTGTCATGGACCATATCCTCATCAATTCCTAGATCGGGTATATATTTCTTATAAGTTACCCAACAAGTCTTTTTTGGTCTTTCCCTACCCTTCCTATGTTGACTACTCTCTCTAAAATCTACTCGCCTGACTGGCGCTTCTATTGTTGGTCTTAACACATGACCTAACCACCTTAAGTCTGTTTCTCTCATCTTCTCATCAATAGATGCTACTCCAATCTTCTCACGAATATGCTCATTGCGTATCTTGTCCATCCTAGTGTACCTACACATCCATCTCCACATTCACATTTCTGTTACTCTCATCTTTTACTTATGTGTGTAATTCACTGCCAAACACTCAGACCCAAATAAAGCATCGTTGGCCTAATTGCCGTTCTATAAAATTTACCCTTAAGTCGTAAAGGAATTTTGCGGTCGCATAATATTCCCGATGCCATTCTCCATTTAGTCCAACTCGCTTGTATCGATATGTAACATCTCGATCTATACCACAATCATTCCGAAGAATTGAAACTAAATACTTAAAATTTTCACTTATAGGTATCTCTTGATCTCTGATACTAATGCCTATTGCATTTCTACTTGCATCCTTAATAAACTTAAATTTCATATATTATGTTTTTGATCGACTAATTCTAAACCCTTTTGTCTCAAGTGTCTCTCTCCAAACTTCGAGTTTAGCATTAACCCCATCTTTTCTTTCATCTACTAACACAATATCATCTGCAAATAACATATACCATGGTATTTCTTCCTATATGTGCCTTGTAAGTTCATCTATGACCAATGCAAATAGATAAGGATTTAGAGCTGAACCTTGGTGTAAACCTATATTTATAGGGAACTCTCTCAGTGTCAACCCTCCTGGTGTTCTCACACTTGTAACTATATCCCTATACATATCCTTTATTGATTCTATATATGCTACTCCAACTCCTCTTTTTTCTAAAACTCTCCATATACCTTCTCTAGGGACTCTATCGTATGCCTTTTCAAGATCAACAAAAATCAAATGTAAATTATTTTCCTTATCTCGGTATCTCTCGATAAGTTTCCTTGAGAGATGTATGGCTTCAGTAGTTAGATCTCCCTAAAGCATGAAACCAGTCTCTTATACACACTTTAGTCTCGTTTCTTAACCTTCTTTCTATCACATTTTCTCAAAATTTCATTGTATGGCTCATTAACTTAATACATCTGTAATTCGCACAATTTTATATATCCGTTTATTTTTGAATATGGTATGAGAGTACTCTTCTTCCATTGGTCAAGCATCTTTCTACTCTTCAATATTTTATTGAAAATATTGGTAAGCCAACTTATGCCCTTCTTTCCTAAGGATTTTCATACCTTGATTGAGATATTATCAGGGGTTTACACTAAGGTGCCAGCTCTGTCTCTTATACACATCTAGATGTGTATCTTGAGACAGGTGCAAGACTTATGATTCCAAATTTTTTCAGACTTAGCTAAGTCTTCTAAAATGATATCATCTCCATTGTCTTCATTGAATAGATGATGGAAGTATTTCTCCCACCTTTTATTAATTTCTAGATGTCTTAAGAGACAGTAAAAAGATTACTTTCATCCTATATGAGAGATGTAGGTAAAGACATTAGCATGAGGAAAGATTAAGTATAACATATCTTGCTCTAAATCTTTTGACTCTAATTTTTACCAAAAATCTAGAGTCTAAGGAGGGGGGCGAGCTCTAACTTCAATTACAGCTTTTTTTGATTAATTAATTTTAGCAATGCTTAAATGACCCATATCTGTCTCTTACTACAACTATATAGACTTATAGTTAGTCCTCTTAACTTTCATTTTATCTTGTACACTTTCATCCCACCACGAAGATTCCTTGTTCATAGGGGCATAACCTCTTGACCCTCTAAGTATCTTCTTAGCCGCTGTTCTCACTTTAGTTGCCATGCCATTCCATAAAGTGTCAAATTCTCCTTGTAAGTCGCAAATACTTTTCCCTAACAAATCTTCCTTAAAAATTTCTTCTTTTTCCTTCTTTAAATTCCTCCACTTAATTCTAGGTGATCTAAGTATGTTCCTTCGCCTAATGTGTATAAGAGACAGACATCAGGATTGTCCATACCAAAAGCTTATGTTGTGAGGTTAAACTTTCTCCAGGTATGATGCAAAGTATAAGAATCGTTCTTTTTGAATGCTAATTTCAAATGGGTATTCAAATAAGAAATAACTCGCATTCAGTGAGGAGTTCAAGAACTTGTATCACTGAATACGAGTTTAAGTAGAATTAAATTTTAATAAAAAATTTTGATCTCGCATTCAACAAATGCAAGGTCAATGATTTTTTTTTTTTAAATTACAAATTTTTTTTAATTTTTTAAAGAAAATTAGCTAAACTCGCTTTCATCAAATGCGAGAAAAGACCTTATATTTGGCAAATGCGAATTCAATTGAATTCCTTTTTTAAAAAAAAAATAAAATTATTTGGTCATAGAACTTGAAAGCCATAAACAATCTTATCATCCATCGATTTTACAACATTATAGTTGATGATTTAACTACAAAAACGCATTTTAGATGGGACAAATCTACTAGAAAACCTACGATCTATCAATCAGGATTTTACAAAGACTTGTCTCATTAATAATTCTATGCAAAATCTGCTAAATTGGCAATTAGGGTACTAGATTCAGATGGTTTTGACAGCCACTTCTTATTACTTCCCGCCTTTAACTTGAACTTGAAAGTTAACTGTTTCATCTACAATTACCTACAGTGGAGGTGGTGGTGGTCGCGCAGGAGTCAATTGATTCATCTACAATTACGTACAATAGAGGTGGTGGTAGTTGTGGAAGAGACGCGGGTTTTGGATGTCTGTTCTAAAGCAGGTTGTCTGTCCTCGCATTTGAATTGCCAAATTCAATGTCAGCCAATTTTTTTTTTAAAAAAAAAATTATAAAATAAAAAATTAAAATATTTTTTTGTAATTTAAAAAAAAAAATAAATTCACTTATCTCGTATTTGTTGAATGCAAGTTCAAAATAAATATATATTTTTTTAAAATTTAATTTTACTTGAACTCGCATGCAGTGAATGCGAAATCTATAAATGCTTAAATACTCATTTGAAATCAACACTAAAAAAAAACGATTTTTAATTCTTAAAATTAGCACCATTTAAGAATACTTGTTATTTTGGTTAGGAAAGCTCATTTCCGTTTTCTTTCTTATGCAGTTCTGATGATGGTGAGAACCATCATCTACTATCTTTTGGGTGTGTAGTGGTTAAACTAAATAGTATTGCTTCTACATCCAACAAGTACCATTGTAAATCACAATGAGCAGAATTTCATACATTTTGCCTGGTTATGCCTGCTTTGCAAGTGAATAGATGAACTTCAGACAGAAGCACATTTTATCTGCAAGATTTAAAATGTTGACAGACACCAAGGGGAGTACAAATCCTCTGCTCTGCCACCCTACAGTAATTTTTTTTTTTTGTTTGTCGTAAAAACTCAGAAGATTGCGGGCAAAGTAGAAAGGAGGAGATAGGCAATATTATGTTATATTGCCCTAAGAAACTCTAGCAAACTAATTTGAACTTTAAGGAGGTTGAATTCAGATATTAAGAATAGGCCTGAACTTCATCCCACTATGAATCTTTTGATCATTTCTCTTCCTACAGCCAAGACCACACGTTTTTTAACTTGTAATTTCAGGAATAACACATTTTTACAATGGATTGGAGAGCAAGGGTTCCACCAGGCATCCATGAAATTATGCAACAGAATGCATACATTTTGTCCGTTTTCATAGTGAAAACAGAATCTAAATTTGCCAGAGGATACAAAACTGAGTAAAAACCATACTTGACGTTGTGCTAGATTAAACCATTGCTTTAGCCAATCCAAATTACTAAACTTAGTACCGTCCGTATCAAAAGTTAATATAAAAGAAGACAGACAGATAAAATTCCAGAAAAAAAAATGAATTTGTTGATTTTCATATGCCAAGCGTCTGAAACAAAGAAGTACAACAGAACAACCTCTTCTGAAAGGAAATTTAGGTTTTAGGAAAAGCATTAGAAGAATTCTCCTAATGCAAAACTGTAACTTTGCTGGTTTCATCATTTTCACATCCTCAAACATGTTTTTACAGTATAGATTTCACAAATGCACTAGTAGTAGAGAAAGAAAAATGAAATGAAGTTAGTCCTTAAAATGTAGCAGCTGATTTGAATCTACAACAAGAGAACCAATTCAGGCCATTCAGAAAATTCTGAAATCTCTTTCTTTATTGTTCTCTTTCTCAAACTCACAAGAAGCTTTGATTTCTGAAGACTAAAAAGGCATTGAGATATCATGAGGAAAAAAAAAAAAAGCATAAACAATCATGAATCTAAATTGGATCATCCAAGATTATGCAATCAAATGTCTCCATCTTTCATTACAATGGAAAACAATCTTAAAAATGAATTGCACAAGCCACCATGTTTTCAACCTAAAATCTAATCCAATAAGATCAAGATTAACAAATGATTACTACTCAATACAAAGATCCTCACTATCTACACACACATATCGGTTAAGAACTCATGCATCAATGTTAACTCCACAGTCCACGCTACACATCTTTCAGCAAAAGAGACCTTAATTATCAAAACCAAGAATCCTGAAACCATTAATTAGTGAACAAATATCTTACAGTCAGCATCAAAAGTCCCATTTACAGAAAAGTTCAAGAAAATATTTCTACAGCCCCATAACATGTTTCCCAATCTGGGAAAAAGAAAATCGTCAAGCAAAGAAGAGTTCCAGAAGAACCATAAACACAAATTACCAAGAAAACACAACCAATATGAACTCTGATTCTCTAACGTATATAACAAACTTCAAAGTAGCTGATAAAAACACAGGATTAAGCATGCAGATGGCTTTGACTCAGACCTATCAAACAAATATAGCCTTTAAACAACCTCCCTCCCTCCCTCCCAATTTCTTTCCCCAAGAAAGCAAAAAAAACAGGGACAAAGGAAATAATGCTTTCAGATCATCACAAAATAAACTAATCCACTCTAATTTGGGTCATTAATGACCACTGAAAAGCACCAGATGTCTTTGGAACCAAGAAATAATTGTCCCCATACTAGAAAACTGAAACCAAGGTTAAGCAAAACAATTCACATATTACATTGCATTGTAATACTATAGGTGACTGATAATGAAATCAGTTTGCTATAAAAGGAGGTAGCTGGATCCAAAACCTGCGCCCGAAAGTCCAATCTGCCAAACTGTAATGTGCTTTGCTGAAGTAGTTTTCTCGAGTATTCATCTCAAAATACCTTTGATCACCAAAGCATATGTTATCTTCTAAGCCTATAGCATCAACAGCAGATACAGCAGACGCACAAAACCCCGTTGAGTTGAGAAATATCGCACCACCAATTACCTAAACTATCCTGATCAATCCAATTCATCTGATTCCAATCAAACCTCAACACAGTTAATCTAAAACTACCAACAACTAGTAAAAGCTGTCCATCATATTCAACCAAGTAATTTTGATACTCTTCGATACCAGGACATTTCGCAAGTAAAATGGTACTAATAGAAGATTTTTCACTGATTAATGCTTGCCATTCATTGATTCCATTAAAAAGACAGTAAAATTCACCTTTTTCTTCACTATAAACCGCGCTTGCCATCCGTTTGTTGAAATCTAAATCCACCATCCACGTGATCCAATTTTTATCATCAAGCTTGCAAGTACCAATGCAAACCTTGCCACGATCACGATATGACACGAAGAACAAGCAATCGGAAGAATAAGGATTTCCCGCGAATATTGCAACATCAATGTCCTGTTTCAACGAGGGTATTAATAACCCTATTCGCAAACGGATTATACGAGAAAAAGGTAGTATCATGAGAAAGCTTCTTGACAGGTTCCAAAAAGCACCCACCCGTTTTTTGAAAAAACGGGTTCTGCATCGCCCCCAAAGATCATTCCTGATTGCCACATCGACTTTCTGACTCTGTATGATTTTTGGGAAAAAGGGTCGTGAAGAAGGGTTTCTAGGGTTATAGTTTGGTAGGGTTTTTTCTTGATCCAGTTGTAGGAGAATAGCCATGGTAGGCTGCATGAAGGCCCAATTCGTTTGGCTTTTGCATGCCAATTCTTGCAGACTAGGCTAGAACGGACTTGATCGAGAAACCACAGTTTCTTGATGATTAATTTCAGGGGTTCTTCATCAAGATCAGCCCAATTTTTTATTTCAATCTTCTGCCTTTTCTTCTCGTTAAACCCTCCTTCTTCTTCCATTCTCGGGAATTGTACTGCTCTGAAGCGACTGTTTGTGGTAATTGGCGATTGACGAAGCAAATTGAACGCCTAAATTCTGAACCAACTCATAACCGTATTAATCTTTCTATATATGAAGCCTGAAGCTTTTTCTATCCTCTATAAAGCCTAAACCAATGGCGTGATGTCAAAATTGTTGTCTTTCCTTTTTTGACCTTATAAATATTTATTATTAGTATTATTTATTTATACTAGATGTGCAAGTCGAACACTTTATTCTTCAAATTTATTTAATTATTAATTTTAATCAATTTATAATTTTATTCATATTTAATTTGTCTCTCGAATCAAATTCAAATCGAGATCCATTAAATTGAAATTTTTATATATAAAATTTAAAATTTTTAATTTATCGAATTGAATTCAAGCTAAATAAAAAATAATAATAAACTATAAAATTTTATTTAAATTTGATTTGTTAATAAACAAATCAAACAAATCAAACTCCAACTAATTCTAACTAAGTCGAGTTCAATTTTAGAATTGAATCATTTAATCTTTTTTAGTAAGCACTACTAAATCTAGTGAACAAATTAGGAAACACCCATTCCCGTCATTGGTCCCACATTGGCTCGGGAAATTCTATCAAAAGGAGTGAGAATTGCTCACTATCTAGGCGGAGTTTTTCTAGCCACTAATCTTAAGTAGAAAGGCCCACAATAAGGTGGTAAGTCCATCTAGTTATTTGAAAAATTTATCACTACCTGAAAATAGAATTTCCCCCTTCACCCAACTACTAAAATGAGGTGTTTTAATAAGGAAAAATTCTTGTTTGATATGTGCATAACAGGTGTCTATTAGAACACTCCGCCAAATATAAATTCACTGAAAGGGAGCAGATCAATAGTTATTGGTTTTGAAGAGTGAGTCACCTGTTATACCGGTGGATTCCAAATAATAACAAAGTAATATATTAAAATTATAATTTTTTTTTGTCCAAAGTATAATTATATTAACGAAATCACAAGTCCTTATATACAATTTATAAAGTAAAAAATTTATTCAAGAACAAAATTAATAAGTCTTGTAGAAACTAACATCTTATATAACATTGTCTCAACAAACAGGGGATTAATATTTTGTCTTTCCTTATTATATAATGCATCAAAAATAACATAAAATAAGCAAATTTATAATTTAAATATCACTAAGTATTATAAAACAAAAAGTAGAAAATTCATAAATATTTAATGTTAAACAAAATTTTGGATACTAAAATCCATTTTGATTTTATGGATCCTAAAGACACAAAGTAAGCCAAAATCAATGATTTCCCTTCTTTGTTACATCCGTAAAGGATTAAAAAGTGAATATTTCACAGTACAAGATCCTACAAATCTATAAGAATAAGTGATTTTCTTATTTAAATGATCCAACAAATCTATAAAAAATTAAGAAGATTACTAATTAACACATGTTAGAGAAAATATTCTCTACTTTTCTAATCCAAAGTATGCTCCTACAGCAATACCCTAAAAAGAATTAAAAAAACAATCCAAATTAATTCATGTCATATTGTGGTTGAGTTAAACAATGAATCATGCAACCTCTCCACTACATATGTTTCACTCCCTAAAGGGAATGCAACCATATTTGGATATGCTACATTCCCTAAAGTGAATGGTGAAACATCAATCATACTTAGATCTGCTCCATTTCTTGAAGAGAATGCAGTTATGTATCACAATTCTAAAAATAATTATACGCATGATCCTACTTGACAGTAGCCGTGGATAAGGCCATAATAATTACCCATACTACTAGAAGTAGATTAATTTTAAGGAAGAAAATGGAAGGAAAATAGCAGGCAAAATAATCTTATCAGGAAATACTGAAAATGAATATTATTATTGTGGCATGAAAATCCGTTGGTCACATACTTGTCAACAGATTTTGTTCGTAATAATTTTGACCATAATCATTGTATTGATGATTTCTTCCCTGAAGGAAGTATTGACCATTTTGTTGGTGGTAAAATATCTAAAATATATAGAAATATTGTGATATTTTATATTACATATTTTTATTATAATTTTAAAATTCTGTATGTCTTATTCTTTTGCATTAGTTTGTTATCATCTATTGCTCTATTATTATATTTATCTTGTTTAATGAGAAACATATGAATATAATCCCCTAAATGTGTTGAGATATAAGAATTTATGTCTTACTAACAATGAAACAACACACATGATACTCAAAAAAGGAATATGAAATATTTTCTCATTTAATAAGAAGTAATGTGAATGTTAATTCAATATTGGGTAGTACTAAATTGATTGATGATGTTGGAAGATCCGCCATATTATTACCCAAGATTCTCAAAGAAATCTATTAAGTTTTAAGGATATCTGCTGAAATAGATATCATATTGAGACTGTAAATGAGAAAAATATTAAATATGTTTATATCAAACAATAGTATTAGTAAAGAAATGTGTTTTGAAAAAATTGCCTACTTTTTCTTCCAATTTGTGCTATACATATATTAGTATAATTGAAATATATACTACTATAGGAAACCATAAATTTACTAATTCAAATATTTTATTGTTTGGTATAACCGGTCAAATCATTTCAGGCCAATTTTGATGTGTAAAATCATTGAGAATTCACATGGACACTAATTGAAGAATCAAAAAAATTACTCAATTTAGTGAATTCTATTGTACTGTTTGTTCTCAACGAAAATTAATTATAGACAATTAGCAGTTAAAATATAGATTGAATCTGCTGTATTTCTAGAATGAATTAAAGGTGATATATGTCTGTGTGCATGCGCCCAATTACTCGTGTCACGGACTATCTAGATATTTTATGATTTTAATAGATACATCTACTAAACAGTCACATGTGTGCTTATTATTGAATTCAATGCTTAGAGTTTGGGACATTGCTAGTTCAAATAATTTGATTCAGAGAACAATTTTCAATGTATGAAATAAAAAATATTCTTCTTGATAATGCTAGTGAATTTCATGTCTTAGATGTCTAATGTGTATGAAGAGATCCGTTCCATTTAGATTTGGCATAGTCAAACAGAACATAGTTTAAGAAAAATTGGTATTTGACCCACTAGTTAGATGTTTTTCCATAATTGTCCTTCAATTAAGACACAAAAATTGTTAGTTAATTTTAGAGTTTCCAAGACCTTTTGAAATGGCTTGTAAGAGCAATTCATGTTGAAATATGAATTTAATACCATGTCTTTGGGACTTGCATGAAGGGTAAAGTAGATAAAATGACCTTTAAAAATTTGTCATTTTAAGGGGTGACAAATAATTTGAAACAAATGAAAAATAGAAAGAGTGATCTATAAAATGGGACGGAGGGAGTATGTATATTAATTGGTATAGCTATTGAGCATCCCGAAACACATTCATACTCAAAATAGCCTAGCAGAATTGTTAATAAAAAGCATCCAAGGAATAGTTAGACTATTACTTATGAGAACATAATTATCTATTTATATATAAGGACATGATATCTTATACACAGTAACATTTCTCCACATCAGGCCAACAAGTTAGTTTTAATTCTCTCTATTGTAATTGGTTTTTGTTCAGAAGGCTAATATTTCCCATCTAAAAAAATTTCGTAGGATCATTGTACAGATGTGTATAAGATACAGCATATAAAAATGGGTTCTTAAAGAATAAGGTGCATTGGGAATATATATTTGAAATGAGTGCCCCTCTAATTAAATATGGTGAACCATTAAAGGGAATTTATTTACGGCATATTTTGCTTATTGTTATTTTGACAAAAGGGTTTTCTCAACATTTGTGGTAGGAAATAAATAGTTAGATAGAAAAATTGAATGGAATAAACTATCAATATCATATTTTGATCGTCGAATTTTGGTGGATTTGAAATTATTTGTCTTTACCCTTAAAAAAAAATTTTCCAACAAATTGGTGTTAAAATAGTTTGACAGCAGGTGCATTGCACGTAAGAGGTTATACACATCTAGATTCTCGTATAAGAGACCATCTTAGTATGGGCATAAAAGAATAAATGAAGTTTTGACTATATTTATTGTATATACTATATTTAATTGAACTTTTAATTTTACATATTATTACCTACTCACTATGAACAAAAACCTTATGCCCATACTAAGATAAATGGTAGGAGTAATATTTCTTTCGATTTGCTCAAAGAATATGAATGCTGATTGTTGAAGGAATGCCTTATAAATTAAAATATGTCTCTTTCTCAAAAAGTCTAGAAAATATAAGAGATCGTCTCTAAAGCAATGTGAATTAACATGTTGAAACTCATAGGAAAAAAATGACTCATTATTGTGTTCGATGATATTTGACTGATCTAGATGTAGGACTTTGTTGAGGCACTATATAATACACATGCTCCATTAAGCATAAAAATCACGTACAAACTAAAATTTCATAGAATATAAAACCTGCACGCAACGTATCAACCAAATAATAACCACTTGGTTATGTTTTATAGCTAGGGACAACTCATTTGTTAAGTATAGGCTATCCGCTATTTTTCTTGGTATTGAAGCCATGAATAATAAATATATTTTCTCCTTTTTGCTTGATATTTTTGTTTATTCGTCTCTTTTGCAATTTTTGATTTCTTCATGTTGTTATGCCAAATAAGGGGTAATTGGGATCGGCCATTGCAAAATTGGACACACAATTTATGTTTTTGTTCAATGCCCGGCACATGTTTTGACAATATTCCCAAATGAGGAAAACATAATCACTTTTGTTTTTGGTTGACTTTCTATTAATAATGACTTCCAATTCTATCTTCATCCTTATTTTGATCTACCCCTATCTTTTATTCCCAAAAACCCTACAAATACCCCATTCTATAGGTCTTAGAGAGACACGAATCACTTACTAATTCTCTCTTTGCTCATTTGTTCCCTATTCCACAACTTGAAAACACACTACACAAGCTCCTATACAATTGGATAACCCATACTTGAAGAATTAGATAAATAAATCACATGAAATGAAGAAAGTCTACAACTAGTCATTCGGAGAAGCTCGCCACACTGGCCATAAGAATTTTTCCTAGTAAAAGTGTTGCTAAATCCCGTTTCTCTTATTTTATGTCATTTTGCAAGGTATTGAAGGCATGAATAATAAATATTTTTTCTTCTTTTTGCTCTATATTTATGTTTATTCACCACTTTTACTATTTTTTTTCTTCATTTGTTATGCCAAATTGGGAGTACTTGGGATCGGTGATTGCAAAATTGGGCACACAATTTATGTTTTTGTCCAATACAGAGCACCTATTTATGCCCAAAATTCCCAAATGAGGAAGCCGTAATCACTTTTTTTTTTGGTTGACTTCCAGTTAGTAATGACTTCCAATTTTATCTTCACCCTTATTTGAATCTATCTATATCTTTTATTCCCAAAAAAACCTACAAATACACCATTCTATAAGTCTTAGAGAGGCACGAATCACTCACTAATTCTCTCTTTTCTCATTTGTTTCCTACTCCACAATTGAACACAAACTAAACATACTCATATTATGAAATTGGATAACCCATACTTGCAAAACCAAACAAGGAAATCACATGAAAAAAGGAAAGTCTACAACTAGTCGTAGAAGTTCGCCACACCGGCCATCAAAATTCTTCTTCGTAAAAGTGTTGTTAAATCCCGTTTCTCTGATTTTATGTTGTTTGGCTTGCTATTGAAGCCATGAATAATAAATATTTTTCTCCTTTTTGCTTGATATTTATGTTTATTTGCCTCTTTTGCTATTTTTGTTTTCTTCATGTTGTTTCGCTAAATAGAGAGTAATTAGGATCAGCCATTGCAAAATTGAGCACACAAGTTATGGTTTTGTTCAGTGCCCGACAATAGTTTTGACAAAATTCCCAAATGACGAAACCGTAATCACTTTTACTTTTGGCTGACTTCTAGTTAATAATGACTTCCAATTCTATCTTCATCCTTATTTTAATATGTCCCTATCTTTTATACCTAAAAACCCTACAAAAACCCAATTCCATACGTCTTAGAGATGCACGAAGACATCATTATTCTTGAGTCACTAATTCTCTCTTTACTCATTTTTTTGCCTATTCCACAGCCTGAACACATACTACACAGACTCATATACAATTAGATCACCCATACGTGCAAAATTAGACAAGGAAAAGACATGAAAAGAGGAAAGTCTACAACTAGTCGCAGAAGTTTGCCACACCAACATTCTTAATTCTTCTTCATAAAGATGTTGTTAAATCCCGTTTCCCTTTTTTTTTTTTCGTTTTGCTTGGTATTGAAGCCATGAATAATAAATATTTTTTCTCCTTTTCTCTTGATATTTATATTTATTTCCCTCCTTTGCTATTTTTGTTTTCTTCATGTTGTTACGCCAAATAGGGAGTAATTGGGATCAGCCATTGCAAAATTGGGCACTCAATTTATATTTTATTTATTAAATAGGCAGGTGTTACCTGACTTTATACACATCTGAGGAAACCATAATCACTTTTGTTATTGATTGACTTCCAGTTAATAATGACTTCCAAGTCTATCTTCATCCTTATTTGAGAATCTATCCTTATCTTTTATTTCTAGAATCCCTACAAATACCCCATTTCATAAGTCTTTATGAGGCACGAATCAGTACTAATTCTCTCTTTACTCATTTGTTCCCTATTCCACTACTGAACAAACACTACACAAACTCACATACAATCAAATAACCCATACTTGCAAAATTAGACAAGGAAATCACATGAAAAGAGGAAAGTCTATGACTAGTCGGAGAAGTTCCCCACACCGGCCATCCGATTCTTCTTCGTAAAAGTGTTGTGAACTCCCGTTTCTCTTATTTTATGTCATTTTTCTTGGTATTGAAGCCATGAATAATAAATATTTTTCTCCTTTTTGCTTGATATTTATGTTTATTTGCCTTTTTTTCTATTTTTGTTTTCTTCATGTTATTTCAACAAATAGGGAGTAATTGGGATCAGTTATTGCAAAATTGAGCACACAAGTTATTTTTTTATTTTTTCCACTGCCCAACAATAGTTTTGGCAAAATTCTCAAATGACGAAAGCATAATCACTTTTGTTTTTGGTTGACTTCCAGTTAATAATGATTTCCAATTCTATCTTCACCCTTATTTGAATCTATCCCTATCTTTTATTTATAGAAACCCTACAATTACCCGATTCCATAAGTCTTAGATAGGCATGAATCAATTACTAATTCTCTCTTTACTTATTTGTTCCCTATTCCACAACTGAACACATACTACACACATCTCGCATGTGTATCGGATAGCCTATACTTGCAAACTCATGTGAGGAAATCCTGGTCTTAGGAAAGTCTACAACTAGTCGAAGAAGTTATGTACACTGGCAATCAGAATTCTTCTTCATAAAAGTGTTGTTAAATACCGTTTCTCTTATTTTATGTCGTTTTGCTTGGTATTGAAGCCATAAATAATAAATATATTTTCTCCTTTTCGCTTGATATTTATGTTTATTTGCCTCTTTTGCTATTTTTGTTTTCTTCATGTTGTTTCTCCAAATAGGGAGTAATTGGGATAGTAGGCCATTACAAAATTGGGCACACAATTTACGTTTCTGTTCAATGCCTAGCACTTGTTTTGACAAAATTGCCTAATGAGGAAACCATAATTACTTTTGTTTTTGGTTGACTTCCAGTCCTATCTTCATCCTTAATTGAATCTATCCCTATCTTTTATTCCAAAAACCCTACAAATATTCCATTTCATAAGTCTTAGAGAGGCACAAATCACTTACTAATTCTCTCTTTACTTATTTGTTCCCTATTCCACAACCTAAACACATACTACACATACTCATATACAATTAGATAACCCACACTTGCAAAATCAGACAAGGAAATCACATGAAAAGAGAAAAGTCTTTAGCTAGTCGGAGAAGTTCGCCATGCCGGCATTCAGAAATCTTCTTCATAAAAGAGTTGTTAAATCTCGTTTTTCTTATTTTATGTCGTTTTGCTTGGTATTGAAGCCATGAATAATAAATAGCTTTTCTCCTTTTTGCATGATATTTATGTTTATTTGCCTTTGTCTTTGCTATTTTTGTTTTCTTCATGTTTTTATGCGAAATAGGGAGTAATTGGGACTGGCCATTACAAAATTGGGCACAGAATAAATGTTTTTGTCAAGGTGTAGAGCACTAAATATGCATCAAGTATAAGACACAGTTAAACAGGAAACCAAATAAACTTTTGTAATTTGAGAGACTTCCAGTTAATAATGATTTATGCGATGGATAAATGATCTTTGGATGGTTTTCATGACAATAACCTAATGTTTAAGCATGAGGTTGGTGAAAAGGATCTCATAAATTTGTCTCGGTTTTGCATTGTTTCATCCAGATTTTTTTTGTTTCTTGTTTAGTTTTGTTGTATCTTTATTAGATTAGTGTATATATCTTTTGAGTCTTGATTTTAATTGATTGGTGTCAACCTTTATTTTTCTAACTTTTCCAATTTTTATGCTCTTTTCAGTTTCATCTAGCTTTATCCTATTTGACTTCTACAAAATATTGTTTGGCCTTAATTTTTTTTGGAAAAAAAAAATTGCCATTTTCATTGCTACTATCTGGTGACATCAAATTCTATCCTATTGATGTTAGGGTATCATTTCAATGGTCCAATCCTTTACCAGAGCATCTATTTATTCCTTGAAGCTTAAAGTGTGTTAAATGTAGTCTTCAAACATATAGATTTGGTTTTAGAATAGTGCGGTAACACGTGCATTCCACGAGATATTACTTTTTTGATTCTATTAGTTATTTTTGTCTCTCGGTTGCCACATATAATGCTTAGTACATCAATATTGAGCACAAAGACAGTCAAGAGAGGGAATTTCCTTGTTAATTGCTTCATTTTACCTATCCTTTATAACTCAAGAATCTTCAATTATTTTAGTGTACTAGTTATTTATTATCAATTCAATGTGTCATTTAGAATATCCTAACACACCCTTTTCTTTCCAGCCATCTAATTACTTCGTTTGTCGAATCCATGTAGATGTTCTTAATTGAACTTCTATATCCTTCTCCTAGATTAGAATGAATAAGTTATGGGGAAATAATCATAAGGTAACAAACATGTAATATTTTTTATTTTGAAGGATTAAATTGTGATTCTTTTAGATTTGTGTCAGAGATTATTTTCAAAATTCTCATTTAGGGTTTGTTGTTTGGGTGGAAAATATTTTTCAAATTTTTCCGTATTTCGTTGCAATAAATTTAAAATATGTTTCACAGACAAAATCTTTTATGTGAAAAATATTTTACACATAGGTCGTAAAATATCTTATCTAAAACCATTGCTGAAGTTAATTTCCTCACCATTTTGGTTTGCATATCTCTCTGCCCAAGCCTCCCAAGCCTCAGCATAATTACCTTGTAAATTGCTACATTTGTGCCTCCCAAGTCTTGACACAAATATTCTTCAAGAAAATACATATTTTATATTTTTATATTCTGGTGTTTGGGTTATTTTACAAATTTTTTTTAGGACTAAACCCCTCTTGTGATTGTAGTTTACAACCACTCTTACAACCATACAAACCCAGCTCGTCTATGAAATTCCACACAATCCAGACCAACATAAGCTATCAACATTTACCCAAAGGAAGATAAAATTCAAGCAATGATCATCCACTGTAGTCAATTTCCATTCTAAATCTAAACCACATTACAGCAAATCAAAATTCCACTTGGTTCACATAAAAGCTTTCTCGGAAAAATCATTGATGATTTTTTAAATTTTTGGAAAATCTCCTCTATTTGCTATAGTTTTTCATTGATTTTCTCTTCCTCTACAATCTTCTTCTACAACTACTGTACACTTTAGATCTAGATCTATCTAGATTAAATGAAATGTGTGTATGATACTTGGATTAAGGGGAGCGGAAAGTAAGAAGAATAACAAAGAAGGGTAGTAGAGATAAGGAGGGAAAGGAAGAGAGAGCCAGGAGGAGGAGGAGACAGCGGTTGTGGAAACTTTCATATTCCATATATGTAATAGCGTGTAGGAGGTTGAGAAGAGAGTTCAAGTAAGAAGTGTGGAAAATAACGTCATTTTCTTTTCTTTTTCGATAATCGTTGTTTTACACTATTTTCTGTTAAATATTTTTCACTATAAAAAATTTCCGATGTTATAAACCAACCAGACACTAGGAAATTCAAAATATATTCTCCTTCAAAACAAATAGATCCTTAATGGCTATCTACGAGAAGTTCATAAAACTTGTATTTGTTGTCTGTGTCTTTCAATAGCCATACTTATTGCTTTATGCATCAACAATGAGTGTAAAAGTAAAAGAATATAGGGAATTCAATTATAAACTACTTCATTTGACCTATCTTGTATAACTAAGGAACCTTCAATTCTTTCAATGTACTATATTTTAATTACTAATTCAATTAATTTTTTTTTGTAGATCCTCACACACGTTTCCTTTCCAATCATAAAATTACTTTTTTTTTATCGAATACGTGTAGATGTTCTTAATTGAATTTCTATATTCTTTTCCCTGAATGGAACTAATAAATGAGAAAATAAACCATATAGGTAACAAACATGTAAGGTTTTTTTTATTTTTTATTTTTTAGGAATTTTTATTTCAAGGGACTAAATTGGGATTCTTTTATTTTGCTTGAGAGATTATTTTCAATTATTCTCATTTATTTCTTTTGATTATGTATGGTGCAGAAAATGTAATGGTAATATTTTGCATCTACAATCAAAGACAAAATAATAAACATGACTATTTGATAGTTTATACTTTCTGAACTTGTTATTTCTACCAATTGACCTCTATGTAAAATCACTTATTCCAACCTTTCACAAGTCCATCTAGGCGTTACAACATAGAATGGTGTACCTCGAAGAAGAAACCTAGTTTATTTACTTTTTTTGTATAAAAAGTTAAAAAAAAATTAACTAGTAAAGAGATGATTTTTATGTTTTTATTCTCTCTAATTGTATAAGTCGAACCCACCCAGAGGCCAGTCCTCTATATCTTCTATCACATAAATAATTGTACTCAACAAATGAATAATAAGTATCTCAAACTGCCTTAAAAGCATCTTGGTTCCGATGCAAATGAATAATAATTATTCGTCAGATCGCCTTAACAGCGTCTTAGTACTTGATGCATATTTAGTGCTCTACACCTTCTCTGTACATAGTTCAAGACAAAGTTTGTGAATTTACTTACGCTGAATTTGTTCGCTATCTATAAGTAGGGGTGTTCAAATTCAACCCAACCCAGATGAATTTGAGACTAAATGGATTGGGTTATCGGTTTCGCCTTCTTTGGATTGGGTTATTCGATCCTTGTGGGATTGGGTTGGGTTTTAAAGAACAAAACCCAACTCAAACCCAATAATTTGATAATCTAATATAATTCGCTAGTATTTTTTCTTTTTCATTATTTTCATTAACATTTCATCTAACTTCCAATTTTTTTCCTTTTCATTCTTGACATAAAATTCATTTAACATATTCTATAATTTTCCATTCTCATTCTTGATCTAATCATTTCATTTTTTTAACTGAAACATATTTTTGTTATTGATGATCTTACAAAAATACAATTTTTCTTTTTTTAAGTTTTTGGAATTTTAAACCAAATAAAGTTGAAAACCCAACTTGGGTTAGGTTTGCTTGGATTTCTGTTTTAGTTGGGTTGGGTTTTAAATTCTGAACCAAAAACCAGCCAACCAAATAATGCAATCCATCAACACCCCTATCGATAAGTATCGGTCTCAATCTAGTATTAAAAGGTATTTAAGGTACATATACATTGAAGTTTTATAAATAATTGCTAATTGTAGATTTCTATATTTGCATAAATGCAAACAATTATGCCTTCATTTGTTGCATTTATTGTTAAAATTTATGCATATATGTTAAGATCTAAAATAGATATTATTTCTTTCTTATTTCCCTTGGTGTTTTTATGCCCTACATTTGGTATTAATTATAGGTTTGGTTTGTCCCCAAAAAATTTTGTGAGAAATCACCTTCGAGTGCATTTGGATCGAACATTTTGGTGAAGGATTTATAAACTATCAATTTCTTGGAGAAAGTTACGGGTTACAATCAATAAATTTCAAATTTATCAGGGTAAATCAAAAGTGTCAAAGGTAGGATTTCAAATAACATTGAATTTTAGTGAATTTGAAATTGTTTGTATTTACCCCTAGAAAATTTTCCAACAAATTGGTGTTAAATTACTTTGAAAGTACGTGCATTGCACGTAAGAGGTACTACTTGTTTGGCTATCGTATCTACACCATCTTTCTTAATATCAAAAAAGATATATGATGTTTTGACAATATTTATTATATTGTATTATATGCTATATTTAGCTTATTTTTGAATTTTACATAGTATTACATTCTCACTGTGAATAAAAACTTAGGCTCATAGTAACATAAATTGTAAGAGTAATATTTCAACTGACTTGCACAAAGAACATAAGCTTGTTGAAGGAATGCCTCATAAATTAAAAAGTGAAAAATTCACAAAAAAGTGGCTTACAATAATTATTTTTGATCGTCTCTAAATCAATGTGGATTAACATGTTGAAACTCATGGGAAAATGTCAATCAATTTTTTGTTCGACTGTCTTTATTTGATTGATCTAGATATTGGACTTTCTTGAGGCACAGTATAATACGCATGAGCTATTAAGCATAAAAATCATATCCAAACTGAAATTTCATATATTAAAAAAACTTGCATGCAATGTATCAACCAATAACCCCTTGGTTAGGTTTTGTAATTAGGGACACTTAAATTTTCTTGAATACAGAAATATATTTCAGCTCAATGACTTAAATTGAGGTCCACCACTGAGAAAATCGAGCGATCATCACTCAAATCATATTGACACTAAGGTTAGAATTTAATTAGTTTGATATTCTTTGTTTTTTTTTTTTTTAATCAATGGTGGATCTTCTCTATTCCTTTTGTGAATTGAACTCATGATCTTTAGGTCAGAAGTTAAGTATTTATAACTAATATATGGTTTATTTTCACATGAATGTATCATTAATATATTTTTATGAGTTTTTATTCAATTTGAATTTCTATATAAAGTATGATACACATCTGAAAACAAAATATACATGATGTGTATAAGAGACATCTTTATAATGAATTTTGAAAGATCCTAGTGTAATGTCTTCAAATTATAGGTATCTAACTTGCTCAAAATGAAAACCTCACAATTGTTGAGACTAAAAGTAATTTATTACTAATAATAACAAGTTAAATTTTCAAGTGAAGGAGGAAAAACACCTCTCAATTTCGAAGACATTATACCAATAGTCTTAAGTAATATTAAAATCTTAAGTTTTTTAGGTTTTGATTATTAATTTGGTCTTCACCACATTGAATTATTTCGCTAGATGGCAAAATTATGTCATTCTTTTTGTTTGTATGTTGAATTACTATAGGGATGTTTTGATTTTAGGACTCTATTTCTTTGTTTTACAATTGTAGCCCAGTGTTCTTTTAGAAATATGATAAAAAAATCTTTGTCTAAATTAGTGTTTTGAATTTTTTTTTTCCTTGATTTCTTTCATTCACCATGATTATCTACTTAAGCCTACGTCATAAGAGCCGCTATATTTTCATATCTCAAACTGTAACACGAGTTATTAACCGTTTCAAAATACTACAATGAAAATATATAGAATAATTGATATATCAACATCACATCATGGTGTGGACACCTATTTTTTTCAAGATAAAAAATAAATTTAATTTTCTTTAAAAAAAATCAATAAAAAGGATTAGCGTCAACTTTTTCCTTTATATCTATACCATATTATTTTATTTCTTCATCGTTATTTGAATCTATCCCCATCTTTGCTTCCCGAAAACACTACAAATATCCCATTGTAGACGCTTCAAAGATGCACGAATCACTCACTAATACTCCCGTTGCTCTCTTATTCCCTTTTCCACCACCCAAACATACACCCTACACAATCATATATAGTAAGATAATCCATAACCAGCACAATCACACAAGGGAATCATACAAAAAGATGAAAGCCTACAACTAGTCAAAGAAGCTCGCTACTACTGCCATCAGAATTCTTCTTTGAAAAAAAAAAAAAACTTCTCACATATTCAGTTAGTATAGTTTAGTTATTAAAAATTTTCTCTTAATTCATTAAAAATGTATCTATCTATCTATATATATATATATGTATGTATGTATATATGTGGGTAAAATAGCACACACATAGAATGTGCAAAAATCACTAGTTATATACAAAGGGAAAAGGGAAAAGGGAAAATTGGTATCTGTTATCTTTTGATTTGCCATTTATACCCTCATCCACATTGTGTAACTATTTAAACTTCCTTCTTAATATTCCCCCCTTAACTACCTATATTTTTATTATCCTTTTTATAAAAAAAAATAAAAAAATAAAAATTATACACCCTTAGAGTGTGCCTTTCCCACTAGTATAAATAATTGTGCCCAAACTCTTGAACTTTATAGGACTTGCATTTTGACCTCTAAACTTTCTAACATTTATAATTTTGCACCTTATAGTTTTCTAGAATTTTGCTATTGGACTCCTATTGTTAAATAAAGTTTAAATTAATGTAGTTAGTGCTTTATAAGGTTTAATTTTAGTCTTTCGCAAGGAATTATTTTCTTCATTAGTGTGTTTTACTTTTAGTTACTTTAAATGAATCTTACTTTTCTTTTTACACTTCATGTAAACTTCTTGTTGAAACATAGGAATTTTATTTTCTTATCATTATTTATATTTGAATATGCCATAGAATGCAGATACATGTGTTATTGTGGGTTTAGTTCCAATGCCTTTCCAACGAAGGTTAGAAATTATATTATTTTTATTTATGTGTTATTTTATCATGTTCTTGTTTATATATTTTGCCTGTGTTTATCTTTGGCAAATTAATTGTTCTAACCTTAAAATTAAAAGAATCAATTAATAACACAATCATTTCAATAGTATGTAAGGGATACCAGAATTTAACATTTTGACGATTCTCCTCTTAATTGAATTCCCGAAACCTAAATTTTTTGTTTTTTTGAAAGATCTAGAGTCAATAGTATAAAGGGTTTTGCCATATAGAGAAGAAGTAACAATTATACATTTTGTGACTTGAAGTACACCTAAAAACTCGATAATGAGAGGTGACTCCTATTTTTAATTTTTTTTTTTAAGAAGAAGTAACAATTATACATTTTGTGACTTGGTACACCTAAAAACTCGATAATGAGAGGTGACTCCTATTTTTAATTTTTTTTTTTTTAAAAAAAAAAACATTTTTCTTATATTTAATAGTTGGGCCTACCATTGAATTTTCTTAATAGCATTTTAGGCCATTTTCCTTATTTTATTACATTTTACTTATTTTTTAAAGGGAAAGAGACCAATGTAGTCCCTTTCTTTGGGGTATCTCTAATACACATCTAGATGTGTATAAGAGACATTTTGGTCCATAGGGGGTACAGAACTTGTGCAGCCATGTCTCTTTATCATTGAGCATAGATCTTAAAACTCTTATACACATCTAGATGTGTATATAGAGATTAACCTGTAGTAGATGTGTTCTTAACTACTCTGTTAGTTTGTCTATAATTTTCGTTATATGTCTTAAATTGGTTAATTTTTTTTTAAGAAATTGAGGAAAAAATTAGTCTTTATGATAAATAAGGGACCAAATTAGTCAATACTATCAAAAAAAAAAAAAAGGATCAAATTGGACTTTTTTCCTTTTTTGAAAAATAGGGCATGACTGATTAATAACTCTACTAGAGACATAAGATAGTTTGAACTTTATCAATTTTTAGTTCTTTTAGTTTAAAGGATTATGAGTTGATTTTAGCTATCTTTTTCAGTTATTTGTCTGTTATTTGTTTATGTTTAATACATATTTTTATGTCCATTATATATATTTTTATTCATGTGTATTTCTGTTTTTGTAAAGTATTATCTCTAGAGCAAAATATGGTATTTTGATATGCAAAATAATAATGTGTATCTTATACACATCTAGATGTAGATGTTAAGGTTCTGTAACTGAATTCAATCGAGTCCAAAATAGGTTGCATTAGTGAACCTCAGTCTCATTACGCATCAAATCAACATTTTGAAAAACGTCAAATATAAGTGGAGTCAAATGTTATATATATATCTAATTTAAATTTGAAATGTAACTCTTTTTGTATTTATATTTTATTGCATTAAAAAGGGAAAAATAAAAAATGCATTCTTTTTTAAAAAATAAAAA
Organism: Cinchona pubescens; assembly: GCA_025175665.1. NCBI lineage: Eukaryota > Viridiplantae > Streptophyta > Magnoliopsida > Gentianales > Rubiaceae > Cinchona > Cinchona pubescens. The sequence continues at coordinate 48,053 of JANKKI010000391.1, read as the reverse complement.
TTCATAGATGTTAAGGTTCTGCAACTGAATCCAATCGAGTCCAGAATAGGTTGCATTAGTGAACCTCAGTCTTATTATGCATCTAATCAACTTTTTGACAAATGTCAAATATAAGTGGAGTTAAATGTTATATATATATATAGAGAGAGAGTTTAAATTTGAAATGTAACTCCTTTTGTATTTATATTTTATTGTATTAAAAAGGGAAAAATAAAAAATGAATTCTTTTTTAAAAAATAAAAAATCATAGTTGTGTTACTTTAATTCTTTTTTTTCTAGCACAATAATTTTCAGAATGTCATTTATGCATTTCTTTTGTTTGAACTTTTTTAAAAAATAAAATGAAGAAGAAAAGAAAAATGAAAACTTCTATTTTTTTTTTTGGTATATACATTTTTATCTTTTCATAAGAAAGGAAGGAAAAATATTTAATTAAAACAAAAAAAAAGGGATACAAAGAAAGAAAAATCAAGAAATTCATCAGTATTTGTATGACATTCTCGGTGCTAGATGTTGTTTTTATGTATTAATATAAATATTCCACTAATTCTTCCTATTTATTTTAGAAGTTATACCCCTTGGATTTGAATTTGTATTGTTTAGAATTTAGAATTTTTCTTTTAGTCTCCTGTGTAAATGGTCGTCAAGCTATTTTTAGTTGTATAAAAATAAATCGTTCCCCAAAAGGACTTGCATTGGATGTTATTGATAAATTACTGACTCGATCATTTTTTCTCTTCTTTTTATTTGACATACATTCCATCACATTTGCATGATTGTATCATTCTTTTCTAATGAATTCTCATATATTCTTCTTCTTCTTCTTCTTTAAAATTTAGCTTATAAGTTTCAATATAGATTCTCGTAAGCAAATTCTTCTTACTCGACCAAGAGTTAAGCAAACAATGACCACCGAACAAACTAACCAAAGTTTACCTAGTGATCAAATACCTGAGTCGTCAAGTGCCCAAGAAATTGTTTTTAGGGCTGAGTTTACTTTGATACAATAAAAGCTTGGACAATAATATGACTGCAAAAATGGAGAAATTTTTAGACGTGGTGGGTCTCTATCTTTCATTGGGTTTTGAAAATGAAAATCTTGTACAACAACTAGCCACCTCCATGGCCAAAATCTACCTCTAATTACCACTCCTGCTACTTCTACTGCTGTTTCCCACCTGTCTAGAATTTGAATCCTAATAACCAAAATTTGAACTCAAACCCTGTCACTCTAACAGTCCAAATATCAACCCCTAAAAATTAAATTCCTTTTTTCATTAACACTATCCCTATTCCTCCAATTCTATTTGTAAATACTGACAGTTGTAGTGATAGGAGAGCCAAATTTTACTGAAGAGGTTAAACCTTTGAGTGTGAAAGTACAATCTCTAGAGGAGTCTATTCACTCGATGAAGGGTTCCAATTTATACGAAAAGGCCTATTTTTTTATTTGATTTTGTTCCCCAGTTTGCAATAACCTTAAAAGTTCAAAATGTTGGAATTTACAAAATATATTTGTACTAGTAACCCTTAAATGCATCTGAGGATCTACCCCTATGACCTAGAGGCTTATGCTGGAAATCAACAATTGATGATGCACTATTTTAGAAAGGTCTGTTTGGTAGTGCTCTAGAATGGTACATGAAGTTCGATCCTACGACATTGTGTGGGATTACACCACTACCTACTTCATGAGTCAGTACAAACACAACATAGATAATGCTTCGGATTGACTTGAATTGTTGTTTGTTTTTAAGAAACTGAGACTTTTAAGATCTATGCTCAATGATAAAGAGACATGGCTGCACAAGTTCAAGATCCCCCTATGGAAGAATCTAAATTGTTAAACTTTTTTAATTCGCACTTTGTAGCACCAGTATTAAGCTTGTAACTATGCAAGGGCATACCGAGGTTATTGGTGCAGGGACTTTCATTGAAGAGGAATCTACTCTAGGCAAATCATCGTGAAGTTTGAATACACAAGCTCTTTATCTACTGATGGGAAAAAAAATTTGTGAAGAATAAAAAAGGTGAGAATAATATGATGACTGTTCAAATCACCTCTCAGAATCATATGTTCTATCCTACAAATCATTATCCTCCCACATACCCTCCACTTACTTCAAAAATGTCAATTGCTATTTCACATAATCCACATCCATCCTATCCATATCCCTACCCACAACTCTATAATGAACCAATACCACCATATTAAATCAACCAACTCTATGTTTCTTTTAGCTTTCAACCCCAAAACTTACTCACCCAATAATTTGTTCCTAAAAAACTTCCAGGATTTTTATAGAGCTCCCCATGTCTAAATCATAAGACCTATGATTCTCTTTTGGCTCAAAAAAAAATTAAAACCTATGGATCCTCTCCAGAATCACGACCCGAAGTACTTCAAGCAAAATGAGATATGTGTGTATCATTCGGGATGGTTGGACATTCTATTGATATGTGTTACCAATTGAAAATACAAAATTCAAGATATGATAGATACCAAGTAGGTTGAGCTAAGAAACCTAATGCTAATTATAATCCATTCCATAACATGCTTGATAAGTTCTTAATTGTACTACATTTTATGTGTCAATTATCACATTTTTATGTGTTGTAAGCAATATTTGAGTTATTATTGAGCTTAATTTGGTTAATCTTAGTTTTTGTAGGGTTAAAGTGAAAAAGAGCTGAAAAAGATGGAAACGATGAAAGAAAATGCTAGGGCGGAACATGCACGAGTATGAAGCCATTTTGGATGTTGTTTTGTATTTGAAGCATAAATTTCGAGTTCAAGCTCCGATTGAGATGATTTTGGATGATTTATAAATCAATCTATTGAAGTGTTCTACAAGTTTCATGTTTTGAGTTATCCAGGATTATAAAAGCACCTTGTTCAAAATTGCAAAGTTGGAAAATGTATACTTGCAATCGAAGCGATTCTGATATAGTTTGGTAGATTTAGTATAACTTTCTTATCTGAGATCCAATTGAGGTAATTAAAGATGTTTTGGAAAGCTAAGACATAGATCTACAACTTTTATGTTTTGAGTTTTTCCAAATTCAATTACATCAGGGTCAAAATCCAAGTCGAAAGTGAAGCCCAGCGCACATACGGTGGGGTTGTGCAGCTCGTGTGCGCTCGAAATAGCAGAATGCCGTGTTTTTGAGTTTTTGACTGATTTCTTCGTCCGATTGGACTCTTTTTCACCCAATTTCACGTCTTATCTATAGGCTTTAATTGTAATCCTAATTACTCATTATAAATACCCTATTTAAGGTGAGAGAAAAGGGGATTGACACTTTTAGTTTCTTTTGGCTTGGGTTTTCAGTAGTAGAAAATTATTCTTTATTGTTTTATTGCACATTGCGCCTAAACCCTTTTCTTGGTAGAGGGAATTGAAGCCATGGTCAATTCTACAAAGTTGTGAGACTTTTTATTCTTGAATTATTCAATTTTATCTCAAGTATTGATTATTTTTAAGTGATTAATTTTATGATTTTTCTTTTTAACTTATTATTATTGAAGAATATTAAGTTATTGGAATTAATCTCCTACTAGATTTTTTTTAACCGCTTGTGCTTAATTCAATCTATGAAGCAACTGAATTTGATAATTACTCGATTAGTGTTATTGAATTTAGGGAAATTAATCATCCGATCGGCATAACCGCGTGTATTTATGTTTAATTAGCCTAATTGTTCTATTGACTTTAAAGCTTCTATTAAATTAATCTTAGGCGCGTGTCTGGGTTATATTAATAGTTAAGGTTAATTGGATCGCGTGTTGAAAATTAACCAACTTTAGAGAGAAATAAGAATCAACTTTGAATTAGCATTAACGGGTTAATTCTTCAATTAGTGCTTGATAGGAAATTTGTCTCTTATACACATCTAAGGATGAGTAATGAAAGGGCCATAGTGGATTCCCAAAACCAAGACTTTTCTTACATCGAATTTTCTTCAATTATTTTCTTGTTTTAGTTTTAGTTTAAAAGCATTCAAAACTCCCTATTTCCATTTAGCACAAGAATAAACTCCGTTCTCTATGGGACGACCTATAAGGTCACTACTGCATTTTTATTAAGAGTTGCTAATATTGAATTCCTATGACAGCATTACAACTCAACAAAGATATTGATGCCACGTCATAGATGTGTATAAGAGACAGATTAGCAAAAGAATAACAATAAAAAGTGCATTTAAGAAGTTTTTCTTTTAAATAGCACAAAAATTATTCAAACCTAGATGTGTATAAGACGATAGTTAGGGAAGAACAATTGTTTAATTTTATCTTTGCAGTGATAAGGAAGATCAAGGGCGATTTAACATGGCACAACGGACTTTGAGAGAATTAGCAGCGCCTACTTTACACCAACAACCTTTATGTATTACATATCTAGAATTAGATGCTAATGGTACATTTGAATTAAAATCTGGACTAATCCATTTATTACCTTATTTTCATGGATTACCAGGTGAAGATCTAACAAGCATCTTAAGGAGTTCCTCATAGGGCTTTGCACCTGGTAGATCATGAAGATTCAAGAAATTGTGTGCAAGGTGTCCACATCATCAGATAAGTGACTCCTTATTGATTCAATATTTTTATTTAAGTTTGTTGCCGAAGAGAAGGAACATGGTCGATGCTGCAAGTGGAGGGATGTTAGACAATTTGACCATAGACGCTGCTCGTGAGCTTATATCAAACATGGCTGCGTGTTCTCAAAAGTTCGGGACACGCCATGATCAACCTCTCAAACGTGTGAATGAGGTAAATATTTCATCTTTAGAGCAACAAATGGCTAGTTTGACTTCTTTTGCTCGACAGTTGGATTCAAGAACAACAATAGCAGCACAATTTTGTGGTATCTGCTCAAATGAGGGACACTCAACAGATATGTGCCCCACATTACAAGAGGAAGTTCATGAACAAGTAAATGCAATGGGAGGATTCCCAGGGCAGCCACGACCAAATTAAGATCCCTACTTGAACACGTATAATCCTGGATGGAGAGATCATCCTAATTTGAGATACAAGCATCGCTAGCACAACCTCAGCCTCAACAGAATCGACAGAACTTCCAACCATACAGGCCGCCATTTGGTCAAAGACAACAAGCCAATTTGAACAATCATTCCGTAAGTCTTTAGAGGAAAGGTTGACAGCTTTAACTGATTATACTATCTCAATTTGAATAAAGTGAGTTTTTGGGATGCAGTTGCAACACCGAATGGGACAAATGGCAACCGTGATTAGTCGGTTGGAAGCGCAGAATTCTGAAAAGTTGTCGTCTCAAACAATCATCAACGCCAAGAAGAACGTGAGTGTAATTGTGTTGAGGAGTGGTAAAGAGGTTGAAGTGCAACGCAACATAGTTCCTGAACGTGTTAAGGCTGAGGAGAAGGAGACCAAAGCTGAAAAAAAGGTTGCCCCAAGCGAGAAGAGAAGCAGCGGCAGTGAAGACGAAGGTGTTCCTATATGGCCAGAATATAAGCCCGAACCCCCATTCCCCAAGGCATTGAAAGAGTTTTCAAAAGAGTTGTATGATAAAGACATTTCGTAAGTGCAAGGTAAATATTCCTTTATTAGACGCTGTTAAACAAATACCTTGTTATGCTAAATTTTTGAAGGAATTGTGTACCCACAAACGAAAGAAAAAAGAGAAGAAATTTATAAAGGTAGAGGTTGGGAGGAATATCTCGTCTACTATTCAAGACATCATCATACATGCTAAACTTAATACCCAGGTATCTTCTTCGTGTTACTTGAGTCTATGGAAATACCAATTTTGAAAATGTCATGCTGGACTTAGGTGCAGCTACTAATGTAATGCATATTCTGTCTATGATACATTGAAAATCGGACCATTGAGTAAAACTTGTGTGGTAATTCAGCTGGCTAATAGATCTTTAGCCTAACCTAAGGGAATTGTAGAGGATATCTTAGTTCAAGTGGGAAGTCTAGTTTTTCCTGCTGATTTTTATGTTCTAGAAATGGAACAAAGTCATTCTAATGTTCCTATTTTGTTAGGAAGACCATTTCTAGCCACTTCCCAAATCAAGATGACTAGATGTTCTTAATGGCACTCTTAGTATGGCATTTGAAGATACAAGTATTAAGTTTAGCATTTATGATTATGTTGAACCGTCTGACCGTACTAAACTTGTTTCCGTAATTGATGTGTGTAAGTCTCCAATACAAGAAATTCATGAACATACCACTAATTCGGAGGTGGACACGAACCATGAAGAACATCTCAAGGAAAAGAACAAGGACTTGTTGCAACAAACAAGTAATGGAAGTCCTAATGCTTTACTACTTTCTAACGAGAAATTGAAGTTATCTGTTGTGCAGGGAACAATTCCATATTATAATCGCCTTCCTATTCATCTTAAGTACATGCGTTTAAAGGATAAGGAGAGGGTGATAATCTCAAATCAACTTAGCAACTCGCAAAAAGAGCAACTTGTTCGGGTCCTAAAAGAACAAAGGATATTGAATCCATCATTTGTGAAAACGGTGAAGCGGAGGATCCTTGGACTCCTCAACATGGGAGTTACTTGATTAGTGAAAGTGAGCATCAAGTCGAGCCAACGACAATAAACAAAGGAGTTGCATGGGAGGCAACCCATGTTCATTTACATTTTATTCCATTTATTTGTTATTGAAGTTTTCCTTTTGTTTATTTTATTTTTAGTCTTAGCTTAGTTTTATTTTGTTAGTGCAGGAAATCGGCTTAATTGATAACTGTAGCATATACAAATCAGTAATGAAAAATAAGTGACTCTTATACAAATCTAGATGTGTATATAGAGACATAAATTCTGGCCTGTCCGTTGTATATCACATCCTAGATGTGTATACATATTTAATTCCCTATGTTTAGGGCCATTTTATTGATCTTTTAATTTTGCAAGTTGATTTCTTGAACAGTTTAGTTGTTTTCACTGGTTAGATTTTTTTTAGGTTTCATTTTTGTCATAGTGTTTTCGTTTATTTCTGTTGTGTATTCTCTTAAGGGAGTAACTTTTTTCTTGATTATTGTATACACAACTTTTCTACAATATTCTTGTTTTTCTTATTGTATCCTTGGGAATTAAAAATTTTGTTCTCTTTTGTTTAAATAAAAGTTTTTTTAAATAATCCCAAGGGATTATTTATAACTGATACTGCTCCAAACACGAATTCAATCCGGAGAATCTTTTCTTTTTCCCATTTTATGCTTTTATTTTTGCATTGAGGACAATGCGTATTTTTAAGTGTGGGGTGGGAGAGTTATTTGGATTTTTAAGTTGTTTGGTATATTTTTGCTCGACAGATGCTGTAATACCATTATCTGTTTAGTTCTAATAGTACAGAGATTGTGTAAAAAATTTTACAATTTTGTAGATTAATTAACCATTATTTTTTTTTGAAATTTTCAAAAAATTTTGCTTAACATATTTCTTCATTTTTTTGCATAATAAATCATTAGTTGAACCATGCATGAATGAGTAGTCGGTGTTAATATTTTCCATTCATGATTTTCAAGATTTTTGAACACTAAGCCATACTTTAATTTTTGATTTGGGATACTTAGAGGAATTTATGTAGACTCAATTATTTTGCATCCCAAAAACTCACTTTATTACATTTTCGAAGCTAATTCTTAGACAACCCGATTTAGTTTTAAAATCAGGGTAGTGCCTTTTCCTTTTGTTAAGCCTTTCTAGCCAACCATTTTAATAATTTATTTCTAAGTACCTTATTTGAGCCTTATTCTTGTGAAAAGAAATATCATTCACCTTCTTTCACATAAACTCAATTTACCTACCCTTATTGAGTTTAATGTTCTTTTCATTGTTTTATCCTAAGTTTTCCCTTTAAGAGTTTATGGTGCACATTATATGTTAAGGGGATATAAGGGTGGAAGTTTGTGAGAAGTGAGTGATGATCATTTTGTAGCGAAATAGAGTATTGGAAAAATTGTTGAGAAAAAATGAATATGGAAGCTTTTGTATTTACAGGTAGTGCCTATCACTGGTACCTGCGCGTTTATTTGTTGCGGGTAGTGCCTACCACTAGTACCTGTACTGTGAGCGAACATAGAAAAATAAAATGATGATGTCTGATGTATATACGAAATTAAGAGTTATTAATCGAAACAATAAATTGGAGGGGTTTAAGTTACTCAAGTGTGGGGTTGTGGATGTATGGTATTTCGCATGTGAAGAGAAGTTTTATTTTAATGTGTGGCCACCATTATGATAAAGATCTTGTTCTTATTTGTTATATCCTCTCCCTTATTTGGCTAACTAATATCCTAACCTATAGTTCGAGCCAAAAGTTCTACCTAAATTTCAATTGAATCAGTTGTCTAGATTAGTGAAGGGATGTAAGAAGAGTGATCTAGGGACCCTGTTAAATCATGATTGTCTCTTATACACATCTAGATATTTTTAAATCTAAGAGAATGAATGGCTATACACACATACAAACGAATTTCATGTTTTGGTTTTTATTGGCATTTGAGCTCTTGGGTTATTTGACTACTCAGATTGCTGGATTGATTATTCATTATTTATGTGGATATTTGAAGGAATATGTTGAGTGAACTTTTTGTCTTGAGCTTAAATGTTCTAATTTTATGTTTGATTGAGGACTATCAAAGGCTAAGTGTGGGGTTATTTGATAAGTTTATAATTGTACTATATTTTATGTGTCAATTACCACGTTTTTATGTCTTGTAAGCAAGATTTGAGTTATTATTGAGCTTAATTTAGTTATCTTAGTTTTTTTAGGGTTAAAGTGAAAAAGAGCTAAAAAATGGAAAAGATGAAATAAAATGCTAGGGCGGAACATGCACGAGTATGAAGCCATTTTGGATGTTGTTTCGTATTTCAAGCATAAATTTCGAGTTCAAGCTCCGATTGAGGTGATTTTGGATTATTTCGAAAGCAATTGAAGAGTTCTACAAGTTTCATGTTTTGAGTTATCCAGTATTCTATAGGCATCTTGTTCAAAATTGCAAAGTTGGAAAATGTATACTTGCGAGGAGCGATTCTGACACAATTTGGTATATTCAGCATAACTTTCTTATCTGAGCTCCAATTCAGGTAATTCAAGTATACATATGTTTTGGAAATCTAAGACATAGATCTATAACTTTCATGTTTTGAGTTTTGCCAAATTCAGTTGCATCAGGGTCAAAATTAAAGTCAAAAGTGAAGCCTAGTGCACATACGTTGGGGATGTGCAGCGCATGTGTGCTGAGACCAGAGGAGGACTTTTTAGCACTGCCTAGGGTGCACAAGCGCCCAAAATAGGCAGCGCATGTGGGCTCGAAACAGCAAAAGGGTGTGTTTTTGAGTTTTTGACTGATTTTCTCGTCTATTTGGACTCTTTTTCACCCGATTTCACGTACTTATAAATGTTGAGGAGATGAGTAATCCGGTATTACTGCTTAAAAATGGGGTATTTAAGGTGAGAGTCTCTTATATCGACACTTTTATTTTCTTACAGCTACAGGTTTGTATTAGAAAATTCTTCTTCTTCTTTTGTATAACATTGTGCCTAATACCCATCTAGGTGTGAGGGAATTGAAGCCATGGTCAATTCTACAAAGTTGTGAGACTTATAATGGCATCGCAGTCTCTTATACACAAAAACAGATTAGGCTAATTAAACATATGTTTAATTAGCCTAATTGTTCTGTTGACTTTAAAGCTTCTACTAATTAATCTTTGGCGCGTCTGGGTTAAATTAATAGTTAAGGTTAATTGGATCGCGTGTTGAAAATTAACCAACTTTAGAGAGAAATAAGAATCAACTTTGAATTGGAATTCGGGTTAATTCTTCAATTAGTACTTGATATGAAATTTTAATTATCTTGTGTGTCAAGGATCGACTAATGTAAATTGCCATGGTGGATATGACCGAAACCAAGACTTTTCTTACAGGATCGAATTTTCTTCAATTATTTGCTTGTTTTTGTTTTAGTTTAAAAGCATTCAAAAGCCCTGATAACTCTAGTAAACTAGAGTTATTTTCCTCTAAATTATAGAATTTTGATAGTTTAAATTCCAAAATTGGATAAGTAATTGAGGATTTTAGTTAATTTCTTTCATATGTATTTGTATTTTCCTTCTTGAATTAATTATGATAAGTTTGTGTTAAATTTTTAGTTTAATTAAGTGCTTAATGGTCTTAATATTATAGGAGTTAAATCCCCTTTGGAGAATGCTGGAACTTATACACATCTAGATGTGTATCATTTTATTTTTCTATGTGTATATGAACCAGTTGGGAGGCTGTCTCTTATACACATCTAGATGTGTTCCAGACCACGGTCTCGACTCGGGAAATTGTCTTACTGTATTAGAGTCGAGATAGCGGTCTCAAATGTTCCAAACTACGATCTCGACTCGCTGAGAGTTAAGTTGTAAAGGTAATTTTGTAAACTTTCAGCCAGTCTAGGCAACTCCTGATTTTTTGCCTAGTGTAATATTAGACTTTTTAAGCTACTTAAAAATTAGTAAGAGTAAGTAGTAGATAGTTTTAGTTAGTTTTTAGATAGTTTACGATAGCTTGAACTCCCAGTTTACTTCTTTAATTGAAATTTCTCTTTAATTTTATCTTAGATCTTCTTTTAATTTTCTTGTCAAGTTCAAATTTTGATTAGATAATCATAGTGGGTTAATCACAAGATTCGCGTAGATATAATTTTTACTCGTTTTCTTGTCTAATTTAGTAAGAATTTCTTTACTTGCAATCTAGAGTTTCTTAGGAAAATTAGGGTTCTTGTTAATTTCTTGCTTTCTATTTAAGAATCCTCAATTTCTCGCTTTAATTTCTAGTTAATTCTTAGTGGGCTTTCTTAATTTCAATCAAAAATCCAAAAATATTTAGATTTCTAGTTTAACTCTTTCCAATTTATAGTTTAGAAATGATTGCTTTTAATGTTCAAGGTTTCTCTTTTGTAGTCCTTTTAGTTGGATGATTTTCTTGTTTTTAATTTTAGTCTTAATTTGGTTAATTTTGGTTAGAATTAATATTACGTTTTTTATTAGAATAGTTCTATCAATCATCGCTTGATTTTGCTTAACTACACAAGCACTCATAAATCTTGGTAATTGCTTTCCAACAATCCTCGTGGGAACGATCCCCACTTCCCTTTACTATTAGTTGTCAAATTAATATACATCTAAGTACTATCTATAAGAGATGGATTTAAATCTTTCATTAATTTATGACTAGGTGTTAAAAGGCATCAATTTTTTGGTAAGGGAGAGGATATAACAAATTTTGGCAATATCAAGCACTTTACGGGTCGTGTAGATTAAGCACTTTAGTTTGGTTTACTTTAGTTTTTAATTTTGCTGATTTTTATGTTTGATTTGGTTGTCAAGTGGAATTGACTTGGAATTTCAATTGACTATTTTTCTTGGTTGTGTAGTGCATAGTAAGAGGAGCTTAAGCTTAAGAGCCACTCATTTGCTTAGACAAGGAAAAGAAGAAAGAGCTAAGAGAACTTAGAAGATTGAGAAGGGTACAACAAGAGCAAGAAAGGATAGAAATGGCAAATGCTAATGCTCATCAAGGGAACGTGAACATGGAAAACGAAGAAGAAGAGGTAATTGGAAATAATGGAATGGGTGGCTATAGGAATGGAAGGCCACTGAGGGAGTATGCTTTACCTAATTTTGATGGGGCGAACTCAAGCATTGCACGGATACCCGTGCAAGCCAACAATTTTGAAATCAAGCTCGCCCTAATCCAAATGCTTCAAGCCCATGCCATGTTCGGAGGTGGACCAAATGAGGACCCCTACACACATCTCATAAATTTTGAAGAAGTTTTGGACACATTTAATTTTAATGGAGTACACCCGGATTGTGTACGGATGAGGGTGTTTCCTTTTTCTCTTCGTGATAGGGCAAAGTCATGGTTGCAATCTCATGCCCAAGGAACATTCACCACTTGGAAGCCAACTTTCTCAAGAGTTCTTGGCGAAGTACTTTCCTCCCGCAAGAATTGTTAAATTAAGTAATGAGATTACATCGTTCAAACAAGATGTTGGTGAAAGCCTAGGGGAAGCTTGGGAAAAATTCAAAGAGTTGCTAAGAAAATGCCCGCATCACGCCATCCTTTGTGGCTTCTAATGTCCATAACCTTTTATAATGGTTTACTTCAAGAGATGAAATCCATCGTAGAAGCTTCAGTCGACGGCTCTATCTCATATAAAACTCCGGAAGAAGCCCGAGAGTTGACCACTACCATGATGGACTGATAACTCTACCCGTGGTTCAACACTAAGCTAATCAAGCAAATGCAAGTAGTGGAGCATTGAATCTAAACATGCAAGATGCCATTTTGGCTTAACAAAGCATGTTCATGAATGTGATGAACAACATGGCAAAAGCATTGGAGAATCTAGGGAAACCTAGTAATTTAAATGCTATGACTTATTCTCCAACTCAACCAAGCATGATCTCATGTGGATTTTGTGGAGGCGTCCATACCAATGGGAATTGTGAGATGCCATATGGAGCTAATGGGCAAATCAATTATGTGGCTAATCAATCTTCATTTCCAAGGAACCAATCCGGAGCTTATGGGAACACGTACAATCCTTCTTGGAGGAATCACCCAAATTTCTCATGGAGTAACACCAACAACCAATCCAATCCTCCTTACCAACCAAATCCCCCACCTCAAAATGCCCAACACACTCTAGCCCCGAATTCCTCATCTAGACCTTATCAACCGCCACATCAAAGAAATGTCCAACCCAACTCATATCAAAATTTCCCCAATCCTTCATTTCAAAACTAGATGTGTACAAAGACTTCCTTTCTCTTATGCAAATTCTTCCCAACCCATGTATCATCTCAATATGCTCCTAGAGACAATTTGGGTGAAGAAGGTCGAAAAAGAGAAGTCAAGTATTTGAGAAGAGAATTGGATAGGAAAGCGGAAGAGCATAAAAGAGATTATGAGAATTTGAAAGCTTCGACAAGAAATTTGGAGATTCAATTGGGACAATTGGCAAGGTTGAACAATGAGAGGCCTTCAGGAGTGCTTCCTAGTGTCACCATTCCAAATCCTAAGGAGCAATGAAAGGCTATTACCCTTAGGAGTGGTAAAGAGTTGGAAGAAAGAGTTGGGAGAAATTTATTGAAGAATGGAGAACAAGAATGGGTTGAGGATGAAGATAAAGAAAAAGGGGAGTCTTCAAATGGGCAAAACAAAATTATGAATGAGTCTATTATGCTCAACTCACAAAACAATGAAGGCAAGGATCCTAAGCATCATGACCCAAAACATGTTAATGTGCCATTTCCTCAAAGGCTAAGGGATGAAGAAAAGGCAAAGAAATTCAAGAAATTTTCAAAAAGCTTCAAATCAACATCTCCTTCATAGAGGCACTTGAGAACATGCCTACCTATGCCAAATTCATGAAACAAGTCCTTACTTCAAAAACAAAATTTCATGGCGATGAATCTAATTTTGTGCTTAACGGAACATTGTAGTGCACTACTTACAAAGAACCAAAGCTCAAAGATCTCGGTTCATTTTCTATACCTTGTGATTTTGGGGGTTTAGCAATTTGGAAGAACATTATGTGAAATTGATGTGCTTCAATAAATCTCATGCCTTTTGGAGCATTCAAGAAGCTAAATGGAGGTCAATTGAAGCCAACAAGTGTCTCATTGCAACTTGCAGATCGATGCATAAAGTTTCCAAAGGGGATCATTGAAGATGTGATTGTGAAAATTGACAAAATTTACCTTCCGGCCGATTTCATTGTGCTTGAAATGGAAGAGGATGAAGAGATGCCAATCATTCTTGGAAGACCTTTCCTTGCTTCAATCTGTGGAAGGTATTTTCTGTTGAATAAGTGCTTTGAGCCTGTCTCTTATACACATCTAGATCATGTATAAGAGACAGGGATTGATTTAAGCATTTGAACTCCAGACCGTCAATTTCTGTATTCTTATACACATCTAGATGTGTATACTTAATTGATGATTGTGGTAGGAATTCAATGGAGAATTTCTTAATGGAGGATCCGGTCAATGAGTCAAATGCGTCAAATCAAGATGATGAAGAAGGAATGAAGGATGTGAATCACTTGGAGGATGAGAACTTATTGCAAAAGGAAGATGAAGAGAATCAAGAAGAAGGTAAAGGGGGTCTTCGACCAACGAACCCCCCAATTTGGAGCTAAAACCCCTTCCTACCCACTTAACATATGCATATCTTGGTGAAAATGAGACATACCCGGTGATTGTGAATGCATCTTTGACAAATGAGCAACTTGAAAGATTGATTGTGGTGCTTAAAAGGAATAAAAATGCCCTTGCTTGGTCTATTGATGATATAAAGGTAATAAGCCCTATAATATGCATGCATAAAATTTTGATGAATGAAGTTGAATAAACTAGTAAGGCAACCTCAAAGGAGATTGAATCCTACTTTAAAAGAGGTCTGTTAGGAAGGAGGTTCTTAACCTTTTGAAAGCCGGTATTATTTACCCTATTAGCGATAGTGTGTAGGTCTTGAATGTCTCTTATGACAGGGTGGTATTACCATAATCATAAGTGAAACCAATGAGCTCCTTCACTCTAGATTGGTTACGAGATTGGCGAATGTGCATTGATTTTTGAAAGTTGAATGAAACCACCCGAAAGGATCATTTTCCCTTGCCTTTCTCTGATCAAATGCTTGAGAGGTTGGCCGGTTTTGCATATTACTATTTTCTTGATGGTTATTTCGGATACCTTCAAATTGTCATTTCTCCGGAAGACCAAGATAAAACAACTTTCACATGCCCATTTGGTACCTTTGCATATAGGAGAATGCCATTTGGACTTTGCAATGCTCCAAGTACATTTCAATGTTATATGTTTGCTATTTTTTATGACATGGTTGAAAAGAGTATAGAGATTTTCATGGTTCATAACTTTAGTTTTTTTGGTGGCTCATTTGATGATTGTCCTGCAAATTTGTACAAGGTGTTAAAGAGGTGTGTGGAAACTAATTTAGTTCTCAATTGGGAAAAATATCATTTCACGGTGAGAGAAGGAATCATTTTGGGTCACAAGGTCTCATCAAAGGGAATAGAAGTTGATAGGGCAAAGGTGGAGGTAATTGAAAAATTACCTCCGTCGATCAATGTTAAAGGGGTAAGAAGTTTCTTAGGTCATGCGGGTTTTTATAGAAGATTCATTAGGAATTTCTCTTATATTGCTAGACCATTGTGCTCCTTACTTCAAAAAGATTGTCCATTTCATTTTGATGATTCTTGTTTGAAAGCATTCAATGAGTTAAAACACGCTCTAGTGATTGCACCGGTTATGGTAGCACCAAATTGGTCTCTTCCCTAAGAGTTCATGTGTGATGCTAGTGACTATGCAATAGGTGCCGTGCTATATCTAAAAAGTGAACAAGATGTTGCATGTCATTTACTATGCTAGTAGGACCTTAAATGATGTACAAATTAATTATTCAACAACAGAGAAGGAACTAGATGCTTGCTATAGTTTTTGCATTTGATAAGTTTAGATCATATTTGATTGGATCAAAGGTAATTGTTTATACCGATCACTTCGCATTAAAGTATTTCTAAGCAAGATGCTAAACCACGTTTATTGAGATGGATACTTTTGCTGCAGGAGTTTGATTGGGAGGTGGTCGACAAAAAAGGTGTGGAAAACATGGTAGCCGACCATTTGTCAAGAATTGAGGCATCTAGACTTGTCAATCTTGAAGAAGGAATAATCAATGAAGAATCTCCAATTGAGAAGTTGTTTGAGGTGAAGGAGGCGAGTCCATGGTATGTGGATATTGTGCATTATCTTGTGGCAAGGATAGTACCAAAGATGCTAAACATCAATGAGAGGAGGAAATTCTTTGCGGAACTTAAACATTATTTTTGGGAAGAACAATATTTGTTCCTAAAGTGCAATGATCAAGTCCTAAGGAGATGTGTTCTGGAATGTGAAGTATTCAATATATTAAGACATTGTCATTCCATCTCCGGTTGGGGGGAACCATGGAGCTCAACGAACGGCTTTCAAGTTGGCCAACTATGTTCAAGGATTCCTGGGATTTTGTGCTCAAATGTGATCAATGTCAAAGGATGGGTAATATTTCAAGGAAACACGAAATACCCCTTCATGGCATTATTGAGTTGGAGGTATTTGATGCATAGGGGGTTGATTTCTTGGGACCTTTTCCGGTCTCATACTCCAATAAGTACATTTTGGTTGCGATGGACTATGTGTCGAAGTGGGTTGAAGCAATTGCTACTCCAACCAATGAGGCCAAGGTGGTTACTAAATTCCTTTGCAAGAATATCTTAGCACGGTTTGGAGTTCCTTCGGGCTATCCTTAGTGATGGGGGATCACATTTCAAGAATTCTCAATTTGAGGCATTAATGAAAAAATATGGAGTGAAACACAAGGTTGCTTTCTCTTCTCACCCACAAACATCGAGTCAAGTGGAGGTGTCAAACCGAGAATTGAAGAGAATCCTATCGAGAAAACGGTGAATAATGCTAGGAAAGATTGGGCATTGATGTTAGATGACACTTTGTGGGCTTATCGTACGGCATTTAAAACTCCCATAGGCATGTCCCCGTATCGTATTGTGTATGGAAAAGCATGTCACTTGCTGGTGGAACTTGAACCTAGGGCATATTGGGCCATAAAGAACTTGAATTTTGAGTAAAGAAGCATATGAAAAAATATATGCTTGATTTGAATGAGTTGGATGACAGGCTTTTCGGAGAGAGGCATTTGAAAATTCTTTAATCTATAATGAGAAGACAAAGGCATGGCATGATAAGCACATCCATAGGAAGGAATTTAAAGTCGGTGATTTGGTGCTCCTTTATAATTCAAGACTCAAGTTATTTCCGGGAAAGCTTAAGTCAAGATGGAGTGGTCCCTTTGAAGTGATCCAAACCTTTTCTCATGGAGCGGTGGAGATAAAAGGGAAAGAGGGAGCTTTCAAGGTCAATGGACATCGGCTTAAACCCTACTTTACATCTGTGGAGGAATCATTGAAGGTGGACGAGAAATCGTTCGATTAACACAAGAATGAGGGTCATGCCATAGTCAAGCTAGTGACTATAAAAGAGCGCTTCTTGGGAGGCAACCCAAGTCTTTAATTTAGTTGTTATTGCTTCCTTTTGGGTGATTTTTTTTTAATTGTCTTGATTTTGAGTAAATTGGTTTGACTTAGAGAAAAAGAATTGAACATGAGATCGCGGTCTCAAATCTCAGACCGCAATCTCAAATGATCGAGACCATCATCTCAACATCAGGCCAGATCGCGATCTCAATTTGAGACCATGATCTCAACTGCCAAAATTTTTTTTTAAGCTGCGATCTCTTCTTTTCTTCCCACAAATTTTCCTTATTCTTCTTCTCTCATCCGAAAGCCCTAACCCTAACTCCTCAAATTCTTCCCTCATCTTCACCAAAAATCACTTAAAATTCCACACCCACCACTAATATCATCTTGTTTTTCTCTAGGAACATCAAATATCCATCTTTTTGAGGATTTTTGGAAGAAATTTGGCTTCAAGGGGGATTGACACACAAGCAATTCTTGGAAAAATTTCAATCCGTAAAAGAACGGGTAATATCCTTGAATATTAGTTGTAATTGGAAATCTTGAAGGCAATTGTAGAGTTTTGTGGATTAAATTGTGGCAAATTTGTGGTATTTAATTATTGAATTGTGGACCACATTGGTGCTAATGTTGTTTTAGAAGAATTGTAGATTTTAAATTGTCAAATTGTTGGAATTATTGGTTTGTTTGTGATTTGAGTTCAATTGAAATATTCAGAAAATTTTCGGGAATTTGTGATTGTGATTTTGTGGTGTTGATTCTTGATTAAAGGTCAGATTTTAAATCGGTGATTGAATTCCATTTGCATAAAGAAAATGACGAGAGGGGTATATGGCAGTGCTGAGAAAGGAGTTAGAATGAGAGGGAGAGGGACTAAGTTCTAGAAACAGGAAATCCGGAGAAGGTACGAGCAGAGAGGTGGTTCGGAACAACCATTTGAGGGTGGTGAGCAAATTGAACCTCAATTCTTGAGTGATAGGGCTCAGGAATTATTTAAGAATAACCAGAAACATGAGGTGATTAGAGAGAGGAATTTTGATCTATCCATGCGTTGGGGATTATAAGAAGATGCTATGAGAGCGATAGAAGAACAAATTAGGTCAAGGCATTGGGAGGGTTTTAGCACTCAGGTTGACCCTGGGGCTACCCAGTTAGTTAAAGAGTTTCATTATAATTGTGAGTTAGAAGATGACAAGGTGAGCATACGGGGGGTTTTGGTAGATATTAGTGCTGATGTGATTAATGCGTATTTCAACATACCTCCTCGGTGCCCTCTAGTCAGTATTTGGCACTTGTGAACAATAAAACTACGGATATGAATGCAATCAAAGATGCCATTTGTGATGGAAGGGTAGAGTGGATTAAGAGTACTTCGTCTGCCACTAAATTAAAATTTGCTTGTCAAGGACTCTCATTAGTGGCTAAGTTGTGGTTTTATTTTATCAGTAGCCACATTTGGGGGTCTAATGCTATGAGCTTTATCCAAAGGGACAAAGTACTCTTAGTCTATGCCATCATCATTGGGGTCCCAGTGAATGTTGGTCACCTTATTAGACAGGGTTTTTAGAGAGTGGTATCCAAAGGGACAAAGTACTCTTAGTCTATGCCATCATCATTGGGGTCCCAGTGAATGTTGATCACTAATTCCTTATTAGACAGGGGTTTTTAGAGAGTGGTAGGTTGGGACGACCCATATTTTTTGCCCCTAGTCTAATTCACCATCTTTGCACCATAGCGGGTTGCCCAATTAGTCAATTGGAATCATTGACACATCCTAGAGGAAGGATCAATCGGGAATATGTCTATAGGATGGTCAGAGAATATGAAAAGCACCACCAGGAGGAACACCCTGCCCAGCCACAGCCACCACCATCTCAGAGAACTTCAATGATTCCGATACCCCCAAGTTTAGAATTTAATGCTTCGATAAGTGAAGAAGAAATGAATGATCTATAAGGGTACCGGTCATACAGTCAAATGGTGATGCACAACAACTTGACCGTCATTGAAGAAGCTTTAAAGATTACTTCATTAGGCACATGGGTCTGTGTACATGGATGATGATCATGAAGAGGCCCAACCTAGTGACGCTGTGGAGGGTCAAGAAGAGATGGAATGAAGAGATGAAGCCACCATTTGTTTGAGCATGGATAAAGACCAACCCTGATCGTTGGATCAATTTGATGGATGATGATAATTTTTCTGTTTTTATTGAACACCATAGCTTTTGACTACTTTTGTTTTACTTTCTGTCTTTGGAATTAAAGTATGTTAGTTTTTCTTGACTTGGCTAATGGCCTTAAGCTGGTGCCAAGTTGATACATTTTGATACTTTATGGATGGAATTTCTTTTAGATTCTCATGTTGACACTTGGTGAAGTTTAGTTATTGCTTAATCAAAGTAGAGTGGCTAAGGGCCCTAAGCTAATGCCATCTTTGCTCTAGTTGATGATTGGAATTGAATGCCGAATTTTTTTGAAGCTTGAATGTGAGATGTATGGCACGGTTGCTCTTGACATTTTTACTCAATTTTAATTCTAGGCTTAAAAGTAGACTATAGTATAAGTAGTTTTTGTTATTTGTAGTTATGCCTTGATGTTTAATTTTGGGTGAGTGGAAGGATGATTTATTCATCAATTAGAATAAAAGAGACAAGTTTGGGGGTGTTTATCTTTTTGTGTTGGAAATGGTCATTTTGTACATTCTGTTGCCACTTGATTATTAATGGATGAAAATTGATCAATTAGGTACTCAATGATGACAAATTTTGAATAAGAATGCTTTGTGATTAAAGTATATCATTGATTCATTTCAAGGATTTTTTGTGTGAGCGAGTAGTTCATTTGCAACATAAAGAATTCATAAACTTAGCATTACTATTTTTCAAAAAGAAGCACTGAAATGATAAGAAAAATTTATTTGAAATGTTGTTTCTTATCAAAACACTTATATTATGTGGTTGATGAACTATCTTTTGGAAAGAAATGAGTTAAATGAAGTAGAAGGAATTTTGGGACATTTCGTGTGTTTGTATAGGGAATGTTCTTCTAATTTGTGACTATAATTGATATTTGAGATTAATTTTTGGTACATTTCATAATTGATCCCTGAAATTTCCTGGAAAATTTTTCTTAGTAATAAGGAAAGTCTTTATTCCGAGTCTGTACCCATTTTATTTCTGTCTCTTATACACATTAGAGTAGTAATAAGGCGGGTACGGGACTCCCATGTACCCATGTTGTTTCTCGAATTAAGTCATTAGGAATTGCATTTTTAGTATACCAATAAGTTAAGGAGTAAATGTTTGTAATACTTATCATTAATCTCATATTACTTATTCCTTGTTAGAGGTTTATTCCCGAAATGTGTGACAATTGCATTTAAGTTAATTCCTAATTGAACTTCTATTTTCATGATGCCTAGTCAAGAGAGTTGATTAACTTTATGATATTTGTGATTTGAGAAGTAATGATGTTTCAAATGAACAGAACTAAAACTTTTGGTAAAGTTTTTTGAGAACTAAGCAATAAACCATTGCTTCTATGTAAAACAAAATTTCAATTTTGGACTGATTTACTCATAAACTTCACATATCACGTAGTGTTGAACATTTCTTGAGGGATTGCTTAATTGTTCTAAGTACATCCATGATTCATCAAGTGTCACGTCAACTTTGGAGGTGTTTATATGTTTGAATGTTAGTAGGTTTCGTTTATGTTAATCTTTGTTTTGTTCGGGATTAGCAAAACGCTAAGTTTGGGGTTGTGATAACTCTAGTAAACTAGAGTTATTTTCCTCTAAATTATAGCATTTTGATTGTTTAAATTCCGAAATTGGATAAGAAATTGAGGATTTTAGTTAACTTCTTTCATATGTATTTGTATTTTCGTTCTTGAATTAATTATGATAAGTTTGTGTGAAATTTTTAGTTTAATTAAGAGCTTAATGGTGTTAATATTATGCAGGTTAAAAATTAACGGTTAGAAGCTGAAAGGAACAAAGCTCAAAGGACCAGATTGCAAAAATGGATGAAATGCTAATAATGTTGGGAAGAGAGTCGAGATCGCGGTCTCGACTGTTCAAGACCGCGATCTCGACTCAGGAAATTATCTTACTGTATTATAGTCAAGATCGCGGTCTCAAATGTTCCAGATCACGATCTCGACTCACTGAGAGTTAAGTTGTAAGGGTAATTTTGTAAACTTTCATCCAGTAACTCCTAATTTTTTGCCTAGTGTAATATTAGACTATTTAAGCTACTTGAAAATTAGAAAGAGTAAGTAGTAGATAGTTTTAGTTAGTTTTTAGATAGTTTAGGATAGCTTGAACTCTAAGTTTGCTTCTTTAATAGAAATTTCTCTTTAATTTTATCTTAGATCTTCTTTTAATTTCTTGTCAAGTTCAAATTTTGATTAGATAATCGTAGTGGGTTAGTCGTAAACTTCGCATAGATATAATTTTTACTTGCTTTCTTGTCTAATTTAGTAAGAATTTCTTTACTTGCAATCTAGGGTTTCTTAAGAAAATTAGGGTTCTTGTTAATTTCTTGCTTTCTATTTAAGAATCCTCAATTTCTCGATTTAATTTCTAGTTAATTCTTAATGGGCTTTCTTAATTTCAATCAAAAATCCAAAAATATTTAGATTTCTAGTTTAACTCTTTCCAATTTGTAGTTTAGAAATGATTGCTTTTAATGTTCAGGGTTTCTCTTTTGTAGTCCTTTTAGTTGGGTGATTTGTTTGTTTTTAATTTTAGCCTTAATTTGGTTAATTTAGGTTAGAATTAAGATTATGGTTTTTATTAGAATAGTTCTATCAATCATTGCTTGATTTTGCTTAACTACACAAGCACCCATAAATCTTGGTAATTGCTTTCCAATAATCCTCGTGGGAACGATCCCTACTTCCCTTTACTACTAGTTGACAACCGTATACTTGCGGGATGTGCCTAGTTAGTAGTAGGATTTATAATTTTCACTAATTCCTAATTACAAACCTAAACATAATAATATGTGTATAAGAGACAGCACAAAGAACGGAGTTTATTCGTGTAGTCACCACTACTACATTTTTATTAAGAATTGTTAATTTTGGGTGCCTACGACAGCATTACAACTCAACAACATATTATTTCACACCAATGCCCAAGGTGATGCCGGGAGAACAAATTGAGTGACATTGATCCATGAGTGCGTTGTGTCTATTCCTAGCTAGCCCTTTTAATGAACATGATGTTCCTTTATTGTTCCTTTAAATGATTCTAATAAGAGTTTATTGTTTTATTTTGTATAAATGGTTGTTTTAATTTTGAGAAATCTTGTTTGGTTTTATGAAAATGTGAAATAATAATTTTTTATCTCATGAATACATCAAATGCAATGACATACAATAATGGGACAAGAATTCTTATGTTTTAATTGTTTCCAAAATATGATGGAAAGATGAGGGGACATCCAAATATTATTTACCTATTTGCTAACCCTTCATCCTTCAAAATGATTTTCATTTCTTCAACCCATCTTGATGATTACACCCCACGCTAGGACAATTTTTAGAAGTTATATTTAGTTTTGTATCCTACATCGAGACAAATTCATAAAGTTTGCACCCAACACTAGGACATACAGACATGGGCTTTTGCAATGAGTATTTAGCTCAATTTGCCTTAAAACCAGGGTAATACCTGTCTCTTATACAAGGTATCCTTTTATATCAATTGAGTTAGTTTGAGTAATGTTTGAAATTTATTGCAATGAATAATATGAAATTAATTTATTATGTTAGAGTCAAACTACATGTAATCCCAATATTAAATTTGCGTATTTTGTTCTTTGCGATAATGACAAAGGAAAAATAAAACCGACACCACTTTATATTCTTTCTTCCATTTCCCCAAAACCCCTAAACATGTTACAACCCATGGTCCATTCCGACTGGACAAAGAAAATAATTGACTTGTGAGAATTCAAATACTAAACAAGGGTAGGTCTCGATTTTCAAGATGTGTTTTTGACATAAAAGTTATCCTCAACAATGAGTTTACATTTCTTTGAAACTAAAACATAATTTTTATTTATAAAGTCACCTCATTGATATGGTTTATTGGAATAGTCATCGAATATATTTAGATAAGCGATTATATTCAAAGTAAATGTTTTAGAGCTTAAGGTTGTTGTTGAAAAAAGAGTAAAATAAACACTAGGGCAAGCTCTAATCCATCAAATTGGAGACAAATTTTCTAAACACTCATTTCAACCTCATTCAAAAGTTCAAAGCCATCATATTCTTCCAGTTCAAAGCATCCTTCGATCGAAAGGGACTAGATAAAAAAGGAAAAAGAGGGAGAAAAGCAATCACATTTTAATTATATGCATTTTATTCAATGTCATTGTATTAATGCATGAAATCATGGGTATTCAATCAATATTTTTGCCAAAAAATAAAGTACATGTGCGTCGCATATTACATGAAGAGCATGTCGCACGAATTTTGTTTTTCATTGCTGATGAAGAAGATTTTCGACAAGTAGTTCATCTTCAATGAAAATAAGAACACAGCTTTTGTCAACATAAGTCTAACTAGTGTCATTTACTTGTCAAAAATTTATCAAGTCAAGCTGCTGATTAAAGGGTTCATTATTCATTGAATTGCAAATTGAAGGGTTCATCAAGGAGTCAAACTGCTGATAGAGGGGGCTCATTGTTGAGTTTACCTGCCGATTGAAGGGTTCATCATGGAGTCAAATTGCTAACGAATAGGTTAATTGCTGAGTCAAATACCGATTGAGTGTTCATCGTGGAGTCGAACTGCCAATAAAGAGGTTTCACGAGGAGTCTAATTGTCGGTGGAAGGATTCATTATCGAGTCAAACTGCCGATTGAGGGGTTCATCATAGAATCAAACTGCCAATGGAGGGGATTCCTTGTTGAGTCAAATTACTGATTGAAGGGTTCATCTTGGAGTTAAACTGCCAATACAGGTTCATTGTGAGTTGAACTATCAAGGATTCGTCATGGAGTTGAACTGCCGATGGAGGGGTTCTTTGTTGAGTCACATTGCCTATTGAGGGGTTCATCATAAAGCCGAATTGCCGACCGAAGGGTTCATTTCCCACTTGAACTGCCGATTAAGGGTTTCATTGTTTAGTTAAAGCTGTTAAGTTGACAGTTTATATGTGGTCTGATGTCTTCAATAATCAATGCAAACCTTCTACTTTTTTGTTCAAGTTAATTATTCATTTCTTCATATTAATATGCGTATTACAAGAAATAGGTGAAAATTTGTACTGCATTTTTCAGGAAGCAGGAGATAGATCAGATAATTCCATCTTAGGATGAGCCAAAAGTCAGAGTAAATGCATTGCAGCATTTGGTGGATCTACAATAAAAGTATCCAAAAATCAAACAAAGGTCTAAGAAAGACTGCTCATCCCAAAGTCACAACATAAATTCTAATGTCTAAGAAGATCGACAAATAAGAGTTAATTTCATATAAGTACATAGACAAGCAAAATATCCTTGATCTTACCAAGCAAAATTGATGTAAATAAACTTTTGCAACTGAAAGCATAGCATAGGTTTTTCTTATAATTTATTATATTTTTATTTCTTCTTATGTAATTGTACACAACAAAATTTCAAGTCCGCAAAACTTAAAACAAACAAGGAATATGCTGGCAAACTATCGAACATATAAAATATATAAAATAAAGGATTATAATCTCTAAAAAAATTCTCAATATATGGGAAAAGTCTTTCGATTCTTTATTTCAAACATTGATTTGAGGGCGTCACAACTTGTTCTTCAACTAAGAATTGATTTTTTCAAACCTTGATACAAAAGTCTTGAGGAATGATTGATGAAACTTCACATCTTGATATGTGGGAGACTTGAAGAGAGAGAGATTAAAGACTTGGAGTTTCACAAGTTTTAGATTTCAAAAATATGTATGTATTTGTGTGTCGAACCTCCTAGAGTTACCCCTATCTATAGATGTAGGAGAATCAGTTAGTTGGAAAATCTGTATCACGTGTGTACTTTCTTACTTGTCCACAAAGAAAACAACTCCCAAGGCATAATAGTACACAAGGATTATAGCACTTTAGTATTATCTCACTATTTGAATTTATTAATAAAGAAATAAATACTAATGTATATATCTTTCATTGGGTCTTCAAACATGTGACTTGGTACAATTCAATTGCAAGGGCGACACAAATGCATTTAATTGGTTGAACCATCTCATCTTGACATGTGACAAAATATAATTCATTATAAAATAACCAATTATTCACACACACACCCCTATAAATATGTGTGTGTATCGTATGTCAATATTTAATTGGACCATAATCATATCAATTAAATTAATTTATAAATAAATAGTAATTTTAATTATACTAAAATTTTATTGTTTACAAATGTCCTCCTAAAGCTTATTTGGAAATGTGGAATCCTGAATATGGTTGAGCAGACAAGCCTCAATATTTTCTTCGGCTTTATGAAAAATATCGCAAACTTATATGGTTCAAATTCTAATTTAAAAGAATAAGCAAAAGTCCAGGTATTCAAGTGAAACTTAGGTCACGAAAAAATCACAAACGTATATGGCTCAAATTCTAATTTAAAAGAATAAGCAAAAGTTTACGTATTCAAGTGAAACTTAGGTCATGAAAAGTGTTGATATTTAATTACACCTTGGTGACTTGAACGCATAAATTAGATGACACCTTAATGATTCAAATTCATAACCCAAATGATAAAAAAAATGTCATTTTTCCAATTACACTACACTTCAGTCACTAAGTCCCATATTGAACTTAATCCTTTATTCGGTCAAATAAACAAAGCTTGGAAACAACCCCATATAGAAAAGGATTTTATATCAACTTCGAATTGCACAGAACTACCTCCAGTCTTTCCCGATCAAATTTTGTATTAAAATCAGATTGAAACTCCATTAAATATTTGCCCAAATCGGACTTGAATAAGATTCAAACTCTGCTTGCGAAGTACATAAAAGAACCAATTATCACCAGCATCTGTGTTTATCAACCTGTATTCTCCAAAATTCCGAAGTCGTAAGCAGAAGACTTTAAGCATGTGTATACAATCTTTGGACAAAACCGCCAACCGCCGCAGTAGGTAAGTCTTTTTTTTTTTTTTTTTTTTTGTAATCTATCAATTTTATCGGTTGATCGAAAGCTTTATAATTTAATGCATGTTAATTTAAAAAATCACTAAGGCTTATCGTTGTCCTTATATTCCACCATGATATCCCTTGGACATAATGTGATACCCACGTTTTTATTACAGGATTCTAAGCAAATTATGATACTACAACTTGGAATGCAAGTCTAGAACAACTAATATAACTAGTAGAAAATTTAGGAAAATCATACATACACCCTAGACTAGTGCTTCTTTATGAAGCAGAACTTTAGACTTAGTCTTAGCAGAACTTTAAAGAGCATTTTCAATGATAATAGAGCTTAGTCTCCTTTATTATTTTCGCTTTTAATTTTAGGAAATTTGGAGGCTTAATTATTTTAAATATTAGTTATTTGCTTTACTAGATTACTGGCTTAGGAAGTTAGTACAATTGTTCAATAATTCCTATTGGTAGTATAATTTGAAAATTATTTTCTGGAAACTGAAATTGGATTTGTGTTATAGAAATTATATTTTTTATTGGAATTATATTATATTAGATTTTATTATTGTTGGATTTTTTTTTTAAAAAAAAGAAAAGGAATGATTTGATCGTCAATTGGAGGCAGTTAGATTTGTCGGTTTGCTATGAGGAAGTTTGGCTACACTCGTCGCCGATTTGCTGCTGCGGATCCAGGGCGTCACTGTCACGGGAAGGCTAGGTGCTTTCATTATGTACATTATGTGTAAAGAGTACTTGCTCTCACTCTCCTTTCTCTCACTCTTCTCTCTCTTTTCTCTAATATGAACCTTTGAGTCATCAAGGCTTTTTGACACGGCCTAGCGACGATTTACTTCACGGACGAAGCCTCTAGTTCAAGTTTAGGATGGCCCAACTGGCAACAGCAAACAAGAAGTAATGCAAGCGGTAAGAAGAAAGGCTGCTGACGATGATTAAGTTGGGAAAAAGAAATTGAAATAGGAGATATGCGAGGGGGAAGAGTATGAGAAAGAGGGTAAGAGATTTGGGTGATAGAAAAATCAGGGAAAATACTAACATAGAGTCGGTTTTAAATCTCACCTGTAAATTTTGTAGTCAGAATTATATGTTATAAAATTTATAGGATCTATAAGTGGGGTTAAAAATCAGATCTACAAAAAAATACCCTTAAACTTTTACAAAGTTAAGAAACAACCAAAAGAATTTTGTAATGAACCCGAAGACCCCTACTAAAAATATAAAATGACAAATAATACACTCAAGTGCTTAAAAGTTACATAAAATCCTGAACTAGTTTTTTAAAGTAACGAAACAATTCTCAAATTTTTCCAACTTTGTAAAATGTTCCGAAATGTTTTATTTAAGTCAAGTGGAGTCCAAGAAGTTTCTCAAAAGATTATAAATGAGTTTTCTCTGTAATAGAAAAGCTTTATAAAGATATAATAGTGAATTAAAAGTACATTTTTCTATAGAAAAATTATATTATATTATAGTAAATACTGTTTTAATGAATATTGGGACAATATAGACTAAAGGAAAGTTGATACTTAGGGAATAATTATAGGATTGTTGAAATAAATGATGAACATGAACTAAGTCATGAAACGTGAATCTTTTATAAGAAATACTATATAGGAGTAAGTACAAGAGTAATATGGTTCTTTGGCACACTAAAATAGGTGGTGCTTATCCTCTTATTTGTAAATTATTTTACAAACCTGTATATATTTTAAAATGGATTTATGAACTTGTAAAAAACTGTTTTCAAATTGTTTTATAAAATATGTTTTATGAAATAATTATTTTGTTATAAATTCTGGACCATGTGTGACTGTTTCATTGCTTGGTTTTTAAGTTATAAAAATGTAAAATATGCATGACTTTTGATATGTACGAAATACATGTAATAAATGGGTAAACATTAATGGAAAAAGCTCTAAACGGTCATGTAATAATCAATAGTGATTATAATCATAATTTATACCGATATTCTGATAAACGATATACGATAAGTCAACTGATTCCATGAAAAGCTCTTGATAAACTTTTCTAGTAAGGTCAATCACTAGGTAGAGTATTCAAAGCCGATAAAAATTTGTATTGTTTTGAGCCTCTACAAATTGGACATGATTTGTAAGTAAATTTGTGATATGTTTTAGATTATTTGAAAAGTATATGTTACATGATTTAGCATAGATGAATGACACATGAATTTTAAAATGAAACGTCAATTTCGTGACCACATGAACTGCCAATGATATATAACAATTTGAAAACATGATTTTGATAAAGGGCATAAGCATGTGATAGTACGACTTATATAAATGTATATGTATATAACTGCATCATCTAGGATGGTGTAAAAGCTATCTACTAGGTATTTTATTGATCATTCCATTCCTTATATTTTTTTACAGACCAAGAATACGAGTACATCATCATAGAGGACAAACAATAGATGTGCTCGGACAATGAAGACCGCAATAGTTATTTCGTTGTAGGATTCTATTAAAGTAATTGGCATTAAATAGTTCATCTATTGGAATAAATAGAGGTTGTGTACTCGTGACAGTATGTCTTTATTTAGTAATGTTGTCATTTTAGGATTTATTATTTGAATAAGTATCGCACTGTCTTGGATATTATTTATGCCTAGATGTTTCCGCTGCATAATTTAAATTTGAGGTTATTGATATATTATTGATATCTTGTATTTCGTGGAGTTTAGTTTTATGGATACGGTGAATGACACATGTCTAATCACAAGGTACGGGTCAGAAACATGACAAAAATTTTATTTTCTACACATTTTATTTTTGTACTTTCTCTGCAGAGATCTTCAATTTTGAGCTCAATTACTGTTGTCACACATTGCTACTACCGCATATCAGCTGCAGTTACCATCTATTGTTGCCGTTATCGCTGCTATTCGTTGTGCTACCCTTATTATTGCTGTTGTGTAATGTCGCAATCTCTGCTTATTCATCTTTATTGGGTCCTTGAACAACACTGCTTGCCTAGGTAATTTCATTAGCTTTAATGCATCAAATCACCGATGACAACTTATGTAAAACATGCTTGGCCAGCCCAAGCATCCATTATATATATGGTTCAAAGTCACGATTGTTGACGTCAAAATTTTACATCGATTATAATATATCGATCGCAATTAAGGCGATACGTATATTTTCATAAGATAATTTGTGTTTAAAGTTCAGACTGTATAACACTAGTGATAATTAAATTATGCAAGTAAAATAGTATCGAACTTGTATAAACTACAAGTATATAAATAAGTGAACAGCAAAACAGTACAATATGTAATATAATTCTATCAAATGAATATCAAAAAATGAGGCTAAGGTGTCAGAAAATCAATTTGGTCCAGGTAGATCGACTATTGAAACCATACATCTCTTAAAGCAACTTACTGAGAGATAATGTGATAAGGAAAATGATTTACACATAATTTTTATTGATTTTGAAAATGCATATGATAGAGTCTCTAGAGAAGACATATAGAGAGTTTTAAAAAAATTAAAGAGTCAGAGTAACATATATAAAATCAATAAAGGAGGTGTATGAGGATGTGGTTATAAGTGTGAGAACACTAGAAGGGTTGACATGAGAGTTCCCTATAACTATAGGTTTACACCAAAGTTTAGTTCTAAATCTTTATATATTTGTGTTGATCATAGATGAATTTACAAACAACATACAGGAGGAAATACCAAAGTATATGTTGTTTACATATGACATTGTTTTAATAGATGAAACATAAAGACCATTTTACCTCATCTAGTATCAATTCATATGTCCACTCGGATATAAGCGAGTTGGACTAAATGGAGAAGGACATCTGTCTCTTATAAGCAACTAGAAAATTATAAGAGACACTTAAGGGTAAATTTTATAGAACGATAATTATGCCAGCGATACTTTATGGGTCTGAATGTTGGGTCCATGAATTACACACATGAGCAAAAGATGAAAGTAGGAGAAATGTGAATGTTAAGATGGATGTGTGAATACACTAGGATGGACAAGATGCTCAATGAGCATATTCGTGAAAAGATTAGAGTAGCACTTATTGATGAGAAAACAATACGAGTAACACACTTAAGGTAGTTAGGTCATGTATTAAGACAGCCAGTAGAAATGTCTGTCAAGCGAGTAGAATTTAGAGAGAGTAATCAACATAAGAGGGATAGGGAAAAATTAAAAAAGACTTGGTGGGTAACTTGGAAGAAAGATATAGATTATCTAGAAATTAAGGAGGATATGGTCCATGATAGAGTGCAATGACATACCAAGATTCATGCAACCGACCCTACTTACTGGGAATAAGGCTTGCTTTGTTTGTTTGTTTATAAGGATAAATAAGTATAAAAAAAAAAAAAAAAAGGCCATGGTTGTGACAACGGCAGGATCTCCACACATGGTGACATTTCTCATATTTTTTACACTTTTTCATAAAAAAAAAGAAAAGAGTTTCTTTATTATTGAGTTGTCTTTTGTGTTCAAGTGATATCCATGTATTGTTGGTGTCTACTTTCTTAGTCTAAATCACAAATCTCAATAAAGAAAGATAAACTGTGGACACCTATATTTTGACCAAGATAATATAGAAATTTGATTTTCTTTTAGAAAAAAAAAAATCAATAATAGGGATTAGCATCAAGTTTTTCCTTATCACTATTTGCTATTATTTTCTATTTTCATCCTTATTTGAATCTATCCCTATTTTTGGGTCCCAAAAATAGTACAAATACGCCATTTTATAAGCCTTAAATAGGCACGAAACACTCAATTCTCCCATCACTGGAACACACACTCTACACACTCATACACAATCTCCACAATTACACACGAAATTCTGCGAAAGGAGGAAAGCCTACAACCAATCGAAAAAGCTCGCCACAACCGGCCATTAGAATTCTTTTTTGGGAAAATGTAGTAAAATTCCGTTTCTCTTATTTCATGTCATTTTGCTTGGCATTGGACCATGAGTAATTTTTTTTTTTCTCCTTTTTAGTCTATATTTATGTTCATTTGCCTGTTTGGCTATTTCTTCCTTTCTTCATGTTGTTGTGCCAAATTGGGAGGTGTATTGACTGAAACCTGAGGACATGTACATCATTTGAAGAAATCAGGTTTGGCCATATTAAAATTGGACAGACAATTGGGTATTTGTTCATGCTCGCTACTTGTTTTGACAAAATTCCAAAATGAGAAAACTACTGAAAATTACTATGGGTTCTATGAAATTTGCATTCAACTAAATAATTAAGCTAATACATCAGATGAAGATGTGTATAAGAGACAGGTGTTGTAACCAATAGTCTCAGGTTATCTATATTAATTTCAAATAGAATTAGCTAAATATTTGCGACATTACACAACAGCAACAACAAATATCTTTCCTGTGAAAAATTCAATTTCAAGAAACTTGCCATATTTTCTAGATTATATTGTGGTGTTTGGGTGATTTTCAGATGCAATCGTCCTCTATAATCAATTTCCGTTCTAGATCTAAACTACATTACCCTAATTAACAATTCTAATTGATTCGCGTAAAAGCTTTCTCGAAAACATTGTTGATGATTTTTTCAATTTTTGAAAAATATCCTCTTTTGCTATAGTTTCTAAATTCATCAATTATTTCTTTCTTCCGCTACAATCTTTAGCTACAACTCCAGCACTACTTTAGATCTAGATCTACCTAGCTTAAAAGATATGTGTATGGGAGTGTGAGACAATCAGATTAGAGAGAAAGGAAGGCAGGAAGAAGAACAAAGAATTGCCGAAAGAAGGAAGGAAAAGAGGAGTGAGACAAGAGGAAGAGGAGACGGGCAGTTTATGGTGACTTTCATCTTCTAAAAATATAAAAGTATGCAAGACCTTGAGAAGTGTGGAAAATAACTCTTCTTTTTTCCTTAAGCTATTTTACACCCTCTTATGTAAAATATTTTCTAATATAAAAAAATTTCTTACATTATAAACCAACCAAACACTAGGAAATTCGGAAAATATTTTCCATCCAAATAAGCAGACCCTTAATGGCTATCTAAGAGATCTTCATGTAACTTCTATTGGTTATCTGTCTCTCAATAGCCACAAATATTGCGTAATGTATCAATATTAAGTATGAAGAGGCAGTCAAGAGAGGGAATTCTTTTATAAATTGCTTCATTTTATCTATCTTGTATATCTCCGAAATCTTCAATTCTTTCAATGTACTAGATTTTGATTACCAATTCAATGTATCATTGTGAAGATTCTACACACCTAGTTTATTCGTCTTTTTTTTTTTTATAAAATTTAGAAAACTAATTAATTAAAAAATGCTACAGGTTTTTATTCTCTCAGATTGCATAATCCTCCCTACTTCTTGGCTCACTATATCTTCTATTACATAATTAAAAGTGTAGTCCACAAATAAATAACAATTCTTTCACCCTGTCTTAAAATGTCTTGGTATTGATGCATATTTTGTGCTCTATACCTCCTCTGTACGGTGCTCTTGTTCACTATTTATTAGTATTGGTTTCAATCTAGTGTTACAAGGTATTTATGAAAGATCAAAGTCAAAGTTTTGTAAATAATTGTTAATTACAGATTTCTATATGGGCCTAAAAGCAAACAAACTATACCTGGCACTTGTTCATTTATATGCGTAAATATGGGCCTAAAAGCAAACAAACTATACCTGCACTTGTTCATTTATATGCTAAAATTTACGCATATATGTAAAAATCTTTAATTAATCTTACTTCTTTCTTTTCTATTTCCGTTGTGGTTTTTATGATATTTTGATATTAGATTTGGGTTTCATTTGTCCCTATAGAATTGTGTTTTAAATCACTTAGGGTGCATTTGGATCTAACAATTTGATAAAATATTTATAAATAAATTTCTTGGAGGAACTTACGAGTTAAAACCAATGAATTTTAAATCTATCTAAATCAATAGTGTCAAAGGAAATATTTAGAATAACATCGAATTTGAAATTATTTATTTTTACCCCGAGAATTTTTTCCAGCAAATTGATGGATCTTTAATAGTTCACCAAATCCCTCTAAACACACTTTTATGGTCAATTTGAATTTTGTGAAGAATTTGAAATCTAGACTAATTCAACTACCCTTCTAACATCAACAATACCCTGACAAAGAATTATATCATTACATCACAAGTAATAAAAGAGTTGGGACAAAAAATTAGAAAACTAAAATGTTTGGGATTAAATATTAAAATTTTCATTTTTCCATTCTTCTTCCTACGTATAAAGTTCACACGGTTAATTCTATCGCATGTACTCATGATTTTCTGCGAAAATGCCAGTAGCCATGGCGGCTGAAACACATACTCACACTCACCTGTGGTTTCTCAAGCCACACTATAAAACTTTTAAAATGTTTTTTATTATTTATTTATTTATTTTTGTTCCAGCATCCATAGTGTAATGAGGTGTCACACTGTTGTCTTCAGCTCCACACACAAACAAAGATGATAGCTTAGGGGTAAAAGAAAGAATTTCGCATAATAATAATTTGGCCGAATTTGAAATCTATTTAACCTGTGTTTGGATGGAGCCATGAGGGAATTTGGTGAATTTGGATTCAAAATCCAATTACATTTTAAATTATTTAAATAAGTTTTCTTAAAAAAAAAAAAAAAAAGAAATTATCCAAATAAGTTAAATGGATTTAGTTAGAGATTTGAATTCCACCAACAAGCTAAAGAGAGATTTTAATTGTTAAATGAGTAGATAAATTCATTCAATTTTGATGTCATTTCAATTCCACCATTCAAATATCAAATTTGACCTTACTTATATTCTTTATGATTGCTCCAGGGAAAATTAGACCAATTTCAAAGCATGGATAAGAGACTGAGGCCGAGGAAGCGAAGATCTGATCCTAGCGAAAAGCAGGAAACAGAAACAAGAAACTGGGCTGATCTCCACCAAGACATCTTGAGTGTTATCAAGAGCAAATTATGCCTTTCTGAACAAGTTACCTTTGGTGCAGTTTGTAAGAGTTGGTGTCCTATTCGCAAACTTCCTTGGGCTGTGGCATATATTTTCCACATCTACCAATAATGTGGTATTTTCTTTTGAACTTTACGACCCATCAGAGAGAAGAATTTACCAAGCCAATTATCATGTGACTAGAATCAGACTGGCGTGTTGAAAAATATTTCAGAACTCGCAATGTCTTGGCTTCTAAAAGTGGTTGGTTGTTGATTGTGGCGTCCAGTTGTTTCATTGAATCTCCATCCAGTGTAATAGCCCTCTATAATCCATTTTTATGTCGTGTTGAATCATCAGTGCCTAAATTGGGATATGCTATTGATGTGGCAACTTTCTCTACACCAACCCCTAATTCTCCACATTGTGTGATCTTTGTTTTGTATTGTTGTTGGTGGGGAAAAACCCATCTTGGCACGTACCGTTTCTGCGACAAAAAATGGAGCACGCTAATAGTTGCCGAAAGAAAAACTTCTCCACAAGCGAAGAGTGTGGTATATGTTGAGGGAATTCTCTACTATATTTTCAATGATGGGATGTTGGGATGTTTCAGTTTTGTAGGGCAATACTGGACTGTGCTTACTGAATCATTTCCGGAGCAGTTTTCTCTAAGCTCAATTGATTTCTTTCACTTGTTTGAATGATCATCTGAGGGTAATATTATGTTGGCAACTGCAGATAAGGCTTATAAATGGTGGATTTTCAGGTTCCATGAGTGTGAAATGGCATGGATTGCTGAGATAAGCTTAGGATATCGGGCATTATTCGCTAGTCCTAGTTCATTTCTGGTAGCAGATCTTGGGGATGCATTTGACCTTGCTGATTGTATCTGCTTTTTTGATGGTCAGAGTCATGATTGTGAATTAAAGGTCTTCTCATTGAGGATCAGTTGAAGAATCCTGAGTACAACCCACTGAAAAATATTAGTTGGATTAACCTTGGTAATTTTCTCAAAATTTGGCTCCAACCCTCTAATGTTTGAAACTAGTTGTCTAGAGTTTCTTGATATTCAAACAATAGGATATGAACTTCTTTTTATTCTCAAACTGTGTGCATGCTATCTCCAATAATTTCCAATATTATGTGTGTATTTGTTAGCTACTCAAAGGACATATGTACATACTTTTATTGTGAAGTTATTGTCCCCGAAAATTTAGTACAAAAGGTGGGTTTGTTGTGAGTTTTTTTTTTTTTTGCCTTAACGATCTATTTGTACTTGGCCAGTTGGCTTAATTAGTTACAAGTGCAATATTTTTCACTTGCATAAAATACGTGTTGCTCCAAGGATTTAAGGGGTTTTAAATTCTCTGTTTTCCCTGTTTCACTATTTATCATACCTCTTCATCAAATATTAGTCATATGTATGTATAAGAGACAGCAATGAAGCATTCCATTTGAATATAGGAAGTATTCAAAGGGTGAAATAGGACATTAATATAAGAGGTGGGATAGAAGATTTCGCAATATTTAAGAGCTAGCTTACTTTAGCTATTAAAGCAGGCAATAATTTTAGGTAATAATTCTGTAACTTTTTATTGCACTTGTGGTCAAGTTGAACCGCTGAAAAATTGTCAACTTTTACAAAAATTCTGTATTTTGTAATCCTCCTTAATGTCTGCTATCAAAAAATAGCAAGTTCTGGCTTGCAATGTGCTTCAAGAAATTTATTTTAGGTACCTAAGAATAGATTTGCTTTTGAGGACACATGCTGGAGAGTTGTGCTTTCAGAATCTTCCTTAACATTATCATCTTCTTTGGTGAGTTGAGGATCCATTATTTCTTCATGGGTTCTTCATTTGGTGTTCATTTATGCTCGTCACTACATTTTCTGTCAATTAAAATCTCAATGTGATGGCAGTCACAACATTTTCTGTCAATTAGAATCTCAATGTGAAGGCAATTACAATTTTTCGAAGGAAAGTTCTTTTCATTTGAGGAAGTTGTGAAAAACGTGAGAAATATTGGACTCTCTTATGGTGCTATGCTGACAACATTTTTCTCTGAATTAAATTATATTATTTCTATTGAATGTCACTACAAGTGTAATTTATATAGTATATATAGAATAGAAATTAACTTCAAGAATTTTATTTAAAAAAGACATTTTCCATGCTTTTGGAATCAGGTATATTTGATACAAAATAAATATAGACGTTAATAAATTCAGATTTTTGGTACATTTGTCAACAAATACATACACTTTTGATTCTATGGTTTTTTATTTATTTATTTATTTTAAGTAAGAAACTTCTGGTATGCAAATCCTCAAACGTCTGACCCTTGGTTTTGGAGGAAATTAAGTTTTGCAACTGAATCCCATTTCTATAATGTATTTGGTTCCATGTATAGAACAGGGACCATTGTTCTGCTGCTTGAGTGTTTCGTACAACCTTTTCTAAATTAATTAGAATTGAATTCCAAAGTGTTTGAAGCCGATTCCAATGAGATGAATTCTTTGGTTTGTGTCAAAAATTCCAATTCCAATTATGGTTCAAAGTCGCGATATCAGTCGTAGTCGTGGTGATGATTGTTCTACATCAAATGCGAATTAATATCAGACATAAATTTGTCTAAAATCATAAAAAAACAAGGTGAAAATCATAAATAATTATTTATAAATTAATTTTAATATGGTAACAAGTCAAACATACATCTTATATTGTAATTTTTGGTGTCGAGAAAGTTGCCAGAATAGTTCTTCTCTCCGATTTTTTAACCATGTCCAATATACACCCAACTATCAATCCGGATTCTAATTCTCCCCCCTCAATCTACCTTTTTGCTAAACGCTCCAACGCACCATCCATCGAGCCTCCTATCACCAACCTTTTCTCCCCTTCTCAGTTCCAGCAGCTTGGTAGGGTGAAATTTCAGGGCAGGGCTCTTTTCAATTTTCACCAATAACGCGATACTCATTTCACGTTCCGTAAAGAATCATCTTTGTTGTGAAATTCTTCAAACTATTACCTGTTAATAACATCAATGGCACAAGGTCAAGGTCAAATTTGTTTTTATCCCATGTTTTATTGCGATTCGGTGTTTAGGTTTCTGCGCTGATTCTTTTTTTTCCTCTAAGATGTTATAAAATTTCTTTAGATACAGTAGTGACAACTTCTAAAACCACAACAGTTTTATGTTATTAACATTTTAATCTGAATTAAATTAATAAGTGAATTTTCTAACACACGAATTCTGTAAGTTCGCAACAATCAAGATACTAAATCTATTTTCCCATTCCTTTTCACACAATGGAACAAAAAAATGGTACTCCATCTTGCCTTATGTTTTGATATTTTTACAAGGACAATAACTAGCGGAAGACGTGCATATTACTGGATATATTACTCAGATAAAATTAGTATAAACTATAAATTTGACTATATAATTTTATTTTCGTACAAACAGTGGGCAAATGATTCATTTTACGATTTATGAACTCAAGGACACATGGCAAGAAATGAATCAATTAAGCACGGCATTCGGGCTCGACAGAAATAAATCATTTTCTTTAATCAATGTATGTTTGTATTGCGGATAAAGATAGTTTTATGATCAATTCACTGAGTTTCCATCTTTTCTCAAATTCCAGTAAGTAGTATCCTATATTCAAATGGAATGCTTCATTGTGTTTCGCTATGAACCAAAAATTAAACAGCTATGCAATTATTACTGTCATAACCATTCAGGCAGATGTATATTTTACTGTACACACTTAACTAATTTCCTGCTCGCTCAACTAATTGTCAAAATAATTTAGGTCAAAGCATTGAACAATTAATTTTGGAACTATTCATTGGTGGTACAAGCAATTTTTCCATATTATTAATAACTCAGGCAAGAACAAGATCAAATGCAAATTGGAAAATTACCACTTAAAGATAAGAAAATTGGGGGAAACCAAATCAAAACTATTTTCACAGAACCAACAAAACTTACTTTCTGGAAAGCAAGCTTTTTGAGAAAATTGTTTTGGAATCCAACCAAAGAGCAGAAGCCTGAAGCTTAGCAAAATGAAGGAAAAATTTTAAGTGTTTTAAAGTAAAAAAAAATAATAATAATAATAATAATAATAACAAAGGCATAACAAACTCTTTTATTCTTTAGCAGACCAATAGAATTTCTTAATCATATGGAAATAGGTCACAAGGTGAAAGTTCCAAGTTACTGACAGCAAAATCTATGGCAAGCTTGAGTTGTGGATATCACCCCAGTTTCATAAACAGAACAGAGGACTAGGCAGGTTATTCCCCAAATGAATCTTTCTGGTTATGGCAATTTTATTCTAATGAGCTTTCTGGCAGTTGATCGGAAGTACTTACCCATTTGAACAATTAAAACATTCTAATATAGTCCTAGTATTGATCTCCCAAGGCTTCAAAATGTTATAAGAGATAGCATTCAACAGTTGAAAGTAGACCTTGAAGAGAAGAATGCTAGATATTTTCTTTTGCAGAACACACGCTTGGCTTTTGATAATAGGCAACAGCAGCTTCCATTTCCTTGGTTGTCTTATCAGCCATTCTTCTCTTGCAAGTTGAACTTAAAAGTGTGTTAAAAGAGCTTAAATGTATATATAAACTTAAGAGAGTTAACAGAGCAAGCATAAAGATCAAAAAGGGAAATAAAGAAATCTTGATTCAAAAGTGCAACAAAAAATATATAGCAAATTCAGTCATATGATTTCTAAAACAACCAAGTATTCAAATTAAAAGTGACACAAAGTAAAGAAACATATAAAATTGTTGCCTAACAGTACGAAAATCACTTGAAATATCCAACTCCATCAATTTTTGCGAAGTCAAGATAAAATCGTATTTAATCTTTTACCAAAAAGATGTCAGCTTTCCGTATAAGGAGGTTCAATCCACAAATATTTTCGTCCCACCTCTGCCTTGGACGATTCCTCAATTACTGATCCTTCTACTGCATTCCATCCGAGGCTCTCAGGCAATATGTACCACTCATCCCTCAACGAATAAATCCTCCAATACCTGTTGCGAAAGAAGTAGCAGACACATCCATCAAGATCCTCTCCAACCTCAGAAGTCGGTAACAAAAATGAAGCATCACTAACAAACAATGTCCAGCCTTCTAACCATTGCGAAACCCAACTCCAGCAAGACCTATCAAACCAGTAAACATTACATTCCAATGACAATCATACTTAATACCCCTCCTAGTACGATTATCCTCCTCCTGATTAACAATACAAGTTGCCAACAGAATCTCTCCCTTGGCTTCAACCAAGTGAACCGACTCAATGGGGTGATCCAATTCCGTTCCCCAAAATATATTCCATTTCTTTTCCAAGAAATCGAAACTTCCCAACGTACCATCCTGGAAGACAAAATACAGCTTTGCCTCACCTTCATTATAAACCATGCTTTTAATCACCACCTTATCAACATCGTCTTCCCGTCCCAGGACCGGGACGGGGACTGCATAGGTGCTCCAAATCCAATCCTCGTCTGCAAATCGGTAGGTTCCAATGTGAGTTCTCCCGCGATTACAATGAAACGACATGAAGAACACACAATCAGGAGAAGTAGGAGAACCCGAAAAATTGGCGGCATCAACCTCATGACAAAAAGTCCCCGGCAACGGAATAACATCGTTAACAAAAGGATTATACAAATTGATTATTCGCTGACACAGGAGATTCTTCCTCTACGAGTACCCAACCCTTTTTCGAAGCGAGAACCCTAGAATTGTATTGCAGATCAGAATTATAAGCGAGATATGAAGATGATTCGGGAATTTCAAAATAAGTCTGGTGTGTTTTACCTTCATGTGGATCGTAAAATTCGTGCTTCATGATGAATCTCGGCAGTTTTTCTGTTAACCGGCGTTTGCAGGTATTGACGATTGGCCATGGTAGATTGCTGATTCGCCTCTTTTCGTTGCCTGTTTGACTCCATCTTTTACAGACTGCGCGGAAGCGGATTAGAGTGGAAGATTGTAATTTGTTCCTGATAACTCTCAGAATTTCTACCGGAAGATTAGCCCAGGAACGGTTGTTTTCAGGGTTCTGCGATTCCTCGTTCGCCATCGGCTGTTTTTTTTTTGGTTGTATGACTGGAAGCAATTAAAGACGCGACGCTATTGTCTTGATCTATTTATATCTTTATCCGCAATACAAACATCTGTCTCTTATACAGTTCTTGCCTGAGTTAGTAATAATAGGGCTGTGGTAAAGTAGTGTGTAATATGTCAAAATTTGATATTATTGGGTTGGAAAATAGTTTTTGCTATGATGGAATTCTTTTAATAGAAAGGAGATGGAAGGATGGGAACTGCATTGGCCAGGCCTTGTAGCGAAAGAAAAGAAACTTGTCGTACACGACAAATCAAGCCGTAACATTACAACCACCATTCCATATTAAGATAAAAAAAGAAGGGCTTCATGGCTCACTTTGCACCCCTCAATTTATCTCGAATTCTCACTTCACACCTTAAACTTTTTTTAAACACTTTGCACCTCGAACTATCTAAATTTTCTCACTTAAGTGCAAATGTGATTCCGTCAGTTGTAAGACGTGTGTGCAATACTCCAGTTAAGTGCAATTGATAATAAAAGGCTTAAGTCCACTTTGCATCCACTTGTATTAGATTCTCAATTTACATCCTAAAATTTTTTTTAGGACACTTTGCACCCTAAACTGTCTAAATCTTCCCACTTAAGTCCAAATGCGATTTCGACAAAAAATATAAAGATTATAGGGCGATTGTGCAATACTCTTCGTTAAGTGCAAGTGATCATAAAAACTGTCTCTTATACACATCTAGATGTGTATAAGAGACAGATATATATATGAAAATAATTTGGCTCTTGGAATAACTTTGGCAAACGTCAGTGGGTAAATGGCGCACTGTCGGTAAGGCGGCGTGAGAGTTTGGCAAACGGACGTGGACGACTTGAGCCGTTTGCGTGCTAAGTGTTCTTAAACTATGCCTTGGTGTTTTGGAAATCCTTAGGAAGTTTTGTCATCATTTGAACCAGCTTTGACGGGGTCTTGGGTGACCCAAATGGTTCCCGATTTTCAGAAAATCAACGCCAACTACTGTCACTTAGGATTTTTTACCTGTCTCTTATACACATCTAGAGGTATAAGAGACAGCTATTTCCTGGGTGGCTGGAAGGCTAGGACACTCGTTTGTTAGTGCAACCTTCATTCTTAGGAACCTTCCCCTATGTCCTATGAGGCAATCTAGGGATAGTCGTCTTGTCTTCGGGACGGATGTTGGCAAACGTTGGCTTTGGGCAGCCCGGGCACAAACGAGCTGGGAAACGTTTGTAGTGTTGCACGGGTGGCACGCGCATGGAAGTTTGCAGTTTGTTGGCATAGCTTGTTGGCAAACGAGTTGGCTGAGGAACACGTGCTGAATAGTGCGGGAAACGGATAATCGTACTAGTCGGGGTATTAAGTATGATTGCTGTCTCTTATACACATCTAGATGTGCCAAGAGACAGCAGCTGTCTCTTGTACCATTGTTGTGCATGTGGAGGAAATGGCTGAAAATGCTGCTAGTACGTTGAGATCTGCTAGTATAAACGGTTACAAGCAGTTACCACCTTCTCAGCATGTGCTGCCAGGTATCTTATAGTGGCCAGGCAGCCTAGATGTAGGCGTTTTTATTTGTCCAGCAAAGTTAGGCGGTTGTCTTTGATCACATCTATTTATGTATAAAAACGTTTATATGAAATTTTATATTTTTTCAAAATATTATATTACTTATGAAATTCGAATTGAGTATGGTGTCTGTAAATAGTTTGAATATCAACCATTTGACAGAATAAAAGTGTTACAAAGGTTGGGTTGGGCCATAAACTGCTTGTGTGCTGTTTACTTTCGTTTTGTTATGTTTTGCTCTCTTGTGTTGCCTAAATTGCGTGCTTGTGTGTTAGTAAGTGCTTGTGTGTGCAACAGTTGCCATAAATGAGTGAAAACGAAACACGAGCGTTGGACGGGTTGGCTGACCAAAGTTTGCTGGGCAAAATTTTGGTGCCATCACAGGCTTCTTCTTCCGCCTTGGCACATTGGGTTCGTGTCAAGTAGAAGTTTTGTGACACTATGGCTGAGGAGGAGAAGGAGGAGGAGGAGGATGATGATGACTGGTTAGGGAAGAAATTATTTTTTATTTTTAAATTTCACCACAAATTTTAGTTTAATTTCATTTATTTTCAAAATAATTTAATATAACTCAATTGGAATTTATAATGGGCAGTTTAGGAAGAATGAATGAGTGTTGAGAAGGAAATAAGTGAATAAGAGGAAATAAGACTATTTTTTAATCCAAAATTTTAGTCAAATGAAGATGTGTTTAACTTTTATATAAATTTCTAACATCTTTATATGATTTTTTGGTCACTTGCACTTAATAAAGAGTGTTACATATGTGCCCTACAACTGCTATATTTTTTAACAAAATCATAATTTGGATTTAAGTGTGAAAGTTTAGGGTCCAATCTAAGAATCCAATACAAGTTGGGGTGCAAAGTGGAGTTAAACCACTTTATTGTTACTTGCACTTAATAAAGAGTACTGCACACGTGCCCTACAACCGTAAAATTTTTTGACGGAATCACACTTTGGGTTTAAGTGGAAAAATTTAGACAGCTCGGAGTGCAAAATGTCCAAAAAAAAAAGTTTAGGGTGCGAAGTGAGAATTTGATACAAGTTAAAGGGTGCAAAATGGAGTTAAGCCAAAAAGACGTGTAGAGTCTATATACGGGCAAATCACCTAAATGATTCTTCAACTATTTTACGAAAATTGAATTGATTACTCAATTAAAATTTTAGCCAACTTAATCCATCAACTAGTTATTTTTATCTAGTTCAGTCCATATTTGACGTAAGCAACCAGAAACTCATTTTTTTTTGTTTTGACTAGTATTGACCAAGGGTATAAGCATAAAATCATAGTAGTTAATTAGCCTACAAGCTTAAAACAAAATTTTTTATCCAAAGTACAAACACCTAATGCTATTTTCGTTCCTTTGTCCAAGGTACAAACTCCTAAAGCCAATTTTCTAGTTTTTTTTTTTTTTTTTTTTTACTTCTCTCATTGTCACATCCCACTTATGGGTTTAAACATACCGTGTTCTCATCATCCCACGAGGACACTTGGCTCAAAATTTCAAACCTCCAATCACTTTTCTAAAGTGACTACGAACACTTGCATAAAAATAGTTATATAATATGCCCGGTCTGACTTGTCCAGTATATATATATATATATTTATAAGTGGCAAATAAAATTGAATATTTCATATATGTAACATAGAGTAAAATTGAATAATAACAATACGTATTCATCATACATACTTATAACATTAGATTCAAGGATTTTTTAAGGTTTAATCGGCAATCAAGATATCTAATGTTAACTATTATACCCGTTAGATAGGGCGAGACATAGGTCAGTTATCTTTCTCTGGGTGGAGTCAAATATAAGCTAGCTACCCTCCGTTGAATGGAGTCAAACATAGGCTACCTAGTAGCTACCCTCCACTGGGTAGAGTAATAAGAATCTAGCGTCCACCAACTTTGCCAAAGTTATTCCAAGAGCCAAATTATTTTCATATCAAAAGTA
The DNA here is from genome assembly GCA_025175665.1 of Cinchona pubescens. Taxonomy (NCBI): domain Eukaryota; kingdom Viridiplantae; phylum Streptophyta; class Magnoliopsida; order Gentianales; family Rubiaceae; genus Cinchona; species Cinchona pubescens. The sequence goes on along the minus strand of JANKKI010000391.1, from coordinate 4,152 downwards.
ATGAAGCATACATCACACAAACATATATTTAATCAAAGTGTCACTTACTAAATTGATATTAAAAATATTTAATTAACCATACTCAATTCGAATTTCATAAGTAATATAATATTTTGAAAAAATATAAAATCTTAACTTCATATAAATAAAATTTTTAAAAGTATAAAAGAGGTTAGAAATATTACATTCTAATAACCTGAAACACATGAGTTTAGCTTAACTAATCTGAAACACGCGAATCCTTGCCTATAAAACAACCAAGATATCTCAATTATATTTCTTAGAAACTTTTTAGGGCCTATGTGAAGTAACTATAAAGTTCAGGAACCTTTCTATAAATCCAAAACACTTTTAGGGACTGTTGGGACTATTTAAAAATTATTTAGGCCAAGGTATAGTTTTCAAAAGTTGAAAAGCACCAAATATGTTTCTTTTAAAAACTAATTAGACCATTCTCAAAGTCTTAACAAACAATAGGGACTAAACTGTAAATAGTATAAAATCCTTGTCTTTGACGGCTTCAACAGATCGCTACTGAGATCTTGAATCTTTTCTTTTTTATTCTTTATTTTTATTGTCAAAACAAGTTTCCTTCTTTTATTACTTTTCAAAAAAACAAAAAACAAAAAACTACACATCAATTTCATATTAATTTGAAAATAAAAAGCCCAGTCCATCAAAAATATATTCTTGACCCATAAAATTCACTCTAAATTTTTAGGATTTATTGCATGCAAAAATATCCCAAGAAATTAGCTATTTAATTCATAAATGTGCATAAATTATTTTTTCCATGGTCTATAATAATTCATAAAATTATACTCACAAAAATTAAACTACTAGTAATTATAAAAAGAAGCTTACTTTCTTTTTGTTGTGAAAATTCCCTCTTCATCTTCTCACAATTTTCCCCATAATTTCGCAAGAATAATTCTAACCCTAAACGTCAATGTTTGTAGATATTTCATTACTAAATTTTCTCCTATACTTCCAGCTGGAGGTCTCCAAGATTAATATAGATTAATAGTCCACACTTATTTCCTAACTAAAACTCTAGTTTCTAGAATCTCCAAATATTTATTTTATTTCCCTATTTTTTATTGAACTGAAAATTTCAAGTTTCACATTCTGCCCTCATTAAAGAGGTAAGTTTCGTCCTCAAAATTTCACACACAGATTTCTGTTGTGCGCTACAATCACCAAATCATATATTCATATACACGTCTTTTTGGCTTAACTCCATTTTGCATGTGTGTAAGAGACAGAATTGTGATTTTGCATTGGAGTGGTTTTCTATTCGATATCTCTAAATGTCACACCCCACTCGCGCGTTGAACACGCTGAGTCCTTACCTTCCCACGAGGACACTAGGTTCAAAATCTTAAATCTCCGATTACTTTACTTAAAATAATTGCAAACACATGCATAAAAATTGTTATATAATAGAGTGAGTAAACATTTGCACAGTAAGTAGTTCAGGTTTTTTTTCACCAGATTGAGTACATTACATAAATATAATTTTCCAAATCAGGATTCATACATTGGACATGCGTATACATATACAAATACAATTTTATAAAAATCAGTATAGGCAAATTAATTACGTATATGTAAGTGGCAAATAAAAGTGAACATTTGATATCTGTAACATATAGTAAAATTGAAGCGGTAATAACAATACGTATTCATTGTACATACTCATAATATTGAATTCAAGGGTTTCTTAAGGTTTAATCGGCAACTTGGATATCCAATGCTAACTATTATATCCATCAGACAAAGGCCATACATAGAGCATGTGATGTCAGTCTAGATGATACGTATTGTTAGATGTCTATTATTGCTAATATTGTCAAAAGTATGGACATACCTAATATGATGGACATTTTGACATTTGATGTTTATAAAAGTTGTTGGGTCAGACCGGGCATAGAGTGTTACATCTAGGTACCCTCTGCTAGATAGAGTCAAACATAGGCCACTACCCTCCATTGGGTGAGAAGTAGGAATAACTCCCACCGATGTTAACAAAGTTATTCCAAGAGTCTGATCACTTTCATATCAAAAGTAACTTTGAAATACATCACACAAATGTTATATTTAATCAAAATGCTACTTAGTTTATATTAAATCTATTAAATTATAAGATACTCAATTCAAATTTCATAGGTAACGTAATACTTTGCAAAAATATAAATTTTTATAGAAAAATTATTACGTAAATATATCTTTAGCTTAGAACCATATATTCCAATAACCCAAAACACGAGTTTAGCTTAAGTAATTTGAAGCATGTGAATTCTTGCCTATAGAACAACTAAAATATCTCAATTCTATTTCTTAGAAATTTTTAGGGCTTATGTGAAGTAACTATAAACTTTAAGGACCTTTCTATAAATTCAAAACACTTTAAGGGACTGCTAGAACCATTTAAATCCATTTAGGTCAAAGTATAGTTTTCAAAACTTGAAAAGACCAAATCTGTTTCTTTTAAAAACTAATTAGACCATTCTCAAAAACCTAACAAATAAGAGAGACTAAATTGTAAATAGTATAAAATCATTGTCTTTTCAAAAGATCGCTGCTGATCTTTTACTTTATTTTTTATTTTCAAAACAAGTTTCCTTCTTTTATTACTTTTCAAAAAAAAAAAAAAAAACTACACATCAATTTCATATTAATTTGAAAACAAAAAGAATCCATTAAAAATATATTCTTGATCCATAAAATTGACTCTAAATTTGGTCAAGATTATTACATACAAAAATTCCTAGATCAGCAGCGATGCTTTTGCATTCCTCTTGACCCATCAAATTTCATGGTCGTGAGTTATGCACATTAGAATATATTCAGCGAGTGATTAAAATCCTAGTAATTATAAAAAGGAGTTACTTTTTTTTTCCATTGTGAAAAAATTCCCTCTTCAACTCCTCATGATTTTATCCATAATTTTAAACGAACCCTAAAATCCAAGATTTAAAGACATTTTCTTAAATTTTTTCTTACAATTTCGACTAGTGGTCTCTAACATTAACATGGATTAACATTCTACACTTATTTTTTCTTAAACTTAGTGCTAGAATCTGGCGTCTCTTATATTTGGAAGAATTGTAATTTTAATCCCCGAACTATAGAAAAGAGTAAAATTAGTTCTCAATCTATTCAAAATTACAATTTTAGTCCCCAATCTATCAAATAACTGTGGAAATAGGACAAATAACTACAGTATTAGTTCCTAATCTATTCAAAATTTATCTTATTAAAAAGATTAGGGACTAAAATTGCAATTTTGAATAGATTGGGATCAATTCTACACAATTCGGGGATCAAAATTTCAATTCTCCCTATTTATTTTATTTCCCTATTGTTTATTGAGCAGAAAATTTCGAGTTGCACGCTCATTTTCTTCCTCTGTCTGCAACTTTCCTTTCTCTGTTCTTCTCAAAACACACAGCCCCTTTACCAAGCCACAGAAAACCACTCCAATGCAAAATCACAATTAAATCATGCACCATAATTCTTAATCACATTGCCAAACCTATTTTCTTGCTCTTTCTCCATCCCAATTCTTTTAATTTCACTACAAGCTGATGAACAAGACTACTTCACCCATGTTTGCAGCTTCTAAAGTCACTATAGCTTCACAAAATCCATCATTCAACGAAGTATGTCGCCTACTGCATTCTGTTTCCTCGCATGAACAGTACGCACACCACACACACACATGGCCGAAAAACCCTTCGGTAATAGACTATGTTAACCCTTCATTGTACCACAACATCTATGTTGGCAATTATTGTGCTCTACCATTTTTCTCACCTTGCCCAGAAACTTCAAAGGAATGATGCCCTGATGTTACAAGTTCTAAGTTAAAAGCCATTCGTGGCTTTTAGCTACCAGGTCGCATTTTTATATCTTGTTCCTCCTCTGTGCCCCTTCCCTGCAACCAGTAGCAACAACGTAAAGGTTATAGCAACAGCAAGAATGCTACAGATAACTCCAACCCAAGACGAATTATCAGGCTGTGGTCAACCTGACAAGTAGCAATAATGACCCTATCAAATTAATGGGAGGATTGGGACTTAATTAGGAATCAAAATTAAAGATAAAATCAAGTGGTCCGATTTTAGGTATTTGGTTTTATCTCTATGT